>JAVIWC010006729.1:0-669303 GCA_031894815.1 Creontiades dilutus
GTAAAACATGATATTACAATGGTATTAGCACCATATATTTCTTCAAGTAAAGATATGTACTTTACTCCATGGAAGAGGTTATTCATGTTAACTAAGTACCTACCAACCATGCACCTTTCCACGAGTGATACAATATTGACAGGTCACACACTGAACTAGTCAAATAACACAATGCAGAACAAATTTTTTTTTGGTGATGAATGAAAAAATGGGTAATTGTGAATGGAGTTTTTCTGCTGATTTAAAATGTTTTTTCAGACTTTTCTTATCAAGTGTAGTTTTTCCGCAAATCGCTGATGACGTAGTCCAAAATATCGCGAGGCGACCCCAATTTTCAGAACAAAGAGGTGTCTCGAAAATAAAACGACGTTGCCAAAACCATCTCGTTTATCAAAAGTTCCATTCTTATTTATTCAATGTTGAATTCTTGGACGAGTATACGAAGAACCCCCATTCTACCGGTTCGTACTTAATCCCACAGAATCCCATCAAGTATGGAATGTAGCAGCGCACCACCATAGAATATTTTTTCTCGAGGTAAGGTTTAAGGTAGATTCACAATGACAATACCAAGGAAATACTAGGTGCTGCAGAATTTTTCGATTTCATCCTTGACCCGAAGACCTCTGCTACATGTTTTGCCAGGTTAAATTCCCCCACAAAGACATTGCGTTCTCCATACGTTAAAAGGTTTAGTGAGGAAGCAGGATCCTCACGAACAGCAAAGAACACATACCATCACTGCTGCCTTCCTGCAAGCTGGAGGTTCGGGATTTAGAAGGTAACCTCCATCAGGAACTGCCCGAATGCGGTTTTTTCCAGCGGAAAAGTTGTTTACTTTTGTTATGCAAGAGAAACGACAATTTATGGTTTTCAGGTTTTCTCCATTCCGCTGGTATCGCAAAAGGCATTAACTTTCTCTCACCAGTAGTCCACCTACGCAGGCCTTCAACACAAGTATGACACACTTTGTGAGGGGCCAAGGATTCATCTTGAAACCCGAGTCTTACGCCAAAATAATTCTACGTTTTTCACGAATGCTGTTATATATTGCCGCTGTTTTGATTCCACAAACTTCGATAAACGACACAAAAAAGATCAGAACAATTAAATAGTTTCGACGAGCGGTACTGACTCATTTTGTAATACTATGTAACTCACTCTAACGAGGACACTGTTAAACAACATACCTGCAATGATTGTAAGTTACAGAAGTCAGATGAGTAATTAACATCCTCAAACGTGTGGTTTATAAAGACATGGGTAAGAACCCACGAAACCTGCGATGGAAAAAAAAATTCCAACGGTTTCAAAATCATTAAGATAACCTCATACAAAAATGCATCTTAGTTTCCAAACATCAAAAATCATACACAGTTGTGTGATCGTTTGTGTCACACACGAAGCATTTACAGTTGGAAACAAATTTTTGTTTCACAAATTGAAGCCAGGTTTTCATGATCAACCCAACTGGTCATAGCACAAATGATCAAATTATTTTTTCAAGGTTCAATAGGTTTTCAAATCTCTTCATTTTCTTGGACTTCTTTGCAGTTTTTTACATTTACACAATGATTTAAAAATAATAAATTACTAAATGTAAACGTACGTCATTACGATTATGTAGGACTATGTGACCTACAATATACAAGGGTGGTATACTATTCATTTTTTCATATATTGACAAAGTGTGTGTTATATTGACAAAGTTTGTGTTCTACGTAAATTTTCACCACAAAAGCTTTTATGATACACAATTCTTGGGCTTCAAAATTGTTCCAAACATGCCTCCATGGAAATCCGTTTTGAGGCATTCTGAAATTATTCCAAAAGATACTAAGAAGAGTTTGTTGGACACAGAAAGTTTTCCAAACAATATCACTCTATCCACACTTATGTGGAAATTGTCACAACTTGTGTAGATTTTATTGACCCCTTAGAAATGAATGTGATACTGAATAATTTGCAAAACGGGTCTTTCATGTCTGTTCAATCCAGTGCTAACCGTACAGGGAGTGAAGGGAAGTGTTACCAAAGCTTCAAACGGAATATATTTATGATGTAAAGATTGCTAGATACTCATCTTTTATTCACTCAAGAGAAGATATTGTGTGATAAACTCAATATGCTTCCGAGTCGCTCTTTTTTATTTTCGATACATTATTCAACTGTCGCGATCTGGACGGAATCGTAGAGTGGAGCCTGGGGCATATATATAGATGGGGCAGCTAGGCTGGACACACTTTATATTCTTCGTTCAATGCAGAGCCTCCCCGATCTTCATTTCTTCCTAGCCGACGTTTCTAGTTTACTCTCACTTTGTAGGAGGTCCCTCTGAAGAAAGACTCCGTCAGTAGAGGGAACCTATAAGAATTGATCCAGGAATCCAGGATTGTGTGAGACAATCCCAAACATTCAGACCAATCTTATACTGAATCTGTGAAAAAGAAAAAAAACTGTGGTTTGTGTGCTTGTCAAGTTTTGTCGACGCTGTATAGAATTCTCAACTGATTTTCATAAATCTGCCGCCCCTCACTTTGCTTGTCTCATATGGTCCCAGTGGGGCAAAGGATTCTACGATGAATTGGAGAGATTTGAGCTGGGTTTGGCCAACATCATGATTGAGATTACGGCTCGTGGGCAGGTAATCCTCACCTATTCGGCGAGGCACAATTTCCGACATGGTAATTTTGCATATGTTTACTCCGAATCGTACCAGGAGTTTAAGGGAAGTAGTGAGCACAACATTTTGTCCATAAATACGTGAATGTATACATCTAGGTAGGTATATCTAAAGAAATCAGAAAATGGATGACTATTGTACATGTATCCTTCACCCTCTTAAACGCAAAACAAATACATCTTTTGTTTCTTTAAACCTAATATGAGTCTTTCCTCCTAAACAATCTTCCTCCAATGCACTCGTTTATGTGCCGTTCTTCTCAGATTTTTCACTCCCGTGGTTCTGACATCATTCTCCAGGTCACTAAGCTACCTTATCTTAGGCATCCCACGTCTACGCTTCCCGTCCATTCCTTGGCTCATTTTCTTCTTTGGAATCCTGTAATCAGGCATCCTAACGAATGACCAAGCCACCACAATCTTTGTGCTTTAATAAATCTTTCAATATTCTCTCCCTCTATCAGTAGGTCCGATTCCTCGTTATGTCGAATTCACCATGTATCTTCGACATAAATGGCCCCGAAGATATGACGAAGAATTTCCCTCTCAAAGACAAACAGCACATTTTCATCTTTAGCTATTAGCATCCATCCTTCGCAACCATACGTTACAGTTGGACGGATGAGCCGGCAGGATGGCTTCAATTTGGTCCTTCTAGATAATAGGGAGGATCTGAAGAGTTTTATGGAAGCAAAGTACGCCCTAACACCAGCAACAGTTCGTTTTTAGACCTCTTCATACACTCGAGATCAAGACAAATACAACCCCATCCCCAAATGCCACCGGCTTTAATTCTTCCTATTTGATGAATATGTGGGTAAAATTTCATCGAAAAACAACATTTGATGAGTTAAGAAGGAGGGACGTAGTTAGTTGAGGGTGCTCAATTGTGTCCAAGTATGTATAAAAAACTACTTGTCGTTTTTAGCTCTCCCGAGTTTTTAGATTCGTTGTTTTTAATGTTGTGTTATCCGTATATGGAAGAAAAGAGAATGAGTCATTGGATTTTCACTGTCGATACACATGTAGTTCAACGAATCCACCTAAATTCCCTACAAAAACACATCACCGGAGAGGAGTTTATGGTAATGAGCGAAAAGGGTTTGTCTCTTTTGTCACGGTCGACAGGAAAACGGAATTTCGAACACGAGCTATGCGGGGAATGTTCAATCCTATTACTCCCTCTCCCTTAGTTCCATTACAGCCCTGAGTGGGAATGGGGGGGTACAAGCGAAATGAAGGGTTGCTCGTCTTCTCTCCGTTTGTAACATTCTCAACCTCTTTTCCGCCTGACGTCCCCGTGTGAATAAACAGTGTACCGCGAAGAGGCGAAGGTAGAGGCTTTTTGAGAGTGATGTTTATGCGAAGAGCGAAAGGGTGGTCGATGACACAATGGTGATGGAAAACATCATAAAAATGTGGAAAACAGAAACTAAAAATCAGGGGAATTGTTACAAAACGGATCATTAATTCCGTATTAAAAAGCCCTCCTATCCTGATCACAGGACTGCCAGAACTAGACCGTACGGACAGAGACATACCTTCCTAAGTGGACTCGGAAACACCGGGAAATTCAACTGGACGAGGTAAATCAAAAATACAGGCAAAAAGAATGCTTCCGCTTGCTCTCTCAGCTGAATTGAAACTTGGGTGATGGGGAGATGCGAGATAGGAAATGGCCACTTGTTAAAGCCGCTACCCGACCGTCTTGAATTTAATATCCTAGGGTTGATTGATCAAGATGGAGAGGTTACTGGCTCAAGCCAAATTTCATAAATTACGTTCTGTAATTTCAGAAAATGCTTCTTACTGCGGAATGTCGGATTTTTTGGTTTATTATTTTCAATAATGAACCTTTTTTCTTGACGAGGAAAAAAATGTTGAACCACCGTCAAAAGTTGTTAGTTCTCGTTTCAAGAAACGAGGATTTCAAAATCGAATTTAAAAACTCCGCCCGTCCGCGTCAAAGCTTTTTTCTAAAACTACTTGACCAAAGTTTACGAAATAAGCTCGATCAATACTTTCTTTGTAAAGCCAGTCTCACACATATGGTGTTGAACCGAACACCGAGCCAGCCCGAATATTCACCTATGCTCGGCAACGTTGGACTCATGAATGCTCGAGCCTAGCAAAACAGCGAGCGGTGAGGAATATTGGAAGCAGGTGTGAATTTGTTTCGGGTGTCGTTGATTGGTTGGTTCAGCATGGATGTGACACAAGTGGTTGCCGCTTTCGTGGTTTTGAGTGGCAGTCATCTTCTTCTGAAGAAACGCTGCAAATACTTTCACTGGGGTTTATTATTCAATTGGCTTGCGTTCATGATTTGCATAGAGCACGTAAATCTGTTCTCGACCAAAATACCTATTTGGATTGATCAGTTGGTCATATTTGTGTCCCTCCTGAAATTCAATAATCGCTCTATCACCTGTGAAACACGCACACTCCAAAGTTTAGTAGAAATTCAAATCATGAACGCAAGCCTATTGAATAATAAACCCCAGCGAAAGAATTTGCAACGTTTTCCTGAACATTATCAGAATGCTTCAACCCGTGTATCGGCTAGAAAGAATTTTAGGAGTTCACTCCAGTATCCACATTACTACATCACTACATCACTACGTCACTAGGTTACTGATATCAACACAAAAACAATTATAAACCAAAATAACGCGAATGTCGGCACCATAAATCGGGCCATAGATCGGGAATGGTTTGACCTACACACCTGGGGAGGGGCTCATTCGATTCCTCGTGAAGTGTTCTTCAAAAAGAGTAGGTACACATTTAGGCCGCCTTAACTTGTTTTGAGGTTTTTACGGATTTTACAAAACTTTGACAGCCCTTAGAGGGCACTTTAAATTGAGTGAGAGAGCTGGCTCAAGAATTGGGGCGTCGTCGGACCAAGATGGATTTTCCCTGAAAATTTCAGATCTTTTGCTCCAGCCGTTTTCGAGAAATCGTGCGTACGGCGTGCGGCGGACGGACGGAAAATTTTTTATTGCAGATTCGGATTCTACACCCTTAGAAACATAAACCATGAAATTTTCGGGGGTTTAGAATTTTTTTTTTTCCAGAGCGATCACAATGGTTTATTATTGAATAATAAACCAAAACAACCAATGAGGAGAAGATGGTGGATGTTATCCCACAAGAGCACAATACGTAATTCCAGGATGTAATTATAATCCGGAATATAATATATATAATGAAATATATAATAATAAAACGGGGCGGACGAGAAATGAAGTTGTGAAAATTGCCACTAGCTCTCGGTTGCATGTGTAGGCCGATCTCGTGCAATACACCAAGCAACATCTTCCAACATTCGGAGACGCTCGCCTAGAGAGCGAGCGAAGGCCAACTTCAAATCTTGGATCCAACTCCTACTCGACAACGACCCACAGAAATTTTAATTTCTTTTCAAAAATGTATTTTTCACACACCTCATATTTCGTAGCAAATGGTTGAAGACGTTACAGGCTACCTGACAGGAGCTCGTGTTAACGGTTATTGTTACTAGTAATAAAACTTCAAACAGACTGCAAAGCGTCATTTAGGACTGAAAGTCTGATTTGATGAGAATCTTCCCCCGGTCTTCAAACGCTAGCAGATAGCGCCGTCAGCTCAAAACTTATCGAAATTGGACCCTGATGTTTCTTACCTAGACCAGTTATATTGAGAACTACATTACCTATATTCTATAGATGTTTGCGAAAAGGTGGTTATTTTGGAAACCAAACATACTCAGGTTGGAGATGTACACATCAATGAATGGTTTCTGATTAAGATGTTTTAATCTTCACCGTAATCTATTCTATTTCTGCTCAATCGATTTTAAATTGGCATGTGATTCTTATTACTTCATTATTCTTGTTCCAGCGGTCTATACACAATACAGCTGTGCATCCATTGATGCTCGATTGCCTTCATTCGTCCAGAAATTTAGTATCTTGGAAAGTAGATAAGTTTCTCAGAACATCTGCGGTTGTTATGACATTTCTCTGAGGTAGAAACACTAATACACCTTGTCTACCGTAAAGTTCCAAGATAGACTCCCCTAATTCTCTGCCTTCTCCAAGTCCGATTGCCAAATATTTAATGGTACACTGCACCCTGTGTTTTACGTAGGAGATCTAAACGTCACCGGTTCAACTTCACAAGATAACATCGTCGGTGAGTGAATAACAAGACAGCACTAAGTCGGCTTTGCTTCGGTTCTTGAGGGGGACGACTGGGATGAGAAATGCAGAAGTCGGGCAACTAGGTGAGAGACGAGACAAATGCGGGAGAGCCCTTCTGCACATTCATGAATAAATCATGGATCCTACCGCAAACAGGAGAGATGGCTAATTGTAAGCATTTACCGCAGAATACCGCTGTGACGTGTTGTATGTCAGTCTGTGGTTTTCTAGATGTAATTAATCAAGAGCTGCGAAGCCATCAACATTTGAGCATGAAACATGGACTATTTTATTACTGTCTTGCGTAAGTGTAATGAAAAACGCTGCAAATTCTTTCACTGGGGTTTATTATTCAAGTGGCTTGCGTTCATAATTTGAATTTCTACTAAGCTTTGGAGTGTGCGCGTTTCACAGGATAGAGCGATTATTGAATTTCAGGAGATATGCATAGAGCACGTAAATCTGTTCTCAACCAAAATACCTATTTAGATTGATCAGTTGATCATATTTGTGTGCCTCCTGAAATTCAATAATCGCTCTATCCTGTGAAACGCGCACACTCCAAAGCTTAGTAGAAATTCAAACTATGAACGCAAGCCACTTGAATAATAAACCCCAGTGAAAGAATTTGCAGCGTTTTTTTTTTTATTGAATCTCAATCCCCCTCCCTCCCACAATCAAAACATCCATAATTTATCAAGTCCTTTAGCGCTCGTATTGCGTTAAAACTTCTCCAAACCCAAATGTAAACGATGTAGCCAAAGGTAGACTGATGTAGAGGAGGAACACAAATATCATCAACTGATCAATCCAAATAGGTACTTTGGTTGAGAACAGATTTACGTGCTCTATGCATATCACCTGTGAAACACGCACACTCCGAAGCTTAGTAAAGATTCAAATCATGAACGCAAGCCAATTGAATAATAAACCCGAGTGAAAGAATACTTATTCACCCCAGTAATCATATTGAATAATAATCCCCAGTAAAAATATTTACCTATATATTATCAGCGTTTCATACATATCAGAATGCTTCAACCCGTGTATCGAATATAAACTACAAGTATCCACATCGGCTATCACTCCAGTTACCACATTCACTACAACTCGACGCTATCGGCATCCCTAGGTTACAAACAAACAATAATAAACCAAAAAACGCAAATGTTGACACCATAAATCGGGCCATACATCGGGAATGGTTTGACCTACGGACGTGGGGAAGGGCTCATTCGATTCCTCATGGTATGTTCTTCAAATAGGTAAATATTTAGGCCGATTCGACTTGTTTTGAGGTTTTTAGGGATTTTACAAAACCTTGACAGCCCTTAAAGGGCACTTTAAATTGAGTGAGAGAGCTGGCTCAAGAATTGGGCGTCGTCGGGCCAAGATGGATTTTTCCTGAAAATTTCAGAACTTTTGCTCCAGCCGTTTCGGAGATATCGTGCGTACGGCGTACGGCGGACGGACGGAAAAATGTTTATTGCAGATTCGGATTCTACACCATTCTACCTTTGAAACGTAAACCATGAAATTTTCAGGGGGGTTAGAATTTTTTTTTCCAGAGCGATTACAATGGTTTATTATTGAATAATAAACCAAAAACACCATTCCTGAGATTCTGAAATGTTAAAAACAAAGTTCAACACCCAAATTAAGCCATACAATAATAACACTTTATGAATAGGTGATTGGAGCAACTTTGTTACCCAAAACTGGTAGAATAACGTACATTGCTGCAGTCAAATCGGTATACATTCAAATTAGCTTAATCTATATGTTTTTCGCTTTTAGCTTTACTTTAATTTTTTGTAGATTTCCATTTTCAATTTTAAAATTAACTGTGATTCATATTTGCAAAAACGAATTTAGAGTGTGCCGCAGTGGCGGAGTTTATTAAATTGAGGTTAGCAAATATCAAAGAACTCGCTCCCATGCAGCAGTTAGTAAAAGGTTTGTTTGGCCAAGGATCACGAATCAGTTCTGGATGTGATCGCATTCTGAAGAGGAAAAGAAATTCGGAATTGTCTTCGGCCGAATGGTTTGGTTCGGATTAGGTGACCAGTGAATGGACTGAACTGTGAGTTCTAAGAAACATCCTAGAATTGATTGAACTGGCTCTGAACGCTTAAACGAATAGTTACGAACGAGTTCTGCGCTTTAACGAACGCCCAAAAGGGAGCACGGCCTGTTTGTAACTGTTCGGGACTGTTGGGTGAAGCCGAACGAACCTATAGTAACATGACCATTGGCCTAGTAATTTCCATAATGAAAGTTTTCATGGTTAAAACCATGGTGGTGGTATTCTCCTCCCTCCCCCCCAAACTTTTTGTTAGTGCGTCGGACAAGATGGATTTTTATTTTCCTACCCATTTATCGAACCGTTTATTCAAAGGCTTTTCAAAGGGATACAAAGAGATCTTCTATCAATCAGGTTATGTTCTATACAGACAAAACGCTACATAATAACTATAAAAATTTATGTTGCAAAAATATTAAAGGAACTTCAGATTCGCAGAAAACTGAATTTTACATTACCATTACATTTCCAAACGGAGAAAGATAAATAATTCTACTTGTTCAGAGAAAAAGCTTTTTAAATTGAAGGTTGATGACAATAAGCTAACATTTCTTCACTCTTAGCTGCACTGTCATCCGAGCCTTGTAGATCCTTCAAGACTGGAATCTCTCCATAGGTATTCTGCCATGTTCGCGGCAATTCGATTATTCTGCAAAATAATGATTCCTGAACGGCTTCTAAACGAAATACGATGTGTGACAGGAAAATAAAAAGTGTCTCCGCCTAGTTCATTCATAGTGCTAAAAAATCCAAAGCATATGGTCATCTTTTATGGTATATTTTAGTTTTTCTTGAATACTAACTATTTTTTCTATGAATTTTCTACGGAGGCATAACCTGGCATTCCCATTCATAGGAGGCAGTACTCGATCCATACATAGGTATATTTTTGGGAACCATTGGTAACAGGGAATTATGTCTTCTCACATCACTCAAATAGGTCTGAGCATCTAGATGAATGTAAGTCACCGTTACAAATCAGTACCCGCAAATCCATAGTCATAAAGATTAATAATAATCCGGTAGGTTGAGTTTCATCTTCATGGTTCAATCTATTCAGAATCCAAATTCTCTTTTCAAGCCAGATTAAATGTATCATTGTATGGTCTTTGTGTATGATCATTGTGTATGAAATCTTTTTGAACATTTAAAGTCTGGTAGGAGAAATCAATGTATCAATTACGTAGGAGAAATCAATCAAACCGGTTTAGGTGGTTCAATACATACAGTTAGCAGTACTAGCTAAACAGTAGGTACATCACTTGGTATAATTATCGGTAGTTTCAACAATCAACCGCCATAATATGTGACATTGATTTAAGATATCATGAGATATGCTTTATTAATACGTCAAGTTCTTTCTTTGAAAAAATAGCTTACGAAACCATCATAGCAAAAAATATAATCCTTCTCTGGATTTAATTTCGTAGGAGAATTTGGTATTTGATAAGTTCTAAAAAGATTAAATAACATTCTGTACACAAGTTAGTGTGGAAAACTTACAAAATACATTACGAATAAATTTTATTAGGAGACCATTATGTGTTCAATTTATTACAAATTTACTTATAAAGATGCTCCCTGTAGATGATAACGTGAATTTCGCCTACTTAACTTATTCCTCCAGAGATGTATTTATTGCAACTGAAATATGTAGTTCGTTTAATCTCGCAAAATTGTTCAACAAATATTTAGAGAAATCGGAGTTTTGTTTTCAGCTAAATCTAGCCACGTAATTTATCATTTTTTATTAGATCTTATTATTAGATCTACAGCTGTGATACGTCGGTTATTGACGATGATGTGTACTGAATTTTATTCTTTCAGCTTTCGGACTCCACTCAAGGTCTAGTTGGTCCTAACTTCTGCCCCAGACTCCTGGATGCTACGGACCGAGAAAGTGTTTTTCAACCCCCTCCCCCGTCGAAAAGTGAGACCAAATGATGTCACAAAGATATCGCCTATAATATAAGACACTACATTCCAATAAAAACGATCTTCCTGAACGATCCCTGGAATCTCATTAACTATATATTCGTTGTATTATATATAATGGTAAGGTGGAAAAACCTGCAAGGTCAGGTACATCACATTTTAGCCGTTAGGCTTCAAGTGGAAACCATCCGGGGGTGCAGGGGACGAAATTTTTTCTCGAGATTTTGATTGTCCTAGGCAATAGTGTCATTTGCAAGTAATTTTTGACTCCAAATCTATTGAGAAGGGTCCCAAGCAAGTCCGAGATCAACTGACTTGAACAATCTCATTTTATGGTGAAAAAATAGAAGAAAATGTTAGTAAAAATCAATTTTTAAAATATCAATTCTTTAATTTTCTTGTTTTGAAAACTTGGCAGTCAAGAAATGTTGAATTAACAAACCCATTGGAAATAATTTACAGCGTTCTCTATTCTACCATGTTAGTCATTCGACGAGCTTGATGTATCAAAGAAGGTAGCTGCCGAAATCCCATGAAATTTTCAGGGGGGTTAGCATTTTTTTTTTCCAGAGCGATTACAATGGTTTATTATTAAATAATAAACCAAAATCGGTTTGCATAATATTAGGAAACCAATCAGTTAGCCCCTCTGCAATTTCATCAGGAGCCGCACATTTCCTTCTAGTAATAAACTTTTAAAATTCCAACAGAAAGTTGAGGCATATTTTTTCTTAGTAATCAAGGTCTCCATTTGCGTTTTACACTTCTATTTGGTTTAGATATACGTTGGGATCTCTCGGTCAATAATTCTTGTCCTCAATGTAATGTGAACTATAATTTCTGAGATTGTGAGGATTGTGGGTTTTCTGAGTTCTGGTTCCCTCTCTGTTCACTCCAACAGACTTATGCGGCAAAGGAAGCACCAATTCCCACAATCTAACGGGACAAACCTACTCAAAATCAGACAGATTCTCAAATTCTATATTCTTTTTTGAGCTTCTGAAAATTGTAACTGTTGAGAAGAAAACGGAAGAGAAATAGAGAACGTTGGTTATTTTCACGGAATAAATTAGTTAAAATGTTGAATCGATTTCGAGGTCATCATCAATAACAAACTATACTACTACGAGAAAGAACACAGCTTAAGAACGCAGTCGCAGGCGAACAGGAGCTTACAGGAGCGAACACGAGTCATACGACTAATCAAATGCAAACAACGTATAAAGCTCAGACGGAGGGGTTTCGTCAGTAAACGGGACGCGTGGTGTAACTAGTTGGAACGTTTTGTAGGGAATTAGAGAAGTGTATTGAAAACATGAGTTTACCGGATCCATCACTTGATATGATTTTGCATTTTTCAGGTATATTGAACATTCCCTCTTTTGAGGAAAAATGGAGAAAGTCTACAGCCTGTGTACTAGAGAAAATGGTATCTGTATTGGATTCCCTGAGATGATTTGCAAATGTAAATAATTCTCTGAACTCCCTAACTTCTGAGTTTATTCATTTCCAAAATTTCCTGCCAGTTTGATCACAATATTCATGGCCAGAAGAACAATTCAATTTATAAACCTGTCATATAAAATGTATAAAACCCCTAATGTACACAAGAATTTTTAATTTTTAAAACCACTTAACCACTCGTAACATTCGTTACCCTTCAATATTGACAGTTTAATGAATATACTCGAGTTAGTTCTTAAACATAAGTTCTTATCACTTTCATCTCTGACTTGCCACTTACTGCTACTTTGTTCAACTAATGTACTCGTAATCTGATTCCAGAATTCTTGCACAGACGGTGCCATGTACTAGATTCGATAGGGGGTGGCTCAAAATTATAACCAATTCATGATCTTCTTGGATATTGAATGTGGAACAGCCACTGGTTTTTTCCTTTACAAAAATGCTTACACTCGTGCTTCTGAAAAATTTGACTTGCGTGAAATACAATAACAAAAATTTTCTCATGGGATGTCATTTTGTTTGATCCTCACAAACGCTGAAGGAATAATTTTGAATTGAAGCTTGGGCGACAGCGTTATGGACACCATAATCGTCGAGCATCCATCGTGTAGATACTAGTCTTCGAACAGCCATCACGTTAAAAAATGCCTTTCCGGTATTATCAAATGGCAAGAGAACAGAAGATCGAAGAGCCACTCAAGTGATCTCATTCATGGAACTAATTTCTATACATCGAACATTGTTCAGACTTCAATTGTTTACTCTTTCAAAATTGAATAAGATTGGTAGATTGAATAAGACGCTAAGATTAACTGTCACATCCGGATGATTTCTGAGACAAATTTCGTTAACTTTGGTCCAGCAGTTTCGGAGAAATGCTATTTAAATTCAATTCTTGGATTCTGCGCATCTTGAAACATGAATGAACAAACATTGAGGGGGAATACGTTTTTTTCTTCACAAGAAGGTTGAACATAATGAACCAAAACTTGGTGAGTCAATGTAAAATTTCATTTGTGTTCAAGTTGGCGTTGAACTCGAAGCATAACGGTTCTTTGTAGGAGTAATTATGACATAATTAGACTCACTCTCTATCCAAACTTGAATAAAATTAAATTACTACGGCTAATACGCCCTTTCATCCCAAATCAATGCCGTTCTAAATTCTATTAGAACAACGTCGATCAGCCAAATGTTGCCTTTTAAATTATCCTTCTTTCTCGCATTTTTTTCCCCCTGTGCGGAATTTTCCGTTGGCAGCGAGAGCCAAGAGAATAAAAAGGCGAAGGATTAAAAACGCGGATTCGGGCATTTTAAGGCTCGTTAAACGGTGAATCGTTCGCCCGTAAAATACCGAGGTTCCTTATTACCAGTATAAGCGCTTCCTCTTCCAGCCGGGTTCATTCGGCCGTTAAAAATACCAGGCTCTCTGTACACAAACCCTCCGAAAACGTATTCCAAGGCTAAAGAAGTATCTGGGCATTGAGTATATTTAATGGAGAAACTATAATAGTGTAAGCCAACACTTTTTTTGAAACTTCGGGATTCAACGCTGAAAGAATAAAGTGAAGAAAAAACTGCTCCGTTCAAACTTTTGAAAATCTTCGACCAGAAAATTGGCGTTCCTGCTCATAAAGTAGCCCTGGGTTGAAAAGTTGTTTCGTAAACTTGAAGCAATAATGGCAGCTAGGACTTTGAAGTTAGATCACCAATTTGAATTCTGGGAATGACATCTTTATACATCCCTAAGTAGGTTGAACCAAAATAGAAGACAGGAATTTAAAGACAAAACACCAGTTTGGAATGTAGCAAAGATATTACACAATATCAACATCAAGTCTGAGCTCTTCTTGAGCTTTTCCATTCGCACAGCAGCTCCGGTTTCAAAAGTCGTCTCTTAAGCGGCTCGAATCAATAATGGAAGGCAGGGATTTGATATCAAATGCACACAAATATGATCAACTGATCAATCCAAATAGGTATTTTGGTTGAGAACAGATTTACGTGCTCTATGCATATCTCCTGAAATTCAATAATCGCTCTATCACCAGTGAAACACGCACACTCCAAAGCTTAGTATAAATTCAAATCATGAACGCAAGCCAATTGAATAATAAACCCCAGTGAAAGAATTTGCAGCGTTTTTCAAATTATAGGTATATTTGATTGAGTTTGATTTAATAATTTGTGTGAATGTTGCATTTCCCACTTTTACTTGCAAAAATGAATTAAAAAGTTGTTTCTTAGCGTCGGCTGTACCTTCCTCGCTTCTTGCTGATTCGGTTCTCGTGAGTTGTGGAATGAAAGCTAATCTCTGACAGCAAACTCAAGAGCTGCCTTGTAATGAAGTTTCCAACGGTCTTCACGCTTCCGTGATTTCCCCCAAGGGGTTTCAGGATGTGAATGAGTGACGGACGGACGATTCTTGATCAGTTCAAGAGTTCCCACTCCCCCATCACCGTTCCACCAAAGTGCTTGTACTCAGCAAACTGTTCAGCTCACTCAACCACAAAATAAAGTTTTCGTTCTTACAATTTACTTTAAGAATCGAAAGTTCCGTAAGTTTTATTTCACTTTGATCTTGTTTAGGATCCTAAATCATCCGTTTCATTTGAATATTTTTTCAGATTCTACTACCGTGACCTTTCGTGCCTTCTATCCAAACATTTCAGCTCAATTTCGGTTTATTATTCTCAATAATCAACCTTTCTAATCTACCAAGGAGGAAAGTATAAGTGACCCTCAAAAGTTGATATTTTACAAATTTTCAAAGGATTTTCTCCACTAAATTCTACTGTTTGAGCAATTTTGAGTACCCCGTTGAAAAGCTGAGATTCTGGCGCATATTTTAGGGCTACAGGCTAAATTGATTATAGTCGAATCTTACTGGGCCT
Source organism: Creontiades dilutus (assembly GCA_031894815.1). Lineage (NCBI taxonomy): Eukaryota > Metazoa > Arthropoda > Insecta > Hemiptera > Miridae > Creontiades > Creontiades dilutus. Next base: position 15,243 of record JAVIWC010006729.1, read on the forward strand.
ACACAGTATGAAAAAACTGGTCATTCCGAAGATCTGACAAAATTTGCTTTTCCGATTGATTTTTAACCAATTGAACCAACCTAAAATATTTGTTTGATACACTAGGGGGATAAACAACTTAACGCTCTTTTTAACTTTATAATCAAAAATGAATTTTTCTAAGTATATAAGGGAGTTTTGGCCGTATTAGTGAATAAAGATCGAAAACAACGACAAAAAATGTTAAAATTGAAATAACTCGAAAACGAAGCCTGTGAAAACAGTGTCTAAGAGGCACTTTTGGTCAGAAATGACTTGTTGAGTCTATTCCTAGCCTGTGGTAGTTCCTCATGTTAACACCCTGTATAGATTGGCCTCAAGACTGCAACTCAATGCAAAAATGAACTCAGAAGGCTTCTACTAGATTTCTCCGATATCTTATGAAGACGATAGGTTCAAAATTATCTGAACAGTAGTGAATTCCCTCAAAATTATTAATTGATTGTCCATTGATACCAAAAATTATATTTTTCCCAGGCAGGAATGTTTACTTAAACCTACCAGCAAACTCTCAAGTTGAATTGAGGGGTTATCTCACATAGCTTCTTTCAAGGATAGGCACCTTTGTTGTTGTATAAGCTCGTGAAACCCTCCGGAGATCCCTCTTGCAACCCGGCAACTTACCGGGTTAACTCACTAGGTTAAATGGTCTCCCCTCGCCTATAATTTGCTAGCGCTCCTGCCTCGAGGCTCTCTCGAGACCTATTTAACCCTCTGTAATCTTCAGCTAGGCAATTCCTTTAGCGGCCGTTCCTCGCTATTATACGGACCAACCAGCGAGCGTCTCACTTTGGCTGGTAACTTAATGACATTTAGAGCTTTATTTTCTAAAATAGTTTTCCCTCAAGAGCTACAATATAATTAACAAAGAGATTCGTATGTTCAATTTCATCAATAGGTCATTCGCATTATGGTATAATACATCAATATTAAATTTTGCAGAAACGCCTTTCAAAATCATATTGACAGCATTGTACGAATTTCAAAAATAAACACGACATTCTCTTTTAAACATTTAAACGTCCAGGCTCGACTTTAAAATTGAATTAAAACTCACGATTTGCCGTGGAAGACTTTTAGAAATCCCTTATTTCTCATAAAGGATCAACTTTCAATATTTTTTGCATTTCAGACAATACACACTAAAAACCAAAATTAAGTGATCGCTGCCTAATAAACTCAGTTTTGAACCCGTGATGCTGAATTGTAAATTCACTTCTGCTGGGACAAAACATGTGTCTTTTGAGACAAGTTTTAAGCCTCTGTAATTGTGAAGCTGACATTTTTTATGATACCCCTCAAAAATTTGGTTGTCTAACGTTTCAAAGTGCAGATACCAAATATGCGATGTCCAGGTCATAAAAGGTCCAAGATTTGACGTAAAAAATCCGTTCTTAATATTGGTGTCTAATGGGCTCTAAGTTAGAGCCTCTAACCTCTAACCACCCGCAAAGACGATGTGACCCTTTGCAAATAATCGCAATTTGTGACCCTAAAAATGACACCACAAACCTGACTTTGACACGAGCAATCACCCATTATTCAAAAGTTAATAAACCAATGTGTTACAATTGGCAGCGTTTCTACTTTTCGGTAAATACACATACAGAAAACCTCGGCGCTGCGCGCCTCGGCGGGGCCTTCGCCCCCTCCACCACCGGATGATTTCCGCTTAAAGCCTAACGGCTATAATGTGATGTACCCTGAGAAGGTTTTTGCTCTCCCTCTCTCTTCTCTCTCACTGTACTATATAAGATACCTTTTCGTAAATCTCACTGTATTGTATTAATAAAAATCTGACCCCGGAGACCAAGGCTCCAGGGGGCCGCGCGATTACGTAGTAAGGTGACTAGTGTGGTATCCGAAATTCCCTTGAAAACATTAGCAAAATACAGGAAAAATTTCTTGGGAACTCAAATTTTTTTTAGAGTTTAGATTGAAAACCACACTGATTTAAAAGGAAATCAAGGATTTTCGCGGAAAATTACTCTTCACAGACTAGTGTCTGTCACAATGTCTTTATAATTTCTCACGCAAACTCAAATGATAAAAACTCGCAAACTTGCTGACTCCGTAGAATTTTTCAATAAGTTTTACGTTCAAGATTTATAGGTAACCTGGTGAAGGAATTTCAATAGGAGGTCAATTAATTTTGGACAAAATTATGGAATTCAACTTCACTTTTGCTGCTTCCTCAATCCCACTCACATTCAAAATTTTTTAATTCACGTTTCAAGGTGAGTAGACTCTATATAATGGATTATAAAAATTCATCGGTCCCCTATCGAGTATACAAGGACAACATTTAATAATATACCGGTGATTTGCGTGGAGGGAAAACTTAATACATAAATGATGAGCCTTCGTGTAATACCTTGCTACAGTTTAGGATCAAGTCAGGATTAGTAGCAATGGTGTTTCGACAAAGACCTGACCTCCTTCATGAATATTTAAATAAACGGTACTGCATGTAGTGTAAGCGTTCACTTCTATCGTATTACCGGGAGTTACGAGGTTCTGGTCGATTCGATCGTTCATAACTAAAACAAACTCATAGCGTTGTAAACTGGACGGATTAGCCCTACTAGATAATCCAAATGGCGTATATTGTTGTGAACTTACCGTTTGATGCGGCCTTTCAAAACCTGGCTGTTCTTGAACCTTAGAGGTACAGGTGAAAGTGAACTGAATTGGAGGTGGAGCCTTGTACCTTTTGGAATCAGTGCCTAATAATGTGGGTCCTGATGGGTACACCACTTAAACTATATCGTAAAAAAGAAGTTCTATTCCTGAGGGAGGTTCAAAGCATCCTCAACCGATCTGTGGGAAACGTCATTGACCTCCACGTGCTAAACAAGTAGATTAAAATGGAGTTACCCCTTCCAAAGATTGAGACGATTACCTCTCAACACCCACAGAATACACTTAATTCTTAATAGCTTCAAGTTTATGGGCAGGCGAAGGAATTTCAAGAAATGTAAAGGGAACTGAAAATAGAAGAAACTTGCAAGTACTGATTTGTTTAGCATTCATAAAATGGGGGGGAGTAATGTAGTTTGAATACCATCTGTTCCCACGTCGTATAGTAGAAGCCGGTAGAATTACGTTATACTTAGTTTAGCTACGTTCATCTCAAAAACATCCTAAATGAATCCTTTTGTCAAACTAAAGATTAGTTGGACAAACAGATCTCCTGAGTTGGAGAAATGTTTAAATCGCATCGTTAGTCTTCCAGAGAAAGTTGAAAAATGAATTTTCAATTATTAGAACGGGAAAATAAAGTGAATATATATAACACGAACTCATTGCAATCTTAATAGTTTTGTACTGTCTGGTTGACACCGCTGATCAGAAAATGGGGGCAAAACTAAATAACACCCCACGTATGTCATTAGAGCATAAAAACTCATAATCGAGCTTTAAAAGTTATCGTCGTCATTTACTTAGTAACTTTATATTACATAATACATAGTTAATGATGAATTTCATTAGAATTTCAATCATGATTATTCGCCTGTCCTCAACGATGGGTTGGTCACGATGGGTTCTACCTCTGGTCTCCAAATACGTACCAACATTGGATCCCACCTTTAACTGAATAAATAAGCTCCAGCGCGTTCAATGCGTTCCGTTTTCATTGTGACAGATGTTTAGCGAATCGAAATTCGAATGGCATCAAAGCTGGCAGTTATGAATACTGATCATTAAGGGTGAATAGAGGGGCTTCGGTGTGAACGAAATTATTCCCGACGATATTGCAGGAACAAAATCAATATGTCTGCCGCGGCCAGGCGGTTCGGGGTAGTTTTCCAGATGAACAAACCTCTTGCGACGTGAAACAGAGACGTGATCGAAATTCGGCAGTGGACGGCGGGATTGGGCCATTCGACTTAAGGGACTGGATACAACGGAGGTCAGGAAAAACAATGTATTATGGACAATTTTACAATGTACAATTTTATTGAAATAAGTTAGTGAGGTTGAGGACTGACCAACTTAAATTGATAAATGTCGAGTAGATAGAATAAATAAACAGTCTTCCGTGACACTGTACCCATCGTACTATGCAGGTATCAGCATTCTCTTTATTTGAACGAACAAATAGCTGATAGAATGAAAATTTCAATATATCGAACCAATGGTAATTCAATGTGCACCCTGTGTGTATATACACACATGTCCGTTGCGACTCTGAGGTGAGGCATTTTGGGAGATGCCTTACCTGACTAAGTAGGAAAAAAAATAATGAAAAAAAAAAACACTTTTTTTAAAATTTTTTAGATAAATTAGTTAACAAGTAGGTTATTAGCTGTGTTCAATCAGGAGTTAGGATGAGGTTAGGTGTTTAATTATTACAGAAAAGTTTGAAGGGAATGAACTTCACAAAATGCGTTTATTCATTAGCATTATTTCAATGGGTTTTCAAGTTCTCTTTTTCATTCGGATTTTTTGCTTCCGAGTCTACCAAGGTAGCAGAAGCATTGTTTTCACTTTCGGAATGTGAAAATTTTTTCGTCTCCAAAATCAAAAATTCCACTCGCATTTTGCGTTTTAGACCTTTCTGAACAATTTTGGTTCCGTGTCTGTCTGTGTGTCTGTCTGTCAGCAAATCCTTGTTACGGGCAAAACTACACGAAGTTATAGTCCGATTTTGATGAAATTTTCAGGGATTGTGCGGGTTGGGGTGTAGATGGTCCCCTATAGGTTTCATGACCCCCGGATCAATAGTAGCCTCTGCGCATGCGCAAACGTGAAATCCTTGTTACGCGCATAATTCCGGGAGTTCTTGACCAATTTCGATGACATTTTCAGGGATTGTTCGGTTTGATGTAAAGATGGCCCTCGTGAGTAATAAAGAGAAAATAAAGTTTTAGCCTCGAGATAATTTTCAATGATCTATACAGTCATGTTATGGATACGAGGAAGCTATGTGCCAAACCCACTTGGCAGACGTTTTTTTTTCTTTTTTTGTTAAGTTGGGATTGGGGGTCGTTAATTACTCACAATGTATTTTATTAATTTTAATTCCATTACAAGCAGTTTACGTGTTTCTTGTATTTTTATTAGAAAGGCAAACTTATCAGACGATCAGTTTTGACCATGATAAATAAAATCACGTTTTCATTCATTCATAATGTCAGTGAATGCAGGATGTGCCAGTATTCTCGGCGCTTTGATCAATCAACCCTAAAAGATTGAAATTGAGGGTTAAACTAAAAAACAATGAAAATCTCAAAAACTTTCGATGTATGATGGTAGTTTTATTGTGTGATTCAGATAGAAATTAGTTCCTTGAACTGAATGAGACTACTCGGGTTCCTGTATGATCAACATTTGAAAATTCGGTTAGGACTTCTATCTAGAATGCAATTTGCCATTATCTTGTGTCGAATTAGGATAATGTGCCATAGAGTTCGTATAATACTGATAGATCAGTCGTTTAAGTAGAAGTTCTATCTAATACAGAAATAATAAACCTTCGTGTGATAATTTGCTACCTTTTTTCCTTTATAATGTGTTAAGGTCTGGTCTAAAATCTGGCTAAAGTTTTGTTTCATAAGAACGGTCACACATTCATGCCTTAAGCATACGAATGTGGACAGTCGTGTGGAAGATCTCGGGGAAAGATCACGTACGGGCAACAGGAGGCTTGACAACGGTGATCGCTCAAACGTCTTCAATAAACCTTAATCACCCGCGATGCGCGGTTGTCTCTAATCCTCAAGGATTTTCTCACCTCAGGCGTGAACATCACGTTCACATCACGTTCGTCTCCACGCGATCCCTCGTCGAAAGGACCCCACATCTGAAGGAACTCACCGCACTGATCGATTAATGGAGACGAGAGATAATGTTCCTGTTACTGCCTCCCGCGTACTTCATGCAAGATAATTTGTATCCACTCTAACTGTAGATTATTATTGAAATAAGCGGATTAATCCGTTCCATAATTCCGCATCCGACGTACAATGGTCCAGATCGAAAATCTAGCTGGATTTGCGTACGCAAATGGAAGTACGAATATGTGACAAGTCAAGGTCAAAATGTGTTTGTAATAAGCCATCCCAAAACGAAAGGAAGGACCATGATCAGCTTGATTACTCTCAAAGAACACATTAAAACATGAATTTCCTCCCTGAAAGTGTGGTGTGATAATGGTTCATCTCATTACAAAATCGTCGCTGGAAAGTCTCAGTTGCTACTATTCTTCGTTCGAGACATCAGAAGCTGTTCTATACATGGTATGTAAATAATGAGTGCACTTTTCACATCGAAAAAGGAAAAGTTTTTAGCTGCAAAAGAATTGCTTAGTTTAGTATTAATAATCACTTAATTGAGTATCAGTAAACAATGTGTAAGTTGTTTTGATATGGCAAAATTAATTTGAATTTTTGGCATATTATCAAATTGAAAATTTTGGCAAATTATTTTGAACCTTTGGCACAAATCAATTTTAATATTTTTGGCATCTTAATTTAAACTTTCGGCGACTCAATTTCAACTTCTGACATACCACTTCGAGCTTTTGGCATATCAATTTATACTTTTCACAAATCCCAACTAACCCAACATTCCACCCCATGTAATGATCAATAAATGTTTTTTTTCTCTATGTGTAAGTTGTTTGCATCAACTGAAATCAACTTTGATTGTTCCACTCACATGTATTCCAACTGGATTCGTCTCAAACTACTATCAACTCTTCGAATTCTCAATAATTATGTTAGTAGGTCGAGATATAGTGTTTTTTACCTCCACGGGAATGTTTGGGGAGCTCAGGACCAACGAAATGGACTTTAACGGGGAACATAAGCTGATTTTTTACCTCATTTTTCAAAAGTTCAACAACATGAGGCTTGTAAAAGGTAGCAAAGAAAAGCACAGGGCAAAAGCACCAGCACACAGCTAAAAACTGAGCTGTAATGATCAAACATGTTGGTAAATAATTCATGCATTTTAGTAGGTATGAGGGTCGCTTGGATCAATCGGCTATTGATCGCCTCAAATTCAATTTTAATTTCTGAGGTATTGTCACAACTAGAGTAAAATTCGTATTGGACAGAATAAAAATCATGAAAATTGGTTCAGAATTACAGGCTGGGTAGCCTCATCCTTTTTTCGGGATGCTTGATGTTTTAGCAAATGAATGATTTTGTTACCACAGTCGTACGAAGGGTTATAGGGGGTTATGGAAACTTTACCATGTAGCAAAAACACTCTAAAAACTTTATATTACCTTAATAATTTCTTCATTATCAAACTCATATTTCGGTATTTTTCTTTATCGAAGTGGAGAGTAGAATTTGTGTGAGCATTCATAGATCAAACTTTTGGGGAATGTTTTAGTTAAGAATTTTGGAGCCTATGAAATAGCTTCATTTTCTATGTAACTTGTTGAAAACGGCTCACCACAAATCAGGAGCGAGTATAATTTGAAAATATTTTCATTCGTAGAACTTCGTGGAACCTTGGGGCCCCCAGATGTTAGCTGGACGTGTTCTAAATTTGAAAGTTGAAATTCGTACGTAGTCCATGTCGTGTTGGCATTATGAATTTTTAACGCATCAGGGGTGGTGTAATAACTTCGACAAAAACTAACATTAAGCCTATCTCCGATTTACCCAAGGAATCTTGGAATTTAATGACTGTTTTTTCGAAGAAATTTAAATATTGTACGATTATGGTTAATCCACTGTGAGTTATTCAATCACTTGCCATTAAATATGCCGTGTTTCGTTCAATTTGTTCTATCTGGGTTATCTGTCACCCAATTTCTTGATATATTTCCACTTGCTCAATTATTGTTGACCAATAGACGAAAGATTAAGTTGGTCAGTCTGATTGTAACGCGTGTAGTTGGAGCATGCACTTGTAATATACACGGTCTCAAAGTTTCTTTATTCAAAATATCGAAGTAGATATTTGATTGTGTCTATTGACTATGAGAAGAATCATTTACTCGATCATTCATAATTTTCAATGTGTAGAATGGAGCTGGGAGTTGACATTTGGTTTACGTTTATCGACCTGGTCGATTCCGTTATAAAAGTGTTTTAACCTAAACACACGTCAATCAACGTACGGCTGGAATATTTAAAAAAATCAGAATATCTGAAACTTATGGAATAACACTGACGTTTTGGTTTATTATCCTCATTAATGAACATTTGCATTCCACTACGAAAAAAAGTTCAACCCTCCCTCTCTTAGCTGGTTTACGTTCCAAGATACGTAGGTTTCAAAAATCGAATTGAAAACAAATAAAAATCCTTCGTCCACTGTCCGAAGCTTTTGTCCTAAACAACCGAACCAAATTTTGACAAAATTTGTCTCAAAAATCCAATATTAATCTGGGATGTGCCAGTAACCTCGGCATCTTGATTAATCAACCCTAAACATTTAAGGATTACTCTATAAAAAATCGAAATTTCAAAATTATCGATTAAAAAGGGTATTTTTTGTGTTAGATTAAGAGAGAAATTCGATTCCTGAATCGAATGATACCACATCATGTAAAATCGTCAGTTCATCCCCCCTGTGGGCTAGAACTTTGATGAATAAAATGTGAATGTGAACGTCTGTGGAGATAGTACGAACCCCCAGTCATTAGTGACGATCAGCTAATACAATTGGAATGCAATATCGTTTTTAAGAGTTCCTTTAATCTAGCGCAGGCAGGTGTTTCTTTCTATCTTGTTAGATATCAGGAGTTCTATTCATCGATTGAGAACTCGTGTCGATCTATTGTTTATTGCACCAAAGTAGGAATTTAAATATCGACTTTTATCACGTATAAAGGGACCAGTAAAGGTTGCCATTTACGGAGTTACATATAAGAGTTGAAATCGTCCAACCATCTTAACAACATCTAGAAGCCAATTACAAGGTATGGAGACATACTGATCAGCTAAGGATTCCCGAGGGCAATATCGTTCCAAATCGATCGAACGTGGTAAAATATATTTGCAAATAAAGGATGCTCAGTTAGGTGTTTCATTTTATCAGGCGCCGAGTTAGGTATGAAATGTGCTGTTCATAATTTAGACTACGTTTAATAAATATGATTCATGCAAAAGGCTTATCTAACACAGACATGAAGCCTTCTGTGTTAATTTACAGTTTTCTTTTACTTTCAGGCTGTTGCTTAAACAGCATATATATTTTTTTAAGCTGAAACTGGAAGGGTTATATTTCAAATTGAGAGGAATGTCAGTTTAAGATATAGACGAAAAGGTTAACATGACGAGGGGGAAAGTGTCTTATGTGGCGGGAAAATCCTTTATGTTAACAGGTTCTTATGCTTGCCTTGTAAGGAACTAAAATACACTAATTTTTAGTGTTAAGGGAAGAATGCGGTTTAAAATTAATTGATAAATAAGGTATCGGTTATTAAAAAAATTTTGGAGTTGGGTTTGAGGTATAAAAGGCTGGCGAGAAGGGGGCTGTGTGGGCGGGTGGCGGAGCGGTACCTGGAAACTGGAGAGCGTTCTCAGAGATGAACCTGTTGATACAGCATGAGCGGGCGCGGAGAGCGGGTTGGTGTGGACCAAAGCTGCTGCCTCCTCAACCGCCTCAACAGCACTGAAAACCCCGGGCCGCCGCCCCCGCTCGATCCTGCGTGTGAGAATCAATCTCTGCATTAGGAGGATCCTCGGGCTCCCGGAGAGGTCGTCCCCCCCGGTAGGACCCAGGACCCTGGACCTCGGGGGCGAAGGCAGGGGTTTGGGAGGTCACATTCGCTCTGGTATTTGAAAGGGTCGTGGTTTATCGGTTAGTGTTCCGATGTTCCGAAATATCCGACGAGAGCGACCTCGGTTGCCATTGTCACACGAAATCCTGATGGAAATACCGTTCTCGCCGTGAAGATATTGAAAAAGCTGGAAATCGTTACGCAAAGGCTTATTATTCCTCCAGCAGAAAGCCCTTCAACTCAGAACATAGCCTTACAGATAATTGTCAAACAGTATGGTGAATTGTACAGGGTGTTCTACACTAAGGACAGCCAAAGTCAATTCTACAACTTTTTTCCGATCGAAAGTGTCTCCTAGCCATTTTTTACTCCTCTAAAACCCAATTTTTTTTTCGTTGTTGACCTTACGACACTGAAATGACCATAACTCCAGTAAACGAAATGGTGTTCAGAAAAAGGCGTTCCTACCAAACGACGGGATTCTTTCAGTTGTTGCTAATACTGCTATAAGTCGAACTTCTGTAAAGAAATCGTTTGAAGAGATGTTGTTTCTTATACCGTTAGAAAGCTGTGATTCTGAAGAAATTTTTCCTAGGAAGTGGGAGTTACAAAACCTGTTTATCAAGCAAAAAAAAAACACGGTAAAGAGTAGTTTTTTTCTGCAAAATCTCTCGAATTTTGACTTTTGACGGAATTTGTTTCAAGTTACATTAATTTTTTCATATTTTCGTTACTGAAATGCCTTCAACTCCCTTAAACTACTCTCTAAAATTAATTTTGTGGACTGTTTGGAAAAGATTCAAATTTTATACCTACTAGAAGGAAAATGAGAAAATTTCAGCATTATTCAGAAAGTTGTGTAATAGCTTGGTTCAACTTCCTGAGGGAAGGAATGGAATTGAACGTATTCGTTCAGATTCTTATATACTTTCCAAACGATGATTTCAATCTGTACTGAAGCGAAAATTTAGTTGAGATGACGAGCACCCGGAAAGAATTGTATCAGGGGAATAATTATAAAACCATTAGCAACGAGTGTATCGGATCATTCATTATGTCCGTGGACTTTCTCAGTGGGTCTGAACGACATTGATACAGTGTGTCGTCCAACTATGAAACTGAAATACTTCAAAGTATAACTTAAGATTTGAAAAATCCATCACATTGAATCATTCACCAACTATCTGATCAATGGCAAATACCAGTTAATTGAACGAGAGTATTATAAAACGACTTGGGATAAATTACTTACAAGCAAAACTACAAGCGAATGGCATTTTACGTTAATGTTTGAACAGAATTATCAACGAATTAGTAAAATTAATTTAAAACCGGTTATGGTTACTCTGATTAATAATTCATTCTCGTGTCTTCCTTATTGATTTATTCTATTGATTCGAGGATGTAACATTCAAAGGTGGCAATTTTGATGGATAATCAGTTTGATAAAGCACAATCAAGTACGTCATATAAGCAGCACACACCTGTGAACACAGTACGAGAATTAAAGATGACAATAATTTAGTATTATTGATACGGTGCAGTACTAATACTAAACTACATATTGATTATGATTAAAATTTGTATGATAACATGAGTTTGATGACAGAAACATTGGATTAATATGTACATGAGTATGATGATTATACCTGCCCTGTTATTTTTACACATATGAACATGAGCATATGGTTTAGGAATTCATGAAGTGTTTACCCATAAAGTCTACTTGTTTATTTCACGTGTTATAAGTGTTTCTAGGAGATTAAACCCTGGATAGAGAGGAGGGATGTGAAGTGACTTATTACCTTTAATTTCGGACATGAATACTACAAGACATACCTTCATAAAATAAACGATTCCAATTTTTATTATTATTATCATTTTTATTTATTTATTTTCTTTTTTTCTGTTTATACAGGAAACTACTTAAGGTAAACCTGTTGAAACGGCAAAAATTCCTCTAGGAACTTGTCTAGAATTTAAACACGTTTCCACCAGAAAGTTCTAATCCCAACAGGTTTTTCTTTTTACCTGCTTGAGTTTACGGCTTCGGTTCTGTTCATCAGTTGTACGTTGTTGCGGAAGTTTTTGGGTGATTCTCAAACTACGGGAAAATTCGTGTAAATGGCACGCTGTGCCGTTAAAAATCGTCTGACGTTCACAGTTTTACGTTTATCTGAATACATCCATTGAGTACTGCATTGAAAAATAGAAAACCCTCGGAAGCTAATATAATTTCCATGTTTTTTAGGGTTGGGAAACCCTGATTTGTCATTGTCAAGACCTGCAAGTGTATCGAGGTTCAAAATTTCGAGCAGTTTTTTCGAATATTCTACCTGAGATTTGAAATTGCATGCGAATTCTCTCGTTTTTAGTTACATCTAAAGAGCAGCTGTCAATGGTTTTTCAACCCTGCTTCAAGTTTTTGATGTCCTAACAATGCTCTTTATTCAGGTCACTTTAGTCTAGGGTCATTGTCATGGCCCAAAAATAATGTATTCCTGAAGGAACAAAACGGTGATTTTCGAGGTAGTTCTTGTTTTGGCGGTAGCAGCGACTCACAAGCAAGCGGGTACACCTTCGAGTCGCCTTAAACGGTTGGTGGTGTGTTTTCTGATCAAACAAATTTCTTTCTACCCACTTATTCTCTTGGAAGGCCGTATCACGTTGCATCTTTAAAACCCTCAAAGAGTCCATTAGTATTGGAAGAATCTCTGTAGAAAGTCCGGATTGTCATTGTCATGTAGGTGAAAACATATCAAAATTGTCATTGTCGTGACCGAAACCGCCACGCCATTGTTACGACTTCTATCAAATTTGAATTTCTCAATGACATTTGAATTTCTTCTTTTTCCTTATTTTTTTTAGAATAATGGGATGTCTTGAATGACTAGGCATCAGAAAGGCATCCAGAGAAGCCAGTTAAGTGATACCATCCAAAAACCTAGAGAACACTTGCATTTTTCAAATGTCAGGACCTGAAAATTGCCTGTAGTTTGAGAACCACCCTTCTAGTTTTTGAATTTAATCTTACAATCCTATGGAAGTGTCTTACGTAGCAACGAGGCGTCGCGGTAGTCGCTTTCGTCGCGGCAATCGCTCGCGTCGCGTGGTTTGATTTTCAAATCGGTTTGAATTTTGTCGCGCGTTATTATTTGTTTACGTTTTTGTAGGTTAACCTGCTGTTGTTGACATTCTTCATTCGTCTTTGATATTGCTTTTCTAGTCAATTATTGCCTTTGTGGCTTGCTTTAAATGTTTATCATGGAAGCGATAATATCGGAAGTGCAAAAAAGAGAAGTTTTGTGGAACAAAAAAGCAAGATATCTAAAAACAGGAGGCCCGCAGACCTACCTTGGGATGCTGTAGCGAAAGAGACAAGTTTTTCAAGTAAGTTAAAACTCCATTTAATAAATTATTTATTGTAAATGAATACACCGTTCAATTACCTGATAAATTCCCTGTAAAATATTGACAAAAGTTGTTCCGGAGAGAAATTACCGAGTCAGATCCACAATTGTGACTTCTTGCCAGTTGGGTTTCACTTGTCATGCCAAATGATTCGACTGATCTCGTTGGAAGTAAAAATTAGGAAAAAGAAGGCAATTTTCCGAATATAAAATAAAACTGGTATAAAATTACACTGGAGGAATCTGTAAATATGGCGTATCCCGCTTCGGCGACTAACGCGATGTGTAACATCACGTAGTTTAACACACGTTTTGGAATCGTACGCGATTCGACAAAATCGCGTCGCTCGCGTTTGTTCTCCACGTAAGACACGGCCCTGTTTCCAGATTGCCACGATTAATTAGTCTCAACCCTAATATGATGATTTCACCCTACGGCCCAATGTTTTAGCACAGAGTGACAATCTTAGCTCTAGATCACGGTTTCAAATAAACATACCTATTTATAATAAATGAATATTTTCCTTTACATACATTTAGTTTTGGATATCCCAAATACCTCTCATCTTCGAATTTAGTTGCTCGATCGCCACTTCTGTACCGACGAAGCGTGGGTAAACATTTGCCAAATTAGTTTGTTAAGAGATCAAAGGAATCGAATATATGTGGATTTTGTGGTTTCGATTTACTTTCTGGATGAACGTGTATACACGTGTACACATTGGACTTGAAAGAGGACTAATAGTAATCACAATTTATCGCTTCATGTTATGTGGACATTACATTACGATATTTAATATTGAATTAATATTTGACGTGAACTATTAGCATGCTACATTTACCTGTTAGCATTTCACCTGTAACAACGTGTTTTCTATTGACGGCTAAGGAGATTTTCAAATCCACTGAAAGAGATTGAATGTTGATTACCCAACCGCTACTATTGAATTATCCCAACTTCACTGACATTTAGGCTTTTGAGCACAGAACAATACGCCCCAGAAATTTGAGCTTGATATCGGAGACAGTGGAATCTAACACAATGGAACCTAACGAAATGGGCGATGACCAAGAAACTGTAGAAATTGTTATCCTTTGGAATAATAGCAACTGCTGAAAGGAGCTAACTTCGACTTCTATCTGTGCACGCTCCAGTTATAGTCTCTCGTAATCTTCGCCTTGAGTGCCGTTGCTAAGTAGCTGAAGGGCATAACACAATTCAATACAATTTTGGTTATTACAAGGGTTCCTTCAAAGTCATTCAGGTGAGAAGGGTTGTAGTTATATAAAGAATACTTTACGTTAGATACTATTTTATTTCTGTCATGAGTGATGGTGTCAGCTTTTATACTGTTTTTCAACTTTTGAACTTCGGGAAGCTATTGTCGGTCACTTTCTGGGGGGTATGCTCCATAGTTATAATTGCAATACAGAGTAGGATGTAGATTAATGACACGGTTCTAACACAGCACTGGTTTTGAAAAATTAGTTAGTTAGTTTGAAGAAAAAAAACGCTGTAAATTCCTTCACTGGGGTTTATTATTCATTGGCTTGCGTTCATGATTTGAATTTATACTAAGCTTTGGAATGTGCGTGTTTCACAGGTGATACAGCGATTATTGAATTTTAGGAGATTTGCATAGACCACGTAAATCGTTTTAAACCAAAACACCTATTTGGATTGATCAGTTGATCATATTTGTGTGCCTCCTGAAATTCAATAATCGCTCTATCACCTGTGAAACATGCACACTCCAAAGCATAGTATAAATTCCAATCATGAACGCAAGCCAATTGAATAATAAACCCCAGTGAAAGAATTTGCAGCGTTTTTTATGGTTATCAGAATGCTTCAACCCGTGTATCGGCTACAAAGCCTTTTAGGAGTTCACTCCAGTATCCACATTACTACATCACTACATCACTACGTCACTAGGTTACTGATATCAACACAAAAACAATATTAAATCAAAATAACGCTTATGTTGGCACCATAAATCGGGCCATATATCAGGAATGGTATGACCTACGGACCTGAAGAGGGGCTCATTCGATTCCTCGTGGAGTGTTCTTCAAAAAGTGTCCAAATTTAGGCCGCCTTGACTTTTTTTGAGGTTTTTAGGGATTTTACAAAACTTTGACAACCCTCTAAAGTGCACTTTAAATTGAGTGAGAGAGCTGGCTCAAGAATTGGGGCGTCGCCGCACCAACATGGATTTTTCAGCTTTTTTGCTTCAGAAATTGAAATTGTGCGTACGGCGGACGGATGGAAAAATTGTTATTGCAGATTCGGATTCTACACCCTTTGAAACGTAAACTTGAAATTGAATTTTGAATTTTTTCAAGAGCGATTACAATGGTTTATTATTGAATAATAAACCAAAAACTTTTCAAACAAAGAAATAAGTTTGGAACAATGAATTCAGTTTTGAAAAACATATCAAAGTCAAAATAGGTATGATTGAAAACTGTGTTTTGTGCTGCACTGTCAGTTGTTTCGTGCTGCCAACTGTACAATATAAAATTCCCTACTGTCTCTTATCAAGTTGCATGAATCGCTGTTTCTAATTGCATATGGTAGCTCGCATTGTCGGGGGTCATGGTTCTATTGGGAGGGCTATTGTTTATATTCGACACCTTTCTAGATTGTCTAAAACATATCAGTGATCTGTTCGTTCATGTTTCCTAGACAAGGAAGCTACGTCCCACACCTAACATGGCAACCGTTTTCTTATTTTCAACACTTACATGATGATTCTACTCAAGTTTTGCTGACACTTACTGATAGCCCCAGGTTGTAGTTAATTGTGAAGCTTCTGCAAGCTTTGAATTCCAAGCGTTTTCTAGCAAACAGATGAATTAACAAAGGTGTCTGAAAGAAATAATAATGTCGTTTTAGAAACGGATGTTAACGTTATTAGAAAGGTTTCATATTCGACAACAATTAAACAAACGTATAGGAAAGAAGTAGTTTTGGAAATCGTTCTCGGTACAAGGGTCAATTGAAGATTTTGATTTTTCATCGAGATAATTTATAGAAAAGAAAACATACAGTCACATTCATAATCGGTGGAGTGCGGATAAGAACTCTCAACGAAATTAGATAAGTAATCTTTCTCTGCATACGTGTCCATTGTGAATTTTACCAGATTAAAAGTGATTTGATTCTTAGAGTGTTGGTGAAAAACATCGCAAAATACGAAGATCTATTTCAATGGGTATTCAGGTTTTATTGATCTATTCAACACTGGAAACTAATAAAAATGAGAATATAGAAAAATAATAAACATCTTGTCGTGCAAAAGTCACAATTAAAGTTAGCTAACCTAATAATAGTAATACCTAATGATTGTGGATCTATGTCATTCAAATCCCCGAAATATTATTTTCCAAGTTATATTTAGGAGTTAAAAATGTAAAATTTTTCTTAATAGCACATTTGCAAAGCCTCAAGGGTTTTTCAAAACTATACCTAACGCTAAAGCATAAATAAAAATGATGAGCTCATGAATAACTGAAAACTTACGTTTCCAATATTGATCTTGCTCTTGTGATGAATGAGATATCTGAATAGAACCTCGTTACTATGGTCCGCCTAGAAAATATGACAAGAACAGCGTGTTTTATTGAGAATGGAATCATTATTGTAGCAAATTATTACTCAAAGATTCATTATGTTAGATGATGAATCGTCTATGTCTATGTAGGTCGGTTCCAGAACTGATTTCGAACAAAATATGCCTCCTGAACATTTCTTCAATCGCTTTGCTGTTCCAACTTTTTGAAAATTCAAGTTCGTACAAAACACTTTTGAAAAAAAATCCTGTCTCCTCATGGCAAAATGAGAAAATTTCAGCATGCCTTAGAAAAATTAATCAAAAGATAACATTTTGATCATTTATGAAAAACAAATTTTTTTTGTTAGTGTTTTTAGTTGTTCACAATAAACCGGTTGAGGAACTTGTACATCTCAAAAAAAAAACTTGCGGAGTCTCAGCTTTCCAGCGGTATAAGAACAAACATTTCTAATGAAAACAAGTTCCAATTTCTGCATCGGTCAATCAAGAGCACCAATAACACAGCCCCACAAACAAATGTCAAGATCCGTAAAGTAGACTAGGGTATTCCTGTGTGTTTTTCGATGCTGAATTCGAATCCAATGTCCAAATAATCCTTTGACCGCCAAAATTTTGAGCTATGGCCAAAAAACTACCCTAAAATTGGTGTCAGAACCTTCTTTTTGAGTCATGAAAATGTGATGAACTACGACATCTTTTTGAGGTAATTTCCACATTTCTTTTAAACTTCAGACAAAGAGGACTACCTCCCCCTCAATCAACCCCCGCCATCCCATCCTAAGGGTTGAATTTTGAGTTCTCACGCCGAGTCGAGTGAGGTATGGATTTCTATGTTTTCGGGGTCCCTGAGATCGACGTTGAACTCCCAAGAGCCTGTAGGTACCCCCTAATCCCTCAATCACCCCAACAAAGGAGACCCCAACAAAGTTTAAATGCCTTTTCAAAAATCATATTCGATTTCAGCGAACCTGGGAACACAGAGATCCTTACCTTAATCGACATGGGGCGATCAAATTTCAACCTCTAGGAGGGGGTGATTAAGGGAAGATGGGGTGCCTACAGGCTCTTGGAAGTTCAAATTTCACCTATGAAACACATATTCTATTTGAAAATTTTAAATTTCGTAAGGCGGAGCATGCATATTTGAATGCTTCAACCCGTGTATCGGCTAGAAACCCTTTTAGGAGCTCACTCCAGTATCCACATTCACTACATCACTAGGTTACTGCGAAAAAAAAAAAAACGCTGTTGTTTTTGTTTTGATTGCAGTACCCTAGTGATGTAGTGAATGTGGATGCAAATGTTAGCACCATAAATCGGACCATACATCGGGAATGGTTTGAGCTACGGACCTGGGGAGGGGTTCATTCGATTCCTCATGGAAAGTTCTTAAAAAAAAAGTCCAAATTTAGGCCGCCTTGACTTTTTTTGAGGTTTTTAGGGATTTTACAAAACTTTGACAACCCTTAAAGGGCACTTTAAATTAAGTGAGAGAGCTGGCTCAAGAATTTGGGCGTCGTCGGACCAACATGGATTTTTTCTGAGAATTTCAGCTTTTTTGCTTCAGCCGTTTGGGAGAAATCGTGCGTACGACGTACGGCGTACGGACGGAAAATTTGTATTGCAGATTCGGATTCTACACCTATTGAAACGTAAACGTATTATTTCCTCATTACAATGGATTATTATTGAATAATAAACCAAAATCCAAGTGAATATTATTTCCTCATTTGCCGTTTTCTAATAAATATAAATAGGTATTTACTATGAAGAATATCAAGAAAATAACTAAGATGCTTTCAACTAATTCATTTTTCGGATTTCGAATTCTAATGATGGGTTTGATTTGAATATATATTGAAAAACGAGTGTTTATCCGATTGATAACTTACCTGGTCTGTTGCAGAGTTGCAGTTCCTCAATATACATATGAGTAACACCACTAAAATTAAGAACCACGAGTACATGTATACTTTGTCAACGACGCTTAAGGGATCCACCCCTGTCAGAACTAGGCTTGTATAGTCTAGGAATGTTAGCAACAGAAAAACCAACACTCCCGACACAGGGATATCATAAAAATCATTAATTTCCGATCCTATGTCAACCAGACGGTTATAAGTCTGCACAAAGGCTATCATATTTGGATTGTCAGCAAAGGTTGTTTGGTTTATTGTGTGGAAACACGCCTCTATTACACGAACGGTGTAAAAGAACATGAACGTCCAAGAGAAAATGTAGAGGTAATATAAGCCCCATAAGGTGTCGTCAACTGCATCCCACATTTTGTTTGAATGAAACCAAACAATGGCATTCCGCACGATGAGTAGTGCTATTCCAAGGGCAAATATAAGTATTGCTGTTTTACACGAATCAAACAAGCGGTGTTCCCAGAGACCAAGTGACTTTTGAATGATCAAAAACTTGTAAGTCGTTTTCTCGAATTGTCGTCTGTTCTTTAGTGCCGCTATCACGAATATTGCTGGCGACGCGCTGTGTACAATTTTCTCCACTAGTACCAAAACGTTCGAAAGGAGGCCGCTAGTATTCCATTGGGCTGACACTGCCGGAGTCCATAAGTGAAGCAAATTCACCACCAGAACCACTATTGACACCACTATACGAACTTTTGACACTTGGGAAAAGGAAGTATTGTTCAATGACAAGGGCATAAGTGAAAACATCTGAATGCGTTTTAAATTCTTGACGAAGCTGCTAGTACATAAGATCATGTCATCATTCAGCGGAAAGCTGGGCATTCTGTTTAATTTTATCATGTTGAGATTCTCTTTCCGCATTGAAAGTAATTTTTCGGCAATAAAAGTAGAAATTTATTTTTGTGGATATTTCAAAATTGTCACATTGAATCCATTAGTAGTAGTACCGTTCAAGATGAGCAACAGGGTCCACTCATTTTTCTGAAAAAGGAGGTGATTTAAATTTATTCAGAATTCGTCATTGTTGCATTCTAAAATCTAGGATAAAAGAAAATCGTGCCAATTAGTAAACAATTAGCTAATTGAGTTCAAATAATGTATTGCAATACTGGAGAGTGTGATTTGGAACAAGGGTATGAAGTCATACACTTAACTGTGACCACAAATACGACAGCATCATTCTGTGTTGTCCGGTGACCGGTTGTTAATCAATTCCCGTCCAAAAATGAACTGTGATGTTGATCATTCATAGTAAGTTTCAGCGTTCACGAAACATCTACTTTGAATGAAGTCGATACCCAATTTTACCTCTAGGCAAACATTGCGTGACGCTATATAGTCGAATACGTTCTAATTAATATGTACTCCTACATTGACAAGGCAATTACATTATCGGTATTGATTTACTTGTAAAAGAGGCACCAGCGTCAGAGCATATCATTAAAATTCGTAAAGCACGAGGTATTTTTCACGTTTGTAGCTTTTCCAAGTCAGATTCAGAAATCTCCAAACCAATTTCAGAAATTTCCAAACCTATTTCAGAATTTTCCAAATCGAAATTTTGAATTTTCCGACCCGAGAATTTTCCATTTCAATTTCATGATTTTAAATTTCAATTTTGGAACTTTTCATTTCAATTTCAGAATTTTTCATTTCAATTTCAGAATTTTTCATTTCTATTTCAGAATTTTTCATTTCAATTTCAAAATGTGATCAACTTTTGGGTGGGAGTTTTTAATAAAATTAAAAAATTATCACTTCCGCAATAGAAAACAAACACAAACTTCCTCAAAAGTTGGGGGAAAAGCTTAAAAAAGTGTTGCCCCACGTACATATTATTGGCAAGCCGCTTCTTTGGGGAGCTCCATCATCATGTCCATTACCCAGTTAGCGCAGCGGGTAGGCACTATCGTAGCTAAGGAATCTTTGATTATGGTCGCGAGTGTTTGTTCTTCAAGGGTACAGACGGTTCCTCGTAAATAATTTCTCTTTCGAAAAAGCCTTCTCCGTTGGGTTCAGCTGCCGAGAGTAAGGAGGAAGGTACCTACTTGACGTTGAGTCCAAGTTCGTTCATCTTTTCCGCAACTGCTCTTGCCCGATGAATGGCCGCATTATCCATTATCAACAAAGCTTCGTGTGCTTTTTTCAATTTTTGGTGAAGTTCTGTTAGAAACTCGCAGAAACGGATCGCATTGCAATTTCCTGCACTGTCAATTGTGGGAAACTTCATTTTTGCCGAGATGGACAAAGATAATATTATATATATCACAACGAGAGGTGAGAAGGAACTGGTTCACCGAAATTTTTGTTTGTGCATGTTTTTTAAATTGTTTTGTGTCACTGGTATGAGCTTCGCCTGAGTTGCAGTCGGTAGAAAGTAAATTTCGATATCCCATGAGACCAACTCCCCGATACCTACAATACGTAGACCTCGGTCTTTCCCTGACGGATACAAGCCTTAAATGTGCCAAAAAATAAATAAATAAATGAAATAAAATAGAAGAAGGGGAACAACCCAGGCCAAGACTAAAATTTAAGAAACATGGAAAATGCATCAGCCTTGAAATTCGGTCTTAGTCTCACGCTCACTAGAACTTCTTGTTCTTCATTAATGTACGTCTAATTTCATTCCCACAGTTAGAGATGATTTATGCAGTGATGGAATCGAGTTATTAACTACCAAGAAAATCTTAAGAAACTAGTATACTTCATATTCGTGACGATCCCTTGGTTCTGTGATTTCCAAAGTTACAGTTAAAAAATCAACAATAAGGTATTGTCAAGCATTCTTAATAATAAACAGTCACTGAACAAACTTCACGTAAAAGTTAAACTAATCACTCTCTGAAATGAATATATAAACACTCAACAAAGAACGAACACTTCAAAAGACTGATGAATACAATATGAGGGAAATAGTAGTTGTTCAAGTTGGCGGCTGCGGCGCAAAGTGCGGGCAGAAAGTGAGTTATCGGTAATCTACTTGAGGGTTCCCAACCCAAACATCAAAGGCCCGATAGGGTAGGTAACCGACGGTTAGAGGCACTAAAAAACATATTGGTAAGTAATGCGTGAGTTACAGGGAGGTCCCTATGCCCGTTTTTTTAAATATGATCATACACATATAAAAATAATTATGACTTCTTAATTAATTCGGTGCTATATTAGTATGCGCCCCACATCCCTCCGGCGCTGTTTTCTATGGTAGTATGCGCCCCACAGTGCTACGCAGAATATGTATGTCGAGAAAAAGGTACTCGCACATAGGAAGCTTTTGGAAGCTACTTACAAGAGATCCTCATTGAAAGGTGCCTAGTCGAGGCTCTATCACAGTTCAGGGTCGGTGTACTTCTTTCACGTCCTCCAGGAAATTTTAATCTTTGCTCAATCGGACGAACGCTCATTCAGTCCGTGATGGTTTTGGTTGATTTTCCGGTCAAATCAGCGGTGTTGGTAAGCGATAGGTCAAGAACAAACATAAACACGATTTCAAGAATTTCGTCTAACTTCAGTTAGCAATTTAATTTCCTATTAAGATCCGTCTAGTGAGAAAAAGCGTTTCCACTTTGCACTGACCGGGTTGTACAAGTCCGCACACGACATTTCCAAATTGGGCGATATTCTCCGCTGCGCTCACGTTTCCTAGTCTCCTCCATTCCACCACCGCGCTTAAGGCAAGGCATCGGTACCTAAAAGCTCGTGTTCGCGTAAAAAACGTAATACAGATTCTTCACTTTGCCCGGCTTTTACATAAAATTCGCGGAGAAGCATTTCCGTGTAGGTAGTTACCTAGTTCGTTTGAGAAGTTTCGGTCGATTGAAGGGCAAGATGGGATAGGTTGATCATAATGGAACATTCGACTTTGTTCTACCGATAAGCCGGTTGTCTTTCGACAGTTGTCTAAGATGAAACACAACTTCGCGATTATGTACGAAACAAACACCGCTGAGGGACACATTGCGAGTACGTAGGTGTGGGGCCCGTACTAATAGAGGAACGCGACTGTGGGGCGCATACTAACATAGCACCATTAATTCTTAGGCTTCTTGCAGGAAAGAGGTTTGTCAGACAAAAAATAAATAAGCAAAAATAGTGAAGATCCCAACGGAAGAGCCCAATTACAAGGAACAATTTAGATAAATACAATTGACAGTTTAATCTAATAGGTACAGTACAACAGGGGGGAGAGCGAAACAAATTTATTACAATCGACATTAAAGGAAATTGACACAAGTTTACAGAAAATAATTAATCATAAAAACACTGCTTTATTGAAAATAAAAGAGAGGAGAAAACGTCAATATCGGGATTGGTTTGAAGTAATAAGTTTTTTCGGGAGTTCCTTCTTTTATGTAGTAAGTACAATTCCTTTTCTCGAATAGCTCCTGCTACTACATTTTTCTGTTTGTCCAAAATTCCAGCCTTTTGTTTTTCAAATACTACAATAAATCCCTTATCAGTTATTTTTCCGACTGACATTAAATTGGATTTTAGTTTTGGTACCAGAAGAGTTTCTGGTAAGTTTCTGGTAACTCCATTTCGCTCAGATAGTTCTAACTGTACACATCTTCTGCTCGAAATGTCTGAATATTGTACATTGGCTAGTACCACTCCTCCTAACTTTGTAGATTTTAATGAGTTAAATTTAGCTTCTTCAAAACACATGTAAGAAGTAGTTCCGCTGTCTAAGCACCAATTCTTGGATTCAGATGGCTGTATTTTTGAGCGAAATTCTTCTATTTTGAATGTTGGATGGTTCCGTTTGTTCCAACAATTTTTAGTTTCATGATTAATTCTTCCGCAATATTCACATTTTATATCAGGTCTTCTCAAGTTCTTTATTCGTTTTTGGCTTATATTTATTATGGAAATACGGTTTTCTACCTCGCTTTTTGCTGTAAAAAGTTTCCTCATTATGCAATTGTGACTCATCATTTCCACTCGCTTCAGTTTCCTCATGAATTTTCACCTTGAGTTCTTTCGGAGTTGGTAGATTGTTTCTACTTTCAATCGCAACTCAGAAATTTTCGGATGACGATGATAAACTGAATAACATCATCATACTCAGTAGATCGTTATTAATGTTAACATCCACCTTTTAACTTATCAACGGCGTCTAAAAATCTTTTAATCTTTACAATCTTTTTGCATGTAGTTCTGGAGAGTGGTCGGTGGTACATGTAATTAGTAGGTGAAAAGTCAATTGAGAAAAGAGCCGCATTCCTTGTGCGAACCTAGAACTAGGAAGTTGGTCCTAGAAAGAAGACAGGGGCAATCCAGGTGGTCACGAATCAATTTGCATAGAAATGACAGGTCACTCGTAGAACGGCACGATCGAAAAGGTATCAAATTACGTCTCACCAACAGCGACGGGTAATCAAAATCATTGAAGGGGATTCCCAACTTTTAACCAACATATCTGAGGAAGACTAGTTGGACTCTCTCGAGTTGGGCAATATGAGCCTCATTGTGAGGAGACCAAACTGCTACAGCGTATTACAGAATAGGCAAAACCAATGTTTTGTTGAGCAGTGCAATAGCGTGAGCATTGGAAAACTCTCTAGTGTTCTTCTCGAGGAAACCAAGAGATTTCATGGCTGTACTGGTGATGCCATCGATGCGATCATTAAAAGTCATTTCAACATCGATGCGAACTCCCAAGTCGATTATCTCGCGCACCCGTAGGAGTGGATGTAGATGTAGATGCGGACTAAAACTCAGGGCGGGGGTTTTGGTCCCCCCGCACGGAAGCCTGACAGTTTTGCATTTAATCGAGCGATTCACCCCCTTTGTAAGGAGCTTGAGGCCTTTGATTAACTGTTATCTTTGAATATACCTCATTGGGGTTTTTGCCTCGAAGAGTACAAATCTGCAAAAGGTGAGTGCTGGGCACTTAAATATTATATGGGGTGCCGTTTTGTCATTCTCCTCACGTAACCTGCATTGGGTTGAACTTTGTGTGATCCCAATGCGGTGTAGGTGAAATCTTAGGGGTGGAAAGCTGGTTATAAGGCCGACCATTGTTCTTAGTTCCCTACGGTTTTTGCCTAGTAGCCGTTCAGTAATTTTGGTGTTGGGTTCCGCCACCATGAGTTTACTGTGGACCATCTACTTGTGGTTTGTTGGTTGACTCATGTATTGATGGTCCTTATTAAGGCGGTTTTTGGTATACCGACTACCGGCTGAGGGCCTACAAATGGGGTTTGGGAGCACCTTCTTGCAGGCTCGTCAGCCTTCTCGTATTCAGGTATTCCTTTATACGAGGTACCGTGGGGACTCCAGGCGAACCTGGTTATGTTTGGCTAGGTTGTTGAGGGTTTGCATGCATCGCCAAGCCACTCGTGATGAGAGGGTTAGTGCCATTAATGCTTATGTCGACCCTTGACTGTCTGAGAGGATGCGGAAGAGGGCCTTTTTATGTTCCCTGTTAAGGCTCTCTGCAGCTGCTGCCTCGATTGCCACGATTTCTGCTTGCACTACAGAGGTGTGTTCTCCTAGTGGAATTGAGGCATTCCACCTGCGTTTAGCCCCATGTACTCCTGCACCAGTTCCTACCTCCATTTTAGACCCCATTTGTGAATAAGATGATGTCAATGGAGCAGCATCTGTTCTTGCTTTGCCCATCTCTTGTTTTGGTGGGAGTGAAAGACCATTTATTTGTTAATCGTGTATTTATCTCTATTTTCCCCTTTATTCACCACTTTCCGTAACTTAATTTGAAAGATCTGAAATATATTTCAAACAGACCAAAGTTTGTGATCAGATCAGAGAGCAGTATAAGATATATGAACAGCGTTTGAATGGGTTTCCACTACCCCATCCGTTCCCCCCTAACAACTAGTTTGTTACACAACTAGTCTAAAATTGAAGTCAACAAAAACTTTTCAAATGAACAGAATAAAATATTGAAGAAATAACGATTCACCAATATTACTCCTCCATTCACCATTCCAACGATGTACATTGAAAGTCGTGAAATATGTTTGACAGAAAGAATGACATGAATCGGTCGGAAGATCTCGCTTGAGTAGTTATTAAAAGGATATTACCCAATACGTTCCCCTTCCTGTCATCAAAAGCTTTTTGATAGCATCTTGATTGCAATTAAAATATATCAAAGCGTGAGTTTAGATAATGTACTGGGACAAATATACATTGATCAATGTTTTACGTGGAAGGGGTTTTCTAATACAGAAATAATAAACCTCTGTGTAAAAACGAGGAGAAAATTACCTTTTTTTTTTTTTTTTTAAATTTTGAGGTTCTGTTTTACGAAATAGGAATTTTCCTCCCTTCGGGAATATTGGGAATTGAAACAATGGCAAAAGGATCCAAAACAGGATTCGTGTAGATGTCTCCTTTCGATTCACAAAAATGAAGAATGGGACCATTATTTCATGAGAAAAAGGTATATTTATCTTGAAAAAGTGAACTTTTCAGGAGAGCGATTTGAATTATAACAAGATCAAACGATCCTTCTAGCTAAAACAGCCAATTCTCACTAAAAGTTTCTCGAGTTTAGATTGGTTCCTTAATAACCAGCGACTACTCAATGTTAACGTTAACAATGTTAACGATTCGGAAAAAGGAGACGACCCAGCGATAAGCGACAATTATTTTTCTCAGGCAATGAGTTGGAATTTTTCGGGAAATCTAGTTTAATTATATTATCAGGATGTTCTGGTATGATTTTCACCGAAAACCAAAATCGGAAATTTCATCATTGTTTGCTTTTAGCATCGCGTTAAGGGCCGTTCACCCAAGTGTTACATCTTGGTGTGACATGTCTTTGCCTTGTTGTAATTTATGTACAACAATTTTATTTACAACAATATTTATGACCCCACCAATTGTAAATTTTATCATCTCACGCAAATTCACTGAACTATTCAGATTTTGATCTGATATTTTTGTCACGATTAAATTCATAATTGTACTAACATAAAATTTTCATGTCTCAGTTTTGGGAAGTAATATCAGACGAGCACGGAATAGCTCCCAATGGACATTTCAATGGAAACTCCGATCTACAACTCGAGCGAATAAACGTGTATTATGAAATGGCTTCAGGTAGTAATGATGAATAGAATTAAAAAAGAATGGATAGATATCTAGGTAGTTTCTTTTCTCTATATTCAGCAATTTCTACTTTTTATCGTTTCCTAAGGATAGGTACCTACCTCAGCGGCGAGGCGTGACATTTCTGCTAGGTCATCACCAGTGGCGACGATTAGTAACCAGAAGTGGGGGGGGGGGGGTAAATTTTGAAAAATTACCTGCCAAAAACGTCAAAGTGTTTTTGACGTATGAAATTCACGTTTTTTATTGTTGAAATCAGTGCAAATTCAGCTTTGAATGACACTTTTTGAACCAAAATAATCATTACTCTACAAGCGCAACACAAACTACCTTGACGTCTACAAACAAGGTCAACCTTAAGGTTGAAAATCGCTTGCTACGGTAACCCTGTCGTTGTGACTTTGAACCGAAATTCCACGGAAGTCACTAGAGCTCCTGAAGGTTGCAGGACTCGCTCGAAGTTGCGTGTTTGAGCACGAGCCTTAAAGCGATTTGATCGGTCGATGTTTAGGGGGGAGCCCTCTGCGGTGGGTGCGGGGAGGTGTATGAGATACGCAGAATGACAGCGCTTCTACACAAGCGCTAATGTTACCGATGAGGGGGTAATTGCGCCAACAGCGAGCATGAACATTTCTTTTTTATAAAGAGGAAATTGTATATTTAATATTATTATTAACTAATTCTTCAAATTTTGTTAAATCGTCTGGTCATCGCCAAATCCAGAGATGACCACCAGCTTCGTCACTGACCTACCTACGTTGATGTCATGAACGATTATTTCATGGTTAACAAATTTTGTCATGAACCTTCCAATCGAATTGAGTGGGAACTAATTTGCAACGAATAGGGATTCTTAGAGATTTTGAGATGGTAGCTGGAGATCGGTCGTCATGGACAATGCTACAGTGAACACATTGGTGTTGAGAGTCCAGCATCTTACAAGATCTCTCCTGCCTCCCATTCCCCATTATAGTGGTCAGTCTTACAAGAGTAAGAAGGGATTGTGAGAGTGATTGACAGAGACTGCAATGTAACGTCTCCCTAGCTCCTATAAGAAATTCGCTGCGTAAATTCTCACAACAGTGAGGGAGACTGCACTAAGACCACCAAAGGAGGAGGGTAGTGTAGTAAATCCCAGGAATAAGAAGAGGATTGAGCTGTGTA
Source organism: Creontiades dilutus (assembly GCA_031894815.1). Classification (NCBI taxonomy): domain Eukaryota; kingdom Metazoa; phylum Arthropoda; class Insecta; order Hemiptera; family Miridae; genus Creontiades; species Creontiades dilutus. The sequence goes on from JAVIWC010006729.1 coordinate 43,141, forward strand.
ACGACTCTTTAGCTCCTTTAAGGAATCAAGAGGCCAACATCTCATACATGCTGTCCCATCTCTCAGTTAGTTGGACAGACACTTCTCAATTGGAGTACTGAGGACATCCCAATAGAGGTTTCCTAATAAAAGAACTTTCCTGCCTCCGATTTCTAAGATGGGTGGGCAGTATAAGGTGAAGAAACTACTCCCAGAGTTTAAATTGGACTGGACGAAGACCACCAAAATTAACTATCAATCGCAGTAGAAATATTTTACTTGGTCGATTATAAAGGTTTATTAATGGAAATAACTAACAAAACAAAATTTAACATACGGAAAATATGGGAAAACTTATTTGAAGAAAGTGAGAGTTGTACAGTAACCTTCTATTTCTTGTGACACTTTATACTCCTTGACAATTCAAAGGAGGCTTTATACTGCCCACCCTCCATGGGCGTTCTATTTTCAATGTTATGAGACGATTTTTATAGGATGATCCCCAGCCAAGAGACATATCCATGTCAAAACATCCTTCTGAATTGACGTAACGGAGGTCATGCAAATGTATATGAGTGGAAGTCCTATGGAATCACCTCAAGTACTGGATTCGTTCAATAAGTATTCCATCAAATCTCCTCGAGGTCCCTAATTATTGTCCACCAGTTAACAGTTTTAGAAGTATCTTCATATTAACAAAGTCATAATATTTGCCTACCATCTCAGGTAACAGATTCGTTCCACGAGTTGTAATGGTGGATTTGGACCCAGACTCTGGTAAACAGCTGCATAGCGGACCATATGGAACCCTGTTCAGGCCTGAGGGCTCAGTGCTCGGTACGATGGGAGGAGGCGCTGGTAATAACTGGGCCAAGGGAATGTATACTGAAGGTGCTGACCTAGGATATACAGCTTTGGACGTCATTAGAAGGGCCGTAGAAGCATGCGACTGCTTACAGGTAACATCCAACCCTTTGAATAATTAAGCGGTTTAGGGGAAAGAAAATTAAAGTTTTGTCAGGGGCTTGTGAGTTGTTCAAATAAATACCTACAATTGAATTGAACTCGGGATCCCCCGCATTGTTCATTGTTATCAAAAATCGGAAAAAGGTGACTTTAGACAGCATTTGTTATGCTTCTGGAAGAAATGCAAATCATGTGATACGCTCATCGGCATTTTTTCATCTGCATATCTCACATCTCCATTGCTTATGATGTAAGCTGGAATACAGTTTCCGTACATTGAATGTTCGTACTAATTGATAAATCGTGCTTTTGACAGGAGGGTGCTCCCCTCTCTCCACCATTCTTTCTGATTGTGATATTAATGGAAGCAATAAAATTACTGTGGATTCCACACAGTGTGGAATCTAATTTGCGATCGAATCGTCAAGAAACTGCAGAGCTTTTAGGGCCATGTGGAAAGTAATACATTTTTTATCCGCTGAGTTGTTTTGATTCTCATCTCGTGCCTTGAAGTAAATACCCTGTTCTTCTTCTGTTAAACATTTTTCAAGTTTTACCTGAAGTTTCATCCCAATTTAAATACAATCCATCCTTCTACAGAACTCAATGGAGAAACTATTTTTAGTGTTAATAGGCATATTGAGCCCATTTCGTTTCTAATAAGGGCTCAGAGTTATGCGCTAAAAGAACTATTCTACGAAATTATGTCATCTAAGCTTAATTTGAATATGATTCTGCTCTCTAAAAGAACGAAGGGAATTAACGGAATTCTACGAAAAGTACTGGTCTATGTTTATAAGACGCGGTCTAAGGTACGTCCATGAATTGTAATTGTATTCTAGATGGCTTGAAACAAACCCCATTCATATTTCAGCATGTGAACTGATTATGGAAGAAATTAGCCTCAAGGGCCCTTCAGCTGATCACTGTGTCGGCATATCTTGTAATTGATTTCTAGAATGACTTCGTCTTACGTATAACTCTGAGAACTTTAAACACTTCTATGCCAATTGTTGGAGCTATCAAAATACCTACATTGGTGTAGTGTATATACAGTATGCTGTATAGTATACTGTATTTCGACACGACGTAAAAATGTTCGAATAGAACAACTGTAATTTAACTACCTAGATAAAATAAAACTAAGTGCAAAGATGACAACTATTAAAAATAATGTCAATACTTGTGTAATCACGAAGTCGGTCATTTACAGGGTTTTCAAATTATACACAGTTTGGGAGGTGGTACAGGATCTGGTACGGGAGCTCTCCTTATAGAAAAGATTAAACAAGAATATCCAGATCGAGTGCTTTGCACGTACAGCGTTCTGTCATCACCCAAAGTTAGTCAGTTTTTCTCTAGAAGACTAACGATTCATTAGGTTAATATTGATTTTGTGAATGTAAACTATGTAAATGAATTTCAAACGTCCCGGAGACTTGTGGAATTGGGGCCGTTGTTAAGCCATTTCCATGGAAGGATTAATTAAGAACCGTCTCTGATTTATCGGATCTATAGTTGTCCCTCTTAAGTATGACAACTTCAACAGAAATTAACCAGAAAGGCGTGGAACAATCACAAATTCAGAAAGAGATTCTACCACATAGTAGCACAGAAACGTCGAATTTCTGCCCAACTCCAACTTAAATCCAATTGTGCAACAATTTTACTTAGCTGTGTGAAGGGGCGATGGAGAGGACTACAGCCGTGGTTACATTTGAGATCTTTGGTTAAAAACAGGCAAATTGAACTAAAGTTATACAGATTACCGCAGAGCCGATTGACGGATTTCGAAGTACTATTAAAAAAAATGTATAAGTTGGAGAAAAACGGTTTTATTTATTCGAATCAGTAAGAAATACTTTTTTTTCTAGTGTTGAAAATGGTATTGCTTCGATGGTAGCCGTCAGCAGCGATATACTGATGTAACCGATTGTGGGAGTTTTGACTGCTTTTCGGCATATAGCGATCGGTATGACCTGGATTTCTTCGGTTATTCGCTGTTAAAGTTGCGGCAGGGTGTGTGTACGATGTTTAAAGAACTTATCTTTGATGTGGCCCAAGAAGTTATAGATGCTCAAATCAGGTGAGCGCCCTCTTAGTGAGACCAGTCGCCCCAGGAACATCTGTTTCAAAACAGCTAATATAATTCGAGCAGTGTGGTCTGGACTTTAAGGTAGCCCCATCTTGCTGGAATCAGATATCACCCAAGTCGTTTTCTTCATCAAGTTCTTCCAACTCAGGCTGTATGAAGGTTTCCAACATCGAAACATAACGCTGGGAAGTTACTGTGTCGCTTACATTTTCCTCCTCGCACGCCAAACTGTGGCCTTAGGTGAGTGGAGGTGATGAGGATTAACTGCATCCAGTACCGAAAATTCTGCTTATTCACTGTTTCACTGAGGGAAATATCCTGCCTGGTCGCGATTACAAAACGGATATTTTCGTAAAACGTATGAACGGCAAAGCCACTATGCATTCCGGTCCAAATTATGGTGCCAAATAAAAACTACAGACCCTAAGGAACACAAAGAGCCCTTTGCGACCTACCTGCCCCCACTACAGCCTGAGCAATTACCATTCAAAACTCGTCAATCGGCTCTGCTGCATCCCGTATGTTTAGTCCAAAATAAACGATTTTAGCAAGAGAGCGCAACCATGCAGTGGCGTATTTTTGAGCTCTCGTTGAGCGAGTTAAAGAACATCAACTTCAAAAAGAATTTTCTTAAAATTAGCGTGGCATCTGAATCTGAAAAAAAAAAGAAGTTCCGTTATAGTAAAAACAAAGCTGGTAAGCTTGGTTTTTGTCCATGAATATGGGTCCGTAACTTAGTAGACACCCTATACATAACGTAATCATGATTTGGCTGCAGGTGTCTGAAGTGGTGGTGGAGCCGTATAACAACGTGCTGGGGTTCAACCACCTGATCGAACACGCTGACCAGGTTTACTGCTTGGACAACGAAGCCCTTTATCACATAACCACTAAAACTCTTAACCTCCAGTATCCAACGACGGGTGACCTCAACCACATTATTTCAGCTGTCATCGCCGGCGTCACCACTTGTTTCAGGTATGTAATAATGAGTAGGTATTTTTTACACCCCGTACGACTTTATATATACGCTATGCACGACTTCAGCAAAACATATGTAATATCTATTATGGTTTGTTGCACTAATAGATTAATAGGGTCATATTGTATTTTCATAACTTATTCGGGATTTCCCGAAAAATTCCAACTCATTTGGTGAGAAAAATAATTGTCGCTTATCGCTGGGTCGTCTCTTTTTTCCGAATCGAAAACCTTCAACAAATTGTTTTTTTGGAGCTCTTCTTTGTGACCTGGCTTTCTTTGTGATAGATTTTGCTGATTTTTCGTTGTATCAAACCCGGTTTTTTTCTAACTCTTTTGATCGAGGTCTCACCAAGATGTCCAGGGTGAATTTCAAGATACCTACTTGGACCTGGCTTTTGGGTTGGTCACAACATTTCAACCACGGTTTTATATTTTTGTTGTAGTAAATTGTATTTGACCTCGCACTGTTAAACGAACACCAAAACGAAAAGAAAAACATAAGGGAGGCACGTTGAAAAACAAGGGAATTACACGAAAAAGGCAGGGAATTGACCGTGCAAACACGAAACTAACCTGACGACCTGTTACTGTATTTCCATACAATATTGACGAATCAATATTAAAAATCGGAACGTTAACATTGAGTAGTCACTGGTTATTAAGGAACCAATCTAAAATCGAGAAACTTTTAGTGGGAAACTGGCTTGAAAAACATTTTTTGAATCACTAAAATTAATGTTTTATAGTAGGTTGGTTTTTGCCCAAAATGAAAAATATCATAAATAAAAATAATAAGATAACATACTTTCTTATTATCTCACAATTTTTTAAGGAACGACCTAAACAATAGCTCTTTACGTGGTTTGTCACCTTGAAACATTTAAAGATTACGAAACTTGTTTCAAAAATCACATTTATTGGGCCTGTTGACTTTTATTCATTGACATTATTTCCGATCAGCATCAACGTGTTTTAAATTCCAATTCCACGATGCCCCAATCGATTTAGAAGAGTCGCAGTTTTTATTTCATCGGTCTCTCTTTTCTCTCTATTGGCTACTAGAAATATATCGTAGTTTTGTAACCATTCCGACCATTTCTTGTTCAGACTTCCAACGTCAAAGTTGAAAGTTTGAAGTTGTTCAAAATGATGCAAGACTCAAAATGAGAGATTCGGAAGCAATATATACTTTTTTTATAAGATAGATAGAAAGCAGTTTTTTGAATCTAACGAAACAATCAGAGCTTGGAACAATCAACCGTTCGCGTTCCAGTAGGATCCGTCCGTTGGAAGGAGAAAACCATCAATAGGACTGTGGATGACAAAGCGACTTTGACATTAAAAAATTAGTTGAATTTCATAAAATCCGGATGGATTTTTCAGAGTTTCCCAGTTGTAATTGTCTACGCACATCTTAGGATATACGTAGGTCAGTCATTTGCACAAAGATTAACATAAATATTGTAAACTTTTGTGTGATATAATCTTGATTCAAGGCTGATGCACGGTTTTGGTGATGTGGAATCCGAGAGATATTTTTGTGTAGATATCTTGTTTTGGATCTGTGGATTACCACTGTTCAAGTTTACAAAATTAATCTGCCTATTGAAACAAAACGTGATTGATTATCTAGAATGAATTGAAGTAGGTGCTAAGAATGTTTGAGCACAGCTCTTATAATTCTGTTATCTTCTCCAACTGGAATTCTCCAATTTAGAACTCAGATTTTACGTAAATAACTTTCTTAGTTACGTCTCATTGTTTACTGTTACATTGATTTGGAATTGTATCATTCTAAAGCCACCTTTTGGTTTAATGTTTTCAAAAACAAAACTTACTCGTAATTGTTATTAATCTTAATGGCTACGGATTTGCGGGTACTGATTTGTAGCGGTGACTTATATTCATATAGATGCTCAGACCTATATGAGTGATGTGAGGAGATATAATTCCCTGTTACCAATGGTTACCAAAAATATACCTATGTATGGATCGAGTGCTGCCTCCTATGACTGGGAATGCCAGATTATGCCTCATTCAAAATTCATAGAAAAACGCTTAAAATTCTTTCACTGGGGTTTATTATTCAATTTGCTTGCGTTCATGATTTGAATTTCTACTAAGCTTTGGAGTGTACGTGTTTAACAGGTGATAGAGCGGTTATTGAATTTCAGGATACACACAAATATGATCCACTGATCAATCCAAATAGGTATTTTGGTTGAGAACCGATTTAATCTCTATGCATATCCCCTGAAATTCAATAATCGCTCTATCACCTTTGAAACACTCACACTCCAAAGCTTAGTAGAAATTCAAACCATGAATCATTGAATGATAAACCCCAGTGAAACAATTTGCAGCGTTTTTCTATATAGAAAAATTCATCACTAAACGTGATTATTAACAATTATATCACTTTTGATGAGCTTCTCCGTACTTCATTAGATTTCCTGGCCAACTGAATGCAGACTTGAGAAAGCTCTTGACGAATATGGTTCCATTCCCTAGACTCCACTTCTTCGTACCAGGATTCGTGCCTTTGACGTCCCGTGGATCCCAAGCCTACCGGAACCTCACCGTACCTTCTCTGGTCCAGCAGATGTTCGATGCCAGCACACTAATGTGCGCCTGCGACCCGAGAAGAGGAAAATTCCTCACAGCAGCCGCCATTTTCAGGTAACCTGGTAATCTGCTGTTTTGGAATTCCACAGCCTGGTAGATGGTCTAGCCAATCTCTCTTTACTGTAATATGACGACTTTATTTTGCAGAGGGAGGATGTCAACCAAGCAAGTCGACGAACAAATGGTTAATGTAAAGCAGAAGAATTCTTCGTTTTTCGTCGAATGGATACCGAACAACATAAAGTCCGCAATATGCGACATACCGCCGCGAGGTCTTAAAATGTCAGCCACTTTTGTAGGTTAGTAAACTACATGAGCAGGCGAGTTCCAGAATCTGATATAACTATTTTTGGTCGAAATTATGTCTTCGGTAGCTACAGGTTCAGGAGAGAGTCAGCTACCGCTCCATTGGAGTTGCAAGGGGAATGAAAATCCTTGTGATTAATGGGAAACACCACGTATAAAATCCTCCAAAAGTCCTTATCTCTCCATGAAAGCAACAAAGCTTCTCAGCGAGAAGCAGGGCCCTCTTAATTTTACGTTACCGTTCTTATAATTTTATTTGTCACCAGATCCAACCCCTCCGTCCTGGATGTTTTATGTACTCCCTTTGATTTAGCTGGCAGAAATTTGACGTCATTTTTGTATGTTCTCTATCAACCCTCCCTCCCGATTTTGACGTACATTGAAATGGAAATAGCTAAAAATCATTTTCCAGTTGTGTGCCCCCACGTCAATTCAACATGGAGAACGGTACTTCTTCAGGGAGTTTGGCTTCTGCTGCCGGCATATTGGCTACTGAATAGAAGACTGTTTATTGATGACAAGTTGTATCGATCCACATTGTTCCCCATTGTACAACGTAAATTGGCAGTACAATCGTCATTCGGTAGCACTGTCTAGTTTTTAAAACTGGTGTGAAATAAAGCAGCGTGGGGTCCGACGCTGGACAAAAAATTAAAGGATGAATGGTGGATATCTATCCGTCCTAACGACCCATCTAACACCTTCTGGGATCATTTTGCACTAGATTGACTGTAGCTTGTTTTCAAGATATTTTTCAATCATGAGTATTTACCAAATTTGGTCTAAAAAAGGAGTTATTGGAGTTAAGTTAAGGAGTTGGACAGATGAATGATCCCCACCAATCACTCGGTAGCAGGAAGATGTAAAACAAATTTACAGGGTTTTGCTTCCTAACAAGGATTACAAATGTACTATACAAGTGCAACAGCTGCTAATTAACCACTCATGGTCACCTGCTGAATCCAAAATAACTTGCCAAGTATCTTATTTGACGATGCTGTAATGTTGATAAATGTTATTGTTGTCTAGACGAATTTTTAGGTTAAAAAACAATTTATCCACTTTGTTTGGTCATGTTACAATAGGTATTTTCCCTTTTCCTCATCCTTGCTTGGATTGCATTAAACTGGTTTTGGAACTCGTTTGCTCATACATTGTCGATCAATTCCAAGCTTCGTTTCACATTTAACTATTCGAATATGACACTGACCACCTTCTGATCTTGTGAAGGAAACACGTCCGCTATCAATGAAGTGTTCGCCAGGATTTTGACTCAATTCAGTGCGATGCTGAAAAAGAAAGCCTTCCTTCATTGGTACACCGGCGAGGGGATGGAAACTATGGAATTCGACGACTGCGAAGCCAATATGTCAGATCTGATCAAAGAGTATGACCGCTACGCTCGCGAGGTACTGTATTGGTATTTTAAAGCTTGGCTTTAGGGCAGGGGGAAATTTTGCTTTATATTACAGTGATTTACAATTGAAGTTTGAAATGAAATTCACTCCAAATTATGGCAAAAGGTTTATTATTTCTGTATTATATAACCCTTCTACGTAAATTTATCATCCATGTTCATTAAACGTTTTTGTAGTCTGTGGTGCATCATCTAAACTCGGCTCCTATCGTCTCCATACACTGTAGGAAATGGATATCTAAATGTCAAATGACGGTAGAGTGACTTCGTCTTGAACATCACTCCGCAAACCTTTCTTTAGCCCCTATCTACGAAACAAAAGCAGATAGAAAAATACATAAAATAGTGCAATATACCCACTTAATAACAACACGATATAGAAATTCACAAATAGAACAACTGAAAGTGAACCAGATGAAATAGAGCATCTAACTACGAGTCACTTGTCCGCAAATGAATAACGTACCGATATCCGATACCGATACCGAAATAAAATGCGATTTCAAACGGAACTCTTGTGAGCAAAATTCTATTGAAATTATACATGAAATGGAATTTCGATCTTATAAATCATCAGCTGGTTCGACGGTCACAATTTTCCAGGGAATTTTTCTATTATATTTTCAGTTGGTTCACATTCGGATTCTCGTTTAAAACTTAGGCCGAGTGAACGTAAGAACGGTCCGAGTGGGTTCTTTCGATTCGTTGAATAGATGTCTACCGAAAAAGAATATTAAAACATACGAGTTGTTTTGAAAGCTTTCGGCATTCTGATTTTTTATGACCCAAACCTCAAACAAAATTTATGACCCAAGTTTCATTAAGCTTGGTCTACTTGTTTTATAGAAAAGCGTCAGAACGGATTTTTTAAATAATTAAAAAAAAAAATCTGATGCTTTCTCCGACAATTGTACAAAGATTCGTGTACAATAGAATAATTCTATTGTACACATATTTTTGTAAAACAACAAATTTTGAGGAGGGTTACAAATGTTTTTTTTTTAAATCGAGTACAAAGGTTTACCTATTATTGAAAATTGTAAGCCATCATACAGTTTGGTGCCTTACTTGTTTAGTTATACTGACTACAATACGTTATACTGACGTGATAGCCTAGGAAACTAATGATTTACAATTAGAGAGTTAATTTCTTTTTTCTCGAGCGAGAAGCGCTTCTTTGTCCTACTTTACGAATATATTTACGAACATAAAAATGCTCTCTCGGAGTTACAGACTTGTTAGCAAGCTTTCTTTTACACTTCCTTGAAAACATCATCAATGTTTAGTACTTTACTCCGTTCGCATAAAAACTTGTCTCCTCTAGCTATCGTTTGGTACTTAGAAGAGAGACCATTCGACCAAACTAGTCATCTTCCTGTACTGACAATGATAACTCTATGTTATGTTCCTATTACGTATTATTCAAGTACTCTCCCTGCGGCAATGAATCTCATTATTCGATTGCTGGAAGTGCGTGTATTCAAAAACAGTGAAATGTATACACATTCGTGTACAGGAACATCAGGAATCGTAATGAAAAATCCAATGACTATTGGCGGATATGATGTGCTAAGCAGTGAAAAAATGGAGCTTGAGGAAAATTAAATTGTTTGGGAGGTGGGGAGAATGTTCATTAGTTTAGGAAACATGTTGTATGTTTGTAGAAAGTCAATACATCCGTAAATAGCGGCTACATTTGCAAATAGACATTGTTCAATTGTTACACCAATAATAAAAACAAACTTTAATAGGAACTTCTTTATGGTTTGGGTTATTATTCAATAATAAACCATTGTAATCGCTCTTGAAAAAAAAAATTCTAACCCCCCAGAAAATTTCATGGTTTACGTTTCAAAGGGTGTAGAATCCGAATCTGCAATAAAAAAATTTCCGTCTTTCCGCCGTACGCACAATTTTAATTTCTGAACCAAAAAAGCTGAAATTTTCAGGAAAAATCCATGTTGGTACGACGACGCCCCAATTCTTGAGCCAGCTCTCTCACTTAATTTAAAGTGCCCTTTAAGGGTTATCAAAGTTGTGTAAAATCCCTAAAAACCTCAAAAAAAGTCAAGGCGACCTAAATTTGGACTCTTTTTGAAGAACTTTCCATGAGGAATCGAATGAGCCCCTCCCCAGGTCCGTAGGTCAAACCATTCCCGATGTATATCCCGATTTATGGTGCCAACATTTGCGTTATTTTGGTTTATTTTTGTTTTTGTTTTGTTATCAGTAACCTGGTGATGTAGTGATGTAGTAAGGTGGATACTGTTGATAATGTGAACTCCTAAAAGGCTATGTAGCCGATACACGGGTTGAAGCATTCTGATATGCATGAAACGCTGCAAATTCTTTCACTGGGGTTTTGGTTTATAATTGTTTTTGTTTTGAAAGCAGTAACCTAGTGACGTAGTGATGTAGTGATGTGGATACTGGAGTGAAATCCTAAAAGGCTTTGTAGCCGATACACGGGTTGAATCATTCTGATAACCATTAAAAAAACGCTGCAAATTCTTTCACTGGGGTTTATTATTCAACTGGCTTGCGCTCTTAATTTGAATTTCTACTAAGCTTTGGAGTGTGCGTGTTTCACAAGTGATAGAGCGATTATTGAATTTCAGGAGGCACACAAATATGATCAACTGATCAATCCAAACAGGTATCTTGGTTGAGAACAGATTTAAGTGCTCTATGCATATCTCCTGAAATTCAATAATCGCTCTATCACTTGTGAAACACGCACACTCCAAAGCTTAGTAGAAGTTCAAATCATGAACGCAAGCCAATTGAATAATAAACCCCAGTGAAAGAATTTGCAGCGTTTTTAAATAATTTGTTTGTAATTCATTTACTAATAATTTTTTTCAGGCGGGTGGTGGGGAAGAAGTTGATCGTTACAGTACCAAAGCTGGTTCAGAGGCACCTTCAGATGATATTGGAGATATGTGATCATTCCAACCAAGCAACTACTACTTCGTCCACAAACATTGTACAGTCCAAGTTCCCATCAATAAACTTGTAGTAATACCCACCAATAACAATGTCAAGTTTCATTGCTTTTGATGTATAGAAATGTAAGTACCGAATTTACTAAGGATTTCATTCAAAATAGGAACGAATTTAACAAATCTTTGAATAATATTCCGAAATTGATAGGTTGTACGTCGACTCTAAATTTCAGACTACGACAACATTACTTGCTATACCAGGATTACTAAGTATCAACATAATTACTCGCTTTGGTTTCCATAATTTCCTTGATAGCAGAAGAAAATGCTAGGTATAACTCCATGAGCAGAGTGCATGATATTCTGTTGTACTGAGCCTGGCGATTGTATTTTCACGATTTGATTGAGAAACCGACAGATTTGAACCTGATTCCAGCAACTTGTTTCCTAAGCGGTGGTAGCCGTAGATCGGGATTTCTCGCCGTTTTCATTTTGTTTCATTGATGAGGGCAAAGTCATCGAACCAGCCTAGTAAGTAAAGCCATTCGAAGAGTTTTAACTAAAGTTATTACATCCGTTAGAAATTAATTCGGCCTTAAATTTCCTCTTACCTTTTTCCCAAGCGGTTTGTAGCGACGTTTTGATTTAAAAAAATGAATAGGCATATTTGTATTTCACTAAATATTATTGTTATTAAGTGCAGGGTCCTTCGGAGAGGTCCTGCTTGCCCTCCGTCGCACCAAAATCGCGGTTTATTGTGCTGTTCGTTCCCCTATTTCCAACCTGTAGGTTTTGGACCCAATCCCAGACCAGACTGAAAATCTCCTTCCTCCACAAGGTTGTCAACCGATATTATCTAGAGTCCCATAGATTCTGAAAGAGTGCTGGGTCGTCTCGTAGTTTCTTTCTCCTCTCCAAACAATCTGCACATTGGATCACCTGTGTAGACTACAATCCTAGTCCGATGTTCCCTGAAGTATCCATGCCTAGTCACTATTCCCACTAGGAGCCTCATTTTCCTCCAAGAGAGATTAAGAGCTCCCAAGATTTGTGTAAAGTTCCCTAACCCATATTCGCCTAGTGCCCGATTTCCTTCCATTTTTCTCAATTTACACTGGGTGTGCGTAATGTGCCACATCAACAGGTTCTATTACTTATCACCATCATCATTGAATATAAAACCGCATTTTTCCATCAACTTCCAGTTTAATCCACTATTTCAATTCCATCCCAAAGTTTTGTGGAAACCTAAGCTTGTGGGAATATCAGTATTAGTCCAATGGTAAGGCTCATCAAATTATCGTGTCCACCAGTCCGACCTATCGCCCTATGTGCGACCCGCCCACTCAAAACAGGCGGCACATCCTCGTGGAGAACTCAAAAGGGGAAAACAGTAATTGAACGAAAAATGTTCATGGGGACCAGGAATTACAGCGGTATTTCCAGGAAAAGCCACTACTGACGGGGAAACGGTTGTCAAATTACTCCAATCTCAACAGAAAATACTCCAATCTCAACAGGAAAAAAAGCTAAATAAAAAACATCAACTCTATCTACCTTACTATTTGATGAGTCCATGACATATCACATCGTGACATCACCTTTTAATTTGCTCAGGTTGAACGTCCACACTAATAGACGATAACATGGGACAAGCATTTTAGAGAGTATTTATCTGTGGAAATGACGGTCAAAAATAACAGCTCGGCTTTTCCGGAGTTTGAATAAACTGGCTCAAATTTTCGAAACTTAAGACTCTGTGGAGAAATCATTGGCCCGGAATGCTGTGATTGGAGAAAATATCCATATGGAAGATGAGGAACTGCAGCATTATTTTCCAGGGGTAGCTCCACTGGTTGGTTAAATTGTATTAATTTCAAAAAAGGCTGCCTTTGCTAACGTATGGGTTTATTACTTTTGGGATAATGCGTGACTGAACTTGTCATTGTGAGGTTGGGGGTGGGGCTCACCTTGAGGTTCAGAAGTAGCGATTACTTGTGGAGAATTTCTGCGGATTTGAAACCAATAAAGGTCGATTTTGCGTCCATAATTACCAGGAAACGACACTTCATTTACCTCAGTCAGTAAAAACCTCGAAAAACACGTTTATGGCTCGTTTTGACCAGGCTCGTAGCATCTGTGCGTATGATGCGACCGGGCTGCCAGCCCGGGACTGGCAAGAAGTTATGACCAACTAGGCCCCAAGTGGAATCCATGAGCTAAGAACGGAGTTTTTACATTAATCTAAGGACTTTTATAGCCCATGCGGCGCACAGTGTGAGAATTTTGCAATCTAGGAGGACAAAATAGGAAAAAATGGAAGTCATTCTTGATTGTTGATATTATTATGTACGCTGGGTAGGTACTAATCAGAGGTCATGAAAACGAAAAGGTTTGATTTTTCGGACCTTTCTAGAATTTTCTTCTGTAGAATGCGTGAGACGCGTCCAAACATGATGCACAACAAACTTATAAGATTGTTGGAGACAACTCTACTCTACTTTGTTCGTATTCACTCGGGATCTGAACGAGTTCAAGTGAAGTTGTGACAATTATTTTGCTTTGCGCTCTTCATACAGGTTATCATGAATAAGTATCCATTTTCGAAATATCCCGAATTATAAGCATTTTACATTCAATGTTACGTATACTACTGAAACACTTTTTTTCCAATTTTGAGAACATTCAAGTTGAGATTTAGTACAGTTTACTGCATTTTCCGTGCTGTTCAAAAAATAGGACAGCTCTAGAACTATATAAGAAGAAACAGAAGAACTAGTTCGCCCGTTGTATCCCCTTTTAGTTACCTCATCAAAAATTTGATGTTTTCCAGAATGACTCAGACATTCAAGAAACTACACCTCTATCAAATTTGGTTTGAAAGTGCCCCGACATGCAGGTTTGAAAATGCACTTGAAGCAGTTTTAGCGAACACTAATTCTGAGAAACTATCTACCGACCAAATGAAGGCAATTAAGAATTCAGTGAGGTGCCTGGAGACAAAATTCGAGACATGGTGGACAATGCTTGGAGGGAGACTTTAAAATCTTAAATTAATTGTTTGTAACTTTCAAAGTAATTTTTTGAGTTAAAAACCCTACCAAACATAGCAGTTTTTCCCCCCGGCTCTAAGCGAATTTCTTTTAGTTTTAAGGTCTGAAATCTCATTTCACATTTCCAAATACATTTACAAAACCTCACGCCATCTTCACTAGAAATGTCATTCTCTCTTGCTTTGACGATATCTAGCCAATAAACACCACACTCCGAAATTAACACTCCGGCGATTTTCACCAATTTTGTCCTTCAAGAATGCGGAGATCCCACACACTGCGGCGGACGGACATTCCAGATTTAGAATCTTAGTACCTTGAAACTTAAAATGACAGAACTTGAAGGGGATTATAAACAACTTTTCCTCCACGATTAAAATATTGAAAACAATACACAAAAATTTTACATTACGTTTGTTTTAGTGTTAATTTGTCACGGTTTGTCTAGAAGCCCAACTTCTAATACCAGACATCAACTTTGATCATATTCACAGTTTTCAGGGAAAGCGATAAAGAAGGACACGGAAATGTCCGTTTACGAATTCGGGAGGCCCGACGTTGAGAAGATGACGTAAGAAATCAGCCACGTATACCCGCCCAATAAACATTATGTTTCGCAATAACTCGCCTGCCCTCTTGAAATCGCACACAACCCGTTCGAGTGCAGTTGTTCCTCCTACTTGAGACAATTCCAAGACACATTCATAATAAGTATACCAATATATTTCCTTCAGCCGAAACATGTAACCTAACGTATTTTCGATTGCGTTGATCAATCACTAGTCATCATCACCGAAAAATAATTGAAATTTTTTTGGAATTGAAACAGGAAAATGAGCTTTAAACTCGATCAATCTTAAATATATCTTGTATTGACACACGGTGCGGTACAATTAGATAGCTTCATTAGGAGGTAGTGTGTGTTCAGTAGCGGTCGTGGCAGTTCCGTTCACCAAATTATTCTACAGATCAACGCATACCTTGGTAACCCCTCCATCATGTAGATAATATAATACACTGTAGTCATACGATCATATTTAATATTCAAATTATCTCCCTTAGCTATTATTGTAGTTCTTCAAAATCGTCAAGTGCCATCAGTACTTTAGGGGTTTTTCCAACAATTTTCCGGACTTTTTTTTTCATGAAATGTTGATTTTGCCCTCCCAAACGGACTGCAGGTTTTCCACAACTCTATCGTGTTCACTGGGGCTTTGAAGTTTAAAATCCCAGTTTTTGGGAGGCTTTTCCGACAATCTTCCGAACTATTTCCAAATTTTTCGTCATGGAATGTTGAGTTCACTCTCTCAAATATCAATTCGAGTAGACCGCAGGTTTACTGTATCTCTTTCTGGTCGACTGGAGGTTTTGAATTTGACTGGCAAATTAGGCGGTCTTAAATTCTACGTCTTCATCCGATTTTAATGACATTATCAGGGAATGTACTGGTTAGGTTGTCAATTGTCCCCCATTAGCTTCATTATTCATAAATCGATAGATAGGCTCATATACAGCCTATTACAGTATTCCCTCGTTTACAAGATCACGGTTAACACAACTCAACGGTTAACGTGAACCATCCTCAAAGTCACGAGTATCCCCCGGTACAGGAGGAACATTTTAATTAACTTGATTTTTTTTGTTAACACGAGTCGGATCTTTTTCGTTGATTCAACACCACTAATTTTTTGGGTTGCGAGTCATTTAATTCACTACCAATACACTTGAAACTTGAAGGAGGTTCATTTTATATTTAAATGCATCTGTTATGAAAATTTATCAACAGGTATCGAAACTTTTTGTTTTTTAAACATCCATTGCAGCCAACTTGATTGCCATTAAAGGGCAAAGGCAGAAACGTTTTCTATCTAGTTTGGTAGTCTGGATGCTCGCATCTCAAAAACAACAAAAAACATTCTAAATCAATCCTTGTAGTAATGTATAGTTGGACAAACAGATCAGAATGTGTTAAAACCAGTGTCTCTGCGTTTTGATGCCTACTGTACCGTAGACCTAACCCATACGGATCTGTATCGACTACATCGGATCTTTTCCGTTAATGTTCCGTTATTCGGTTAAAATAAACCTCCTTTAAATTTTAAAAGTATTGGAGGGGAAATAGCGGACCCGCAACCCGAAGTATTGGGCCCCTGAGTCTATAACATCGGTGAATACACTTATTAACGTACGTAACACAAGGTCAAGATGAAAACCCAAAGGCCAGTGACAATGTTCGTCTGTTTGTTTGTAACTCACAAAACTAATCTCCCACTGATTTCTTATTCAAATTTTTTTGGGTTTATCTCAATTCGAGGTCAATTTTAAGTTGTTTTTGTACTGGATCTGTAGTGAGTTGTTCGATTATTGTATAATCTACAATCAGTGTGCTCACCACATTTGTCAGAGAACAAAATATCGAACAGCATTGATATATTATGTTGTATCATTAAAAAATGTGTGTATATTTACACATATAATTGTGTAATTTATAGTCATTGTGTGAAATCCGTCGTTATATATAACGACTAGTCATTCTGTAGAGTGACTAGAACGGCTAGTCAATACTATTTTACACAATGACCAGTCATTCTACATAATGATTGGCCTCTTGGGCAATGTGTAAAATTCGTTCACTCATGAAGCGACAGAGAGCCAAATTTTTGCGAAAAACAACATGGCAGCAATTATAATTTTATTGGAAAAACATTTGGGTTCGAATAAAAGGAAATAATAACCCAAAAAATAATTTAAACACAAAAATGATTGCGTTTACTATAGAATGAGAGGGAGAAAGAGATATATTATGAAAGAGAGGGTGCTGCTTCTTTCCCGGTGGGTCGGGAACCCTTCCTGAGCACTTCGGAGAGCTTGCTTCGAGGGGAGCTTTCCAAATGGGAGAGTAAGAAGAGTTTAGTAACGGGGTTCTTAACGGGGCACTATCCACTTAGATACCATCTCAACAAAATGGCAAATCTAACACCACTCTCTGGCGGTTCTGTGGAGCAGATGATGAGACTGCGCATCATGTGGTCTGCCACTGCCCTGTGCTGGCAAAATAGCGTTTTCTAATCTGGGAGTAGGCTTCCGTGGATCCTCAGGTTATTAAAACGGGAGAGGTTAAGGATCTCTCTCTCATTCGCCAAAACGTGGTGGGGAAGGGAGGACCTTCCAGCTTTGTCCAGGGTCGACGACATTAGGTCGTCACAACAGACTGGGAGGTCAATACCTACCCAGTAATTACCAAGCAGTTAGCGCTTGAGTCCCAGGCAGTTCCTGCTGATGGGTGCAAAAGCTGTACACTGGGCATATACATAGTGCTTGGTTCGGCAGGGTGCCCAGGCCGGGCAGACAAATGTGCCTGGGAAGGAGTTTTATGTAACGACCTCTTCCTCCGTCCACAAGGGCTTCAGTGGTCTTGAAAAAACGTTGTCCTCAAAATAGAGTTTAGAGAGCAGTTGAAGGGAGTTATGGTTTAGTGATGTAAGGTCAGAAACACGAAGAAAAACAAAGACTCTAAAAAAGAAAATTGATGAGGCATTTTTTGTTGGAAATTACCTCTAAAATCCATCTCTGTATTTTTGACATTATATTTGTTACAACCTTTGTACTTATATGTTTTTGAAAATTTAGTATTGACTGATGCGGTGGGCATTTTACGGTTTCCTGTCGCTCATCGCGGCAACGAGCGGTGCGCCAGCAAATGGTACGCAGGCGAACAACGTTCGAAGCGAACATCCGCAGGTAAACGGGGCCCCTCTATCGACCCTCGATGATTCTTCGGACGTCCCCTGGTACCACCAGGCAATCGTGTACCAATTGTACCCCCGCTCCTTCCAGGACTCCAATGGCGATGGTATCGGGGATCTCAAAGGTAATCTTTACTTCTGTATCTATACTAATATTATAAACAGATAAAGTTTATGAGGATGTAGGGAGTAATCTCGGGATGTACTGAACCAATTTTTAAAATTTTTTCAACATCAGAAAGCTAACATATTTGAAAGTGCATTAAACGGATGTTTTAGGGATAGTTGGATTTTTAAAGTAGGTATGTAAGACGGAGAAAAAACGGTCAAACAAAATTAGAACTAAAAACGGTGTTAATTAGAAACACCGCCTTAGCCACCTGATGTTCAGCCAAGGAAGTCGCTTAGGTCTCTATGGAGGATGGCGCGTGACCTATTGAGTCAACGGTAGGTAGCCAAGGAGCTCACTCCCTTGATCGGCTTTTTATCCAGAGGATGTTAAGGAAATTTCCGTACTAGAGGTACATAGTATGTTATATTTTTTTAATGAAAATTCTTATCAGAACTCATATTTCCCTTATTGTTTTCTTTCAATGAACGAAATCAATAAATTGACCTCAAAGAAAATTCCCGGTGAAGTCAAATATACACGGTATGTAATGGAGGATACAGTACTTTAGCCTCAAGAATTTTTAATTTTTTTGAACACATTTCGGCTTACCTCCTCACTGAAATATGTTAAACGCTGCCATTCTTCTCATCCTGTCATAAACTTAATACCCCAAACATGTGTAATGCTTATAAAAGAGTTCCGTGAGGATACAATGTAGCAACCAATTTAAGCGTTGCAGGAGTGGAACAACTGGCTTATATTTCCATGGATACCAGTGAAACCGACGGATTCCCATACCGTTTAAGAGGCTGCAGTATCCCATTTAGATCAATTCCGCTCTCACTATCAATGATTACCAGCGTTTTTCCTAAATCTCCTATGGCATTTATATTTTGTCTTATCCGGGGTTGGAACGGCTGGAAGACAACACATTTTAGTACGAATGATTTGGTTTTGAGCAATTAAAATACATCCCTACATTTGAATTGAAAAATTAATTGAGTAGGTAACTATTGGCAGTGCCGAAATTAACACCCTAACAAGTGGGCACGGTTCAGCTGGTAGTTGATAAATTAATCGACTCAGAGGGTCAACAGACGTCACAAATGAATAATTCTGGAACTCAGCCAATACTTGAGTTTGAAATCCGAAATTAAAAACATGTGAACAAACTACGAGCGGTTTTTGGAAGTACAATAATTTATAACTCGCAAATTTTCATTATCACACTAAAATATGCTTTTAGGAATCCTGCAACACGTCGACTACCTGGCTAGTTTGGGCATTGATGCTATTTGGCTTGATCCAATCCAACCTTCGCCGAACAAGGATTTTGGGTATGACATCTCAGATTACACCGCCATCAACCCAGAATACGGGACTATGGATGATTTCAAGAACTTGATGAGCGCTCTTAAGGCGAAAGGTTTGTTAACGTTTTTACCACAAATATATACATTAGTGGTCCGCATAACGTACATAATCCGTACTGCGGACATAATAATCCCATAAGAAATAATAAAAATAGCGATTAATCCGTTCTCTCGTCCCCACACCCACCCATTTCAATGTTTCTTTGTACACTATTATTGCTAAATAATGACAACTAAATTGTAAAAACATTATTATTAGAAGAAATATAAACAAAAAAAGAAAAAATAAGGCAGTAAACGAATAAATAAATGCACAAACCATGACTGCAGAAGCTGCAGCAACAGTAATGGTTGAGGTGACAGCTAAGTTTTAGGAGAGATAATAACAAATACCACTTAGATATAAAGCAATATACGTACCGGCAAGAATGGTTTGCGGCAGTGTTGGTACGCATGCGCCGAAATCTGGCCATGAACCATTTTCTTCCACGCTCCAAATTCAAAATTTGGGAAAATAGTATGGAAAAATTCATTTCACGTCAGCATAACTCCTTCAATTGGATAACGCAAACCGCAAAGCGCGCCTGTTATGCGGGTTTCGTTTCCAGTCCGTTCCCTTTCTTTAAGGGGCAAAACACCGTGGATGTTATAATTTCCCCAGAACAACTGTCAGAAGTGGTTTATTCCCCAACTATTGTAATGGTGAGCCGATTGTTCCCTATCATTTATAGCGGCAACTGAGGATAAACACAACTCAAATAACCGAGGAAAATAAATTAATGATGATAACATTTGCTGAACTATTATTATGAGGTCAACAGAGCTGCCACATCGTTACTGATTCTCTACCATTATTGGTGCAGAATTTGATGATCTTTTTCCCTAATCTTTTCAACTTTTGAAAAAACTATTGAATGAACTTGTAATCGAAGTAATTTTGTGCACGCATAGGAATCAAATTGGTGATGGACTACGTGCCAAACCACACATCGAACCTGCACGATTGGTTCATTAGATCTTCCAAAGGGGAAGAGGCTTATAAAGACTTTTACGTCTGGCAACCCGGTGTCAGAGGCAGTGACGGAGTCATCAAACCTCCAAACAACTGGGTAAGTACCTGTTTAATTAATTTTAATTTGGCATCCCATAGCAAAATCAACCAAAATTATGAATTCAATCCAAGAATTCAACATGGTTTTGAATAGGCAATATCCGTTAGTATCCTTCAGCTCGAAATCGTATTATGTTTGTAGGTACTTACTTGAATTTTCATAATCGTAATTTCTAGTTTGTGAATGAAATATTGGGGAATAGGGTGTGCATATGTGTCGGAAAAGTGATTTATTAATAACTAGCTGGTTACCGACGCGTTTCACTGACCCACATCCATTATTGCTCTCTCAAGTACTGCGATTTCCTCCCAATCACTCTCCCCTGGTTTTAAGAGACTGTGTGTCTACTCTCAGCGCTCTAAGAAGAACAGGATGGAAGTAAGCCCTAGAGCGTTCAGGCCCGAAAGGACTCAAACGAATCCACTAGGGGATTATCCTCGTTTGAATCATTAGGTGCGGAAATCCTCGTTTTCCAAATTTCAGCGCCTTAGAGTAGACGAGGGATAATCATTTAGGTTCATCCCTCACCCAGCTGATCTGACACACTCCCACTCCCAAGGGGGACAGGTTGTCCGAGCGAGCCGGGGCGTCAGTCCTCTAGCTGTTTACTTTCAGTGTGAATACTGATTGCCCCGGTTCGAATCCAGCTGGCACCAATGATTAGTGCCAAAATCCTATCAAGTGTTGTATACCTGTCCTGTCGTTAGAAAACGCTCCCAACCCAGGGGCGTGAGGTAAAGGGAAGCCACGAGCGAAATCGTCAGACCTAGTTCCGATCCTCTCTGGAGGACGGCTGGCGACGTCCACGACACCTTGGTGTAGTCGGACGAAAATCCAAGGTGAAATTCCTTGTTTACTTTACTTACACTCCCACTCTCTCTCCATGGGCTCTTGAGGCTGTGTGCAAAACGTTAGCGCTCAAAGATGACAGGGCTAGAAACTATCTGTAACGCACAAAAACCGCATCCCCCTTCAAAAAGAATTGCACCAGCAAAATCTCTAGAGGCAGTGTACTAAGTAATAGGTAGGTAAATACGAAATAACCGAGTCAAAATCGTTAGACAAATCACAATATTCTATGATTTTCATTGCGTTGCATGATTCGCGACAACCAAACAAAGTGTGATCATACCCATAACGGGGAGACCAGTGGTTTCGGTTGATTAGAAAAACACGGGGAAAACCGACTTTTCAAAGCTAAATGTCAACAACAACTTCCCCGGTGAATGACATTAGGACGGCTCAACTCACAGAAATGGTTCCGATATCGTTGGATTCGTTACAAAAAGTTATTTTCGTTAGTTAGCACCACGTCACCGATTCGATTAGAAAAGTTGTACAAGCGCGATATCTCCCCCTACTAACATGTTCATTCGCTCATCGTCGACATGTAATAACAACATTAATATTTTCTTGAATTTGCTAATCATAATGGAGCAATCCTTAATAATTGGGTTAAGAGGTTTGGCCGTCTATGACGGCAAACAGAGAAACTTACACATTTATATAAATAACAATTAATTGAAGAATTAAATAAAGATGGATCCCATCAACCTAAATTTAGACATCAACCATGCTCGTCTGCCCAAAGTACATAGTTATTTTTCTGTGATTTCTCGAAGTTTCAACAAACTATCATGTGAAAGTGATCATAATTAATTTGTGCAATTTAAACAATATTAATTTCATATAGCAATTTTACACAAGAGATTGCCCAGTTTACTTACCCAACTGTATGCTTGACCCGTATTATTGGATTAGGTCTGCTAGCTCAACTCTCAAGTTTGATGATGACGTTGCATGATGAGCATTACAAATTGTGTATAAGTCATTTATGTACAATGTGTGATGTTTACGTCGTCATTGCTATACATCAATTATCATTTCTGAAAACTAATACTAGTGAACAGACTTTTATCCTTATATACATCATTAGACACTGGTGTACTTGAGCATGATTTTACAATAGACAGCATCGCGTGGCTTCCATTATTCGAATCCAACATGAAATAATTGTTTATATTTATACCTTTTGTGTTGAGGAAGACATAAATGATAAAGAGATGGACATCTATTGTTAACATTAATCTAGGTCAGGATGCAATGACATTTCCTATCGATCATAATAAACACGGTTTTAAACTCCCATTACCCAACAAAAAGTTCCCCAGAATCTCGGCTTTCCAACAGTATAATCAAAACCTTTTTTCTCACCAACTTTTTAAAGGAAATGGGGTTTGAATGCGGTAAATCAAACTTTTATGCCGTGAAATCGATTTTGTCATCCAAAATCGAATTGCTACTAAAAAAAAGAACAAAAAGTTTGGCGTATAATTTAAGGCATTTTATTTCTTTTGAATCATATGGGGAGTCTCGGACATCCTCGCTCATCTAATTACTTATTTTCACGGATGAATCAACATTTAAAGTTTTCAATTAATAAGATACTATTCGCTTAGAAGTAGAGTGGCCTGCGGGTTCAACCCCTCCGAGGAAAGGATTTGCAAATCTCATACTTGCTGAGAGAGACTTACAAAATCCGATTCTAAATTAATTATTTTTTTTTTCGTTTTTTAGGAGAAAAGAAGAAAAAATTCGTTCCTCATGAGTTCTATCAATTTGATCTTCTCGCTGAAATTTCACCTTCTAGGCCATGTTGATTTTTTCCCTTATTTTGCGCTAAGGAGTTGAGAAATTAGCTGCTCGTTCCAACGGCGTTCTCAAAATTAAATCGAACAGTATTTTAAATAATTTATAGCCATTATAGTGACGTAACATTGAAAACATGAAAAGAAATCTTAATTCGTTAATTAACTCTGAAACTAAGCCTCTAAAAAAAAAGTCTTGGAGGCATTACTAGTTGGCTATTAGTACTGCAATTGGCCTATGGAGTTATATGAACTTAACTCGAAACACCCGGTATGTGAGTCGGGCCTAATTTTTTCTCCAATTTTTCAGACTGGACAATTCGGAGGATCGATGTGGAAATACAGTAAGGAGCGTGATATGTTGTATCTCCACCAATTTTTGGATGAGCAACCGGATCTCAACTACAGATGCCCAGCTGTCGTCCAAGCCATGGAGGTAAATTCAAGTATATTTAAACAAAATTCAATCATTCAACACGCGAATATTAGCAGTGAACAAAATTGCTTTTTGAAAATGAAAACATCCCTAGTCATTCAAAATGGTCGTAATTTTTGAAAAATATCGCATCATATTTGCGTTAAATTGATTTTCCTACAATAAATTCTGTGAACAGTAATTTTTGTTAGAAATTCATTTTAAGCAATTTCGATGTTATATTTTTTTAAACTTACATCAGGAATATAAGAGAGAAAATGCAATATAAATACTGCAAATTGTTACGCAGAGGTTTATTTCCGTATAAGGAAGCCATTCTAAGTAGAGGTTTTTAGAAGCAGTTTGTGGTACTCTAAACTTGAAGCTTCCTTACCTTGTATTGTATTCAACAAATAAATGCTTTAAAAAGAGCTCCATTCCATATGTCAGCATCGTAAATCCGTTAGGGAAGGAGTTTAACACAAAGGCACTTCAGCTGATGAGTTCAGCATCACTCTAAACCATGTATTTTACCCCTACGTTACAGTACTGTAAGCCAATTGAGGAAGATTTCACGTAACTGATACATACGGATAGTAGCCAACCACCCACCAAAAACAATTGAGATAAAATAAAACACCATCCTACGCTTCACCAGTCTGCAAATACACGAATTCCAGAAGGTAATCCTGTAAAGACAATAACATTGAAATTCTACCAGCTGATACCATCGTCACAATTTACTAAGGGATTTTTGTTATTTTAAAACACGTTCAGATTCACATTCATGATGACGTTTTTGTTCTGTCGAAGTTCTAGCCCATTGGGAGAGCGAACGGATGACCATGAACCCCCCCAGTAGGCTCTTCCATTCATGGGTATCAATAAAAACATGATTGTTATTTCGGACGTTTTCAACTGTTTGAACTTCAATATCCACTTCGATTTCAACGTTTAGGATTGAAAAATTTGATACCAAAAATTCACTACCTGTGATTTTATGAATTTTACCCTAGTTCCACAAGTTTCTATAAAGTTCAGTAGTTTCTGGAGACGGCAAACCAGGAGTTTTCGATTTTTTCTTTTTTTTAATTCGATTTTGATTATTGTTTTCAATGATGACCTTAGTAATCGATCAAAAACCAAAATCCTAGCCCCTCCTCTCAGCTTCTTTGTTGTTTTACATTTCAAGAAGATGTGCAGGGTCTGAAAGTTGAATTTAAAAAAAGGAATAACTACAATGGTGTAATGTACTATACATCGGCAAGTTCTAGAAATCCAGAACGACTCATATTCAACTAGGTAAAACAAAACTCCTATCGACGCTTCATTTGTTCGCAAATACGTATCAAAATAAGTTACGAAAAACTCGATCTGTAGCTCCCGGGGTCGTCTCATTTGATTCATGGAACAAATCGGAAATGGACAAAAAAATCGAAAGTTTTTGAGATTTTGATTTTGTGATAGATTAATCTTTAAACATAATCCCTTAGGGTTGATGATGAAGGTGCCGAGATTACTGGGTTGATGTTGGATTTTCGAGCCAATAGTTTTGAAGAAAACCTTCGGACGGAGTACGGTGGTCGATAAGATTCATTTTTTTCGAATTTTGAAATTTGAAAACGCAAACTTACAACTTTTGAGAGGCTGTTGAAATTTTGTTCGTGATCGATTAACAAGGTTCATCATTGAAAATCCGTTTTTTCTTCATACCTTGAAAATAATCATTATTTTATGTAAAGGCATTTTGTAATGTAAGGCATTACTGTCGTATTACCGGTGTTAATCAATCGTTGAAATTGCTTGACCAGTTGACCTTATCAGAACCTAACGAGTATTTCGTTTTTGTGTAGGACGTGCTCAAATTCTGGATGGATTTGGGAGTCAGCGGTTTTCGGATGGACACGGTTGCCACTCTCGTTGAAAACGACTCATGGGCTGACGAACCGTACACAGGTAAGTTTGAAATTGTGGATGTATTTAGATTTTTTGATCTTAATTTCGAACAAATTTTGTTCCAACTACTTATCACGATATTTTTCCAACAAATAACTAGCCAACAGAAAATTGCAGGAGATTGTAATGTAGACAACAAGAGAACCTTTTACATACTGAGTGGAAGCCCATCCAAGAACAGAAATTATTTAAGTAATAAAAACGTGGTTTATGTAAATGTCTCTTTAGGATTTCGACCTAACATAGATTTTGTTTCGTAATTGATCAAAGAAAAAACCTAAGATTAGCCCATAACAAATATTTTTAATATACAGGATGTCCCACAATTCCCCCCCCCCCCCCCACCTAAAATCATCCAAATAGGAGCAAACAAAAAAAAAAACTTTTTGAATCTTCATATTTTTTTTGCGAGGATCTCAAATATCATATTTCGCACCCCGCGCAACTGCTCAACCATGCACAAGTTACACTGACTTTCTTATTTGAAATTGGAGCTTTTTTATTGCAGAATTCGGATTCTACCCAAAATTTCATGAAAATTTGATCCCTCAACCAATTTTTTGGTTGCGCGCATCCGGTTCAGCGATTTCGCGTCAGTTTTTTTTATTTTAGGCGCCTGTTTTCATATTTATACGGGAATTCATTTTCGAGGTCTGGTTGAAAAATGTAAAATAGTAGATTGAAACGTTCTTCAGTGATCAAGTTCAAAATCATGTTGATTTGAAAGCTAAAAGTCGGGATAAACGTGTCTTTATTCCGCAAAAATTGAGTCGAATCAAGAAACGGATAGCATCACGTGAATCAGCGATAAAAAACAATGAAAATTCATGTGTCACACTTCAGAGTTCACCATCATCCACTATTTGACAATTTTGGGGTTGCGCAACTTCGCGTGCTCGCTAAACCGGTTGCCCGTAATAAAAAAATTGGTTGAGGGATCAAATTTTCATGAAATTTTGGGTAGAATCCGAATCTGCAATAAAAAATTCGGATTCCCATTTAAAATAAAGAAGTCACTTGCGCATGGTTGCACAGTTGCAACTGGGAACTCGATAAGTAGTTGTATTTGTCTGGAGTAAGAAACAGCTTGTGACTATCTGCGTCGCAGGTTTAGAACTGGAAACCAAGTTTTGGAAACTTATAAGATGTGGAATGAATGTAAAGTTATGAAGACTGTATGATGTTACAGGAGGTGATCCAACTCAGTACAACTCATACAATCACGATATGACCACCGAGCAGCCGTTGACGTACCAAGTCCTCAGAAAGTTCAAGAAAACTCTTGAAGACTACTCAAAACAAAATAACAGAGAAGCAATGTTGGTTTATTGATATTTGCATGATCTATTTAATGATTCATTATGATTTACCTAAATTAACATAACAAATAGCATAATACAGGAAGCAAATCTCACAAATTTTAACGAGACGACGAATCATACACCCGTATGAGCTACAGCAGCGAGCATTGTGAAATTAGTGTCTGGTTCAGATGCTCGATAACTTTAAATCAGCATTCGTTTTTTAATATAGTTTTAACCATAAAGATAAAAACTTGATTTTAGTGTAATTCTAGAAGCTATCCCAACAGTGTTACCACAGTGCCTTAAGAATCTATCTGACTCAGATTTTATCAGGCTTACATTTTCTGTGAAGTTCATTGGTGGGACACAGTTATTTGGATATTCCTACCTTGATAGGTAGGTACCGTTCTTGGATCAAAGACATTTATTTCATATCTGGAAACATATTTACCTAAATTAGTGATGGATAAAGAAAGTTCCTCCTTTCCCGTTTCTTGAAACTCTAAGACTGAGCATCTGAGTGTGGCAGGAATATCCCCTCATCTCTTTGAAGGGGCAACTAGTCCATTCCATCATATAGGTATATATACTATTATATATTTGATGCATGTGATTATAGGTGTTCTACTGAACTAAATGTGTAGTAATTGAATTTAAAGGAATTTAACAAACAGAAAGATGAGAGAATAAGTTTGATATTTCGATATTATTCTTTTTAAGTTGGAGAATAGTGGTTTTCTGAATTTTTGAGGCTGGATGGTATCAAGGATGTGACCATGTGAAAATGCATGGTTCTGCTAATTCATCCTGCATCTTTCAATCATCAAGATTGAGGCCGCAGGTCGCATCGATCGATGAGCCCGTTCGGACTCCTTCAACAGTATGTCATTGCTCGGCTGTGGCATCTTCTTTCGGACCTTCACTCCAACGCAGTCGTTGAATGTGATTGTGGGATCGTGTGACCTTACGTGCAGCTTCGAAGGTAGGGGCCGAGCTTGGTTCAACGAAGCTCTGGTTGTTAATTCTCAAATTGAGTTGAGAAGCTTTCCCAACATAGAAGCCTCCTGCCCTGATCCTCTTCACACTGCCGACAGAATACCTGGTAGACACACATTCGTGATTGACCTTCTGCTTGTCCCTGGCATTTGTAAGAGTGGGAGGTATTTCGTGAGTTGAAGTGTGATTCCTCAACATGCATTTTCACACGGTTACATCCAAGACACCATCCAACCCCAAAAATTCAGAAAACCACTATTCTCCTTCTTTTGAAAAAGATTAATATCGAAATAATATCGAAAGTGCAGCATTTACTGTCGTTTTTCACTATTTTTACTGAGTTATCTACCCTTATCCCTTGAAGATTTTCTAGTACTATTTAGGAATACACTTTGTACCTAGATAAATGAACAATTGAATCGTAACTTCTTTGTTGAATCGTAATTGTTTTGGTTAATAGCTTACTATGATTTGAGCGTTAAGTAGTTGGATTTACTTCAGGTTTGGTTCTTCGATAGCCCAGAACCGAACAAAGATGACAAACCGTACAAAGTTCTATTGTTCTAAAAACAATGTTTCATGATAATTTAGATGAATAGTTAGGTAATGCAAGTGTGCAATTTCAGGATAATGATGACCGAAAGCTACTCAAATGACCCGCTCATTCTTCGAAGATACTACGGCACCGAGTCTGAGAAAGTGACGACTTTCCCTTTCAATTTCTTGGCCATAATGAGGATGGGCAAGCTCAGCACTGCCAAAGATTGGGCGGACACCATCAACGATTGGTATTATCCGAACAAAGACTCAGTGATGCCGGGCGCATGGGCACAGCCCAACTTCGTGGTAAGTGGACTGGCAATGCGAAACAACATTGTAACTTACAATTTGTAAGTGAAGTTATCATGGCGTTAGACTGAAAACTAAATATCTTCACCAATAATTTAGGAAGAAATAAGATGGAAACAAACAACCAAATCCATTTGTATTGTTTATTACTGTGCAATGTGATCTCTGAATTTAACCAAGTTTTTGTTGTAGTTGGGAAATCACGATCAGCATAGATTTGCATCAAGATTTGTTCCTGAGTACACGGATATTCTCAGTATGGTTCAGCTTACTTTAAAAGGCACTGCTGTTTACTATTACGGCGATGAACTGGGACTGGTTGACACCGGGGTGAGAATTCTGAATTGAGATATCATAATTTGCTAATAAATCGTTTATGGCCCTCAATCTGTAAAGTTTGAACTGTCAAACGTAACGATGCGGTTTGCACAGGTGCGAAGAGACCAAGCAAGAGACATCCAGGGGATCAGAGCTCCACCTGGGCAGTTCTACTCGCGAAGCCGAGATCCTCAGAGAGGTCCTATGCCTTGGAATACGTCTACCAACGCAGGTTACATTATTAAATTAGATTAATAGATGTTACCTATTATGTGGCCTCTTGATGTATACATATTTTAGGGCAAAACTAGATCAAAAATGGACCCAAATGCCGTCAATTTCATTTCAATCCGTTCCCAAGATATGATTTTTTAAAAGGTTTTTTTTTTTTTTTTTTTTCAAGAAAAACACGTTTTGAGCCATAAAAACCCACTTTTCTTTGCTTGAAAACGATTTTTTTTCTTCAAGTTTTGACCGCCGTTAAAAATATCCTACATCGTTCCTACTAGCAATAGGTGGATTAGTTGGACATACTGATCGGAATCTTTGTTAGACGTGTGCTTCCCATCCGTTGTGTCACTGGATTTTGGCTACATTGTCAAGTTGAAAGATAAAAAAACCAAAAAAGACCCCTAAGGGATTAGAACCCACAAATGACTTTTGTCAAGTTTTGACCATAGTTTGACCATAGATTCAACGTTAAATTTTCTACACGGCTAATTAATTTTCTTAATCAAAAACTGACTTCTAAAGGCCCTAAATGCAGTTCAAGAAAAAATAAGTTTCTTAATATACTTGAACTTTGATCCCATATCCAAAAACGTGCAAGACTGAAAAAACCCTAGAAAACGTACAAATTTAATCAACTTTCTAGTCGGACGGACAACTTGGCAATTGAATAGCTCATTTCAGAATAAGTACAGTTTTTCGCATTTCGAGATAATTTAAAAAAACTCACCAGCGACCCTAAAAATGGGTTTTCAAGTCCCCAAAAATGACTATAAATACTAGACAATGTTCTCTACCAGACCATAGAATATTTTAGCTCAGTGTTTTAGGGGAATGGTGGGAATTCGTTTTGTCATTTGCACCTTCGGTGTTTCTACAATAAACTTCCGAATGACACATTGGTTTTTAATTTTTGAATCGTCGAGTCGGTAAAATTTGTCACACACAGACTACATCTCACGAATTCGGTCTTAAGTTGATCTGAAACGGATTTTTCTTGAATTATTTTTTTAAGTATATAGGTATCTATGATGAAAAATCATTGAACAATATGTACATCAGAGCCCTATGTGCGTTTCTATGACAAACGCTCATTTCTGGACCATAGAAAACCGGCTCGTTGTTGCGGGGTTCCAGTTTTGAACGATGCACCTACCCCTACAATTCCCGAAAATGCAATAGAGTGGACTTCGCGTTTCCTGTCGTTTATTGGGTCTCTGGAATAACCGATTCGATTCCGATTTCAAGGAGAATTCCAGTTTAATTGCAAAAAAACAGTTTTGTTTTAATTTTATTATAATTTTTCAACTTAAACTGGGGTTTTCCATGATATTGATACGGAATAGCCAACACAGATTGCGTTTAATTGAAATACGAACCTACCAAGCTTACGCATGCGTCAAATCCATAAAGCACCCTTTTCTCAGATTCAGAGGCCTGATTGAGCCCATTTTTTAAGGCAGTTGGAGAAAAACGGTTTATTAATCTCTTATAAATTTCAATACGATCATATCATTATCCCATCATTTATCAGAGGGACTAACCCCCAATACATGTCGATTTAGTTTTTGAAGGAGTGGATATCACGCAAAACATATCCAAAGGAACTTCTGTAACGTGAATCGTGCTAAGGATCTTATATTCTACACTCATATTTTCTGCTTATATTCTTCTTAAATTAATCAAAAAATTTCAATGGTATAAACAACCACTCTACCGAAACGAGGAAGGTACGTACCCCATTCAACTCGCCAGACGGTTTTTTCAAGTTTTGAACTGTTTTTGAAGTATTAAAACCCTCCTCCTCTTCCTGTTATTGTCGGTCTTAATCATGCATTTTGAATTGAGAAACATGGGATAAAAGGTAGGCACAAAAATGTCATGAATCAGTCGGTAGTTACTTTAAAAACTTCCATCAAGTTCATAAAGATGCCAGGTGGATCTTCCAATTTAATAGATAGTCTGCTAATAGTCTGATCATTTTCCAATCAACCACAAATGGTACCTACGTCGGTAGATATGATGCAAAGTTGAAAATGTAAATGCTGGACAATACAACCTATCTGAGATGATGGTAAACAACATGACTTAAGCGTTCGCAATTTTTCAGGAAAGGCAAAAAAATTGTTTATTTTTCCTATTTTACATTATTACCGTTTATTTCAATTGACACGGCAGGTGAAATCTATACCGCGCTTGTGTCAATCAATATTCAAATTCGGTAAACTTTCAGATAGCCTATGTTGATAGAAGCGGTATTGGAGATAAGCTATGTTGGTATCTGAAGATCGTTTTGGTAGTCTTTGAGTTTTCCTTTTCTTCGCATTCAGCATTTTTGACAAGAAAAAAATTATCAGAAGCTACAATAGAGGTTCAACAATTCATAGTGAGCGAACATTTGAATGAAAAAGCGAGAAGTCCGTTGTTTACTCACACTCGCCAATAATCTGGACGAACGCTCAAACTCACTCAAATCAGGTTGAAACAAGTCAGATAGGTCATGTTGAGAATGCGATAGGCTGTGTTGGTTCTCTTGAAAATTTTAGCGCTGTCGTTGGTCAAGCTAGAAACTTCCCATTACCATTAGGCAGCGCTGAAAATTGTCCATCCAACAAAACCAAAAAGTCAAAATGCCCAAAATGTCAGTTAGGTTTTTGCTCCAACTCAGATAGATTGTCCTGCCCCATCTCAGGTAGGTCATGTTGCAACTTCACCCTCGATTTAATACTAATAGGTATATTCGATACTGTCAGATCCCGAACTGATTTGGTTTCTAATGATGTTATACAGGATTTTCCACGGGGAAACCCTGGTTACCTCTTTCATCGGACTACATGCTGAAGAACGTTAAAGCTGAGGAGGAGGCAGAAGTCTCACACTTGAAGGTCTTCAGAGCTTTGACTCAGCTAAGAAAATTGCCTACACTCCAGAAGGGGGAGTGTCTCGTCACTTATATAGGAAACGTCCTCATTGTGCTTAGGTGAGGTGATTTACCGCATTGGAGAATTGATAATTATAATTAGTTTTCCGAAATCAATAATCACAGCTAACTGCTTCCTTTTTGTGTTGATTCTTAAGCATGTGTCTGAAAATCGCGGGTTCTCAACTTTGAGAAATAATTTTACCAATGATAATCACACCTACAACCCATTTTTTTACTTTTCCTACCTCTGTCGCCTGCAACTAATACATCCTACTATCTTCTGTTGTAACACAATGAATAAGATAACTTCAACTGCCCAGTCTAGATATAATCGAATAAATGCTGGGCATCGAAAACAACAGTTCGTTTAGCTGGTCAGTCTGGAACGTCAGAGCTGAGAGTTAATTTTGCTCCTCGGTCAACGTTTAGGCAGCGGAAGCTTTCTTTTCACTTTCGAGAGATGAAAAAATTGTTTTACCCCAAATCAAAACTCCCACTCCCATTTTGTTTTTCAGACCATTCTGATTGAATTTTGTGTCGTGACTGTGTACGTCGTGCCATTTTCAGAGAAAGCGTGGATTGGGCTGTAAATGATCCCCTACGAGTTTCATAGCTATCAAATCATAAATCAGTCCGCGCATGCGCAAACGAAAATTCAACGAAGCATAGTTTTCCTAAGTTCTAGTGTTCCGATATGCTCAAATTCTAAGGGTAATCGGGAAAGAATGTCTAATGATCTCACACAAATTTCAACGCAATAGCGCCAAGTGCCTTGGTTGCTACCGATCATGTGCGAACGGGTAATTCTTGTGATAAACATAATTTTCTACAATTTGTTTGCGATTTTGATGAAATCTTCAGAGAATGTGATGGTTACGCTATATTGGACATTCCGCTAAGGGTTGTATTGCTCGAAAATCAATCCATCACCCTGCGTAAGCGCATTGGTACGTAAAATCCACCAATCATAATTATCTCAAGTTTTCGTGGACCAATCAAGTTCAACCTCCCAAGAAAGAAGGAGAAGAACGGTCTAATAATTGCATATCAATTTCAACGTGATCTTATCATTATAGTATCCGTTATAGATTTAGCGCGATAGACCCGCAATTGGCATGGTTCCATGAACCGTTGTGAGAAGCGTTTACTCTATATCCAGGGGTTCCCACGGGGGGGATGATGCAGACTGCAGCACTAAAATTCTTGGAGCGGGGGGGCTCCAAAAAAACATCACTAGATAGAACGTAAATAATTATGAACTGCTCTGAAGGTGGTATATACAACTTTACACCCCTTAGCAATTACTTGTTGTTTCGTGGAAAGAGTAATGTCGAGTTAAAATTATCAAAAATAGACTCAGATCAGCTATGGGAGGCCCATGGTTGTGCAATCTAATGGTTCTAGCAGCAGAAAAAGATGTACTTGAGTCTATTTCTAATGAAGAAATAATCGGGAGATTTTCTGTTTCCTCATCCCAAAGACAAAACTGCTTTGTTGGGTTTAAAGAGGTATATTTAACAAGCTTAGAAGGTGCCTAGATAACTTGTCTCAGACTACAAATTTAAACTTGTTGACTTCAAACTGTTTTGATGTATTTTACGATATTATTAATATTTGTTTTGGGATACCAACTCGCATGGGGGGGGGGGGGACACCCCTGCTATATCACATATAGAGATTATTTAAAGCATTTCAGCGATCTGTACATCAATTGTTAACTAGACGAGGAAGGCCACATCGGACTTGGCACACGTTTTCAATTTTAGTGTTTTCATGTTAGAAATGAACTTTTTTTCTTGGTGAGAAGGAAAATAAACCAGAACTTACCTACCTGCCAATTACGCTTTCAACATTATTATTTTGTTTCGCATTTGCCGTTTTTAGGACGCTGGCTGACAGTCCGTCTATAATCACTGTGGTGAACCTCGACAATACAGAGCAGCGGGTGAATCTTCAAACTGTTCGTCCGACCCTCCAGGCCGCCGCCAATGTGCTGGTTAAATCTGTCAACAACTTTTACAATTCCACGTAAGTTAGATAATAACCGTTCTTCTATTTTCTTGTCAATAAGAGCTACGTTCGTTTAATGAGAAGGTACCATGAAAACACATTTTAATAAATTAATTTTTGGGGAGTCATCTACAAGTTGTGAAGGGTGAGGGTTACCCTACCTACTTAAGGAGAATACTTGAATAATTTTGGTTATATCTTCTCATTCCTATTTCAAAATGAATGTTGTCTTTCTAATTTGCTGAAAACATCAAAGTTTTAACATTTATCAAAAAAAATAAATTGCCAGCTAACAATGATAATTAGGGCAGGGACCACAGTCCCTGCACCACCAGAAATAACCGTTTTAGTGAAATAGAATGGTGTGAAATAAATGAACACTTGTCCTTGATTATGAAGAGAGGGAAACCAGATGGAACATTTGCCTTGCCATGGGATTTTGAGGAAACAGGTGCAAAATCAATACTTACCCGTCCTTAAAATGTTGTTTAAACAGAATGAAAATACTCAGGTTCTTCGCACCCGGTTAATTTTGTCATCATTTTTATGTTTTCAGGGCGATCGACACGACCAATATTCTGCTGAATCCGTATTCTGGAGTTGTTCTATCTACATTTGCCTGACTTGTGATTTTTCAGCATTACATAGATCCATGAAGAATAAAACATCTATAAAACATCCAAATACACCTTTCGCGAAATGATCAAGATATTAATCCCAGTAATTACTTTATTTCATGATTTAAATCACATTGCTCAGAAATTTGTAAACTTGTACTTACCTATAAACTTTACTTAGATGTATCAAATAAATTATTTGTACTTTGTTAATCTTCAACCTTGGCCTCTACCTACCTCTCATAGTTCTGATTTATTGGTTTTTTTAAGCACATTTCTCAGATGCAATACTTAACATTGATCCCTATTAAAATTGATCCAGGGGGTGCGGGACAAGCCAAACATCAGAAAAATAATAATTGATACAAATCCGTTTCCTCTTGGCTGAGAGGTTGGAAACTACGAGTATTTTGGAAAAGTAAGAGTATTACGGAAGAGTAACTGCCTATCATCAGTCTTTCTCTGGCTTCTAAGTTAACTGGACAATTTTTGTCGTCGGCCTTATGATTTTTGCTTTTTCTAATTGACGCAGAAGTTGTTCAATTTTTCCGAGGAAGTGCACGATGTGCTTTCATGCTTCTCTCCACAGCGTAAATATCGAAAACCATCACGGCATTGAAAATTGATGTGTCCAGCTCTGAAACATGTAGAGCAGATTCTGACGGGGGGACATACGTATCCACACGACAACGCATGTCATAGATAGAAATGTCATGATAATTTAACATTCAATTATAAATAATAAAATGTGATTATTATGGTATTTGGGCGGTATAAACTTGTTTTTGAAGCCAATAAAAAAAATCCGTTACAGACCATTATAAGATCAAATCCTTGAAAGAACTGTAGGTGTGTACATGTGGGACAGACAGGGGCGTCGCCAATCTCAAATTGTGGTGGGATTGGAGGAGGGAGTCTCGACGTTTCCTAACTTCGGCACCCGGCACTCATTTTTCTAATTTTACCACTGAAAAAACTCTGCAAATTCGTTCACTGGTGCATTCAATTGGCTTGCGTTCATGATTTGAATTTCTACTACTCTTTGGAGTGCGCGTGTTTCACAAGTGATAGAGTGATTATTGAATTTCAGCAGGCACACAAATATGATCAACTGATCAATCCAAACAGGTATTTTGGTCGAGAACAGATTTACGTGCTCTATGCATATCTCCGGAAATTCAATAATCGCTCTATCACCTGTGTAACAAGCACACTCCAAAGCTTAGTAGAAATTCAAATCATGAATGCAAGCCAAATGAATGAAATTGAATAATAAACCCCAGTAAAAGAATTTGCAGCATTTTTATTTAATTTTATTTTTTTTTTAAATTTGTTTTAATGGTTATTAGAATGCTTCAACCCGTGTATCGGCTACAAAGCCTTTTAGGAATTCACTCCAGTATCCACATTACTGCATCACTACATCATTACGTCACTAGGTTACTGATATCAACACACAAAAAATAATAAACCAAAATAACGCGAATTTTGGCACCATAAATTGGGCCATACATCGGGAATGGTTTGACCTACGGTCCTGGGGAGGGACTCATTCGATACCTCGTGGAGTGTTCTTCAAAAAGAGTACAAATTTAGGCCGCCTTGACTTTTTTTGAGGTTGTTAGAGATTTTACAAAACTTTGACAGCCCTTAAAGGGCACTTTAAATTAAGTGAGAGAGCTGGCTCAAGAATTGGGACGTCGTCGGACCAACATGGATTTTTCCTGAAAATTTCAGTTTTTTGCTTCAGCCTTTTGGGAGAAATCGTGCGTACGGCGGACGGACAGAAAAATTTTTATTGCAGATTCGGATTCTACACCCTTTGAAACGTAAACCATGAAATTTTCAGGGGGGCTTAGAAGTGTTTTTCAAGAGCGATTACAATGGTTTATTATTGAATAATAAACCAAAAGATTGGAGGCGATACGTAGGTACGTAACTTTTCTCGCTGAATCGAATGGTGAAAACGCCAGACCTCTCAAGTGATGATTTAAGTTAGTTTTGTCGGATGCATTAACCCTTTCGTTTGTGAACAGCGTCGACGGCATTTCTGAGCTGTCCGGCCAAAGTCAAGACAATCGAAGAGCCGAGAGACCAGATTGGGCTTGATAATACACGGCGCACAAAGCAACCCCTCCTTCAAGACCCCGGGGTCGTGCGGGTCATTGCATACCTTGCCCCTGACCAAGACAATTCCTCCTCCGTAGCTTTCCCAATTTTCTAACATTAGGTCTTTTTAGGTATACATTGCGTCCCAGGTGTTATGCACAATCCGACTACTACGTGTTTTACAACTCATTTCCGAACAAAAATGTCTGTTAGCAATTTTTTGCTCATCGCAATCAATCGTAAATGAACACAAACAATAGCCGTCTCTACACACAAAACACCGTTCCAACAAAAAACCAAAACGACTGCACCGTTGGAAAGCTGAAATTTTGTAGCACATTTTACCAGGCCTGCAAAGTTCTGCGTCAACCATTCATGGGGTTTCTAGGCGAGATGAAAAACAGGTGATTTCAAGATTTTTACAAAACTGCCATTTCGCGAAGCCATCACACATCTTCATTGCAATAGAAAAATGTTTTCTGACATCAAACAGATAGAAAATTTAATGCTCTTTCAAAAGGTGTCATCAAATTTGAGCTATCTCCAAAATTGAGGGAGTTTTGACAGTTTTAATGACATAAGATCGAAAACATGAAAAAAATCTTAAATCGCGAATAGCTCGGAAACGAGACTTCTGGCAAAAAATTGCTATGAGGCATTTTTGTTCGGAAATAAGTTGTAGAAC
The DNA here is from genome assembly GCA_031894815.1 of Creontiades dilutus. Taxonomy (NCBI): domain Eukaryota; kingdom Metazoa; phylum Arthropoda; class Insecta; order Hemiptera; family Miridae; genus Creontiades; species Creontiades dilutus. Next base: position 80,912 of record JAVIWC010006729.1, read on the forward strand.
ACGTAGGAGTCGGATTGTGCGTAACTCCTGGGATACCCAGTATAACATGTTATGTTATATATCTACGGAAAATTGAAGCATTGGTACCAACCTATTTTATTTTGTCTCGTTAAATTTCTGTTGTTCCATCGTGTGATTCAATGCCCTTGTTTACATATACTAAATAGCACCGTTGTAAGTTTAAAATTGAAACTTGTGTATTATATTTAAGCTTTTATATTATATTTAAAATTTAAACTTAATATTTAATATAAGCGTTTGTAACGTATTGAGGGACTGTTGAAGATTCAGTGTTTAAATGGTTATATTTATAACGAAGTGAATTACAAGATACGGACACACATTGATCAGGTGAAGAACCCTTGCGGCTAATTTCTTTCCAAATCTTTCTACGGAGGTGAATTATGAATGAAGATGTTAATAATGTATCTAGAACATATTACAAGGTATGGAAGCGCGAAGTTAAGATGTATGTAGAATACTTCAAATCTTCAAAACATAAATATCTCATTTCGGTAGAAGAGTTAGGTATCAAATATTAGAAATATAAAACTTTGCGTAATATTTTGCAAAGTTTTTTCTATTCATAATTTTTTTTTTACATTAAAGTTTTTTTGACATTATTTGAAAAAAAATCGAATCAGTTTGTAAAATGGAAAAACCAGGGACAATAGGAAAAGTGTGGGAAGTTTAAAAAAACTCGTTTGATTTTAACGTGCAGGTTTATTATTTTTAAGTCATGCATAATTGTCAGGTTTGTTTGGTCACTTATAGATTCAGAAATTGCGATTATTTGCTCACTGTTTCGATTTTTACGGATCTAAAACCAATCCCAGTCAATTTTTGATCCAAAATAACCAACTAAGGACACCCAACGTTCTTACGTCAATTCTTACGGGGATGTGTTATAGCCGTCTTTGCTACACGATTACGAAGGCTTATTACTGAAAATAATAAATGAGAACCGTACCTAGCTAAAAGTGGGGAGACAAGCGAACTTGGGAATCCATCCTACGCTACGCCCTCATCTCCAAAAATAGAAAAATACCCTACATCAATCCTTTCAGCGATACGTAGATTGGTTGGACAAACAGATCAGAATCTGTTAGTACTTGAATTTCTGTTTTTTTAACGTAAAAACCAACATTATGATGTCGGAAGGTGTAAACCTACAATAAATCGACTCCTAAGGGATTAGAATCCACAATCTCGCACGCCATAATTAAAATGCTTATTCTGGTAAACCATGTTCCCGTAGGCAACGGATGTTCACAGTAGAACCGCTAGAGAGTAGCATCTACACGTTCCCGTAACCCGTGTTGTGGAGAAGCGAGTGTCGTGAGGTTGCACGCTCTCTTAACAATGAATGATGACAGGCGATTTAAATTAATTCATCCGTATAAGGTCATCAAGTAGGAGCCGCTATCAGATTATATCTCAATATTTTGTTGAACACATTTGTTACGTAACGGTGCTAACGGCGAACTTGATTGTTGAAAGCCTGACCATTGTAGAAGTCGTCCATGGCAAGACGTTATGTGGAAGTGTTCCATGGGGTTCTTATCAACTTATCAACGTCAACGTTATTTTGATAACGAATGAAGCTCTTCCCGCTGAAAGTAAAGCGTCTTGCCTCCATTTTTGTTAGTTGTTGGTTGCGCTCGTTATCTCAGGCGGTCTGAGATTGCTTGTTTTTATCCGTTTGTTTTTCTTTTAAACTAGCATTAAATTATGTGAATTCTGTCCAATTTAGTCCGTTCGTTTTGAGTTATTTTTAAATCATGTGTCATGGAATCATCAGAATACAGCTCTAGCGACGATTCCAGGTGTGTATAATCAGTGACATTCACCTTCCGTTCCTCGAATGCTGTCTTGTTGGATCGTTCAGCTATTATATTTATTAAGGCCCGGCTTATTAATTATATCTAGTCTATAGAGAAAACTGATTTATTACCTTGGTAGCATTTCCCAGTAGATAATTCGATGTGAGTGTTGTTCTGTACCGGTTGAGCCCGATCCCGCCTTTGGTTTTATCAGTGTAAGATCTCTCGTCAGGGCTTTTCCGAACGATGGCACTTGGTGAATCCAAAGTTGACAAGCTCCTCGCACGTTTTATTGCACATTTGATAAAACGAACTCCTGTGATAACATGCCACTCATTTATTGTATATTTCATTCGCAATAAATCGCTTTTACGGTAATTACCGGTGCTTTTCTCTGTCGTTACCTGAACCGGTTGTGATCTGGAAACGTCCGGAGCAATGGCAGTTGGCAGCTCCACTGCTCCCAATTGTTTGCTCCAACTTGAACAGTATCCAAAGGGAATCCACGTTAGGATACATGAATGGTTTGTTTGGTACATTGCATGCAGGAGCAAGGTGCCCTAGCTTTGTTTCTAGTTCATGTCCGAGTCAACCTGCGTGTGCGCTGTGAGAGAGAATCCGATTCAGGTTCGTGTCATGGTGCCGGTTGTTTTCATCGGCTACAGAACGGTGTCTGAACAATATGACACCAAGGATCCCAAGTTTGTTCCTCTTAGGCGGGTTCACACAAGTTTTCCAACTGTTTGAAACCTGGAGTCAGATCGCCAGAAGAAGCTATACGTTTTTCTTCAAGCTGCATCTCGCTGTTCATTCAAGTTCAAGAAATAATTTGCCGATGCGGCCCCCTTTTCGATTCCTGCCGATTTGCTAGGTTTGCTTATCATTGGCTTTTACTTTATCAAAAGAGGTTGGTTTACCAAAAATGTCTCATTACAATAACTATCATTATTCTCTTTTATCTGGAAGTGACTCGGACTCATCAGAAGCCGTTTCACTCCTGCGATTCTCCAGTTCTGAGAGGTGGGGTTTGTGACGACAAATTTTCCTTTTTACTGTATATTGCAAAATAATAGAATAATATAATTCCTACTATGTCCTTTTCACTGATCACGTGAGCATAGGACAAATAAGTAATTATTCACCTAAGTTAGGTAATGCACAAGTAGAGAGATGCGTATCTATTCTGGCTGTGTGTTCATTTCAGTCTTAGTAGAAAGAATGTTGACAACCATGGTGAACTCTCCGAGGAGGCTTCCATAACATTGTCACCATCAAAAACTGCCACTCACTGCTTTGATAAAGCTTGGTATTTAGTGCCTTGTTTTTCTTTAATTTCGACTGAATATAAAAAGCTTAGTTTCAAGGAATTTGTGAGAATTGAAAGAAAAAAATGGTTTTCCTGCAAAAAAAAGTAGTGGATGAAGGAGGAGGAGGGCGGCAGCTGCCTACACATAACTGCAACAGCTTGGGAATGTCTTTGCAACAGCTTTGGGAAGATTAGTAAAGTCCTTGACAGGAGGAAAAGATTTGATTTCAAAACGGACTGACTAAATCCACTTTGTTTGGTTTCAAAAAGTATTAAACGCCAGGTTTGACTCCAAAAAGTACTATACCTATCGCAAATCTTGTAATTTCAAAGCTCCACCTAAATTATTTGACGTCTCAGAATAACTTGCTTCTTTTTGCAAATTCGTTGCAAGTTTTTGACATGGGGCAAGTTTTTAGCTTGTACTGGTTTTCCGTGAATTTCTGGCTTATGCCCAAAACGGATATACTTAGTTCCTTTTAAAAACAAGCTCCTCAATTGTGTTGTTGTTTGTGTTCTACCCTAATGCGATGCTGTGGGGGTATTTGTTCGACCTTCCTGTCGAGTTGCATGCTGATTGTAACACCTAGTTAGTCAGATCCGTTTTCCAATGGTTTGAAACTAGTCTGTATATTGGTGATGGGTGTCATCTCCATCCTCATCCGTTTGATAACTCTTATTAAACCCTGGAAAAATCTTCTGCGAGCAAAGCTCATATCACAGTCATGAAATTTTGGTATTTCCTTTCAAACCAAATCTTTTTTTTTTTTTTTTACATGTTTGCCTTGGGTCAATTTTGAATTTGAAAGACATTAAAAGAATGAGTACCACATTTCATTAACTCTTCATCTGGTTCGTTAACTCTTGAACTGGCTTTGCAGAAATTGAAGCTAGCCGATATTGCACCTCCAGATTTATCAAGTGGGCTAAGTGTGGAAACTCCTTCCCTCGAATGGAAAGTAGCAATAAAGCTTTTACAAAGAATTGCGGACAGACACATTGAGATTGACCCGAAATGAGAGTTAGAATGAATGTCTAAAACGTGTTATGCCACTGAACGTTTTGATTTTGGGGAGAACAAATTGTCATCACCCGAAAATAAATATAAAGTATATAAAATCTTCTAGGTAAGAAAATAAGATTGAACTTTGTGTTTGTTACTCTGTTTACACAACGCATCCCTTAGCAAGCAAATTTCTATGCTCTTACGACCAAACTGGGCCTCCAGTTAATTTTGATTTTCTTCGTGATTTCAGCATTAGCTCTGACTCGACGGTGATCGAGCGCCGATCAGCAACCATGTTGAATTCATCGATGATGTCTTTCGCTCCTTCGAGATCCCAGTCTGAAATGAAGATGATTGAAGAGTCGGTAACATCTTTGATGAATACACTTGACCATTACCGCCCTCAGATTAGAATTGTGAGTATTTTTTGTTCAATTTGTAAGGATGTAGTTCGCTTAGCTAAGATAGTTTTTCTACGTACGGATAGTCAGTGGCCATTTGTTCTATACTCTGAGTAGTTAAGAGTAATTTTAAATTCTGTGACTGTAACACAGGCTGAAGATGTTAAACATAACATGCATGCGTTAATCAAGTGTTTTGTTCCTGAAATACATTAACGGATTAACTTAAAACATCAATTTGTGTATTACTTCCTTGTCGCTTAGCTTTTCCTCATTGAGAGTTTGTACGAACCACTAGCTGGATTGTATCCAGGTGTAAATAAATAAATATGCTATTTTGAGAGCACAACCTGTTTCAGCTTTGTAACATGGTGAGGTGAATGGTATAGTTGCCCCTTCCATGAGCTGAATGCAGATAATGCCCACAACATTTAGGATGTCCCAGATGCTGGAAGTCGTCTGGTATATCTCCCCAGGGGGCAGATTCAAGAATTGGGAAGAGCAAACTAACCATATCCATCACAGCTTTGACTCCTACATTACAAAATGGAGTCAGGATAAATTGATTCTACATTGTATGCCTTCCAAAATTTGACCTCCACTTGTTGAAAAACTAGAATTGTGTCATTCTTCGCTTTGCTCTGCAGAAACTTCCCCTAACATCAAATTTGCATCTCTATTTCTTTAAAGGGAATTGTTCACTCCCGTGAATTGTTTCATTCCAACATTACTCGAGTTTTGAGGATAAAACGTTTGACATCTCCTCAATTTGTTTTTGATTTTGTTCAGTGTCAAACCTCATCTTCAAATAATGAAATATTTTAATTGTATTTATGTTTTTCAGACCCAGTATGCCTACTTCTGTAAATACAGCAAAGATTATCTTACAATGGCACTTGAAAAAAAGGCGAGGAAAACCAACAAAATGGTAAGCATCAAGCTAAATGCTGTTATTACAGGTGTATGGTCCTTCAGGTGCACAAAATTTTGAATAGTTTTTTAAATTTATAAATAAATCAGAGTCGAGTCGTTCGAATTCCTAAAAATAAACTAAGGTTTTCCATCGTGAGTGCCTCAATGCCAGATGCCCTGGTAGTTTGACTTGTTTGTGAGTTGATTGACGCTAATTAGATGGCCCCATTGAATCACGACACTTGTAGAGCTTTGTATATTTTGGGCTCTCATTTAAAATAATAGATGATATTGTACGTATCTATTATTGTGAAAGGGCAGCTTATCCTTCAGATGTTCAATATTTTTGTCGAAGCAAATATTAGGAAGTTCTGTTTCTCACATGTATTTGTTTTATACAGAGTAATTTCTAACTCGGTGTATATCAAGAGTAAACAATAATTAAGTATATGGAATTCTGTGGACTGCATCAGTCGAGCTCCTGGCATTGCCAGTCCATGGTTGGGAACAAGGGGAGATACTGACCTGTGTAATGCCGGGTTCCCACGGCGCGTGTTGAGACGAGCCGCGCCTCAAACTCGACGACCCTTGCGCCTTTGCACCAGGGAAGCCCGGGTTGGCGCAGGCAGGCCCGAGGTGGTGTGACCCAGCGCGTCTATGGGTTCAAGTCGAACTTGTGATGGTGTTCCCATGGCCTGTAGTTGCGTTCCGACGGCCTGGGGTTGAATTTCCTCATGCTGTCAACTAGGTGCCACTTGCTTTTCAGAATTTGGAAGAAATTGGAGGGATCCACCTCTGAGATGAATACATTGGTCCATTATTCAGGGAATAATTGACCAAAATTTTGATTGCTGAGTAAATAGTGTACTTACCTACTAACCTTTCTCGACTTTTATACAGTTCGGTCATCCACCAACGCCTTTTCCGGGCTTTCTTCCTCCGTCCTCTTTCGTTGCAATAATGTATAATCACATAAGCCGCAATTGCACACACCTAATCATCTTCACTATCCGTCATGGCACTACAGATTTGGCCGCACTAGCGGCAATGCTGCATCACCCACGGACGACAATGGACAGGACGCACCTCTACGGGCCTCCTCTACGAGTCTCCACAAGCCTATATGGGCCACGAGCCAACTCAATCCACAGGCCATGGGACTGGTCGTGGATCGTGAAACTGACGAGCCATGACTAACCACCTCCCACCAGAGGTGCGTGGCGTGGCTCATGTTAAGACAGGCTGTGGGAACCCGGCTTAATCTGCCACAAAAGTGTGGACAGAGTATAATTGAGGGAAAAACATGGCGGTCTTTTTCCACTTGAAGCCTTACAGAACACATGGAAAATTTCTCCAACACAAAGATGGCGGCGTTCATCATCTGTGTAGAAGTTATCCCTGCAAAATTAAGTTACAGAAACCCCCTGAACCTTTGTGTACAATAATCCTATAATTTAAGCCAAATCTTTATTTGCTGGAGAATCGTTCCCTCAATGAGTAACAATACTGTTTTTTTAAATGTAGATTTTCGATGACGTGTTGCTTGGTGAAAACACTTTGAACGACATTTGATCGGATCTAATGTGTACATACTGGTAACTGTGGTATCAATCTTCCGATCTATGGCCCCTAGTGCAGATTCACAACTTCATCATTAATTGAAATGTTTATTTATATTATAGGACTTTATTCATTTATTGTAGGTAACATGACAAAAAATTACTAAACCTTAGCTCGTTGTAGAAGTAATTTCTTATTGTTTATGTGTTTATATAGGGTAATACAACGCTAAACATGGCTGATTCAGCGACTGTGGTTGAGAGCATCAGGAGTGGTAGCACCGTCCCGTTATACCAATTGTACCCTTCAAACGCCAGTGTACCACAGATCTCCAGGTTCGCCAGACCTCCTAGTGCAGTTCCGTCAATCGTCAGGGATTGCGGCAACTTGCAAGCATTCGAGCATCCTTCTCAACGTTACTTCATGACCGGTCATTCTTCCGGATACTCATCCGGTGTGGCTTCCAACGGAATTGAATCTCTGAACAGAACTGGCTTCAACAATTCCACACAGTACAATCCACTGAAACAACTCAAACGCCAGCACCCTGTTGTCAAATCGCAAGGTGAGAGTCTTCTTAGCTCTTTTACATGTTGATGGATAGAATTGATTAACACTTCTAAACACTTACTCCTCCTCACTTAGTTTGAAAATTGTAGCAAACATACGGTTTGAAAACCTTTTCATATGTGAATTTACAACAGTTACTTGGTGTGTAATGCAATTTTTTTAAATGACGTGTGGAAGTATCTTAATTTGAAAAATAAATATTTTATTTAGACGATACTCTGATGCAAGCAATAGATGAAGAGGTTTCTTCATCGCCAGAACCTGCACGAAGCAGACCAAAGATTCGGCCGAAGGCTGACTCACAGAATCGACCTACACGTGTCAATGTTCCTGCATCTTCCAGCAATTCATCGGCTGACGATAGTGATATTAATGGTAAGTCTTAAATTAGTGAATTGTTTTAAAAAAGTGAAGCTCTTGGAAAGGTTCGAAACAGTTTGAAATACAAATTTTCAACCATCCGTTGATGCATTCTGAAGTATGTATATTATATAAAATACATTTATTCAAGTTTCATTCCAGACAATAACTCAATAGGATCGAGATAATAACTTTATTCTAGCACATAAAAATCAAGAAGAAGAAAGATTTCCATATTAAATTGGTAACATTTCAAAAACTGTACTAAAAAACTGACGAAAAACGGGTGACGATCGCTGAATTTTTATTTTCAAGCAAACTTAGCTATGCTAAGTATTTCTTCTATCTCATCAGGGTTGGGTGTTTGTTAATGTGGTAGTGGTAAGTCAGCCTCCTTGGTCATTGGCGGAGCGTCAGTTTTTAAATTGGTTGTACAATTTTTGAACGAGTGGAATACAACTATACCAGCGTCCAAATGTGTAAATACTGGATTTATATCATGCAGTTTTTTTACTTCAACAATCCACAATACTTTAAACATATCTTAACGTTTGTTGTGTGAGGAGGGAGAATATGTAGGATTGGCAAGATTCAGAACTTTTTCACGGACCCTGAATTCACTCCTTTATTTGATGTATTGCCAGATCTAGTTTAAGAGTCTCGAATAGATGTGCGTTGTCCATAATCTGATCGAGTAAGAATTTATCGAACTGTGAGGGTTGATCAACATTCCTATTGTCAAGATTATTTGCCAGAGTAATGATCATGGCTAGGAGGTGCCATTGGACCAAGATTTTACGATTAGTTCTATTCCAAGAGGATTATTGACAGATGCGGGGACTGTTGAACCAATTTGATTATTTTGAATGATTGATAAGGGATTGGCCCACAAAACTTATAATGTAGCGTATCTGAAGCCGATGTTGATATTTAAACCTCATAAACTGGTTACAGGATTCTATTAGGGTTTTTAATGCCTCTTGTCCTTAGTTGATGAACCTTTTTGTGTGTTCAACGGCTATTCAGTGCGCTGGGCTGCATAGTGTCTAAACCTGTGCATTATTGTTCTGTACCGATGCATGTATATAGGGGAGGGTGGGGACAGTTCTTTTTCAAATTGTAGTAAAAGCCCCCCTAGAGTGAAAAAAAAACCCTTTTATTGTGTGTTTTGATTCGGGTGGATATAAGCTCACTTGATTAAGGCAAAGCATACCAACAAGTAATTCCTATTTCACAAAAATCAAAGATTTACCAAGAATGGCATTTTGTCCAATGTGACCCACCTGTAGGGACAGTTGGGACGATTTGGTGGAGACACCTTGGACACATGGAGGGACAGTTCAGACACACGTTACTAAAAACTTTTATTTCATTGTGTTACTCAAAACTTTTATGAGTACATTTTATGACAATAAAGCGTATGCAAAACTTGTTATCATTCATTCATTGTAAATTTGAGACTAGGACAGCACATTTAAATTACCTTGGGAATTATATCACAACGTATCCAGTCTTTTAAAAGACAAGTCTTTTAAAAAAGATTTTTTATAAATTTAAAAATACAGCTCAATGGTTTGATTGAAACTGGCCAATCGAGCAAGGCTGGTTGCTTCTGGCTTTCTGATTGATAATGAGGGATGCCGTCTCATGAACCCATTAAACCAGTCTTTAGAAGCCGTTTGAGTGTTATCCCAATCGGCAGGTACTTTTAAGCTATTTCTGACAGCGTAATGATAAGCCAATTTTTTAACTGCAGCAGGAGTTAGCCCATGGCAAATCTAGCTGCTTTTGATGAGGTATTTCACTAGAAGTAACTGTTTTTGTTTCTCTGCTTGAAATTAGGTCCAAAGTGACAGCTGAAATTAGATTCCTCCGCTTTCTTAACATATTTACTTAAACTCGAATTTTTTACATTGAATTTAGCAGCACTTTTCCTCAGTGATAGCCCTCTAAAAACTTCCCTCGCAGCTCTCTCCATAACTACTGAATCGAATTCCCGATCAGTTTTTCTCTTTCCTACTCTACCCATTATTTATATTGGGGATATTAACCTTCTAGTTAGGTGAAAGCGGAAATCAGACTAGACAAAAGCGCTTGGATTGTGGTAGGCACACACTGGACAGTCTGTCCAAAGTGTCCCTCTCAATGCAAATAGCAGGTATTATGGTATAATTATTGAATTTCCTTTTCTATGGACGCCAGAAGTGTTTAAAATTCTTCTCTGGGAGCCATCAACCTCGTTACTCTACTAAAAAAGTCCACAAATTACTTTTAAAATTACTAAAATCGATTGGACACGAAGGAACAAAAACACATCACCACAGTCCAAAGTCAGAAAAACACAACTGATGACAAGGAGACGTTCATATTATCACTTGCGCTATCTATACTTCTTCTTCGTTTTCTACATCTACTTGAGTGGATCAAGGACTTCCGTTTCGGAGCTAACCTACCCTTAATAGAACTGTCCAGTGTGTCCCACTGTCCAAAGTGTCCCCATTCTCCCCATTCATATTGTACTTCCGTTCATTAAAGTTACTGTCGCCTTATTAGAGAGTTCCTAGGAGATCCGCCAACACTGATACCAATCCATAACGCGATACAAACGAGCGACTGCGCCGCCAATACAATTGGTCGTATTGCAATACGACGGCGGTATCTTTACGGAAGTTACGATCCCACCGATGCGATCTGAACGAACGTATATTTCGTCCTTATTGCAAAGTAACCCGCCATTGGGGTAACCAAGTTGTAAACCGCTTCACATTAACATTTTCAACGTTTCCACCTAAAAATTTGATTTCTGAAATTGCTAAATTGAAATTTCATGCCAAGAGAGCAGAATTTTCATTTTGATTCAACATCATTTTATTAGGTACTTTACAGTTTAAGAAAACACTAAGATTTCGATATTTAGTACCTACGAACTGACAACTTGTTTTGAGTGAGCCTCTCGCCAACTGTGCGAGTTTTTAAAGAGCCTAACACCTGCATTTAGGAATTCGCTATTATAAAAACTGTCTAACTGTCCTAACAGCTGCATTTAGGAATTCGCTATTATAAAAACTGTCTAACTACAACTCCAGAATCCCTGCTGTACATTCCTTTTCTGGAGTATGTACTTCCCAAGTCGCTAAGTAAGAAGTTACAAAGAAATCAATTTTGATTCCAAGCGTACTTATCTGTCGTAAATTCTACGGGAATTTGAAGGAGCCTCTGGAGTTAATGTACATGTTCTCTATTGAATCGGAACGAAAATAGTACATCATCCACGCTCATATCATCCAGAGAAAATCTCCCATAGAGCAGGCTTAATCGTCGAGGTGCTTCCCTTACACTCTCCCGCTCCAAATACGTTCGAAAAATCAACAGCAACTCCTCAGTTGAAATCAATCCGTTAACATAATATTCAAAAAAGACTGCCACCCCCTGCATTTTTGGTTAAAAAAACGAAAGAACGAGTGATCCGAGTGATCTTGTAAAGCATCAAACAGACTGCTCGTTTTCTTATAGTGACGTGAAACCAAACATACGTGACTCTTGGAAACGGATCAGAGATACCACTAGTTCAGCTGAGTTGGTGGTGACGCCACCATTTTTGCTAACCAGAGCTGTGCTCGCCCTAGATACCACCACCGACTAGATACGATACCACGGTGTCCGAATCTCCTAGGGACTCTCTATTCTTTAGTTGCATCACTATTTGAAACCTGTTGAGTGAATTCTATGTTTCTGTCTTTTGATCCATCTAATGTAGATTTGCCTGCTGCACAAATAAAACAGAAAAAAGTTCGTACTGCAGTCCCGAAGCAAAGGAACAGCGTGACTAAATTGAAGAACTGGAGTATCAAGTTGGTTGGTGAAGATTTGTGTGTCTGTGGATTTACACGCGACGAGTAAGTTTCCAAATTCTCATCGTTTCAAACATTATTTACTTAGATTAATAATTTTTCGTTAAAATGTGATTCCGAGTTTTATGGGTCACACACTTACACTCGCTAGATCAGTGATATTCCTGACACTACACCGCGTTAAAATCCTGTTTTAGAAATCTCAAGTAAAGGCTTTGAAATTGGTGAAAGTTGAACTAAAGGGGGCTCTGAGCTACAGAAAATGTATTGTTCTTTTGGCTGATTTATGTATATTAATATTTCACGCATACCCTATTTCTACTTTCTTATACGAACGACTGATATGTCTGTCTGTTTTCATTTTAGTACTCAAGTAACCTCAAAACCAGTGACTAAGTACTCACACCCTGTCATCGTCACAGCCAATGGCTCGTTTCAGGTTTTCGGCGATCCATGTTTCGGAGAACGTTAGTACTTTTTTGTTAGTTCATACCTAAATTTTTACCTATTTTATCTTGTCCATTGATTTTTGGTTTATTATTAACTGTCGAAATTAAATTGAGGATTACTCTGCTGTTCCAGGTGCTCCACCATATGTCAAAACCGTTTGTTCAAATGGGTTCCCTCGTCAATGGAGAAGTCTCAGTAAGAGGTGGTTGGCAGGTTAGGGAATTAATTATATTCTAATTGTTGTATTGTTTCCCTGTTGAAATAATCGGAGAACTGAGAACAATCAATATAAAAGGCAAACATTCCACTTTTTATGAGTTTTATGTTTTTAATTTATCCAACAGTCTTAAGATTTTGAATTAAATACCTAGATTTATAATTTTTTGTAGATCATTCTCATTAAAAAAAAAAAAAAAAAAAATGGATATTCTTTGTGAGCTTTACAGCCAGAAAAGTTTTGCTGTACATTCTCTTTGATGTACTGAATACCTTTCGCATATAAACATTAATTTCTATAGGCCTTTAAAAGAAAGGACCTTTTCTGTTGATCTTTTCTCGTTTAGCTCTTTTTACTTCTTTCAGTTTACAAACAACTATCATAAAAAATAACTTTTTAATGTTATATCTATATAACTATTCAGATGACTGATACTAATATATTATTGTTATTTTGCTTTCAGAACGCCAGGCGAGGGTAATTATGCTTTTTCCATATTCAAAATACAACACTTTTAATCATGTTATGGTGCGTTGCTCTTGATTTTGTAAAAGTTAACTGATTAGATTATCGTCAAGAATGAAGTGAACTGTACGAACTTTGAATTTGTTAGGAAAGGTTCTTTTTTAACTTTTCAGCGCGCGGTTCGTTTCTAAAACAAGAAAGTTACTCAGGTCGTCAACCCTTGAATAGCGTGTGCTCAAAATGCAAACACCTGTACATGCCACGTAAAACGTTTTTTACTTTTACATTGACTTTTCTGCTCCTCCAGTCCTTTGAAGTTGTTGGCTTGTGATGCACAAGGATAAGTTGATAAACTAGAGCTGCCAAAATGTGCAAAGCACCTACTGCTAGTATTGCAAGCTAGAGGCGAATTAAAACTGTTATTATTATTATGCTATTTGGTTGGAAAAGTACCGTTTTATCCGTCTGGTGCTTTGAGGAGGGGATGTGAGTTGGCTCCTGTGGCTTATGACGTCTTAAGCAGCAGTGGCAGCTGTCGATAGATCTCTAAATTCTCTAGGCTACGTTACCGATAGTTTTTAGATTACCGTAACGAACGTTCAAAGTAAAGCCTCAATTAGACCAGTAACTAAAATTGTCAAAAATTGGCAATATGCAATCGAGCTGTTTTTCTATTTCCTAGAGGAGGGCTGACAATTAGTTGCTGGTAATGTTATTGCCAGGAGTAGTTGCACTTTATCCGAGGAATTAAAGTTGCTTCACTTCCGCACTTACACAATTTGTTGGTTGATCCTCGAAATACCTGCTGATCAAAATTAAGGGATCACTACGGAAAAAACTCAGTTTTGGATTCGTGGTTGACAGATGTTGAAATACCTGTCTAATGAGACAAATTCTTACTTTATATTAAACGTACCTCCTGAGAAAGCGTACAATAAATCCCAGGTCAATAGAAAGGTTCAGTTGAAATAATCAAGAATACTTTGAAGTAATCAAGAATTTGTGAAAAAATTCGATCTTAACTCGGCAACTTTTAGTTTCATGATGCAAATGTCGTTTCTGAGAAAAGTTCTTCGTCTAAATGGGGCTTTACTGTCTGTCTTCCATTCTCGACTGTTGTAATGACTGTCAATATTCGAGGCAATTGAAAATGCGTTGGTAGGATAGTAGTTATTCAATTTCCTATCTAAATTGTAATTTTGATAATTGTTTTTCTACCTTTCGGACAGATTGTCCTTGAAAAACGCATGTTCACGATATCACTATTAACTGCTAATGTACCATCTAGTTTTTCCAATGTTAATTGGACGTTTTTTCCAGAGAAAAAGCACCCCTAAAAAGACGCCGGAGAGGAAAAATTATAAAAATAATTCTAGTTCTGCTATTAAAAATAAGGTTAGTGAGGTTGTGAATATTCGATCTTCAGTACTTGGAATGCTCAATCGCTTGGAAAAAATGCTGCAAATTCTTTCACTGGGGTTTATTATTCAATTGGCTTGCGTTCATGATTTGAATTTCTACTAAGATTTGGAGTGTGGCTGTTTCACAAGTGATAGAGCGATTATTGACTTTCAGGAGATATGCATAGAGCACGTAAATCTGTTCTCAACCAAAATACCTATTTGGATTGATCAATTGATCATATTTGTGTGCCTCCTGAAATTCAATAATCGCTGTATCACTTGTGAAACACGCAAACTCCAAAGCTTAGTAGAAATTCAAATCATGAACGCAAGCCAATTGAATAATAAACCCCAGTGAAATAATTTGCTGCGTTTCATGCGTATCAGAATGCTTCGACCCGTGTATCGGCTACAAAGCCTTTTAGGAGTTCACTCCAGTATCCACATTACTACGTCACTAGGTTACTGCTATCAAAACAAAAACAACAATAAACCAAAACCCAGTGAAAGAATTTGCAGCGTTTCATGCGTATCAGAATGCTTCAACCCGTGTATCGGCTACAAAGCCTTTTAGGAGTTCACTCCAGTATTCACATTACTACATTACTAGGTTACTGATATCAACACCAAAACAATAATAAACCAAAATAACGCGAATGTTGGCACCATAAATCGGGCCATAGATCGGGAATGGTTTGACCTACGGACCTGGGGAGGGGCTCATTCGATTCCTCGTGGAGTGTTCCTCAAAAAGAGTACAAATTTAGGCCGCCTTGACTTTTTTTGAGGTTATTAGAGATTTTACAAAACTTTGACAACCCTTAATGGCCACTTTAAATTAAGTGAGAGAGCTGGCTCAAGAATTGGGGCGTCGTCGGACCAACATGGATTTTTCCTGAAAATTTCAGCTTTTTTGCTTCAGCCGTTTGGGAGAAATCGTGCGTACGGCGGACGGACGGAAAATTGTTTATTGCAGATTCGGATTCTACACCCTTTGAAACATAAACCATAAAAATCTCAGGGGGGGGGGTGTTAGAAGTTTTTTTTTTTTTTTTCAAGAGCGATTACAATGGTTTATTATTGAATAATAAACCAAAAAAAACAAAATAACATTGTTATTGTGGAATGTTGATTCATTGGTGTGTGAAAGAATTAATTTTTTTTTTGCTTTTACTTTTTAATGGATGAAATTCACAAATTACGTCGAGCACTATATTAACCAATAGTATTAACATTAGTACGAGTACGCGTACGTTTGGCATGGTAATGGAGTTGAGTTAGCCCTATTTTTCTATCTGGTTCGTCTCTTATACATTACACCATGTGTATGCTTCACTATTGTAGAGTTTATGTTAAGGTACTTGTAACATAATAATAATCCTGTAGCATAATTACAAGTTTTATAATCTTTCAGTAAATTTGCTTGTGGTTACCTATGAATATGCATGTTTTAGCGTAGCGCAAATTTACCAGTCACTGAAAAAGAAAACAGTTTCATGTTGGTATCAACTTTTTGAGGTTCACCTTGTTAAAATGATCGTTTTTTAACAGATTGATTAATAAAAATCAACCTGCAGGATTCTCAAGAGACTTAACTTTCAGAAATCTACTGCACATTTATTTGAACATTGTGAATGTTGAAGGAGCATGCGCCCTTTAAATACCGATAATTGATCGCAATTGTGGTTTTTCGCCTGAATATGTTCATTAGCACTTGAACGTATTATAAAATTTTGTGAAATTATCCAGAACTATTGTTTCAGTTGGAAAAAAATCAAAAGACATCAAATGCACCCCTAATCGCTTCTTTTTTTCAAGTTTCTTTGTAAGCTTTCTAATTCGGTAAATCTTGACCGAAAATTACTTGCAGAAAAGTGGAGTTGAATAGAAATGGGGATTCGAATTTTCTGTTTACTGCTCTTTAATTGAAGTAACCCCCAACCCTCCAAGCAGGATAGTTGCGATGGCATAGTTGTCAAACTTTGGAAAATGAAAGCGAAATAACTGCTTATATCAGGATTTGACAGTTGACAGTATTCTTGAAATGTTATCTGTTTTAATTGAAAAACACATAACTAACATGCTGGTTCCCAGCATTCGTAGGAGCTAATCTTGCGTTTATTGACTACAATAAACTGGTAACCCCTGTACTTACATTACAGCCTTCTCCAACTTCTTATCGACTTCATTTTTGTTTCAGGTGAATAATTCTGGTTCAAAGGCCACTCCGAATAACTTAGGTGAGCTTCTTTTATATTTCGGTTACTGTTCCATTGTTACTATACGTTTCCGTCTGAAGAGTGTGGAAATCTGATGTTAACGTTTTATTTTTAGGCAAAGTACAAAAATCCAAGTCAGCCAATGTTGAAAAACCGGGAATGAAAAAACAGAAGAAAGTGAGTGAGCATTTTAGTACAAAAACATAAATTTTAATTTAACATCGTATTTCTGATTGATATATACAACTGTTTCGATTTAATTTCAGAATGAATGTTCGCCCGGATCTCACAGTGACAAGGAGAATAAAACCGCACGAAGGCGGTCTAAATCTACGGTAACGTCAGTCATTTCATTATATTTGAATTGTTCGTCATTTGACAGACAAGCTTTCAATTTGAGTGTTCGGTTTATCTGGAAAAATCTTTGCGCTTGTTATGTATGAGTAACTCTGAGTCTAACTCTAAATTATCATTTGGGCAATTCCAATTAATTAATGTTTGTTGATCTGTGCAGGAAACTTCGAGAAAACAAGGTGCTTCAACTCCAGAAACCAAGAGAGCACAGGTTCAAAAAAGACGGAGATCAAAATCTTTGGTGAGTGTCCAGTTCAATAAGTTTGATGTAAGATTGTTGGACATGTTGTTACAATACATGTACAGGTTGCCCTAGAATATGACTATCATGAAATA
Source organism: Creontiades dilutus (assembly GCA_031894815.1). NCBI lineage: Eukaryota > Metazoa > Arthropoda > Insecta > Hemiptera > Miridae > Creontiades > Creontiades dilutus. The sequence goes on from JAVIWC010006729.1 coordinate 98,145, forward strand.
GAAACGATGCTGACATAGTAAACACTAGAGGAATAGTAGAGATGTGCGATCCAGTGAATTACAAATATCGGTGACAGAGAGTGGAAATGAATGAAATGTGGCGTTGTCACAGTTTTTTGAAGGAAGGAAGCATAAAAAGAGATGTTGAACATAAATTTCTATGATTAAATACGGATTGTTTTACAGTTAAAATAATAATAATCTGTTTTTATTCTTGTATGTAAACAAATGTTTTACTAAATTATAAACTTCTGAATAAGAGTGAGAGAAAATTAAAAAACAGTCATCGCTTTAAAAATTTATATTATTACATCATCACGTCATGTTTTAAGGAACTTATGAATGTAACATAAATTCATGTGGAATGATAACACAAATGATAACACAAATTAAAACACAAATGATAACACAAATTCTTTAGCATTAAATTCAACAAAACAACAAAAAACGTGACACAAATATTTCTTTGGTGATAAAAATCACTTAGATGTAGAAATGTAGGCGGTAGTCGAGTGACTACGCAACGGAAACACACCGGGAACTCAGAGCTCAAAGCTGTGTGGAAGCGAAGCAGGACTCAAGCCGTGAGAAAGTCGCCGAAATGATTTCCGTGACAAAGTCATCATATCGGTGATTTTGTCACCGGTACAGAAATATCGAACATCTCTAGCTGTGTAGTTTCAAGGAAGGTTTTACTGATAACAGTGTTATAGAGTTCGCAAATCTTTCAGGAGATTTCAGTTTCGAGCGCATTCTAACGGGATTTCGTCCAACCATCAATCTTCTTTCTGCTCTCTTTGGAGCTTGAATTTGAATGGAGAAAGAGAAAATGACTCGGAGCACTAGGAGGGCATTGTCACACGGATTTTTGTAGCAAATTAATTTAGAAAAACGATACTATTCACAAGGAATTGACAGGGAAGGCTGATAGACGATATGGTTGGATGTAATCCCCTTTTCCCCTGAGAATCTCTAACTCTTTCAACCTCTACATCGTGGAGTCCACAATCGTCTTTGCTTTTTTAAATTTTATTTAGTACTACTTATTATTTGTCGCTAAGCGGTGACGCGGTACAAGAGACTGACCGTAAGTAGATATCCGATATGAGATTCAGTGACTGAGGCCAGAGCCGCCTAGCTGCCATTCCAATTCCGCGCCTGCGCATAGTAGTACTTTGTGTTGGAATCCAGCGCAGTCACCGAAATATCTGTCACTGCTTTTTCCAGTTCCTTGTCACCGATATATCGGTGACAAACCCATATCGGTGACTTTGTCACCGGTACAGAAATATCGAACATCTCTGAAGGAATTGACAGGACACTGAGTTCTCCTGAACAGGTAAAATCAATTGATAGATGCGTACAGTTTTTCTTTCACACCAGGACTCGAGAAGACGAGCGACTGATGACAGCCTATTTTGCCTAGTTGATACCAGTCGCTTATAATATCCATACGCTGTCTCACGAATTTCAGTTCTATTGAATGGCTGATTGTTGAGGACAAGTAGAAGCAATGGTTTCTGCCTGAACAGCCCTCGGATCTCGATAGGATTGCTACCTAATTCAGGGACTGTTATAATTTTCAGCGTTTTGTAGGGCCAGCTAATCCATCACCTTTCCCCAATGGATAAGGGAAGGGAGATTAGCCTGAGAGATAGCTTCGTCCTCAAGATTATACAAAAGCAGGTGTTTATCAATACCTCGTTAAACCCTATCTGGAGTTTAGATTTATCTGGTAACTGAGCAGTTGGATAGCAATTATAACTAAGGGGTTTTGAGATAATCTACGGCTTGCTAACCTCAATCAAATGAAACATGGATTTGTTCACAAATTTTATTTGAGTCAGAAGTTTGTTTGACTTTTTTATCTGTACCTTCCAATGGCAGTTTTGGGACTCTTCGTCGTGTAACAGTTGTTAAGGAGATTCTTAGCAGAATATTGGGGAGAAAACTGCACCACATTATGAGTAAGGAATCCGGTGAGATGAATTACTGTCAAGTATTGGCGGGAAGTTCCTGGACTTTAATCACCTAATCACTAGCATGGCTGCCGGCATAGCGAGTAGCGAAATCCACATCTGGTACAGTTATTAAATAATAGAGACGATCTTTGTGGTTAATTCTACATGCATTTAGTGTCAATATTGTATTCTGTATGTCATGGGCATTATCCTTCTAATCTATAAACGATTTTGTCTTCAGGAAACCGTTGTTCCAACCAAAAAATCCGTCCTCCAACAACACCATGTAAGTCCTCATAAATAGGTACACTATTAAAATGTAAATACCTTTGTGTCAAGAAAGAGTTCCTGTTCCCTAGAAATGATCAAATAGTCTCACTGCCTTTTGCGCTTGAGATTGCATTAATATGTCGCTTCCACCTTTCGTCTTAATCGTACATTTAAATAATTATCTTTCATCTTAATCGTACATTTAAATAATTACCTAATCATCTTAATCCTTTTCAATCTTGATAAGTTGTTGAACTTGGACTTCTTCTATTGAGGAAAACAGTAAACGTAGAAACTAAAATGTATTACAGGTTAAATCCAAGAATCGAAAAAACTCATCATCAGTTGAAGACGAGGCAAGTATCATGTTATACTTCAATTAAAGAATATAAATATACTTGAAATGCAATTCACAAGTTTACTATTATAATTCTACCTACTAATCTTACGAAAAAAATGAAAATTCATTAAAAATTAAAATTTAAATGAATGAAAGTTGAAATACAGCACAATTCACAATTGTGAATTCCAAATCGACGCTAGTTTGAATCCAGTGAAATAACATTTCCCGACAATTTAGTGGGAAATCAACTTCCCTTAAGCGATTTCCACTGGTGAAAAAATCAAAGTCAAATTTTGTTCGCAAAATTACCGTTTTTCAGGCTGATTCTTTACTTATGATAGTCACTTAACATGAGAAAAAGTAGTGCAGAATCTAAACTTTCCAACGGTGTAATCAATTTTAATTTTATCTTGCTAATTAGGAGTGAAAACGATTGAATAAATGAAAATTAGGACTTTCCGTTGAAAAACCCAGCACTGTCCGTTTTAAACTCATAACCTTCCATCTATTAGGAACCGAGGCTGAAAGTTGGTAGTGAATCTTGGAGATGGCTCGGGATCAGAATTTGAAAATTTAGTCCATTCTGGGTTGAAAATCTTTGTCTGCCATTTCAAAATTGGTGGACTGCAAACTTGCTGTCTCACGAAGGTGGCTTATTAAATTGCTACAATTATCCTAATTTTCAAAGTTGCAGGATCGATCCTTGGTGTTCGATGTACCTCAACGGTAGATACCCTGTAACCAAGATAGAAAAATAAACAGATGGGCACCACCTTCTGCAAACAACATCACCTATTGGCTAGCCTATTAACGTAGTCTACATATTTTTATGATTTATTCGCCATTTCAGGACGAGTCTGGTTCCGACTCTCCAGTTCCTGCGAAGCAGACCAAAACTGAAGTGGTTAAAAGTCGCTCCAATTCCAACGTAAGTTTGTATGATGTCTGAAACTATAACTTGCGATCCATTTGATCGCTTGCCGATTCACCGTCACTTGATTATTTTCCTCAGGTTACGAATAAGAAGAAAGAAGAACAACAGCGTATGTCATCAGATGATGAGGTACATTAACAATTTCAGTTGCTACCTGATTTCCAAGAGTATCATACCAATTATTATGTGTAAAGCATATAACAAAGCGTAAAGTTGAACAATCCTCTTTTCCATTTTCCAATGAACAGAACAGTACATTTCATTCTTAACGGCTGAAGGGTTAATTTGTGTTCTTGTGAAATCCAAACAGAATCTTGCTTACGGACAATAGTTTTTTTTTATTCAAATATGTTTTTACAAGCATTTTCATTTAACATAATCAATAATATTGTATTTAATTAATTGTTTTTAATGTTATTGTAAGAAAAAAAAACTGCACTATCACTTATTGCACTTTGTGTTGTGAAGGCACATAGTCACTAGTTGGTAGAGGCTTCGCCCTGGGATGGCGGTACAATCTCGTCCTGGCTGTTGGACCCGAGTTGGTGGTGGTTTGCCTGGACCCAGGCCATTGGATCGGGCGTTGTTGTCTTCCGCTGATGTGCTGCATATACATGCAGCGGGACCAGGCAATGACCTCACAGACAGCCTGGCGAGCCATTGTTTTCAAGTACCTCCTCGTGACTAATTTGAGGAGGGACTTATCATTCCGCTCATCCCAGGTGCCGAGGGAACCGATGACGATAGGGTGGATGGACGGCTCCAAGCCCTCTGAACGGAGAGCTGCACGGATTGCCTCATATTTCCTCATCTTCTCGTTCCGTGCAGCATCCAGGGCTTCTGGTCGATTTTCAAATGGGACCGTCACATCCACCTGTAGAATCTGTCTGCCCTTGGGCAATGTCAGATCGGGTCTCAGAAGGGAGCCATCCACAGACGTGTTCTCCCCTATCACCTGCCAAGAACGATAGGAGGCCGCCTGCTTTATGCGTGCCACGATGGTGTTTTGGCGACTTTGGAGGTGTGACGCCATGGGAAGGCAGTGGTTGAGGACATGGGCCAGAGTTTCGTTCTGGTACCCTCATCGCCTACATCGTCTGTCACCCGCCCCATGACAGAAGCCATTCAGGGGAACCACATTCAATCTCGCCTTATGTATGAATCTCCAGTCTGCAAAACTCATATACTCTCCAGTGTATAAAAAGTGACTAGACACTGGAGAGCTTTTCAAGCAATCGGGGCTGGAGAGCTTTTCAAGCAACAATAGTTTACTACACTTCTTAGCCAATAAGGCCAAGAAGCGATGATCCATTTGCCTTCGAGCGACTAACAGCTCAAATTGGAATGCCAGTGCCCAAATAAAGTTGACCTCCACAGACTCCATCAATTTTTAATTTTCTGATTCAAAATAAGCCTTGGTTTATTCGATGAAGAATGATATTCTGATCAGTTTTTGATAGTTCCGAGAATCCGTTTTCTTGGTTGTGTTACCAACATTTTTCAGTTGTGCATTGCAGAACTTTTCCGTAAAGCCAGAGATATTTTATTTTCATATTAGCGCAGTATAGTATAGATAGTTCATTTTAGTATTATTATTTTTGTTGTAATACTCGTGTGTAGCTTTACCTGTCAAGTTAGATAATGATGAAAATAAAGGTTATTTTGATTGATTGATGCTAACAATAGTTTAAAACTAGCTTACCCTTAAAAAGTAAATACTTGTTTCGTGTGTGTGGCTAATTCTCGCTCATTTTCTAAATTATTTTTCAGGTTACGTCAAACAGGGCATCTGAAACATCAGAAGATGAGGTATTTACACGCCATTAGTTAATTGTATTGTTGAATCCGTTATCTGCTATTGTAATTTCATTTTATATCATTGTTTTAATTAAACGTTCTACAGCTTCAACTCATTCTTCTTAATTTTCCAGTCGGAATCTGAAAGTGTTGATTCAGTCGTTGAGCCTTCGATTAACATAGCGAAACGAGCAGTACAGGTTCGCTTATTAATATCTTTCCAAATCCTCAAGTAATCGCTAAAGTCAGTATGATGTTGAATTCTACCTATTTCTCATAAATTTATTTAGTAATTAATTTTAACTACTTTCAAACGCTTTGATTTTTTTATGGAAGGGACGAAACAATCTATGAGTTGATAGAGATTATTCAATATATGATGTTGTAGATGTTGCTGAGAATAAAAAATGATTTTTTTATTGGTCCAATCTGCGAGCGTCCTTTTGATGTCGTTTCTAGTATGAATGCCATTGTGTGTTTCATCATGATTTATATTCCACACATTTTAGGATTTTTTAGCTTTGAACATTCAATAGATCTTCAACTTTTTGATTAAAAGGTATTTTGGGGCTACAAGATGCAAAAATTGTAGAGTGATTTAAAAAGTGATTGAATACGAAGTTTTTGACCATGAACACTACGACGTAACAGTTAAGAAATAATCCTAATGATGGTAACAATTGTTGAAACGTTCGTAAGTGATTGTTGCATACATTCGAACATTGCTCGCTTAATTACAGGTTATGAGTCTTTTGAGTAACTGAGGAGCTCATTTACATCTCTGGTCAAAATCTAGTTTTTAAATATATTTCCATATTTTGGGGTCATTCACATATTATGTATCAGTTTCAGCAATCAAAAAATTTGATTCCCCTTCAAAATCTCGTTTCTTAAGGTTGATATATCCTCTCCCCCCAAGCCCTCTTTTTCTCAAAACTCAACAATTCTCTTAAGAATATACAAAGATGTTTCTTAACCCTTTGTACCCACGATCCCCAATTGGGATTGCCGACTTTTATCGTCCCTAGGTTGGCAGCAGTGAATGAGAATTTATCACTTGGCATCTTACCTAAAAATGCCCAACCGATTTGTTTTGATTTTGATTTCGTTTCATGGTTGCAATCATCGTAAGAACAGTGAAAACCTACTGAAAGTGAAACCGAAAAATGTTACAGTCACTATACTTTTCACAAGTTATCTATACTATCTTATTATATGGTTCAATGTTACCTTTGTCGTCTACAGTTTTGAATTAATACACCTTTTTAGCTAAGATTTATGTTGCGGTTATTACATCTGTGGTTGAGAGCAGTCGTTGTCAACAGGCCCTGCATTCATGCTTGGTACTGCCCATGACCCCAATTTGGGACTTTTTGGAAATTTTAAATTTAATCCATGATAATCGATTGTCTTTATGAAATTCCATTTTCCCGATGTTCACAAGACACAGTACGATCATTTACAGTGGGAATCGTTTGAAAAACAATTTTAGGCACTAATGGGTTGATTTTCTTAAATTTGAATAACTTAAACAAGCTAATGTAAACCTGGTTTATTAATTTCCTTTAAAATTAAATGCTCCCTTTCTTGCTAGATGTTGAATCTGTACAATAAGATACGTGTGTCCGTGGCTTCTGTAGCTACCCACAGATGGCATTTGTTTTGCTCTTCCTCTCCTTGGAATGCTGTGCTTCACATTTCTGTCCTTATCAGTTTGTAGTTTATGATCATGCTGTTAATGACTGGAACGGTCGACTGGAGACATATTCAAAAAACATAACAAAAAGGAAAAAGAACTTCATGGTTTTCCTCTAAATTAAATATATCCAACACCGAATTGTTGACAGCTAGGTTGGGAGAAAAATTTAAGTATTGCTCAGTAGGTACTTGAGTTAATTGATATTAGAGGATTGCTATTGAGGATTTTTGAAGCAGTTTTTGGAGGTGGAGTTATGAACTTCGAAAGGCGAGCTCTTCGATTTCTCATCGATGGAGACCTACCAGTAAAGACAATAATTGTTATTGTTATTACAATAATTAGTATTACTGTAGCAACCTTTGATATCTCTGTGTTCATTTCTCCTGCTCCTGGTACGTGTTATTGTATAGTTTTGGCTTTTCTTCCGTGGTATATGATTACTTAATGTACGTTTTTGTTACATTTCCTTAGGAACGAGGTAGTGACACGTCATGGGACACATCTGTGAAGAAGTGTGATTCTCCAACTCCCAAGGCTCAGTCAAAAAAAGCTCCTACAGATGCTCGTAATAAGGTAAGTTTTTCTTTGCTGTCATTCGGCGATATCAATAGAAATGTCTTTTATAGAATAGGGGAGCATTTACTACTTATTGAATGGAACTTTTGTTGCCATCTTCCTTTCTAAAGCATTGGTAGAAAACGGAGCGAGTACTGCATTTCTAAACTTGGTTGCACTACTCTGCTTTGATAAGTGTGACTCATTAAACATATTTTCATATTGATTTCAGAGTGGAAATCGAAATCCTGAAACTAAAACAGTTCCAAAAAAGGCTGCGCCAGATAAAGCAAAGGTATATTGATACGTAGATATTATTTCAGTTTAAGATTCTACTAGTTGAAGCGGTGAACTTGAAGAATGTTGACGTCCACTACACCCGACTTAAAACAGTAAATCGGTTAGAAAAGGTGCAAATGTCTCCTGAAAACACTTTTGATTGTATATAACTTTCCATTCAAATGAAGGAAAGTAATGAAGGAATGGCATCTGCTACTTCTGTAACGTGTGTGTTCTGTTGTGTAAGTCGTTTTCTGATAGTCAAGTCCCGGTAAAAGCTAATTCCTTTCAAAAATACGAAAAACACATGTTAGTCTGATTTAAATCAATTAAATAGCTTTTTTCAAAGTATTTTCAGCTGTTGTAATAAGGACATAGTTGAATGTTAGATTACGTATTTATTTTGAAGTGTCTTTAGTCAATATAAAATTGTAGTTTTTATTGCTCTTATCGTTTATGGTTTATTGTATTATGAGACACTCCTTAATTTCAGGGTAACGATCGAAAACCTGAATCTAAGCCGAGCACTAAAAGACCTGCTTCCGAAAAACCGAAGGTATGTTATTACAAGTCATTTACGTTCATCCAATATTCATATGATAGAAAGATACTGTAACGGGAAATATGATTCATAAGTTTTTATTTTCTGTAATTGTATGTGTAAAATGTAATGTGTATTGATGAATTTTGGTGATTGAAAGTAACACTAACATGTTATTTTTTGCAATTGTCAACTCAAAGAGTACGAGAAGTAGCTTATATAGGTTTTACTGTATTTGTCAATGTTTCCGTTTTAGTTAGGTTAGTTCCGTACTTACCATGTCAATCAGTATGATGAGTGTTTTTTTCTGAATTTATTACAAGAGAGGATTTTTGTTGGCCTGAAGTAGTCCTGCTTTGTTTAATTACCTTTCCAATAAAGTTTGCAGAGTCAACCATCTCATGGAATTTATCAATCAAGGACCTAATTCGGGGAATTAATTACTCTTCAGCCTGTTCTTGAAGTATTCAACCCCATAAAGACGGTTGTTTTCCTATTTCGTTGATAAGTAGGTACAACATCGTTCTGACTAATCTTGCAAGCACTCGAGAGACGATTTAGACTCCAACAGACTTGGACAGCTCCAATTACCAATGTGAACAATCGCGCGATTGTAGTGGGAGCAGCTAAAAAAATGAAACCTATTTGATTTCAAGCCGTGTGTTAGCGATTTGCGAATAGAGCGTGTGCGCGCAGGACGCACAACTCTGTTGTCATAGTTTGATCGGAAAACGCAGATCGCTTAGCTCCAGCTCAAAGGCGAAAGGTTGAAGCCAGATTTCCATACTATACATTGATAAATATGTTCCTCAGGCACATAGTTTTAAGCATCAACTTTGATCGACTAGGAAAGTATCAAGCGAAATGAAACTTTTCCCTGGTCATCTCCAACTTTTCTAGTCTTTTAGATCCATTTGGCTCTCCTGTTCCCTGGAAACGGCACATAGATACTGCGATTTCTTCCCGTTGAAATCGCAGTAGAGGATATTTTTGAACATTTTGAGTTTGCATTTTCAGGATTCAGAATCGAAAGAGCAAACTCCTAATCTACACTAATTTCCCAGTGTAACCTTCAGGTTGTGGTGTGTGTTACTCCAGCTTTCTAAATGTATTAAATGTTTCTATGTTTCTAAATGATAATTAGTTAGGTTCAATAGCCTACCAGATTTTGGACTTTCGAAATAACAATTATTGTGAAACAGTATTAATAAAAAGTTTTATTTTATCAGGATTTGGGAAAGGCAGCGAAGACAAACATCAAGGCCAAGCCAGGTTCAAGCTCTAACAAAGACCAGGAGCCTCCTAAAAAGGTAAGTCCTAAGTATTTGTTGGACCTTTCACTGTAAACTAGGTTCCATGAGGAAATGTTAATTAAGAACATTTCGCTGTTTTGTGAATACGGTAACAATATATTCTCTGTGCTGTTTTATTTATACGTTACACACATTTATGTAGGTACGTGAGAGGTACATTTGAAACTGAGTGGAGTGTTGGTAACCTAAAATTCAGATGTTTCATACGTCCGTTGGAAGGTTGTGCGAAAAAACTTTCCAACAATCGGTGAACGATTTTCATGGGGCGGGAGCTAAAGAATATTGGATCTTTAGTAACGATGGGGTGTCCATTAAAAACATGGTATTTGATTCGTTGCATAATTCCTCAATTCTATCCTTCAAAAACACCTTGACTTCTGCGATTTTTGTACAAATAATTTGAGAACTCCTGACCAGGGTTTAAGCTTTCTTCAATTCCTCTAAGCCTCCCTTAACATCCTAAATCGGCACAAACATCTATCAAGTTTAGAAATTGAAACTCCAGTTATTGACTTTTATCCATAAATGTTTTTATATCACCTGTTGAGGAGGGAATATATTATCCTGTTTTTGTTTAACGAAACTAAATGTTCTTAATTTAATTTTAACGATCAAAGAGCAATTCCATGTGTACAACTAGATCAGGTTAAGGAATTCAATCAGATACAACTTGCTACATCAAATGTTAGCAAGCACACAGTTATAACCTAGGAGAGATTGAGGTTGGTAGCTAATTCCGTTACTATTCACCTTAAGATGCAGAACATTGGAACAAGTCTTCTTTTGGTTTGGTGGGCTCTAATTACAGTTTGAGGAACTACTCTGATTGAGTTGTTGTAATAGTTTCGAATTCGGTTCCTAATCAACTTGTGGGGCTGAATTTTGCAAAGGAGCTCCTATTGGTGTGGTAAAGCATAATTGCAATTTGAGGGGCTAATTTGATCAGTTGAGTGAGTTATCTAGCTAATCTTGTTCCAATTCATCTTGAGATGCTTGAGCCCCTTGTGGGTGTGGTGGTGTATTAATGAAGACATTATTTTCTTAGCATTACTGGTACTTTAGAAAAGTTCCAGTCATGCACCATGATCGTAAGAGCTAACTTTGGCTCAATTATCGCATTACCATTACATCAATTTAACATAATTGAAATCTGAGAACTTTTGTGCAAAAAAAATTGTTAACCATCAATTTTTATGCGGAAAAACTTGTTCTAGATTGCATTCTTCTATTCAAAGCTTTTGGGGTTTTAAATGTTTGTGCAAAATGACTCGATGAAAATGTAAAATTTTAAAACCCCAAAAGCTTTGAATAGAAGAATGCAATCTAGAACAAAGTTTTCCGTGTAAAAATTGATGATTAACAATTCCTTTGCACCAAAATTTCTCAGATTTCAATTGTGTTAAATTGATGTAATGGTAATGCGATAATTTAGGGAAAGTTGCTTTTATGATCATGGTGCATGACTGGAACTTTTCTGATGTATCAGTAATGCTATTAAAATAATGTCTTCGTTAATACACAACCATACCATTTGGGCTTCGTTCCAAATTTCAACACTCTCAAAACGAATAGGAACAAGATTAGCTAGATAACTCACTGGGCTCATCAGATTAGCTCCTCAAATTGTAATTACATTTATCACACCACGAGAAGCCCTCTGCCAAATTCAGGCCCTCAAGTTGATTAGGAACCGAATTCGCAACTAATACAACAATTCAATTAACCGGAGTAGCTCATTTTTATCGAGTTATTTTGCACATTTTAAGGAAATTCAGGTACAACTTTTAACTTCTGCTTGAACTTAGATTTTTAAATGACCAAGCCCATGTTGGATAAACTTTTTTGGAGTAATATTCTGCTAAAAATATATCGATGACTCTCCTAAGACTTTGTGTAATAATGTTATTGTTATTATTCTTGATTCATTCGTTATTTATCGTATTTTCTGTATGTAATTCAATTATCATTATTATTAATTATTATTTTTTTTTTTTTTTTTTTTCAAGAACGAAGGAGGGTCTAAAAATATTGATATATTCGGAGATAAACCTTCAAGAGGTGAGTTTTTCTGTCGGCACTACCTACATTTATTGTAAACAATCAATTTTGATTATTCCAATTTTGTCAATGTGGTCAATTCATTTTGTTAGGTGGATATGTGGATGCACTCTCAGCAATGGGAGGAGATGATTTGTTCAACGTTCCTTGTTCGAGAAGTGTGAGTACACGTTAACAAATTTAAAAGCATGCAAACTACAGAAACTATTTCAAGTTCTGATTAATTAGCTCGCAACCTGAATGAAAAACCCTGCAATAATTAACAGATGTTTATTATTTATGTATTAGATAATAATTCTACGTAAATCGCTGATTTTTCACGTATTCTGTGGTATGTGCAAAATCCAAACTCGGCACCCCGCCCCGTCCATGTATTTCAATTGCATAAAAAGCCCCATTTATAATTCAACTTTGTTGATTGATTAGGAATGAAATTAGCCTCAAGGGTCCTTCAACTGATGACTCTTTCTCCATACCTTATTCACTTCAAGATGTCCCTAAGATAGTAGGATGTCTTAATCTTAAATATGTGAGGTGATGGAATGGTATAATTGCCCCTTCTGTTGAGGTGGATGCGGTAATAATGCTCCACCACGCTCAAAGGATGATCCAGACGCTTGAAAACGTCTGATTCATCTCCCAAGGCGATGGATTCTATAATCAGGAAGGGCCAACTAACCATATCCATTACACTCTCAGGGCTCTGAGAAAAGCGGGGGGGGGGGGGGGCTTGAATGGAAAATGAAATCTCATTCTGGGGGAAGCTCCCAATAGTGGGGCAGGGGTATGTCAATTTACAAATTGATCATTTTTAAGGGCATACAAACTAAAGGGGAAATGGGGGTGACAGGACTGATAATTATAAATGGGCCAGTGATCATAACCACTCTCTGCTACCATGTGAGGTGATGGAATGGTTTAGTCAGGAAGGGCCAACTAACCATATCCATCACACTCCCAGGACTCTGAGAAAAGGGGTTGCAGAATGGAGGAAATTCTCATTCATGGGGGGGGGGGGGGGGGCTCGCAACTTAGGCAGTGGTTTTACGATTATTAAAGGGGTCATAATTAATCAGCATTAAGCTTGTGGGGGGAATGCGAGTGATTGGGTGCGTCAGGACAGTTACAATATTATATCTAAATACCGATGATGGTGTAATAAACTGTATATGGGCAGGAATAGAAAAACTGAAATTTAACGAGATAAAATGATAATATATCTTGAAAAACTCTGCCTCGTTCGAAAGGAACGACTCCTTGGAACAAAATTATTATGCAAATCTGCTTCAAATTTGCCTTCAAACTCACCTACTCACATGGACCTACTGGCGTACTACTCACTTTTGTGAGAAACTAAAACGGCAATCTCCAATGGCTTCAGAAACAAAAGTGCTATTTCCTAAAACTACCAATCATACATGGACGCGGGAACCATTTCATTTGATCAATGTCCCGTCAATCACACCAATCACCCGAGGAAAACGAGCGATTTGATAGAATGTTCCAAGTTCTTGCTCAAAGTCCTAAGGGAAAGTTACTTTACGTGGGAATAAACGGACATTTACTGCTGCAACAACTCTTTTCTCAGCACGGCATACTGTGCTTTTTTAAATCCAGTGGGATATCAGCAATGGTGTGGCACTGTCCACCACTGCCTAACCAGTGGAAAACTACTCTCACTTGCTGGTATACGCTTAGTGCACCATTTTTCCGGGTTTGATGAACGAGGAGGGGTCCGATTTCATCCACGGTTTGCTGCAGCTTGAGGAATCGCTCCTTGAATTCGAACTTCACCACAAAATCAAAATTTACTCTCGTTTTGTGAACCCCTTCCGTCTTCGATTGTGTGGATGATGATCTCTTCATCGAAGGAAGAAGAATTATAAAGGAAATCCTCCAAAGTGGCACAACTTGATAGCAACTTGAAGAATGCTAATAATTATCGAATACAAGAGAACTTGCACTAGTAGAAGAATTATTAGCGTCCACTAATGTTGATCAACGCTATTACGTTGTTAGCGATTGTGCAACAGAAATTGCAAGTTGATACTAGTTGATGAGTCACTGTGGTATTGTGCTATAGACCCCTGCCCTTCAATTATTTTTACAACATTGTTAATTCGTTTTTAGTCACCTCATGTCTTTATCGCATAATACATTTACGGGTATTTATCCGTTTCTTCATAAATTAATACTCAAGATAATTGAGGAGTGTGTTTCCAAAAGATACTGAGTATATCAATTTTGGTCATGAGCGAGACGGAAAATCATTACAAGCTGAAAGCTTGGCACTTGTCAAAAAATCTTTTTTTTAAATGTATTCTATATTTAATATTGAAAATTTCTCAAAAAGAAGCAAGTTATTTTGAGACATCAATTCATTTTGGTGGAGCTTTGAAATATCAAGGTTTTGGGTATGCAACTTTTTCACCTTTTCAGTACTACCGTTTACATATGCGGTAGAACAAATGAAAATGTGGGCTTGTTTTGCTCATTTACGTGTGTGAAACTTAAATTTTACTGGAAACCATGAATTGTATTTATATGGTTACAGATGACTCCAAACACGTTGGTTGCAAGTATTCAGCCCGATGCAGGGATGATAGGACGCTACACTCCACCTCTGCAAGCGTTGGGAGAATTTTTTCCTAATAACCGGAGTTCGAAGGCTAACAGCTCGTTCGGATCGCCAAGCTCTGTATTGAACAAGTGAGTTGCTTATAGATGATCATAATTTTAACTGTGAATAAAATGTGGATTAAATATATCTCATGCTTTCCACATTATTAGCATGGAACTTGCTTTAGCCTTGGACTAACTAGCCGAAAAACGTCACGAGAGAGGATGACGCGAGATATTATATAAGATAAGAATAATGTACAGCCTTTTATGTTTCTGCGAAAACCTGAGCTGCGAGTCCTCATTTACATGATCAGTATAACAGCATAATTACAATAGACACATGGAGATCAGTAATATTAGGGCACATCCGTCACATAGGTAAAACCAAAATAGCAAATTGAAACCAGCAGAATGATGAGAAATAAGCGAAAGGAAAACCGCAAAAATAGCATGACTAAAGCATGTTCCATGTTTTTGTAGTTTCAGCCACAGGCTGTAAGCAATAAGCATCTGGAGATCCAGGGGGTTTGCCCCCTGGCGAGTTTTTTTCCTTTTATTGTTCCTTCGAGCAATCGTTGTGAACCCAATTTCATCCTTTAAGTTCCAGGGATACTAACCACGTCTCGAAAAGGATGGCTAAAGATGTCGTCGAGGCTTCGAAAAAAGGAGGCAAAAAGAAAAGGAAACTCCCCGGGTTCGTCGATATGCCGGGAGAACTGGACGACCTCGTCAAATCTCTCAAGAACAACAATTCCCTAAAAACTCCCACCATCGTCAAAAAGGTCTTCAGGAACCAACGAGACACCGACGAAGAAAGTATTCTCACTGATAAGAACGAAAGTTTGGTTTACTAGTCCTGGACAATATTTTATTTATAGCAGCTTTTATTCTTATTAAACATCATGTTTGACAATAATTTTTAATTAGGACTTGTTACTCGATTTCGTTTCTATTGTTTTGATCGTTTGATAATAAAATATTGTAATCACACGAAGAGGGAATGTCTCATTTCATTCACGACCACTTTCAATTCCAAGTTATTTTGTGGTAAAATATCCATTCTACATTGATCACCGGTCTAAATTTATTGTGCGTAGTCAAAGTACATTATCTAAACTCGATGCCTTTCGCCTTCATCTCTGTTGTATTCTAGATGTTTTATGAAGAGCTCCATTTCAGTACCATTAGGAAAGATAGGAGATAGCTACAAGCGACCTTCAGGTGACTAATGTGTCTCCATACCTTCTAGGAATCTCAAAGGAGCACCAATCTAAATAGCATTAGCTTCAGTGGCGGCTCCTGCCCTAAAACTGGAAGGGACAATCACAAAGGAAACGTGAAACGAAAATGTGCTTCTCTCAGCCAAATTCAATTTTCAACTATCACCAATATTCAAAGAGGATCATTCTTGTCTGCTTACCTCGCTCAAACTTAGGTACCTTTTAAAGAATTTCACTAATAAGTACGTAAATACCTTTTAAAAAAATGAAAATTTTGAAGCGATGTCAAACTTGTTTTTCTCGCAAACAGGGTAACTTTTTTTTTAGAAAATGACCAAAACAAAAAGTTGGAAGAAAATTTTGAAAAAAAAAAAATCAGGGCTATTTCTCTGTCTTCTATATTCTCCGACAGCAGGGGATGATTTTAAAATGCTCAGTTGAAATCAAACTCCACTATCCACCCAGAAAATTTCAAATTTAAGATTTTGGACTCCACGGTAATCACAACCCTCCCACGGTAATCAAAAACCCATATGACTTTTCAACATGTCATCAATTGAATTGACGATAGCTTCTTCGGTAATGGCGTATTATCCTGTAAACCAAGTCTGTAGACAGTGTTGTTGAACTAGAGGGACTGGATTGGACCAATGGCAAAGAGGAAAAAATTAAATTGACAATAAGTTCCCAAAAATTATACTGTTTCATTTTTCTCTTTTAAGGATACCTTAAACGTAGGTAAAAATCACAGTTCATGTCGATTTACCGAAAGTAGTGGACTATGGTGGGGCGGGAAGAAAATCATGACAGGGATAGACTTGCTGTAGGCTCCAAGTAATAAAAACATATATTCCTGTTGACTTGGTATTTTCATAAAACTTTCAAAACCTTCAGAAGGACAAGGGAAGAATGGAAATCTAATTATTTGATGATTACAGACAAAAGTGCAGTCAATTTTTCAAAAAATTACATTAACGGTATTGTTCAAGAAGCCCATGCGCTATCCCACTGATACATTATTTTATGATTTGAATTTGTTAACTGTCCATCTATTGTGCTCATTGAATATGCTCAAACTAATTCGTAAACACAAAAGTATATCTTTTGCTGATAAGAGACAGCGGCAACCAAAATCGTAAATAAACTTGTAAACCAATAAAAGTTCACCCGTATGAGTACTTTATAAAAGAAAATTAATAGTTTTATAATATTAATAACAATGTAAATTGCGTATCAACTAAGTACTGATTAGTGTTGGAATTATCTATGATAATTAACACTTATTTTACCCCAAAAACCTAATTTACTATTTCAATAATCTAAACTTGAAAATAGAAATTGATGGTGAATTGGGTATTTTTATAAATAACAAATCGGATTGGATTTTACATCGATTTATTGAATCTGATTTAGGTCCGATATGAAATCAAGAGTTCCTGGAACTGCTACAGTACATCATTTCATGGAAGTGAAATGAATTAATGCGGTATGACTTTAGCGTTATAGGTACTTCGTAAAAATTAGGTGTAAAAACCAACTCTGGGCTGGGCTGCAGTGTTACACTATCCAGCTCAGTCATCGGTTATTATCAATTGAAGAATGTAACATGTAAAGAAAAAGATTTAAAATTAAACTATCTACGTATCTAATACCAAGTTCGATTACCATGGGGGTATCAGATTTTGGGTTTCCCCATGGTAATCATAGGGATTGTTACATGCAAGTCAAAAATCACACTTCACGGACTCCTGGACCGCCAAAGAAATACTTGCTTTCAAACACTAAAACATGGATACTAACTACAGTATATGGTGTTCAAATTAAAAGGGTTTGGAAAATTATTGGACTGTGCCTTAGAGGGAAAACATGATACCATTATGATCAGGTGAATAAAAATACGCACCCGTCCCCCAAGTCTCGTCGAGCTCTAACGGCTAACTGACAAAAGCTAACATGCCGGTTCTTGGTTAGGTTTCAAGAGCAGCGTTGCCACATCAATGACCAGAAACTTTCCCCGCGCCAAATTCCCTATCAGGGCTGGTGGGGGATTTTTATTCTTTGACCCATGGGAAACAAAAAATTTCCTGGGACAAAGTTCTTTCTCACTTCTGTCCAATCAACCATACCTTACAAGCTGCTTCCAATCGCTGAAGAAATCGATTGGCCTCAAGAAAAAATCATGGAGATGTCTCACGAGTGATAAGGATGTCGTTTTCAGGGAAAAGCATCTGTGAATATTAGGTTGGGACACCCATGGTAATCAGAAAAAGTGTGCTTCAGGGTCCAGTAAAAAAAAGGGACAAGTAAGTAGACCTCCTTTTTAATCATGATCTGGTAGAGGAGAGCACAGTGAAGAATATTTTGAAAGCCAGTAGCCAAAAACTCAATTTCTAGCCGAGTGGTAGGCGTGGACATTGAATTTGCCCTTTTTGTGAGAATCACCCTGCTATTGAATGAGGATTCATGAGGAAAAGTTGGAAAGCATTGTGATAATATTGTACTTTTAATAACCATTGTTATCGCTCTTGAAAAAAAAAAAAAATTCTAACCCTGAAAATTTCATGGTTTACGTTTCAAAGGATGTAGAATCCAAATCTGCAATAAACAATTTTCCGTCCGTACGCCGTGCGCAGTAATTTTCAGGAAAAATCCATGTTGGTCCGACAACGCCCCAATTCTTTAGTCAGCTCTCTCACTTAATTTAAAGTGCCTTTTAAGGGTTGTCAAAGTTTTGTAAAATCTCTAAAAACCTCAAAATAAGTCGAAGCGTCCTAAATATGGACTTTTGGTTTATTATTCAATAATAAACCATTGTAATCGCTCTTGAAAGAAAAAAATGCTAACCTCCCTGAAAAGGTCATGGTTTACGTTTCAAAGGGTGTAGAATCCAAATGTGCAATAAAAATTTTTACGTCCGTCCGCCGTACGCACGATATCTCTCAAACGGCTGAAGCAAAAAAGCTGAAATTTTCAGGAAAAACCCATGTTGGTCCGGCGACGCCCCAATTCTTGAGCCAGCTCTCTCACTAATTTAAAGTGCCCTTTAAGGGTTGTCAAAGTTTTGTAAAATCTCTAAAAAAACAATCTCTGCTCAGGGATTGTTCAAAACATCAACTACGTATGCCAATAACCGAATACCCACAAATCTAACCAATGCCCAAATAAATGAGAGAATATGACGTAGTCATTTTGAATTCTTAAGTTTATTAGTCAATAATAAACCATTGTAATCGCTCTTATAAGAAAAATTCTAACCCCCCTGAAAATTTCATGGTTTACGTTTCAAAGGGTGTAGAATCCGAATCTGCAAAAAAAAAATTCCGTCCGTCCGTACGTCGTACACTTTACGCACGATTTCTCCCAAACGGCTGAAGCAAAATATCTGAAATTTTCAGGAAAAATCAATATTGGTCCGAAAACGCCCCAATTCTTTAGCCAGCACTCTTGTCAAAGTTTTGAGACTGTAGGGTTGTCAAAGTTTTGTAAAATCCCTAAAAACCTCAAAAAAAGTCGAAGTGGCCTAAATTTGGACTCTTTTTGAAGAACACTCCACGAGAAATCGAATGAGCCCTTCCCCAGGTCCTTAGGGCAAACCATTCTCGATCTATGGCCCGATTTATGGTGCCAGCATTCGCGTTATTTTGGTTTATTATTGTTTTTGTGTTGATATCAGTAACCTAGTGACGTAGTGATTTAGTAATGTGGATACTGGAGTGAACGTGGTTGTTACCACGTAAATCGGTTCTCAATCAAAATACCTATTTGGATTGATCAGTTGATCATGTTTGTGTGCCTCCTGAAATTCAATAATCGCTCTATCACCTGTGAAGCACGCACACTCCAAAGCTTAGTAGAAATTCAAATCATGAATGCAAGGAGTCATGGATTAGGATTGGACATCTATGATTGTAACATGTGATTCGCTCTTTGGAGATTAAACTTGGCAACGATACCCTATTTGTTCAGCTTAAGTTTAAATTTTTCTTACTTGGGGAGTGACTGCAGAGGATGATCTGAAAAGGCGGAAAAGAATAGCCAACGGCTACGAATTGCGGAACCGAGATTCTGGTTTTGCGGTCAGCCGCTACCTCATCTGTATGTCTCACGTTAGGTACGTTCTGTCCCAGCATTTTCAATAAATGGTATCCTGAGGAACACACTGTCTTGTGTGACGTAGATTAAGAAGATGGTGGCGCTTCTTGACACCAACAATCGTTCAAACTGCCTGTCATTGCACCGGCTACACCACCCCTTACGTACACAATCAACCTTCGCGTTATTTGGTTATAAACCCCGACGAAGAAAGATTTTACATATTTGCTGGATGGAATTTCGTGAAAGATGTGAGCAAAGGCTATGGAGCAATACAGTACTTAATGGACGAAAAATGTGCAAATCTTCACAAGAAAAACAATGCAAATGGTTTCGTTTACCCACTTATTTTCGACTATGGTTTCGTAATTAGTCAAGATCCGGCTTCAGAAAATATTAACGTTTCAATGTTAAAGTTAATACGTTCTGCTGTACACGATCATGGATTTGGAGGCCTCATGGAGAACGGTGGTCTCCAAAGAGTTGGTCTGCTTAGATGCTGATTACAGTCACCGTACCGAGGAAACGAAGAGCTTAGACAGGGATGGCTTCAAGTTATTTAAACTGCAAACAAATCTTGACATCGACTTCTACTATCAAGACGCCGCGACGTTCGGTTGCTTTTCACCTTTGTTGATACATGAAGGTAAATTATTAATTTCGTTACTTCCACACTTCAGATCTCTATGGACTCCAGCATAAGCCCGACTAATAAAACGCTGCAAATGATCACACAAAGTTTTATTATGTGTGTATTGCCTAGAAGTTCTATGTAGATCACTGGTCTATGTTCCTAGGTTCGTTTAGTGAGGCCTTCCTGAGCAGTTTGAGATTCATGATGTCACTGAAGTGGGCTTGGACTGACCTTCATTTAGTATCATGTGAACGCACGTCGCACTGGAAGCCGTTGCAATAAAACTGAAGAGTTTTCGTTTGCCATAACCAATCGCCCCAAATCTCTGAGGGTCATACTGAAGAACTTTACGAAGTGTTGGTTACCGAATTCCAACACAACGTGTTCAACTTAACTCTGGTTGTTTGGACTCAATGTCTGACAAATCAACCCCCTCATGAAAATAACCCTTATTCCCTCACTTCTGTTACCAGAAACATTTCATATCATCGTAAGTGAATTCATGCTCGTTTTTCAAAACAACTCTGAATTCTGAATAAAATTAAAATTAGCAGCTCACATTGTAATTATTTAGCTTCTCGTTAGAACCCCCCTTTAAAAAATTCAAATCCCTTCTGCTTGACCGTCTACCTGACCTGACAACACTATTTTTTCTAACTTTGAGTAAACGGATGATTCTTAAGGATCCGGAGTGGTCACAATCGATTCAGGTAACTAATCTATCTGAATCAAACAAAAAGCCAACTACTCCAGAAAATGATGCTTCCATGTCATGACATCAATGATTTGACATATGACTTATTCCATGGAGATTGAAGTTAATAACTCCACCCAATTTGTTGTTACGAGAATGTTTAAACTGTTCATCATTATTTCTATTGTTCTCACTTGGGGAGTCATCGCAGAGGATGCTAAGGCTCCGAAACGACGGAAAAGAATCCTCAACGGCTACGAATTGCGGGACCGAGATTCTGGTTTTGCGGTCAGCCGCTACGCCATCTGGATGTCTCACGTTACGTTCTGCACCGGCATTTTCAATAAATGGTACGCTGAGGAACTCAGTGTCTTGTGTGACGTAAATTACAAAAAATTACGTTGTGGCGGCGCTCTCTTAACACCAACAATTGTTCAAACTGCTTGCCACTGCATCGCAGACACCACACCTTACGTTCCGAATAGACCTTCGCGTTATTTGGTAATCAACCCAAACGAAAAAAGATTTTACATATTTGCTGGATGGAATGTGTTGGAAGAAATGAGAAAAGGCTATGGAGCAATACAGTATGTAATGAACGAAAAATGTGCAAATCTCAATTTGGCAAAAACAACGGATAACTACCCTTATCCGATCCATTATGATTATGGTTTGGTGATTGTAAAGACGAAGATTCAGCCTTACGCAGGTTTTAATGTTAAGGTTAATTACGCTCCAGTGTATACGATTAGCGATCTGGAGGCCATGTGGAACAGGGTGATCTCCAAAGAGTTGGTCTGTTTATATGCTGGCTACGGTCTCATTACCGAAGGAACGAAAGAACTTAAACACGGATGGGGCGTCGCTTCAAGTTACTTAAACTGCATGAAAGCATTGAAATTACCGATCAAACCCAATTACTTCAGCTACCGAGAGAATGCGACGTTCGGTTGTTTTTCACCATTGCCGGCACATTCAGGTAAATTATTAATTCTGTTAGGTTACCATTGGTCAATTATACTCGACTTTTAATACGAAACCTTGTAATGACGTTCGTAAGCTTGTAATAACATTGTAAGTTTATTGTAAGTTTCGGTTTCATTTTCACAAGGGGTGGAAAAAAAGGAAAACGTTGTCTTAATAAGATTTATTTTAGTTACGATTCATGTAAACTTTGTCGACGGAAATCTATGATTTTCTATTGTTCTTTGGAATAAAACGAAATACCTAGAGGTACGACAAGAACTTCGTTTCACTTCCTCTAATAAACATTTTGTAATTGTTTTTTTTTTCGTGAGCGTTACCAGTAAAAAAATTTAGAAAACGTGGTCAAAATTAGCTCTAAATATTGAATAAAAGTCATACCTTTTATCGATAATTAGTATCCAACCTGTGCAAAGACTGATGAATATTTCAAGAATCAGTTTCCATATACTTAGTTGCAAATTCGAAGTTGAGAACAAAATTGGAGTAGGTACACTTCGGACTTTTTCGTTTTTAAATGCTGAAAAAAAGTTTACATCAGCGATAAAAGATATGGAACAGGATCTTGAAAAATGCGTGTACCAAAAAAAAAAAAAAACACTGGCATATTTTAATCGTGAGAGAAATATGCACAGATATGCATACATTTCTAGGGTACCTAACACTTCGGTGCAGGAGCCCAGGGTAAAAACATGACTAATTTCATCATTTGTGTGGCATGTATAAAACCAAAGAATCCCATCCACTGAGCTAATAATTTTTTGTCTGCTATGTCAAATCCTATGGAATACAAAATGTGGCCTTGTTAAGTACGAATAATTTGAAGGAATCTGACTGATTTCAATACTCACGAAACTTGGTTTTTCTGAAAGGGTAATGAATATTAACAGCTTTGAAGGTTGTCTGCCGTCATATAACCTAACTTGGGATAGGAAGTTATGGTGTAATATCGTTATTTAGTTGAAATAAATTGAAAAACTGGAAAACTTGACGTTTTCCCTATTTGAAAATGTTCACAATAGTTACCTGTGGAAAAAAGCCCCAGCAACAGACCTCTTTTTTGCGCCTAGCTGACTTTTTAATGATTTGTAATTTTTGATTAAATCTACCCACATATTAAAGTTTAAGGTCCTTTTTCAGGTCCTATTTGAAGGCCTTTCAGTAATATTCTGATGTTTTTCATGAGAAGACGAGCCGTACTTCAGTCGTAAACCAGCGATCACTGGACGGCTTCATTTAAATTTCGTTCACATAAATAGTACGCCCTAATCAAATCATCATGTACTTTTAATCAAACGTAAACCAATCCTTTCTAACGTATTTTGCAGACAGGGTGGTCAGAGGAGATTCGGGTAGTCCTGTGACTTGCGACAACGAGTACGTCGGAGTGACAAGCTTTCTTGTTGGGTTGGTGCCAGACGATCCCTACTCCAACAAAGCCCAAATCCAAACTGTGATGGTGGCACCCTTGGTCTACACTCCCTTCGAGAACTCAGTGGAGTACAGACAAGAGTTGATTCGATTGAGTAAAAGTGTTAATATTATCAAGCCTTATCCACGACCTACTCCGACACGAGAAATAATCATCATAAGTGACTTCTCCAATGACTATCAATCTATTTCTCGCTCTTGTTTTATTCGGAGTATGGATTTATTACTGAGTGCAGCAGTTACGGTGTTTTTTGTAAATAAAATTGGTTAGTTTCTAATTATTTCTGGGTTATTATTTTCAATAAACGATTTTCGATCCTAACTCGGAAATTTGAGGAAAAACATTTCCAGGTAGTTGTATGCAGGGCGTTACACCTAATTTTTACACTTAGTGATTCTGCGACTCAAAGAAGATAAAATCCATTGTTCAACCAAGCTAGACCCCCTACTGAGCCTTTACTAAGTCCTCTTAGGGGGTCGCACTCCACACTTACAGAACCGCTGAGCATTATTCCTTTAGCAGGCGCCATGCACAACTTCTTCTAAAGATCATTTGAAATTGTAAACTTCACGAAAACGAGGGTTTGGAACAATTTATTTCGTTGAGACATATCTTCCGTGGTTGGTACCAGTGGCGGCTCCTGCCTGGATTTGCTTCTCTCAGCCAAATTCAAAATTTTAACTGTCAATAGGCAAAAATTAACGGATGGTCACCAATGCGTGAGAGGTGGCCGATTGGAGCTTGCCGATTTTTTTGTCAGATGAGCTAGATTACCAATTCCATGTTCAACCCAAGCTTCATTCCTACTATTGCATCGAAGAAAACGAGAAAAGCAGAAAATTTAATTACTTACCTGAAGTCCGCAGAGCCAATCTACCTTTTCGTAGTACTGAGATTTGAACGCGAATTGTGGAATGATTTGTGATTGCCTTCGAGGTTCGTAGCAGTCCTGTCATTACCGTCATCACTCTTTGCACCACCTACAATTTAGCGAAGTCACTTTTTGTAACAATTACTGATTACATGCAAGCATTATAGCGGATGAGCGGGCGTGTGCTCCACGAAACTTATTTCAGGCACTCTCATTGGTTTATTCTTTGGTCCCAGATAGAACCAAACGTGTTCTCCATGCAAGCTCCACCCGTTCAGGAGCATGGTCCAATCGTGATCTCCAACTCTGTAAGCCGCTAACTCACCAAACTCACGACTCCACCATCCTCACACCCATCCTGAGGCTTTGTTAGGCCCATGGATTTGAAACTCTTCTGCTCTTCGATGAGGATTCATGGGGAAGAGTTGGAAATCAATATGATAACATTATATTTATAATATTATTATTATCAGATATCTTTTTCATTTTGGACAGGGGGTGCAGATACGCTTGCGCTCCTGCTAGTAGCCGCACCTGTTAAGTACCGTAAAAAGAAAACAATCAGTGGGAACGTAAACTGGATATCTGATCAATTTTGATCAGTTATTGATGTTTATGGGTAGAACCGATCATCTGTCGAAACAGATCTGTATGATTATCCTCCCAGCATCCACACTATCTTGTGGAAAAAACTACTACGAATCAGACCTGTCACCTCACCCACCTATCCAGTTATCAACAATATACTATTCAATTTTGACAAAAATTAAACCGTACTTAAAGTATAAATTATAGTACTCAAACAACAAATTAAAAAAAACATACGAGTAGAATATAAACGTACGACAATGACGTAATAAGGAATCAATATCTTAAAATTGCGCAGAACATATTTAAATTTAAATTTCGATTCATATTTTCCATTCTTTAGTACAGATACCTATCAAATATTCTACGTAAATTGCTAATTGAACCTACTAGGCAGTTATTAGAAGTGGTGAGTGTTTGCTTAAGATAGTGCTAAATTGGATGAGCTCTTCAGCTCTGATATCTATTCAGTTGATATAGTTTGACCAGTTTGGTGCCTTCAAAACGTAAGTTTCTTCTTATAATCAGTAACTACTATAGAAAATCCCTATTATTTAATCATAATTATTGCTTTGGGATTGTTCAAAACATCATCTACGTATGCCAATAACCAAATACCCACAAATCTAACCAATGCCCAAATAAATGAGAGAATATGACGTAGTCATCATGAATTCTTGAGTTTTGGTTTATTATTCAATAGTAAACCATACCATTTTAATCGCTCTTGAAAAGAAAAATTCTAAAACCCCCCCCTGAAAATTTCATGGTTTACGTTTCAAAGGGTGTAGAATCCGAATCTGCATAAAAAAATTCCATCCGTCCACCGTACGTCGTACACCTCACGCACGATTTCTCCCAAACGGCTGGAGCAAAATATCTGAAATTTTCAGGAAAAATCAATAATGGTCCGACAACGCCCCAATTCTTTAGCCAGCACTCTCACTTAATTTAAAGTGCCCTTTAAGGGTTGTCGAATTTTTGTAAAATCCCTAAAAACCTCAAAAAAAGTCGAAGCGGCCTAAATTTGGACTCTTTTTGAACAACACTCCACGAGGAATCGAATGAGCCCTTCCCGAGGTTCGTAGCTCAAACCATTCCCGATACACGGCCCGATTTATGGTGCCAACATTTGTTTTTTTGGTTTATTATTGTTTATGTTTTCATCGCAGTAACCTAGTGATGTAGTAATGTGGATACTGGAGCGAACTCCTAAAAGGCTTTGTAGCCGATACACGGGTAGAAGCATTCTGATACGCATGAAACGCTGCAAATTTTTTCACTGCGGTTTATTATTCAATTGGCTTGCGTTCATGATTTGAATTTCTACTAAGCTTTGGAGTGTGCGTGTTTCACAGGTGGTAGAGTGATTATTGAATTTCAGGAGGCACACAAATATGATCAACTGATCAATCCAAATAGGTATTTTGGTTGAGAACTGATTTACGTGCTCTATGCATATCTCCTGAAATTCAATAATCGCTCTATCACCTGCGAAACGTGCAAGCTCCAAAGCTCAGTAGAAATTCAAATCATGAACGCAAGCCTATTGAATAATAAACCCTAGTGAAAGAATTTGCAGCGTTTTTTGGAATAGCAGCCTGGACGAAGCAAATAAAAGTCTGTCATTCGGGAGGGGTACATTGTTTGTCGTATAGGTAACATGAAAGAATAGATCATTTATATGTTTTTAATAATCTATAAATATGTAAAACATCTGCTTGGTACGATTCAAGGGACTGAAATGCGTCGGGACTTGCCTACAGACGACAACGGCTGCAAAAGGTCTCACACTAATTCTATTGCGGATAGAAAAATTATTATACCTTGTTGATCTTGATATGAGATTGTTAAACCGGTGTTGCCTTACTACCATCCCAATTTGAGCGGAATCGCACCCGTAGAACCTGAAAGATTCAATCTAAGTGGATTTCACTTTTACGAATGCTAAGTATTGATTTGTTGCAATGAAATACACAGGGCACGGTGTAGGTACTGCCTAACCCGTATATTCCATGAAAATTGTATGCACATTGGACCAAAACTGTTTCAATCCTGCTTGTTATATGGACCTGCGGACACACAGACATGTAAAAGCCTTCAGATTGGTCTGAAACAGAATTTATTTATGTAAGTATGTCAGTCATGAAGGTACGTTAATCACGTTCATTGGTTCGCTCTCTCTAAGAGCTAAAACTTTGAAAAATAAAAAAAAGAAGATTTATTACTTTTAAACCCCCCTCCATCACCACAGCTCTTCTTGACTACCAAGTCGCCGTGACAAGATAAGGAAAAAACGCAAATTCTTTCACTGGGGTTTATTATTCAATCGGCTTGCGTTCATGATTTGAATTTCTAAATTGGAGTGTGGGTGTTTCACAGGTGATAGAGCGATTACTGAATTTCAGGAGATATGCATAGAGCACGTTAATCTGTTCTCAACCAAAATACCTACCTATTTGGATTGATCAGCTGATCATATTTGTGTGCCACCTGAAATTCAATAATCGATCTATCACCTGTGAAACATGCACACTCCAAAGCTTAGTATAAATTCAAATCATGAACGCAAGCCAATTGAATAATAAACCCCAGTTAAAGAATTTGCAGCGTTTTTTATGGTTATCAGAATGCTTCAACCCGTGTATCGGCTACAAAGCCTTTTAGGAGTTCACTCCTTATCCACATTACTACATCACTACGTCACTAGGTTACTGATATCAACACAGAAACAATAATAAACCAAAATAACGCGAATGTTGGCACCATAAACCGGACCATAGATCGGGAATGGTTTGACCTACGGACCTCTGGATGGTCTCATTCGATTCTTCGTGGAGTGTTCTTCAAAAATAGTACAAACTTAGGCCGCCTTGACTTTTTTTTCAGGTTTTTAGGGATTTTACAAAACTTTGACAACCCTTAAAGGGCACTTTAAATTAAGTGAGAGAGCTGGCTCAAGAATGGGCGTCGCCGGACCGACATGGATTTTTCCTGAAAATTTCAGATCTTTTGCTCCAGCCGTTTGGAAGGAATCGTGCGTGCGGCGTATGACGTATTGCAGATTCGGATTCTACAGGCTTTGAAACGTAAGCCATGAAATTTTCAGGGGGGGAATTGTTTTTTTTCATCAGTGATTACCACGTTTTATTATTGAATAATAAACCAAAATTGAAATTTGAATCTGTTTTCAACATTTTCACATTTAAAACTGAGATATTCTAGGTCAGATGAGCTCGGATGAGGCCTTGTGAAAACTGGAATTGGCGATTCAAAGCCAGATTTACATTTACATGTTTTTATTCTTCATTATTTTGTTATTCATCTATACTGTTTGCCCCACCACCAATTCTGATAGACACCTCCGATTGAGGACGAAGTTGTGAGATTGACTCGAGAAATGTTGAGGTTTTCAATAAAGTAAATGATCGTGCCAAGGGTTTGATAGGCATTTTATTATATGGCTGAAACAGGTTGAATAGTTTTGCATGATAGTTACAGCCGAAAACTTATAATGACAAATGGTGTTCACAGATGAGGCTGATTCTGGTTGCATTGCTGCTTAGCTCAGCAGCTTTAGGTGCGAACCGGACTGAACAGAACGGAAAGCCCTGGTACGCGAACGCAGTCGTTTATCAGCTTTATCCCCGTTCATTCCAAGACTCGGACGGCGATGGAGTGGGCGACTTGAAAGGCAAGTTAAGCTGTTGACAACGTGTTATCGGACTGATTTACATCGTATTTGCGTCATTTTCTCCGTCGTACTCTTATATCACGATGCTTTGGTGATACAAAACCATGATGCTATACTGAAATGTAACTAGATTAATAATACACCTGTCGATTTACTTTTCTTAACGCATTTTTACGGACTGTAGCTACTCAGATCAGATAGGCAGAATCTGCCCAATCTGGCAAATAGAAGTAAATAGATATGGTAAATAGATATTATTTAGAATTAACTTGTTGAGAATAAAATATATTGGATAACAAAATTAATAATAATATTACTATTTATAATATATAGATATTAAATTGTTGATTCTAAATAATATCTGATATTATTTAGAATCAACTTGTTTTAAAATTAGAATTAAAAAATTTTTAAAATAAAAAGTATTAATATATGAAGGGTGCTTCAATTAGTCGGTACCAAGAGTCAGTTTCTTGCACTTTGGGGCTTACGAAAACATATGTTCTTCAACGTATGTATTATTGAAAATTACCTATTTCAGTGCATGGTTTTATAAATTCGTGAACTATATTAGTTTGCGAGAAGAACATCAACATTATAAGATGGTTCGATTAATTGTTCGTCATCATTTAGATGGTTTGGATTTGCGTGGAATCGCTGTTTTGGTTGAATCAAGCTTTACTTCCGTTTTTTTAACATTTTTCACTAAAAGTTTATTCGGAACGATATTAATTAAAACAGTAAAAAATATGTTTTTTCTCCCAGGATAGTAAATCCTACCACAGGACTTTATTTTTCTCTTTTGCTGCCAAGATTGCAGGGCTTTACATGCTTTTTATTCAATTATTATAGATAGAACGTTTGCTTCTTAAAAATAAATCAATTTGTATTATTTAACATACCAAATCATAAACTGCTTGCATGGGCGCAAGGGGGGTCTGGGGGGTATGAAACTTAGCGGTTGTGACATGATCTGAATGGAAGTAAAATATTATGACTTGAACAAGAATTGTACTCTTCTCTTATCCATTCCAAAACATTGATGGTCTTTTCTATTAGCTCATCTTTTTGTTGTTTTACTGTGTTCCTATGAACAGACAGTAGACAGAGGCCGGTAAGCCGATCGTTTGACATGGTGCTCCTTATCCAAGTTTTTACTCGTCTCAGAGTGCTGTAAAGAAACAATTGCCGATATTTATTAACTTTAGACGTACTGAATTTTTCGAAACACTAAACCCTGACAAAAATGTATGCATACTATCCTGATTCTCGGGGGGGGGGAGGGGAGGCAACGGCATAGTTGTTGCAAAACTATGAAGAAGTAGGTGTTAGAGTAACTGTCCATTGATCACTTGGTAACGACCATGCCAAACCCTCTAACACCTACTTCTTGATAGTTTTGCTTCCAGCTTTGAACGTTCGAAAATAGGTGTTCTGCAAGTACAATTGGAACGAACCTCCTGAAGAAACATTGCTCCAGATCAGCTTTCCGAGCCGTATTCTCGGTGCCACAATGTGTTCAAATGTAACTAATTGCCACGCTTCTGCTCGTGTAACGGAATGATAGAACTTGCATCTTTTAGTACTGATAATCCATCAATTCAACAGTTAGTACAATCGCCAAGGCACATTTGCTAGATCAATTTTGTATCTTGCACCGCGCTAAGAGCACCCCAACTATTTCAAAACATCTCATGCAAGTTATCGCGGCACTTAAAACCAGAAACACTCAAACTGGCATCAAACTGATTGTTAGTGGCATCCTTTATTCACTTACCGCAACCTTTTTGTTTTCTTATAAAATCCTCTGAAATCTGCAGGTATTATTGAAAGGGTGGACTACCTAGGGGAACTTGGAATTGACGCAATATGGATCAACCCAATTTACCCATCTCCCAACTTCGATTTTGGTTACGACATCTCCAATTTTAAAGACATTCACCCAATGTTCGGGACGCTCAATGACTTCAAAGTGCTCGTCTCAAAGCTCAAGGAAAAAGGTTAATATTTTGGTAATATCCAAAGATTCGTTCTTTCATTTTATTTTATTATCATGAACATAATCATTGTTTATTCCCTACTGCTTACATCCTGTTTATATTGGTTAAGGAATCAAAGTGATAATGGATTTTGTTCCTAATCACTCGTCACATGAACACCCGTGGTTCGAGAAGTCTTCCAATGGTGAGCCAAATTATAAAGACTACTACGTATGGGTGGACGGAAAACTAGGCCAAGATGGGAAGATGCATCCACCCAACAATTGGGTAAGCACCATCTTTTAAAAGACAGAAACTGTTGGTTTTACCTCCATTTATACTCGAATTATTGGTATTATTAGTAAACAAACTGCATTATCATTTGCTTAAGACATTATCCTTTTCTAGAAAATAAGGTACCTATTATACTGTCACATAATTTTCTTATAAAAAGACCTTAAAAACGACCTTTTTAAATTGAAGACCTCGATGTTTGGTGGATCAATGTGGACCTACTTTGAAGGCAGGAAGCAGTTCTACTTACATCAGTTTTTGCCACAACAGCCGGATTTGAACTACAGAGAACCTCGCGTTCAAAAGGAAATGGAGGTAAGTAAGCAGCCGGCCATAAACTTATTTCATTAAATTAATAAAAGCCAATAAAATGCACAAGACCAGTTGTGTAATTAGTAAAGTCTGGAATTTTGTATATTTGGATAATTGTTTTCCAGTATCGTTGGGATTCAACTTTCTCGATCATTTCCGATCAACTCCGATTCAAATTTAAATGTTCACATACTAGCATATTTTGGATTGTTTGGTAAATATGAATTTTTTCAAAAAAAGTGCATATTACAATCGTATCTTCCAAAAATGGTTTAAAATTAGGGGAAAAGCAAGGTTTTCACATTCAGTTTCCACTTTTAAAGCATGAGCCTATACTATGTCTTGGCTGCAAATTTTTCTTTGAATGTGCTGGTTGAAGTTCAGGCGGTCCAGCTCAAGTAAAAGTTGCTCATAAGAAGCTATGAATCACAAGGCACATGTCTAGGGACTAATTGGGGCAGCACTGAGCAATAATTGTCCAAGTTAACGAAGTGGTTTAGACTTACATACTTCACATAAATGATGTGAACAATGAAGACTTGACACACTTGCACTACCCGTGCACTCTTTAATTTGATTGGATGCATCTACGTCACCCGCATTCTACAGGCTTAACGATTTTCTAAAAAATGATGGTGGGTTTACACATTTTTGATAAATGTTAGGGTCTTTTGTATGAATTTCCAATTCGTGTTGGATTATTGAGGCAATTTTTTCGATTATAATTCCGGGGTCTACCAATTACACTACAATTATAGACAATAATATTGTTAGACTTATTAGTCATTTCAAATTTGATCACATTTACCGAATAAACAGTCATTAAAAAGCTTGTTTTGGCTTCAATGACTTACAATAATTGTTATTTGTAGACATATGTTCAGGTGCATATAAATAGTTCCCACCTTGATGCTGCTACCCCTGAGCATGAATGTGTAGCTATATATCCTCTGGGTGTTGGAGCCACTAATTGAGCAACTATCTAAAACATTTCAAATCTATGATGTTCCATTAGTGTTAAATTAGTGATGGGAGGATTCGGAGAGAATTAGCCCGGAGGAACGAGTTCCCATAAGGACCGAATCCATTAACGAATCCGAAAAAAGGAATCCTCGTTTCGGGATAATATAAGTGGTACAGCGTCCGTCCATTTTGTATGAAGAAGAAATCAGAACATAACATATCAGATAGATTCTATTCTGTCTTTACCTTATAAAAGCATTTTCAGTCCAGATTATGCAGTCACATTCTCAAATCAGATTTCTCTATCCATGTACCGGACTCGCAGAAACAAACGAATCCGTCAGATTCAAAAGCCGGTCCGGATTAGAGATAGCCGAATTTCATAGGCTGATGTACTCCCGTTCCTCTGTGGCCAATAAGAATGCTTAATATGGACTCAGTCCTTTGAACGAACCCATGGATGTTCAATATACCGATTATACGGGGATCTGAATCCTTCAACGGAATGAACGAATCCAGACTCGGTTCACCAAAGGAACGACTTTCCCCTCACTAATTCAATTGTTATTTACGAATGAAGCTACGTGCAAATCAGAAGCTGGTGGAAGACCGCTTTTGGTTTATTATTCAATAATAAACCATTGTAATCGCTCTGGAAAAAAAAATTCTAACCCCCCTGAAAATTTCATGGTTTACGTTTCAAAGGGTGTAGAATCCGAATCTGCAATAAAAAATTTTCCGTCCGTCCGCCGTACGCACGATATCTCCGAAACGGCTGGAGCGAAAAATCTGAAATTTTCAGGAAAAATCCATCTTGGTCCGACGACGCCCCAATTCTTGAACCAGCTCCCTCACTCAATTTAAAGTGCCCTTTAAGGGCTGTAAAAGTTTTGTAAAATCCCTGAAAACCTCAAAACTAGTCGAATCGGCCTAAATATTTTCCTATTTGAAGAACATACCATTAGGAATCGAATGAGCCCTTCCCCACGTCCGTAGGTCACCATTCCCGATGTATGGCCCGATTTTTGGTGCCAACATTTGCGTTTTTTCGTTTATTATTGTTTGTTTGTAACCTAGTGATGTCCGGCCGATAGCGTCGAGTTGTAGTGAATGTGGATACTGGAGTGATAGCCGATGTGAATACTTGTAGTGTAGTTAGTAGCCGATACACGGGGGCCGATACAAGCATTCTGATAATATATAGGTAAATATTATTCAATATTATTACTGGGGTTTATTATTCAATATTATTACTGGGGTAAATAAGTATTCTTTCACTGGGGTTTATTATTCAATTGGCTAGCGTTCGTGATTTGAATCTGTACTAAGCTTCGGAGTGTGCGTGTTTTACAGGTGATAGAGCGATTATCGAATTTCAGGAGATATGCATAGACCACGTAAATCGGTTCTCATCCAAAACACCTATTTGGATTGATCAGTTGATGATATTTGTGTGCCCCCTCTACATCTGTATTCTTTCACTGGGGTTTATTATTCAATTGGCTCTCTGTACTAAGCTTCGGAGTGTGCGTGTTTTAAAGGTTACAAACACCTATTTGGATTGATCAGTTGATGATATTTGTGTGCCCCCTCTACATCTGTCTACCTTTGGC
This sequence comes from Creontiades dilutus, assembly GCA_031894815.1. NCBI lineage: Eukaryota > Metazoa > Arthropoda > Insecta > Hemiptera > Miridae > Creontiades > Creontiades dilutus. The sequence continues at coordinate 131,887 of JAVIWC010006729.1, forward strand.
TACATCGTTTAAATTTGGATTTGTGGAAGTTTTAACGCAATACGAGTGCCAAAGGACTTGATAAATTATAGATGTTTTTATTGTGGGGGTATTGAGGTTCAATAAAAAAACGCTGCAAATTCTTTCACTGGGGTTTATTATTCAATCGGCTTGCGTTCATGATTTGAATTTCTACTAAGCTTTGGAGTCTGCGTGTTTCACAGGATAGGGCGATTATTGAATTTCAGGGGGCACACAAATATGATCAACTGATCAATCCAAATAGGTATTTTGGTCGAGAACAGATTCACGTGCTCCATGTATATCTCCTGAAATTCAATAATCGCCCTATCCTGTGAAACACGCACACTCCAAAGCTTAGTAGAAATTCAAATCATGAACGCAAGCCGATTGAATAATAAACCCCAGTGAAAGAATTTGCAGCGTTTTCATTTAGTACTTGTACCGGTTGTGAAAAGGTTGATAGTAATGAATAGTGTGCATAATTAAATGTATGGTACACGGCAATAGTTGTATTTATTCAATGCAACATGCACCCCATTTAATTAAGAAGGCTTAATCTGGATTAAGCCAATGATTAAGAACAATGATCTGCTTAGGTGGGTATCTAACACTGAAGTGATAAACCTTTCGGTTCCTAGCCGTTGTTTCTCCCTAATAATTTGGAGTTACTTGGTGGGTATGCCTGCATCAAGATGAAATATAGCAAGGAAAAATCTTTGTAAGAACTATGCACAAATCCACAACTTGAAAATAGAATCTGGCATGATGCGCTCTTCACTACTTACAAGAAGTTCTCTTTTGCTGAGCCTATTGTTAATCTGTCAGAGTAGGACATCGATTGGTTTATTTATTTATTTGAATTAAATTTGATCCCTTGCCACTTTTCTTGTAACTTTTAAATTAAATTTGGTTGTGACACTTTTCTTGGGATTTCAGGATGTTCTTAAATTTTGGATGGAGACAGGAGTTCACGGATTCAGGATGGACGCGGTTGCTTCACTCGTGGAGAGCGCTACACTTCAAGACGAGCCACTCATCGGCCCGGATCCCAATAATTACGGCGAGTACAACCACACGATGACACTCGACCAGCCGGAGACTATGGACGTCATGCAACATTTCATGGATTTCCTCAATAATTATTCCAGAAGCACTGATGGTATTCCGAAGTAAGTTGTTCAACGTACTCGAATAGAGAACCAAGAACTATAATGAGGGTTGGAAATTTACACTTTTAGCCCTCAGATTTGAACTTGGAGTCTTTTACAACCTCCTGTGCCAATTTTCACCTCAAAAATTCAATTAGTATTGATGATGTTATTGTTATTTACTGTCAATGTTTCAGTAAAAAACTACTAAATCAAATTTTTAGAAAAAAAAACTTTTTTAGCGTCCAGGGTGATAAGTCAAGTTCCTAAAATTTAAGATTATTATTTAAAAGTGAATATTTACATTTCGGAATCTATGTCTACATATGAATGGACCCAACCGCATTGCGTCGGACATTAGTCCCTGATAATCTGATAACCTTGGTTTTCGCAGGATGTTCCTCTGAAGAGTTGAAAAAATAATGTGGTTCACTCTCATGTTTATTATTTATTTTTATTTAATTGTGAGTAGGTACACCTAATCATTGCTTTCGATTTTCGTGGTTCCGGACTTCTTTCCGTCAAAACCAATGTATCACCGTGCCTCGTGAGGAATGTATCATCCACTCATTTGGTTCCCATGGTTGGTGCTAGAATGCAATATATTCTTAACGACGTGACATTTTCTCTCCACTTTTTCACCCACTTCCTGTAGATTTTGACACTACATACAGCTTCTATTATGAAAGCTCTCAGTGAGATTGAAAAAATTCACGAACATGCTCCTCCATAATTCCTCATTATGGTGTGAGTACACCGGATCACTAGACGTCATCTTTAGAAACTAATGATGTTCTAAAATACACAAATATACTACTGTAAGTAGTATATCATCAAACTTATTAATGTTCCATGGTCAAATTGTACTTACCCAAATTACATGGCTACTGTTAGTACATTCATTTTTGGTTTTTCCAGAACTTGTTCAAATGAGATGAGTCCGTAACTTTGTGAAAACAATTTTATTAACATCATTTAGGGCAAAAGTGGAAAAATCCTTAAAGCTGAGTTTCTTTGTCTATTTCGAATGAACATTAAAATATGATTTTATGCAGTTGAGATGGATAAGGATAATTCATTTGTCCCAATTCTTAACCCTCCGCCTCTGAAGATTTACCTGGCGTCTTCTAGGGTGAGGGACACCCTCTGAGTGTTGCGGGATTTAATCGCCTGAAGCGTTGGAAGGGGCAACTACTCCGTTTTACAAACCCCATCCTCAATGTATGATAAAAAGACGCACTGTTTGCGAATAGAGAGCCTATTGATGGTTCTTACTGTTTTAAAGTAGGAGATTGAGTTTATATTCCATCACCTCCCATGTTACAAATCCTGAAAATCTACAAATCTTTCCAAGTTGTAGAAATCATTTTATAGATGGACTAGAATCACTTTACTTGAAACTGAAAGACTTATATGTAGGCAGATAGAGTGAAGCATAAACATTCGTTTCATAAATGTCCGTTTTTGCTGAAGTCTCTCCCTTTATCTATCATCCAAGTCTTCGAAGCCAATTAATGACTTTGCTTGGCCAACGTTGCAGGTTGGTGATGGCAGAAAATTATAACAAGAACTACAAAATAATCCAAGATTACTACGGCACCAAAGATCACCCAAGGTCAACCTTTCCCATGAACCTCTTCTGGATAATGTACATGAATGCGATGAGTAACGCCAGCGATTGGGTTGATATAATTAATGAATGGAATCTCAAAGCGATGCCCAAAGGAGATTGGGCTATCGCGAACTGGGTGGTGAGTTCTGTTTCTGTTATGCTTTGATAAGCAAAATATGGATCATTCTCAAAATTCTCGCCTATTGGAACTCCGACTTTTCAAAAAAGTGAAAATGGGAATTAGGTTCTAAAAAAAAAAAAAAAATCAGGAGGAGTTTTATTATTAAACTGAATAATAAAACTCGAAAGAGCTTAAATGATCAGTGTGGTGAAAGAAACTTGTACGCGTACTTCTTTCACACAAAATTAATCCTTACTGGTTACAATAGAATTTAGAAATTCACTACAATTATTCTAATCCTTGAAATCTGAATTTACTAGCGTAGAACATATCTACCTAGAGTGTAGGACTCACGGCTAATCAGACAAAATTTGATAGAAAAAAATCCGTGAAGTGAGAAAATGGTGAACTTGTGGACAGACCTACTTCATGTTCCAATTTTTCGTTTCTGGGTCAGAAAATCACAGTTGATGCTATTTCCGCATATCCAATTATGGCTTGGACGATGAAACGTGGTCGCAAATATCAAAACAGTAAGACAGGTCAGGAACCTAACGGGTTCTGAGGGTTGTTTTCCACGCCAGGGCTAGACAGGGTGAAAGAATTACTTTTAGTGTTCAAATATGATATTCTCCTCTTTTAAATTAGTACTTGATTCAAACTAGTCAATGGATCTCGCAAAGAAAGATGCTTGTACATGCCAATATTTATTCCCAAGTCGAAAACCTAAATTGCCATTTGGGCCTATCGAACACGAACGGGTAAGAATTTTGAGAATGACCCTCATGCAGCCTTCCAGTGACCTATCACCGTCATAACAATCTGTACTGTACAATACTGTAAAATATCATCTGCTACGTTTTGGTGGGTTAGGCGTCCATGATGTCCAACGATAATGGATACACTTGACGAATATTTGAAACTATACATCATGTAACGTCAAACTGAGTCTAATATGTTTTTCAATTATTGCCTATGCAGCTGGGAAACCACGATCAGCACCGAGTGGCTTCCAGGTTCACCCCTGAACATTCGGATGTGCTTAACATTCTACAGCTGTCGCTCAAAGGTGTCGCTGTTGTCTACTACGGAGATGAGTTAGGTTTAATCGACAGCATTGTCAGGAGAGATCAAACAGTCGACCCGCAGGGCCTCCGAGCTAGTGATGCGGATTTTTCGTGGAGAACCAGAGATCCTGGCAGGGGCCCCATGCCTTGGACTAACGACACGAATGGAAGTACGTATGATGGTTTGTGTTTCGAGTATGTAGATCAATGGTTTTATTGATTTTTAGCTTTGGCAATGATCTAAAAAAGAGGGCTTGGTTGGTAAACGAGCTACTGGCTTATCAAAAATACAAAAACTTGCGTTACACTCTTTCAAAACATTATGATATTAAGTAAGTCTCGTTTAGATAAAAGTTGGAATCCTGAATTCAAATAGGCTCAAATAAAGAGTATGCAAAGTTTATAGAAATTCGGAACTCTTAGATATAAAAGCTATAAGAAATAAAATAAATACATTTGATTCTTTACTATTTACCTGCGCCAGAAAACGTTAATTCCCACTTGCAGTGGACTAAAGAAATTGTATTTTCACAATCTCATTTTGTTGAATCTCAAATTAATTTACATAGAGTTAGATTTTCATCTAAGTCAGCCGGATCAACCACGTTACCTCCTATTCCACCTTCACATTATCAACTGTTTCGGCAATTTGATTAGAAACTCATGGAATGCTATTGTTGTAACAATAATATGCATCAGTTGAACTGGAAATTAGGGTTTCTGTTACACTTTAGGAGGGGAACTCAATATTTTGGTTTCTCTACTATTCTACTTTCTCTTCAGAAGGAAGAAAGTGGTTTTTGTTAACGTTCGGTTAGAGGTTTAGCTGGAGTTGGCAAAGAGTACCTAGGAAGTTTCTATAGTGTAAACTGATGTTTCTGGACGGCTGTGCGTCTGCAGCGTCCTGCTAAAACAGACAGAGGGAAGGAAGATGAGTTTGGAGGTGTTTTCGTGACAATTTAGTCCGCATGCACCAGTCACTTTAGCTTACAATAGGATAGATGTCGAGCGTAGAAAGTCGTTACTCCAGACCTATGTCTGCAGCATCCGACTGAGTATCTCTGAGGTGAAGAGAGGAGGTTGAGCACTTGACTCGATGTTTCCAGCACACAACTTCTGCGTACATCAGAGCTTTGACTCGGGGTAAAGCTAACACGTACCTACCATGAAGCTATTCCTAAGAAAGGATTATTTGCGGTTTTAGCAATGAAATGTCAAATTTTTTAGTTTATGAGAGAGCCTACTGACCAAGGGCCGCCTCGGCTCGGTGTCCGGGATTTCATGCCGTACGGATCCCTTCTTCCTCCTTCTCCTTCCGTAGGTTGAAGGGTCGAGCCCTTGCGCTGCTTGGTCTCAGCGCTACTCCCGTATATTGGCATGTGTTTCTTACGGGTAAGTTCCCTTACACATAAGTTGTACCAGAAACGTATGTTTTCCACGCTAAATACGATGGTGAAGCTAAACTTGGGGGCGCTACCTTACTTTAAGAGCCCTTTGATTGAAGTTGAGGTTTTGGACCGTCCTTTAAAATGTCTGGCATCATTGTGTATCTTATTCCATGTATCTGTCATGTGATGCTCAAATAATACCTAAGCAGGTCGCGATCTTCGAAGAACGTTCTGAATTTCACGGCGTCCGGATTGAATGCAGTGAAATGGCGAATCCATAACGACCACAACTTCTACAATCTTTTCCCGACTTCTACGACATTCCCCTATACGTAGAGAACAAGATTATATTAAACATCTTTCGAGATCATTTAGAGCATTTCAAAAGACCAATTGGGCCTATATTACCTAGACGAAGGAAGCTGTGTACCACACCTGACTTGTTTCGGTTTTTCATATGTTTATTCGATTTATTGTATCCCCCCCCCCCCCCTCTACAGTACAAGTATAAACTCCCTTGAATGTTTACAGATTTCACGACCGGCAAACCGTGGCTACCCCTCTCCCCCGACTTCTGGACAAACAACGTCGCTGCTCAAAATGCCTCGGACCGTTCCCATTTGAACGTTTTCCGCAAAATGACTCATCTTAGAAGAACGAGGACGTTCCAAGATGGAGATTGTGACATCGTGTACCCTAAAGCTCCAAAGGGTTCGTCCCGACATCCTCAGGCCGTCGTCATCTACAGGTAAATCGACATTCGCTCCATGTCGGTCCGTGGAGATCTTGTGCCGCGCAGTGGTTCAGAATCCCGATTTAGCACGACAAACATCTACTTTCGTTATTGTGAATACAATTGTTTTGTCTGACATGCATTGTCGTATAGTTGTCGTATATATGTATATCAGGGTTCTACGTAGACTGGTTATTCCAATATTGAAACAATACCTTTGTGCAATAATTTGCAGCTTTTCCCCCAAAAAATTGATAAAATTCCCACACAAGTTGACATGCGATTCAAGTTATGTTGTACCTACCTATCAAAATCCATTTCCCGTACAAAATTGATGGGAATTGACACTCCACTTGCCTATGTGTCAAAACCAAGCAAAACCACGGTTTTGCTTATTTTTCACCAATTTTGGCCCATACTATCTACGCATGTGCTGCGATAGTGCTTTCGAGTAGTTGGTATTCACTACACCCCAAGAGGAATCCATGTGCGGAAGAAAGGATCATTAGGCTCTACTATTCTATATTTCTCGAGATTGTCTTAAACATTTCGAAAGATCTACATATTCATGTTACCTAGACATGAATAGACACCTAGACATGAGTGTAAGAGCCGTGGAAATTACGGCTCTTACTGTGCCGAAGGTTGAAAACATAGCAACATGATAAAAAATTCTAAGAGGCACTTTTTGTTGTGATGTAGCTGTAGAATCGATTCCATTTGTTTGTCCCGTAATAATACTAGACACTCTACGGCTGGCCTTAGTCCAGCTAAAGTAAAATTCATTCAAATAATTTTTTCTTCTAACTTACTTTCTTCTATCCTATTCTAGGTACTCCACTTATTGATAATGGGAACAAAATATGCTTTTTACAACCTATTATGCTGGGTAACCCGGAAAATAATCGTGCAAACGAAGTTTTTAACGACAAATATTGATTTATTTTCCTAATTGTCCGTTCTTGCTCAAATTGTTGTAGGTTGATGGTCAAAGACAGTTTATTCATTTCAACTTGATCTTGTCATTATTGTACCTGCTCGCTATAGAATTAGCTTCGCAAAGAACCTGCAATACACATCGATTCATCCACTTGAAGGCGTTAATGTTTGATGATGTCTCGTGACATTTTTGCCCGTTAATCCTAATAAAAACCGTAATTTGTATGCCTTTCAATATTACTTGGAACATTCCAATGATTTGCACAACAGGTTAGCAATACCACAACTTTGCAGACCTAAATCTTGAACTCCATGTTACAGATCCCTGGCGGACAACCCCAGTTACATCACAGTTCTCAACATGTTCGTTCTACAAGAGATCGTGGACTTGACTGAAACACGGCCATCGCTACCTCGAGAGTTGAAAATCGTATTGACCACCTGCAACTTCCAACTGCCGGCGAACTCAAGCAATTCAAACGCGTAAGCAGCCTATCTTATCTATTTGACTTTAATAAACGGACAGTATGATCAATTTTATATTTCTAAGAAAAAATAGGTGGACCATGACCTACCTTTACACTTAGGTACCTGATAGAAATTTCTGAAATTTGTACCAAGGAGGTGATAGACATGGACTAGTTGCCCCTTCATATCCATTTTGCTTAGCTTCAGAACCGTATTTTCACCTTCAGAACCGTTCAAACAAATCACATTGCGCTGCTTCCACTTTTTGCGTCCACTTAGTCCTAACCACCGAATTTCGAATCCCTCAGAATATACCATCATTAATTTTGATTCCAAAATTACTAGGAAATGACATCCCCATTGCCTGTCAGTCAATACCTGGAAAACCTGGTTTGTGCGGTTTTTCACCAATTTTGGGCCCATAGTAGGTATCTGTGCGTGTAAGGCGATCGGGGTTTGGCGCGTTTTTTATTTCATCTTGTTAAATTTCAGTATTAAGCCTAAATTTTTGTTTCAGGACCGTTCTAACAAATCACATTGTGCTGCCTCCACTTTCTGGACTGGTCCTAACCACTGGATTTTGAAAGCGTCAAAATATATCAGTCGTCAAATGAGATTACAACAACCGAGATACTGGCAGAAAATTTATTGCCACAAAAATAGTTTATCATGAGTTACATACCTGTGAACTGTGTTATGTACTATATCAATAAAGAACGTGATTTGACTAGTTCAAGAAATTAATGACAACACAGAGTGTAAGGTAAAGAGTGTTAATGATTGCCTAATTAGCCAGTGATAACACCTTGGTACGGGAATATTCTGTCCTCAAAAAAGTTCTAACTCTTCTCCCGATGTCGCCTGATTCCTCTGGGCTCCGGGCTCTCATTCTGTGACGTTGATTCAAATGAAAACCATAAAATACCAAAATTGGTAAATTTATAACGTAATTTTACGTTAGATCAGCGATTAAAGAATATCTACCAATGTGCTTGAAAGGAACCAAGCACCACTGTTCAACTAATTTGTCCCATGACGAAATATAATTAACTAACTACGCTATTTCAAAAGATCTTGTTCTCCTTACTTACTCATCTACTTTAGGGCTTTGCTTTATAACTTCCCCTGCTCACTTCGTTTGTTCGTCGAAAATCTAAATGTTGATCAGAATGCACAATCATACCACGTGGACATATTATAGGTAAATAATTAATGAATTTCAGGAGATATACATGGAGCACGTGAATCTGTTCTCGACCAAAAACCTATTTGGACTGATCAGTTGATCATATTTGTGTGCCTCCTGAAATTCAATAATCGTTCTTTCACCAGTGAAACACGCAGACTCCAAAGCTTAGTAGAAATTCAAATCATGAACGCAAGCCAATTGAATAATAAACCCCAGTGAAAGAATTTGCAGCGTTTTTTTATTGAACCTCAATACCCCCCCCTCCCCACCACAATAAAAACATCTATAATTTATCAAGTCCTTTGGCACTCGTATTGCGTTAAAACTTCCCCAAATCCAAATTTAAACTATGTAGCCAAATTTAGACAGATGTAGAGGGTAGAGAAGTTTAGACAAATATCATCAACTGATCAATCCAAATAGGTGTTTTGGATGAAACCGATTTACGTGGTTATGCATATCTCCTGAAATTCAATAATCGCTCTATCACCTGTAAAACACGCACACTCGAAGCTTAGTAAGATTCAAATCATGAACGCAAGCCAATTGAATAATAAAACCCAGTGAAAGAATACTTATTTACCCCAGTAATAATATTGAATAATAAGCCCCAGTAATAATATTGAATAATATTTACCTTTATATTATCAGCGTTACATGCATATCAGAATGCTTCAACCCGTGTATCGGCTACTAACTTCACTACAAGTATTCACATCGGCTGTCACTCCAGTATCCACATTCACTACAACTCGAAGCTATCGGCCGGACATCACTAGGTTACAAACAAACAATAATAAACGAAAAAACGCAAATGTTGGCAGCATAAATCGGGCCATACATCGGGAATGGTTTGACCTACGGACTTGGGGAAGGGCTCATTCGATTCCTAATGGTATGTTCTTAAAATAGGAAAATATTTAGGCCGATTCGACTAATTTTGAGGTTTTCAGGAGTTTTTCAAAACTTTTACAGCCCTTAAAGGGCACTTTAAATTGAGTGTGGGGGAAGGCTCAAGAATTGGGGCGTCGTCGGACCAAGATGGATTGTTCCTGAAAATTTCAGATTTTTTGCTCCAACCGTTTCGGAGATATCGTGCGTACGGCGTACGGCGGACGGACGGAAAATTGTTTATTGCAGATTCGGATTCCACACCCTTTGAAACGTAAACCATGCAATTTTCAGGGGGGGTTAGAATTTTTTTTTTCCAGAGCGATTACAGTGGTTTATTATTGAATAATAAACCAAAAGGGGATTCCCATATGACAAAACAATGTTGGTGTTTAATAGGCGAACAAACGAAAAAAATCGTTGTTAAAAAATCGATTCACATAAAAATCGACAAGAGTATCGATTCAAATAATTTTTTTTCACCAACAAAAATCGATTTTTTTTAAGTCGCTAAATTTTTCCCTATCCCTAGTCACCATTCGACTCGAGAGTTAACCTGATCTGTATCCCATTGGTCCAAATAGGGCGAAGGATCTGCTTATACAGGGTGTCCCAGGAGTAATGCACAATCCAACTCCTACGTGTTTTACAACTCGTTTCCGACCAAAAATACCCCTAGCAATTTTTTGCCAGAGGCCTCATTTCCGAGCTATTCGCGATTCAAGATTTTTTTCGTGTTTTCGATCTCAAGTCATTAAAACTGTCATAACTCCCTCAATTTTGGAGAAAGCTCACATTTGACGACACAGTTGGAAAGAGCGTTACATTTTCTATCTATTTGATGTCAGAAAACTTTTTAAAATTGCATTGAACATGTGCGATTGCTGCGCGAAATGGCAATATTTCTCAAAATATTGAAATCGCCTGTTTTTCATCTCGCCTAGAAACCCCATGAATGCTTGACGCAGAACTATGCAGGCCTGGTAAAATGTGCGCCAAAATGTCAGGTTTCCATTGGTGTAGTCGTTTTGGTTTTTAAAAATATTTTTAGTTAAGGAAATGGCGTTTAACTGCAAAAAAACGTGTGTTTTCTGTCAAAACTGAGGTTTTTCCAAAAGTCTCCAAGATGAATTCAACTCATCGCTGTCGGAAATGAGTTGTAGAACACGTAGGAGTCGGATTGTGCATAAGTCCTGGGACACCCTTTATCACTAAAAAAGACCTAATGTTTGAAAATTGGGAAAGCTACGGAGGAGGCATGGTCTTGGTCAGGGGCGAGGATATGCAATGACCCGCACAACGCCCGGGTCTTGAAGGAGGGGTTGCTCTGTGCGCCGTGTCTTATCAACCCCAATCTGATTCGGCTGTAGCATTGGGTGTTGCAATGTTGATAATTTGTTGTTTCTGACCAAATTCAGTTTTAGTAAAATGTTTATTGACTCGAACATGTTATCCAGTTGTTGGACATTGGTAAGATATTGGGTTTTAAATCGAGTTCATACAAACAGTTAGAGTTTAAACAAGGTTGTTAAGATTTAAATTAAAAAATAAACATTTAAAAATGAAAAATGAAAATGAATTCAATGAATGAAAACGTTCGTTTGTGATCAGCGTCTACGGCATTTCCAAGCTGTCCAGCCAAAGTCAGGATAATCGAAGATCCGAGAGACAGCTATTGTTTTTGTTCATTTACGATTGATTGCGATGAGTTACTTTCAATTGAGTAGCTATACCACAAGTGAGTAGGTTGACATGATTTTGTGTACGGTTTTGCCAATGGTAATGCTTCTGAAGCAGCAGGGGAGTCACACTCCTCCTGCGCTCAACTCACACCCTTGCGAACACGTCGGATAGTATGAGGAAAAATTTTGGTAGATAATTGTCTATGTCACTGATCCTTCTTTATCGAGTAAACTACCTGTTTTTTATCTACTAATTGTTTTTTTTTTTTGGTTATTACTACCAGCTCTTCGATTATCTTGACTTTGGCCGGAAAGCTTAGAAATGCCGTAGACGCTGTTCACAAAAGTACGGGTTTATCAAAACCAACTGAAATCATCACTTGAAAGGTCTGGCGTTGTCACCATTCGATTCAGTGAGAAAAGTTACGTATATCCCGCCACCAACCTTTTTTCGTCGAGACTTTTGGAAAAACCTCAATTTTAACAGAAAACACACGTTTTTCTGCGGTTAAACGCCATTTCCTTAACTAAAAATATTTTAAAAAACCAAAACGACTACACCGATGGAAAGCTGACATTTTGGCGCACGTTTTCCCAGGCCTACACAGTCCTGCGTCAAGCATTAATGGGGTTTCTTGGCGAGATGAAAAACAAGCGATTTCAAGATTTTGACAAAACTACCATTTCGCGCAGCAATCGCACATCTTCAATGCAATTTAAAAAAAGTTTTCTGCCATCAAATAGATAGAAAATGTAACGCTCTTTCCAACGGTGTCATCAAATTTGAGTTATCTGAGGGAGTCTGAAAATTGAGGGAGTTATGACAGTTTTAATGACTTAAGATCGAAAACACGAAAAAAATCTTAAATCACGAATAGCTCGGAAACGAGGCCTCTGGCAAAAAAATTGCTAAGTGCCATTTTTGGTCGGAGATGATTTTTAGAACACGTAGGAGTTGGATTGTGCATAACTCCTGGGACACCCTGTATATAAGCAGTTTGTTGTGAAGAGAGAGATGTGAATTCCTTCCCATTAGCCAATACATCCTTCTGTACTTGATTTTAAGTTGTTCTTTCTTCTTTTCTATGAGTTTATTCCAGTTTAATTTGGAGTCAAGTGTCAAACCCAAGTATTTAACTGCTTCAGTATGGGGTATTTTATTCGAATTGATCTCAACATCCAAGATTGGGACTTTCGGTTAGTGAAGTTGATGTGGGCTGATTTTGATTGGTTCAGCTTCATTCTCCACATTTTGGTCCACTTAGAAACCTCAGTATTAGACGTCTGTAGTTTGCGTGTTGCAGGTTCTATATCATCTCCTACAGAGAGGATAGCCGTATCTTCCGCAAACGTTTCAATAGTTGTGCCTTCTTGTTGGGGTAAGTCCCGTGTGTACAGGAGGTTTAGTACTGTCCCTAAGACACTCCCCTGCGGGACTCCTGCTTTTATGGGCTTCAAGCCGGAATATTGGTCATCTTGCTTCACCCTGAAATGTCTATTTTCAAGGTAGGACTTCAGTAGTAAGTAGTACTGTCTTGGGAGATCACTGTGCAGTTTGTTCTAAAGTCCCTAGTGCCGAACCTTGTCAAAGGCTTGAGCCACATTCAAGATGCTACTGGCACATATTTTTTTACCTTCTAGGGCCTTTTCAATTATGTTAGTAATTCGATGGACTTGATCCATAGTAAAGTGCCGTTGTCTGAATCCAAATTGGTGATTTGGGATCAAATTTCTATCTTCTATTAGTGGTTTAAGTCGTTTAAGAGTCAGCTTTTCGAATAGTTTCGACATAACAGGGAAGAGGGATATGGCTATAATATGTTGAAACAAAATCGTAATACCAGCAAATGAGTCGCAACAAGACTCACGTCTGTACACTACATTCGCGTTGTATTCGAGTCAGAACAGTCGAGTGGGCACTTAAACACCTTGAATCACGCTTAATACCTTGGCTCAATGACGAGATGCTAAAAAAAGGTGCGCGGTAATCTCTCAGTTGTACAGACATTGGATTGGCTCAGAGACCCACTTGATTGGGTTATTCACGAATTAACCTCATTCGTGGCAAAAATGTCAATGCCTATTGGGGACAGACTATCTCATGAAAGATTTAAATTCAATTTACTTTCTGCAGTAGTCCAAGCAGACTTTTCAGCTGGTATGTTTGGTTTAAAAGCAACGTTTCATAAAGCTTTTGATCATTTTTGATTTTTTTCTTTTTTTTACGATTTCAGTGAAATCAAATAAGACAATAAAAAGAACTGTCGAACACAACAACTGAAACATAGGTAAGAAACGAAACAAAAAGTCTCTCTTTCTTCCAAAATTGCCTTCAATTACAATTCATCCTGCAGCAGTGACGGGAGGGTCATTTCACGATTCAATTAAAACTGTCAACATTGAAAAAAAAACATATCTTTTCATTGAAAGAGTGAGTATTGTATTTCAAAAATTGAAGGTATCGGAATAATCTAATTTTTTTAAATCTTTATTCCGATTTCGACATATCTCTAAGGCATGTTTTGGGTGAGTTTCATGTACGTTGTTTAGAGTTATTTTCTTTCATAAGTTAGTGCAATTAAAATAGATATAAATATAAATTGTACCGAGAAAGTTTATGACGGTATCAAATATTGTTGCTAATTGTGTAAAATTTTGTCTAAAAGAAGTGAATTACTACCTCGTAAATTAAAACAGGTAGGTACGTTATTTTACCTACATTGATCTACTAATCTCAAGTTTCCCTGTTTCTCCAACTGCAATGTACACCGATTAAGAAGTAAACACTCTGAATACAATCTTTTCTCTTTCGGGTACTCTTAATATAATTTCATTTCTATTGCAGTTCATTGTGTACCGACCAATAATTGAAAATCATCTCCAAGTTCGATTAGCATGATAATAATCTCACTAACTTGTTACGTGACAGCGAATGTTTTCAAGTTCACTCTTTCTGATGTCATCTTAACAACGATGGAAGTTGAATTCGAAACTGAAGCTAATTAAAAGGTAGAATAAAATAAAAATAACTTTAAATACTTTTTTGGATTCCAAAAGGGGGGATTTATTTGAGTTTGGTTTATTATTCGGACAGATCGTCTTTATTCGATTTTTGAAATCTACGTATCTTGATACGTAAACCAACAATTTTGATAAAACATGAAATCCGTACGTCCGAAAATTTTTTACGAAACTAGTCAACTAAAATTGACTAAATTCGGCTGTAAAATCCAACATCGACCCGAGATGTGGCAGTGATCTCAACAACTTGATCAATCAATCCTAATTGATTATATTCAAGGATTAAGCATCCAAAAAAATCTAATTCTCAAACATTTCGATGTAAGAGGTTAGTTTTATTGTCTGATTTTGATAGAAATTAGGTCCCTGAATTGAATGAGACCAATAATTATTAGGATAATGTAAGTCATCCGTTCGTTCACCAGTTGAAAAATCGGTTAGGCAGGCGGTCCGGCTACAGAGACCGTTCAACAGGAGGTCCGGGCTAAACTGCGAGGCTGGCGGCAGCCCAGATATTTTTATCTTTTGTGAAAAAAGGTGCCGATACAGCGAATGCTACACAGGCTACCTCTCTTATCCATTTACAGTTATCTATATTGTATCGCTATATAATGCAGACTTAATAAACCTCATTGTAATAATGTACAGCATTTTTCACTCTATTTAATTTACTTCAAAGAACTCCATATGAAGTCCGAATTACTGGAGCTCTCAGTCCAAGAGCCCACGGCCAAAACAACAACATTTGAAAAAAATACATTTATAAAGCTGACCCAGAGCTGTCTGTCAACTCTGAATGGTTGGACACAGAATGTTGGGCTTAAATGGCACATTCTCAACTTTTCCTCGTAGTATATGAAATTATTTCCGTTGTTTTATGGACACCAAAGTAATACATAATGTGTATTATGTATGTAGGGACAAACCCTTTTGTTATTGTTTTATTCATATCTATTCACAAAAGGATATTAGGATCAAAGGGGTTTGTCCTTATAAACTAAAAAGTTTCTTCTAAATTAAGAGAGTTTCGATCTCCAATTGAGATGATTTTGAGCATGCTCTCTTTAGCCCCTTCCTGACTCTCTCTCTTCAAAAATACCTACCTTTAAGGCTCTGATTAGGCTCATTGGACAGTGTTAAAAACCGTCCAAGGTCTACGCAGAGTACATTTTAGCTCACACCCTTTGCCACTGCCCTCAAAAACTTCCAACTGAAAAATATCTACTATTTAAAAATTTTTTTTTAAATAGTTACCTTATTGAGTTGTACACTATCAAGTGTGATTACAAGTATTTCATATACAAATCACCTGAAACGTGTGGCATTTCTCCCCCCCCCCCTTCGGAAGGCTTATGCATTTATTCAATTATTGCTAATAAATTTATTTTAAGTGGAAAAAAATATAGAAGAATAAATATTTGTAGATGGTAACTATTAATGAAAAAATTAAATAAATTGGTAGGTTCTAATTTTTTCTGAATGTTACTGAGCATTTCAATCTAACAGATCGCTTTGCCACTTTCTATAAGCCACCTTCTATTGCCTTTTCTTCTCTTGGAGAAGAAAAAATTTACTATAAAGGTATGTGTTGTGAATGGGTATGTGTAAAGTAGACCCTGCATTTCGAGTATGTACATTGTGGATATCATGCTGAAATATACCTATATCTATTGAACAACCCAGGGGCGTGAGGCGATGGGAAGCCACGAGCGAAATCGTCAGACCTAGTTCCGATCCTCTCACGGCTGGCGACGTCCGCGACACCTCCGGGTAGTCTGACGAAAATCCAAGGTGAAATTCCTTGTTTACTTTACTTTTACTTTTTTATGAACAGATATATCTGATATTCAGGTTTACGATTTTTTAGAATTTTGAACAACATGGTTGCAACGGCAAGAGATATTCTTTCCCCAACTTTCAGCCAGCCAAGTTTGAGAAAATAAGGGATGACGTGCACATCAAGGCGTAACCGGAAAACAAATCTGATAATGGAGTTCATCGTTTTTTGGAAAATATTAATTTGCTCTCCGTTGAGATCACAAAAAGAAAGTAAAGCATAATCAAAATAAGGAATAAGTAATGATTGGGCTAATTGTGCTCTGACATTCTGAGGGAAATCAATGGCAAGCCGCCGAAGTTGGTACAGACTCCGGTAAACCCTTTTACATTTTTCTTTTACATGTGCTTGCCAGTTTAGAGTATCAGTCATTAGCACTCCTAAATTCTTGAACTGGTCAACGAACTCAAGTGCTGTGTCACTAATAACTATCGGGTTGATGGAAGACTTATCAATTTTACTCAATAGTTTTCGATTGCCGATGAACATAACTTAACTTTTATTCGCATTTAGAGCCATTCCATGGTCAACACACCATTCATTAAGACGTTGCAGATCTTCATTAATCAGTATTATAGTTTTGTTTAAATAGTTCACATTGCATGATATATATAGTTGGAGGTCATCCGCGTACATACCATACTGACAATGTTGGAACACATCTAAAATTGAATTAACAAAAATCGAAAAAATTAAACCATAGAACAGAACCCTGAGGTGTTCCAGTCACGACGTTCCTCCATGAGGATAATGTTCCGTCTGGAGGTTTAGTACGTAAAAGAAAGAGAGAGCACCATTTTTTTCAAATATCGGTCGATCTGAAACAGTTTACCTGCCATCACTTCAATGATCCACCCAGTGAATTTATACTTTTGAAATTCCGATGTTGTGAGTAATACTATACCCACATCGAGAGAGCGGCCAAACTCAAGGACTGTGTTTCCATCCGTTATCACTTCATTTTATAGTTCAATGGCAACCCAGTTTTATTTGATTAATCAGTTTTTAATTGCGACTTCTATTTACATAAATGTATGTTAGCTGTGAGGGTGTGCTTCACCTTATACGGGCCCTACAATTATTGACAAGTGGCCCGTTTGATTAGATAATGGCTCAAGTGTTTGTCCCCCAAAGAATCCCCTCCCGATATGAATCCGGGCCAGCAAAAAAAGTGACGAAAAATCAATATTTCTCTCCATTTGGAACATAGTGACTGGATTTGCCCGTTCATCTCTTTGTAAGGTAAGTCTGCGGAATATTTTGCTGCAAAATTCATTCAAGTTTGGTTTGTGTATGAAATCTGTGAAACAATACGACCTCCCGCTTTTATACCTCACGTTAGGAAATATCATAGATTCTTCACTCTTCAATGATGTTTGACGGTTATAGTTATTCAAGGTTGAATTTTAAGCAAGTGGAATGGTGGGAAATTTTAGAGTAGTTACCACTTTGCAATGTAATAATTTCCTCACTGACCCGCTGTTACACAGACGATGTTACTGTTACACACAGTCACTACTAACCGTGTTTATTCAACCACAATATTTCGGAGTAAAACGTCTTGTGTGTGATGTTTTGTGCGGCAGAGGCGGGAGGTGCAGAAAAAAGGTACTCTGCCTTGAAAATGTTTTTGTATATAATTTTTCTACATAGATACGTTTTCGGCACATTGCTGAGAACTTGATGCTTAAAAATCTATGGATTTTAGCATCAGGTTTATGGAAGGAGGAATAACTATATCTCAGAGAAACAAACAAACCAAGCTAGCCTTGTACTAAAAGGGCAAAATTATAATGTAAAGAAGTAGAATTTCGCTTGTTATTGGAGAATAGAATCTTTCAAATAAGAAAAATCTTCACAGCCAGGTTTTGTACTCAGAGAGATAACTGTCCAATTTAGAAGAGTTTTTGCAAAATGTGCATGGAAGGATCTATGTTAGTTTAAATTTTCATAACAGGAGTTTAAGCTAATCCATTGTCAACAGTCCTGACAATACTAGGTTTACAAAATTCTGAATAGTAAAACTGCTCAGCGAGAATGAGAAACAGGATCAAAAAGATTTTCCTCACCAAGAAAACCCCAACATATCGGTACTCAAATTCAAGCTCTGAATCTCCTGAGCAATCGGCGAAATCGTAGTTTTTCAAATTCCATGGATTATGTCTATTTAAACTTCGAAAATTTGTCTAAAAACTGGTGTATTCGTGCCGTTTTTTTGTAATGGGCCCTTTGTCAGAGCGCAATGTTGCGGTAGGCAGATGAAGCCATTAGGAGGTGGCCCCCTAAGATATATTTGCACTGTTGTCATCTCATGTGAATAAGTATTAGAATATTTTCACTAAAATCTTCCATAAAAGCTTATTCCAAGGTTCAAAACGTGTATCTATTTGGGCCGAATCAGAAAGACTGACATTTTTTGGACTCCAAGCCGATTGATTAATTTCCCCTGTTATTTCAATATGCTTTTTTAATTGTGTCATGGTGGAGCACTTCTGTGTATTGTGAAAGCGTTAGCAGTCTACATCATGTTTCCTCGTATTAATAGCTATCGAACTCTCGGTTTTATATTATTTTGAGCGTAGAATGTCGAATCCTCTTTAAGCCTAGTGTCAACGATAACACGCCCAATCAAATTTATGATTTGACAAGACCGACCTTTGAGACGCGGGTCTCTCGACTCACAACGTTCAAGATGAATTCCAAGGAATTTCATTTACTACCTATACTGAGTCTACGTTACTTTTAGAAATGTACGATTCATTTTCTAGTGGTCAAGAGCTAACAGAGTTAACCTTGAATGTTTTTGAAATTTTGATGTGTTAAAAGTATGAACTTGCCTGGTCTGTAAAAATCCTAGGAAAAACACATTTTTGATCAGTTTTTTGCTCACATGACTCTCCAATTCCCCCACCCGTCACCCTAATAAACATTTCTTTGGTAATAAATAACACAGGTTTACAAATTGAAAAAGGTTAGTTCCAGGCACCTCTAAAAAAAACCGTAGATCTTTGTTTTTTGGGGTGCTGAATTCGAATCTGACCTCCTCCGTTTTCACTCCCCAAATTATCGAGATATTGTCGAATTTTCGGTTTTTTTTAGCAAACCACGAAACCGCCAAACACGAAAAATCTTTTCTTATTGGAAATGGATTGCTGATTCCGATTCTAACTTGGGTTCTAAAGCCAGAGAAATACGTGATCTGACCAGAAACTCTAAAAGAGCGCTGTTTTTTAAACCAAAGTCTCGTTTTTTGGTATTTATGATCTACAATAAAAACGATTTAAGTTAAATATTTGATTGTAACAAATTCTTATAGGTAGATTGTTTCTGCGTCGAAGGAAACCAACGACAGTGCCCTACCTCTCATAATAAGAAACGTTTTTCAACGTTTTTAACCATTTCGGACCATATATATTTGGAACACGAACTTCTGTAGTCGGCAATGCAACTTGATCGTAACACAAATTTTTTCCGAGGCAAAACTTGGAGGCATAATTTGATTACGACGTGACATGT
The DNA here is from genome assembly GCA_031894815.1 of Creontiades dilutus. Classification (NCBI taxonomy): domain Eukaryota; kingdom Metazoa; phylum Arthropoda; class Insecta; order Hemiptera; family Miridae; genus Creontiades; species Creontiades dilutus. The sequence continues at coordinate 151,502 of JAVIWC010006729.1, forward strand.
CATGTAGACGAAGTAATTCATCACGAACACTTTGGAAACCAGCTACAAAACAAACTCTGACTATTTTTAGTTCAAAAACGATTTCATACGAGACTTTCGGCTAAGATTGGCGGCTGGATTGTCCCTTTAAAGGCTCCAACAGAATTGCCATCTTTCTGATCAGCCATCAGATTGCAGTTGGAGAATCAATCTAGCGTCTTGATATCTTAGTGGAACCTTTGTGGAATACAAACTCAATAACTACTTTTGAATGATTCATAATGTTCTACTCTGTCAACATAAATAGGAATTCAAATATTTCTCAGATTATTGATGTTTTCAGTTTGAGTTCGGACCCATTTATTGGGAAAGTACCAAACACCTTTACCGGACAAAATTTCAGCTTTCCTCTAACCATTCTCGTCGAAGACAAAGTAAAATGCCCTGGTCGTGTTTCAGATGATCGCCACGTTGCTGGCATCAGCTGCTCTGTTATGGGCAGGAGCGGTCGCTCAGAACCCCAACCAAAATGCTTGGTATGAGAACGGCGTGGTGTACCAGATTTATCCCAGGTCCTTTCAGGATTCCAACGGCGATGGTATCGGCGATTTGAAAGGTAGGAATAAAAGCCAATCAACAATTATTAATATGATTGTTTTTACAATATAAGCTACCAGTGCGTGATTTCCCCTGATGTCAACGAATCCTCTCGGTTCCAGGCATACTGCAACATGTGGACTATCTGGCAGATCTGGGTATAGATGCCATCTGGTTGAATCCCATTTATCCTTCTCCTAACAAAGATTTCGGTTATGACATCTCTGATATGACTGCCATAGACCCAGTCTACGGTACGATGAACGATTTTGAGGATTTGGTAGCAGCCCTCAAAAACAAAAGTAAGTTTTTTTGGTGAACATGAAAGTATGGGAATGGAATGAACATTATCTTAGCATCAGATAAATTGGAAGTTTTGAAAATTCACGACCAGTAGAAAATTGATAGTCCAATGAAGTAGTACCTATGTATTAATTCGGAAATACCATCCATGAATAGGATGACAAACCCGCAAAAATATTTCTTTAGCAACCCAAACACTCATGTTCAAGTGATTCCTGCATGAGTCATAGTGAATCACTTCGAAGAAGATGAGTTAACAAAAAACTCAACCTTCAACATGTCAAAACTGCTGTATATTACGAACCAGTTAATGTGAATCCTCCAAGCGTGGAACGGCGTAAATCATAATGTCCATTTTACACCTTGGTCTGAAAGAGGTCTATGATTGGTAAAGTTGATTAGGTAGAGAGAATATTTATAATTTTCATTAATGTCGTCAACATTTTCAGCGATTTATCTACTCACATTTTACTTAACAAGGAAAAAAGACTAGTTAGTTTTCATCCATCAAATGTATGAGTCCGGCGGGGATATTACGATTTCCAAAAATTGTTCACCTACCCTTTGCAGTGACTAACCGTATGAAGTTGGAGCCTTGATGTTCAATTCTTATCAGAATATTAACCGGTTTAATGAACTCTACCTACGGGTGGAGCAAGAGAATGAAGGAAGACTAATTCAGCCTGTCGAGTCGATCCATCATTTTCGGGTATTATTTATATACTCGTTTCATTAGAATCGTTCAATAGGTGCCAGTTGAAGTGAGGTTTGTTATATGACTCAACGGAACCCTTAAACTCGGTTCGAAATAAACTGTTGAAAATGTGTAGGCCATTCAGAAATAGGTGTTGATGAATCATGAAGAAATAATTTGATTAGCTTCAAGTTACACGACTAAAACTATAACAGACTTTCTTATGAAATACATTCGTACATTCAATTCTGCATAATGAGGCCTTGGCTATTTAAACAAGTTTTGAAGAAGAGTTCAATGTTGAAAAGGGAAAAGAGTTAACGGATATTTGAAACGGATCCAGATAACGCTGACTTTTCAAATGATCCTTAAGGAATAAACAATCAACGGTTACTAATAGATAACAATCATAGCAGTACCATTTCAATCAGAAAGAGGACCCTGTTTTCTGTAGCATTTCTGTGTAGACTGAAACCGAGCGCAACTACGGAGAATATTTTTAGTTTGAAAACACGGCTGCAACTGAAAGAACTATTAGAAAGCAGACCTGTACAAATATTGTACTGTTTCCTTTTTTTCGAAACCATACAAATTCTAGAACAGAATTCTAGAATCGCCTGTCCTTTCAGTAAGTAATGAGTAACAGGGACGTAACTAGGGGGGGGGGGGGGCAGCCCTGGGCGCCAAATAGGCAAAAAAGTGACAGTTTGCCAAGTTCTGTTAGTCAAAGACTTTATACATTGTGAACAAATCGAATTAATTATATTTATATTTTGGTTCATTGGTATATTAAGATGGTATGAGTCATGAGATATCGGGCCTATGGTGGGGGGGAGGGCGCCAAATTTATTTCTTGCCCCGGGTGAAATACGGCCTGGTTACGTCCCTGCTGCGTAACAAATTGTTACTAACAATTACTGTATACGGAAATTCTGACTGCGGGGTTTTCAGTGAAGAGTGATTTAGCTGTAGATATTCGGTTCATGTTCATTTTTGAGCAAGGAAAAGGCGCACACGTGCCTTCTATACTGCAATAAATTTGTGATTCTGGATTCTTTAAGGTATAAAGGTGGTCATGGACTACGTACCGAACCATACATCGGATCAGCATCCTTGGTTTCAAAAGTCAGTGCAAGGCGATAAAGATTATGCAGACTATTACGTCTGGGTTGAACCACCAATGTTTGACCTTACCGACAACAAACCTGTTCAGCCTCCAAACAACTGGGTGAGTCTTCAAAAGTTATCCATCATTGTTTTATCCACCTAAATCTCCTGAACTATTCTTATCACGTATATGTTTATTCGAGTTGAAATTTGATTAAATTATGTGTATTAAATTGGTAACCATCAATTTTATGGCAAAAGAAATTTGTTCCAAATTAAAATTTTTCTATTTAAATGAAGATTTCCAGCATTTATGTAATTTTAAAGAATTTTTGGAACATTTTAAATGAATTTAGGTGAATTTTCAGACCAACTTTCAAGAATAAGTTTTCAAGTTCGAAATATAGAGATAGATGAACGTTACGCGTTATTACACAAAGGTATATTATTTCTGTATTTGAATAACCCTTCTTCGGAAATCACTGCGCTTTTTATATTTGAAGCATCTTGTGGTACATTTTGTAAACTCGGCACCCCACGCCTTGCAATTGCATTCAGGATTTCAAAAAAGGTTGCAAACTACTTGGGGTGACGCGAGCCACGCTCAGTCCTCTCATTGAACAGGCTCTGCAGCCCGACTCTTTAACTGGACTGTCTACCTGATGAGATTCCAAATAGCGAGCAAACGGATGGTCATACATCAACCCGAGTGGTCTCATTCGATTCACGGAAATAATTCTATCTGAATCACACAAAAAAAGGCCCTCTTGCTCCAAAAGTTCTTGGGATTCCGATTTTTTTATAATTTAATCCTCCGTTATAATCCCTTAGGGTCGATTTTTCAAATTTCTGAGATTACTGGCACGCCCCAGATCAGTATTGTCTTTTTGAGCCAAATATCGTGAAAACTAACCTAAACCGAGCGGAGCGCTGATATGGACGTGGTTCAAAATATATTCTGGCTGTTGCTTCAACCCTTAGAAGCTGACAATAGTCCATTCCATCACCTTCTTTTTTAACCACTAAGTAGCCTATCCCCAACTAACCGTTATGTTTTAAGTAACGGAGTGCATCCATTTCGCAATCTTTCCGTCAAGTTGGGGATATACCAAGTTCTAACCGAAGAAGGTTCGATAATTGTACATTATCCTCAATTAAGTTTTAACAGAAGGTCAGGCTTCTCTAGCTTTTACAGATTTCGGATTCGGGCTTTTGCCGCAATTGATGAACAGGTCCCCTCAGGTGCTGCTATTGAGTGACACTTTCCTTCATAAATCCAGCTTCAAGTCACTCTTCTGTCAAAATCAAGAAAGTCAAATCAAATATTTACACGAAGTATAACGATTTCGTGAAATTTTCAGGGCTTGTTCGGTTTGATGTGTAGATGATCCCCTATAAGTTTCATGATCCCCGGAACATCCAGCAAGAAACTGTATTTTTGTTGACTCTTCCTCAATGATTGTGATCGTTATTTTCACTGACGACTTACCTCCATAATTTTTAGATTAACTCAACTCTTGACGATGTGCTGGAGAAGTTGCATTAAACCTCATATAATGTTTGACAGACTGAAGAAGTACTCGGTTTTACGCTCCCTACTTTCTCACCTAGTTTTGACATCGTAACACTTCCCAAATGTTAGGTCTGCAAGATATCAGTCCTAAAACCCTCGAAAAAAGGAATTCATCATTCACAGCTGTGACATTTTCAATTGGCAATCTGTAATTGTCTCTTTGTTATAACCATTCGAAATGAATACTTCATGATCTTAATCTTCAAGTGAGATGTACGAAACCGGAATAGCAACAATCATTTATCAATTATTACAACTAAAACTAATCCTCAAAATCTGACACTACTTGTGATCATTAACTTTTTAATCAGCATATTACGTAGTATTAAGGCTTTAATATTTTATTGGCATCAACACAACCCGTCATAATGGGATTTTCATAAAAACTCCCCCATTGTATTAATGTGACACCTCCAAAACTATATCGATCATTATCTTGAATCTTTCTTTCTGAGAATGCATTTGAAATTTAGATCGTGTGAATTTGACTTTGAAATATTGTGAAACTCTATTTTTCCAAATTAGTTACTATCGAGAATAATTTAGATTTTAATTTGAATCAATTATATTTTTAGGATTGATCTTTTGTACAATTATTAGATTAATTAACGACTATAACGATTTTTTAGATTTCCAACTTCAATGGGTCAATGTGGGAGTATCATCCGGTCAGGCAAGCGTTTTATTTGCACCAGTTCCTCAAGTACCAGCCGGATCTGAATTACAGAAGTCCCAAAGTTGTTCAGGCCATGAAAGTAAGTAATAGTGACTAATCAATGCATGATAATAGCTTTTTAAAATGTTTTAACAATAATAATTATTGTTATAATTGTGTCAATTATTATTACATCAACAGTCACGGTAAGAGCTGTAGTCTTTAAATGAAAAACTACGTTTGTTGATGCCAGCGATTCAGTTGCTTGCAAAATGCAGAATAATTATTACTCAACCAATCGCGATAATATTCACAGGACATGATCCTGAAACGTCTACTTTTCCTTCTGTAAAAGGAAATTATAGAGGCCACACCTGCACAATACCTGGTGAATTCACCAAAATTGGATTGAAACTTCTAGATGTGACTAGAACTTGGCAAAATAAAATTAATTAGCAAGCTTAGAAACAAAAAAGGTATGTGTATGAACAAGACCTGAAAAGATGGCTGGCATAAAATTTAAAAAAATAAGAAAATACTCACAATTCTTTCATCAATGGTTCAATTAAGCAATGTGAACGAAAAAACCCAAATAATTCTAATGGTTATTGACAAAAACTTGAGGAATTTAAAGCATGCATAATTTACCTTCACTGAAGATTAAAAAACGCTGCAAATTCTTTCACCTGGGGTTTATTATTTAATTGGCTTGCGTTCATGATTTGAATTTCTACTAAGCTTCGGGGTGTGCGTGTTTCACAGGTGATAGAGCGATTATTGAATTTCAGGAGATATGCACAGAGCGCGTAAATCGGTTCTCAACCAAAATACCTATTTGGATTGATCAGTTGATCTTATTTGTGTGCCTCCTGAAATTCAATAATCGTTCTTTCACCTGTGGAACACACACACTCCAAAGCTTAGTAGAAATTCAAATCATGAACGCAAGCCAAATGAATAAAATTGAATAATAAACCCCAGTGAAAGAATTTGCAGCGTTTGATGCATATCAGAATGCTTCAACCCGTGTATCGGCTACAAAGCCTTTTAGGAGTTCACTCCTTATCCACATTACTACATCACTACGTCACTAGGTTACTGCGATCAAAACAAAAACAACAATAAACCAAAGAAACGCAAATGTTGGTAGCATAAATCAGGCCATACATCGGGAATGGTTTGAGCTACAGACCTGGGGAGAGGCTCATTCGATTCCTCATGGACAGTTCTTCAAAAAGAGTCCAAATTTAGGCCGCTTCGACTTTTTTTGAGGTTTTTAGGGATTTCACAAAACTTTGACAACCCTTAAAGGTCACTTTAAATTAAGTGAGAGCTTAGAATTGGGGCGTTGTCGGACCAACATGGATTTTTCCTGAAAATGTCAGATCTTTTGCTCCAGCCGTTTGGGAGAAATCGTGCGTACGGCGGACGGATGGAAAAATTTTTATTGGACATTTGGATTCGACACCCTTTGCAATGCAAACCATGAAACTTTCAGGGGGGTTAGCATTTCATTTTTCAAGAGTTATTACAATGGTTTATTATCGAATAATAATGAATCCAGACAAAATAAATTCAAAACCACAGTTCTGGAGTAGGTATTTAAGAGCAGTTTCTTGAAAAGGTAAAAAACTTGTCAATTATGAGATGTATACCGTAAGGTTAATTGTACAAATTCCCTGCTCGAAATAGGTGGAGTTGGAAAAAACAGGATGAACTATGCTAAAACCACACATTAACGTGATTCCAACATAAGCTTAACTAGAAAATTGATGGCAATCTGTGGAGCTTGGCAGGGAAAATTTGTCTCGCATAGATACGAGTTTACCTGCAAGTGTCCACATCCTATTAAAAGGATGCCACAATGAGCATTGAAGAAGTTTGATATGCACATGAGATATCAACTGACCGAACTTGTTGGTAGGACGTGCTGACTTTCTGGTTGGACAAAGGCGTCCACGGGTTCCGGATGGACGCAGTTTTCGCCTTGGTGGAGAATGATTCGTGGATGGACGAACCTTACTTAGGAGGCCCTACTTACGCTTACAGTTCCTACAACCACACGATGACGGCTGAGCAACCACTGACTTTCGATGTTCTCAGGCAGTTCAGAGAGGTGCTCGACAGCTACTCCTACAAACATGACAACATTTCAAAGTACGTGTACAATTAATGAATTTTAAGATTGGTAAGGAATGCATGCACTACAAGGATGAAAAAAAAAAAAAAATGTACGCTCCATAATTATATGGGCGACACTACCCTCTCCCCCACAGTCTGTACATGAATATACATTTTCTCGTTCTCCGCCTGATAATCTTGCCAAGTATGAGGGACAAAGTGCTTGACCACTCCTCATCCTACATATTATCCTAACGAACTTTCGGTCTGACCCTGCCTTTTGGAACCAAGGACAGCATTTTATTGTAGGGTTGATTACTTTGAAGAATCTACCGTTTTCCCCATTGATAAGCCTCCTACTGAGATACCTGGATGTGATGTTTTTGGGACGACATTCATAAGGTGGCGGATAATGCGGCAACAATGGTGGGTCGACTTAGCCAGCTTATGGCGAATGTAGGCCACCCTTCCCTCTCCAAGCGTAAACTCATAATGAAAACTACAGAGGCAATAATACTGTATGGAGCAGAAGTCTAGGCCGAGGCACTGCGTTTCCAAAAATATAGAGCCAGAAACCAATTGTAAGTAAGATGATAGAATCTAAAGAGGTATGGGGCGCTGTCGTTACTCTTATCTCGGCAGTTCTAAAAGGCAAGGAGAAAAATAGAGATTGGGAAGACTAGAAAAAAAGGTTGTATAGCTAGAAGCACATGGGAGGCAAGCCAGCAATTCGCAAGCCAGGGAACTGTTCTGAAGTAATGCTCGAAAGTAGTTCCGGGACAGTTCTCCAAAAGAAGACGCGAAGTGGCGGTTTTAGTTGGTAGGTCTTTGGAGTCCATCACTACTGATGCGGTGCTGTACCTGCTCAGTGCTCATGAGAATTTCCCCACTTCAAAAAAAAAAAAAAAACTGATAAACCTCCTTGGTCAATCGATCTTTTTCTTACTTTTAAAAGCACCATACTAGTCTTCTTCATAACAAACACACTCCATAAACCACTGCAAGTGCTGCCCTATTTGCTACCTTATCCAGTTTTTCCTTGTAGCTCAGACCGTTATGTGATTCAACCCAGATGACATGTACAGCTAAATTTATATTTTGGCAGGAATTAATCATTTGGACGATATTGGTGATAATATGATTACTGAATATATGGAGATTTTGGTTGGAAACAGCCTTCAATACGCTTTCGGTGTCGCAAAATAATTTCGTTCGGTAGAATCGGTAGATTTGACGATCGCATAAATGAAATGGTCACCCCTCCCATCAAGGCATCTAAATCAAAACTTGTTAGGTTCATTGCTCAAGAGAGTATATATTACCAACTTCATTCACATCCTTAAATAATTAAATTAGATAGATTTGAAATATGTTTCCAAACGAGACCAAAGTTTTTGTACTTATGCAGCAAAAGGATGTGATGCGATGGAATGGTATAGTTGCCCCTTCCATTGAGCTGAATGCGGTAATGCCCGCCACGCTCAGAGGATGACCCACACGCCTGAAGGCGACGTATTCAAGAATTGGGAATTGCCAACTAACCATATCCATCACAAGGATGATATCATTGCTAGTGTCTAATCCTCGATCGCTTCTTACTTAGAATAATGATGACCGAGAGCTACAACAGCGATTACGATGACATCAAAGAATACTACGGAAAACCGACAGCCCCAATCTCGACGTTCCCTTTTAATTTCTTCTGGATCACCGAAGGAACTTTGTCCAAAAATGCTTCCGAGTGGGCCACCATCATCAAAAACTGGTATAACAAAGCTATGCCAACCGGAGACTGGGCTCAGGCCAACTTCGTCGTAAGTTGTGAACTGTTACATGTACTTACTATTTGTGGGAACCAAGTTTGTTCATTATGTTTTCATTACCTCCTCAGAACGCATGGCTTACCGAGACAAGATAACTATTGTCAGTCGCATCTGGGATTCAGACTTAATGTCATTGTTTTTATGTTGACTAGATGCTGTTAAGATACGTGTTTTCATGACCATTGTTCTGTCCAACAGTTAGGAAATCATGACCAGCACAGAATCGCCTCTAGACTGACACCTCAGCATACGGACATAATGAACATGCTCCAACTGATGTTGAAAGGAACTGCTGTTGTTTACTTTGGTGACGAGATCGGTCTTCAGGTAACATATATTTAACACTGGAATAAATTATAAGCACATACGTGTGTGCACACAATGCACTAGTTCAAACCTATGTGATCCAAAGGAATAATTAAAATTTGTTGAATCATGTGAAATGCTCCAGAAGATTGTCGAAGCCACTGCACATCAAAGGGTGCAGTCGATCAGTCAACCCAGAGCGACCTCATATGATATTCAACCAGTGGTCAGGGAAATGGTTGACTGATTTGAAAAAGATACATGTCGAACCGCAAAAATAAGAAAATAGGGACGTTTGTTAGTCCTAATACGAGCATCATGTTCTGTACTATTTACTGCACCGTTAAGCAGAGTAGTCTTACTCCCGTAGTCCAATTTGTATGAACAATGAATGTTTCCTCAAAAATAATATTAAAATCCAAAGGTAAAGTTTAAGCATTCATAGAGTGAATCAAATTACTACACTAAAGGATTTAAGCACTTTTCCAATCAGAAATATTGAAACATCCTTTCCTCGATTTCACTAATTTAAGTGAGTTCGAGCTACTAATTTCACACTAAAAGGTATTCCAACCATATTACCAAAGCTTGCTGAAATCAAATGAAAATATTTATAAGTACTTGTATGTAAAATACAAGATACCGAAAAACTGCCAAAGAGCATGTCGGCAGGAGTGATTCGTGGTATCTTCGATCGCGTCCTTCGGTGCTCTTTCCTTAACTAGCAGCCATTATGCATTATGCTTCTTTTCATTCCTCTCGCCCTCCTCCATCTTCTATAAGTTCATCAAATCCTAATGCCAGCATTCGGTAAGCTCAGGCGTGTCCACATGTTTTAAAATTGGTTTGAAGCAGTGCTTGAAAACGATAAAACTAGGCACTTGTTGCTCTACACGAAGAAAATTCATTGTTGAAAACAATAATCCAAAACGGTAATACATGATGAATATGATGAACATGGTTTGTATGGGCAAGAGTCGCATTTAACAAAACCATCTATTCATTTAAATAGAATATAAATTGGAAAATCCTACTGAAATTCCGACGATTTTGTGCTATAACTAGTTCCCAGTTAACAATAACAACAACTACTGCACGCTGCGCGCTACTGCTGCTGCTGTGTACTTGTAGTACTTGTAATATTTGAAATTATGTCAACAGGACAGCAAGCTAAGGAGAGATCAAGGGGTCGATCCCGTTGGGCTGAACGCGACAGCTGGAGAGTTTTTGGCTGCAAGTAGAGATCCAGAACGGGCTCCTATGGCCTGGAACGACACCTTCAACGGAGGTGAATGCCTTTTACACTAATATTTATTGAGATTCGAATCTCTTACACAAGATTATTAGGGTTAATTTGCTCTGAGATAAAGCTTACAGCTGATTTTCAAGTATAGAAGTCAGGTTTAGTTGGGCTTAAATGTAACGCTGACCTGGGAAAACTAAATGATATGAAAAGAGTAAATACCAGTTAAATGAAGCTCCCTTGAAATTATGAAATGTCCAGGTTCACCCTGGGGGTTTCGCCATAGACAATATAATTTGATTGACAGTAAAATAGTTTTTAGATATTTCGTTACAACATTTTGAATTATTTCTGCGTTCATCCTTGGGAGTTGAAAATGAATCTACCGTATGGATCTGATCAGCTCAGGAGATGTGTCATCTTCTATATTTTGGAACAGAAAAGAGCTGATAAATAGAATATCCAAGACCAACATAGGTCTATACAGTTATACTCTGTCCACGCTTTTGAGGGAGGGTTGTGCCTCCTGGAATTCAATAATCACTCTATCACCTGTGAACTCCAAAGCTTAGTAGAAATTCAAATCATGAACGCAAGCCGATTGAATAATAAACCCCAGTGAAAGAATTTGCAGCGTTTTTGATATTATATTCTTCTCTTTCCACTTCGCACTTCTTGTCTTCCCCACTAATTGTCAGCCGGTCCTTCCAACTCGAAAGTTGACATTCTCGATTACTATTCGTCCAGTTTCAAGATGTCCTTTAAATGTAAAGTGTGTTTTTAAGTTGGAAAAAACACACACTACATTGTTTCATTTGCTGGATTCCACCAATCACTGTTTTGAATGCTGGTCAAACTGGACGGTACCCCATTTTCGGAAGCAGAAACAGCTACCAACCATTATCAAATGCTAGTAACGGATGTTGTGTTTATACTTGTTTTTTTTTTTTTCAACATTTTCCCGTAAATTGAATTTATAATTAAATAATGACCAACTCAGTAATCCAACAAAAATGTCTAATTGTAGAGGAGTGTCAAGCATCACACCGTTGCGGGAGTAAAGCGGGTAACCCTCAGGTAGAATAACTACCAAAAAAGCGTGAACTGAGTATACCGTATAAGTAAGAGGTATGAAATCCTGTAAAAATTGAAATGGAGGGACAACCCCAAATAAACGATTAGAAAGAAATGTTGTGTGTTCTTTATTAAATATAAGTACAATAGTTCTTTGATCCAAAAGTTTACAGAATTTAATAAGTTGCTTGGTCCCTTACTTTTTGTAGGTTTCACGAATAGCAGTAGGCCATGGCTCCCCCTCGCCACAGGTTACTGGGATGTGAACGTTAAAAACCAAACAGCCGTCTCCGTCTCCCACCTTAAAGTTTTCAAGAGTTTGGTGCAGCTGAGAAAGGACCCCACAATGGCCAAGAGGTCCCATTTTGTCGAGGCGATCGGCAACTCGTTGGTGATTTACAGGTAAGGAAATCGTAACTGTAGATTTTGAATTTAAATGTTGTATACGTGGATTAGGGGTTTCTAGAGTAGTTGAATTTGTAGGAGAAAGAAGTTTCTTAATCGAACCAAGGGCTCTCTTCGGTTGTGTAACATGGGAGGAGAGGTGATGGTGTGGTATAGTTGCCCCTTCCATTGAGCTGAATGCGGTTTAATGCTCTGCCACACTCAGAGGATGTCCCAGACGTTTGAAGGCGTCCGAGTCATCTCCCAAGGCGACGACGGATTCAAGAATCGGGATGGGTCAACTATCCAAATCCATCACTGTTGATATAGAAGAATAGGGCATCACGAGATGAGGACTCGGTTACCTCGACACATGTAGAACTTTGAAGTTAACAAAATAATTTCTCAACAGTCTTCCTGTATGAACTCTCAACAGCTTCTCTCAAAGGAAACAGTATAAATATGATGGGTCCACCGACTGGAAGTGTGAGAAACTAGGGTTTCTACTATGGTTTTTCTGTGGTACCGAAAACTCATATGTCAGCCGATAAGTTCTGCTCGACTTCTTTCCAGGAGTCGTTGCTATTCGCTCTGGAGGATAGACATAGATCAGTAGTTTGCAATTCCTATAAAAGCAGATCAAACAAATTCAGTCCGTTACACACCGTTGTACAGGAAATTGCATGCTGATCATGAATATACCCCAAATGAGGATTACACCACATCTCAACAAATTTTCTCTGGAGAAGAACAAAAAACTTTTACAACCTTTCTCATAAATCATTGTTTGACTTCGGTCATGGATTTAGCTTTAATAACAAGGACTCCTTTCGATTGACAGTGTGTTACTAAATAGTGTGTTAAACGAAACCAAAAGGAGCTCTTCAGATGAGTAGAATTCAATTTCGGCAAAGCTTTACAGTTTGGAAATTACTAACATAGGAAATCCACAATAATTGGAGCGAACAGCAGCAATTTTGTTGGAAGATGTTGCGTTGATCCGAATTCCGATTAAATATTTATTTTTGGTAGCCGTTTCCTACAAGAAAAAACGATACAGCACCGTTAAAAATAGTTTGAAGCAGGCAATTTTTACATGTTCGCGAAGTGCAATAGTCGTGGAATCGAAATATAGCAGAAGCCCAGAATGTCATGGATCGTGGTTCACTTTGTGTTTAAATATTTATACATGACTATAATGCCAAGGTACTACATTTACTGTTCAATGGAAGTTGAAACAATTAGAGTGAAAACTGTTTTCACAGATGCTCATACTTTTCATTCGTAGTAATGAGATGGAGAGGTGTGTGGTGGAATGAGGAGTAACATAACTCCACTTTGAAAGATAATCCCGGGCCCAATCGTTGTGTTTCGTTATTTGGATTGTCATGTAATCGCAAACTACTACAATGGTCTGTTACACAACCATTGTAACAAGCTGTTCTCTTTTAAATTCCCCTGATAGGTGTGTCGCTTTCCCGAAACACCAAAATTCTGAAAAACCATGAGGGTACACGGCAAAGCTTGATACCGAAGGGAGGGGTTTTGGTTAAAAGTTGTACATCAGTGATTATATGCATAATCTATGATTTTCGTTAAGGTAATCTTTAAATAGTATCTTTATATTTTACCATTTTAAATTATAAAATATTATGTTTATAGGGAGCTTACTGATAACCCGACTATCATTGCCGTGGTCAATCTGTCCAATCTCCAACAGTCAGTAGATTTGACTAAAAGCCGACCCACACTTCCAGCGACGCTTCCAATCCTAGTGAAAACTGTCAGCTATCAAGAAATCGAATTAGGAAACAACAGGTTAGTACCTTCCCAACTAATAATAATTATTAGAACAAAAATTATTTCTATAATTAAAGTGTTCCTAAATTAGATACATATTCGGTGTTACCATGTGCTTATTTGTGTAGTCATTCACTGTTAGTTCATTATTTTCAATAATGAACCTTTGTAGTCTACCAAGAAAAAACGCTGCAAATTCTTTCACTGGGGTTTATTGTTCAATTGGCTTACATTCATGATTTGAATTTCTACTAAGCTTTGGAGTGTGCGTGTTTCACTCAATCGCTCTATCTGCTCTATCTAAGTATTCAAAAATTAAATTTCCACAAATGGGTTCTAGTTGAGACTGAGCTCAGTCGTCAGATTCTATAAATACTTGATAATAATTGATAATAATTATTATAATAAAAAGAAAAGATGAAGTATTCAAAAAAATTAAATTTCCAAACTTTTGAAATAACACTAGTTTTTTTATGTTTGCTATTGATAAATAAACATCCGTTGAATGAAAATAACAGCCCCACTCGGACAGCTTTACGTTCTTTGACAGCAAACACGAACCTCAACTCGAATGAGAATCTGAGCTTCCTTGCACTCGGTAAATTGTGACAATAGAATCAGCTGATATAATTAAAATGACACTTCGTTTTAAAGATCTTGAAACCGAGTTTTTCTCAACATATTTAGAAGTTTTATTTTATCTCCTAAAATTTAAGTGGTTCCACTCATGAGTTTCAACGTCCGTGACGATATATGGTATTTTTGACCATTGTAGATATTTAGATATCAGCTTGTGTTACATACTGACAGACCAGTAAAAAAGGAGTTAAATTTATGAAGCGGTCATTATGTCGTATTTCTTATATCTACAAGTCAATTGCAAGGTGTCCACACTGATCAGCTGAAGGAACCGTGCGCCCAATTTGTTTCCTAACCGATCTACGTAGGAGGAGTTGGAATTGAGTTCTTTTTAAAGCATGTAGAAAAACAATGCTTCCGCTACCTTGGTAGACTCGGAAGCAAAATTACGAAGTACGTGAGCACAGAGTTTAGATGAACCACAGACATTCGTCTAATAGACATTACTTTCGTGTAATAATTCACAGTGTATAAATGTATTGTTTTTGCAGTTTGTATAAAATTGAATACTCACTGAACACTATCAATATATTATTTAATCGATATCGTTTCGTTCCAGCACGCTATCCTCCGTCAGCTCTTCAAATATTGTACTTCCTCCGCTGACCGGCCTTGTCCTCAAAACTTACTGAGCCCAAGAGGAAAAAAATCAGCATCCTGCGTGGAAACTCATCTCCCGTCGATCGTAATACGATCACGACTCACTATAAATGTATATATAGTTAGTTCATCCAAATTAGAAAAATACGCATTCAAAACTAAGTTATTGAGAATTGCTAAGAACTTCTAAGAACGGATCATAGGAGTGAAATGAACTGATATGGTGTGATGATAAGTTTTTCAAGTAAGAGAGCTCGATTGTACATACCTACCTAACACCAAAGTAATGGTTTAATGAAATTTGTAGCTTAAATCTAAAAGATTCGAACACTTAAAATATTTTGCTAAATGGTATTAATCACAATATTTCATCATTACCTACCGGACAGTAAGTACCTACCTGCAATAAACAGCTAAATACCGTTTAATTCAATGTAATTTCTTTTAATGTATGCCAATAACTGAAATATTTTTAGCAATAAGTTAACTCAAATTCTACAATTGCTAGTCAACCATTCTTAAGCAACTATAAAGGCTTCTATTTAGAAATTACGTATAAGAAATAAACCATGCCTACCTTTCTCACTTTGTCATTCCCTCAAACCACGTAAACATTGGATACTAGAGTTGATTTTTCAACAAATTATTAGCTGAAAAATGCTAAAATTAGTTTATTAGCCATGTGGCGTTGCGTCATTAGGTATTAGAATGATGTTTATAGCATTATTGTCAAATAATGCAATGTCCAGCAGTTGAGCTCCTGGCAAATAATACTTCTCAGTTCAAAATTTCAATAAAAATTCGGCTGTAGATGGAATAAATTTGATTCACGGAGGATTATGGTTTGTACGACCCCAGCTTGGAGAGTCTCCGTGACATCATACCCCGCATTCAATAGATTTGGATTCACTAAATACCTTAACAACTTGACGTCGGTAATAATTAGATCGCTGTTGAGTAACTTCACGATAATTTTTCATTATTATTTAATCTAATTGTCAGCTACTAGTTATTATCTAAATAAAATCATGATTACTGCCGTTTATAGCAGCTAAACTACAGTTTAATGTTTTCACAGTTTTTGAAATGGGATGAGAGTATTGGAAAATTGTATGGGTATGGTTTTTCCCTTATTCTATATCTGGAGCCTTTTAATCGTACCTGCTATTTGAAATAACTTCATCACATTTTTAATTTTGTTTCTTTGAAAAATCGACTCTCTGCATTTATCTCGAGTTTGTTGATGATTGGCATCAATACAAGAAGGTAGGTACACCTTGACGCAACAGATCTGTCTGTTGTTCAATACCTCTTTTTTTTAATTTGCAGAGATTTCTTTCAATTGTCCCATTTGCTTTGTTGACCCCGCATCCAGACCAGACCTCCCAGATCGATGTCAACGAGGATAACTAAAAATGGGTTAAGACCGCCTGACATGGACCAAAGTGAAACAGATCGCATGTAGCTCATAGCCGGTCAAGCCCATCTCTCCGTTACCAATGTTAATTACACATCGGACTCCAGACGGCAATTAAGTAATGGCCACTGAGTCAGGCCTTTAGCGAGATGCTCACGGTCTTCCCGGAATACCGATATCCGCCTTCCAGACTCGACTCAAGCCGACTTTGAAGTTGAAAAAAGAAAAAGAAAAAACGTTCTTTCTTTTGCCCAAGATGTCATTTACCACCATCGGCACCGTCTTGTCTTCCCAACTTGATGAACGGGTGGAGAGAAGATCTTGAAGGAGGGTTGTCTTCATTGTCGTCGAGTAAAAAATCAACTAAGGTACCAACAACCCCAAGAGCTAGACGGATGGAATGGAACTGTGTTGGACCACCGAACTTCCTAGGTACATTACCAATTACTTGAGGAAAATCACACAAAATCTAGCTAAAATATTTCTATTTTATCGAATCTTAAGCTACGTTCAAAATCGGTATCTTACAGTTGAATCAAATCGTGGAATGCCAGCTGTTTTGTTCAGCATCCCCAGAAGAATATTTCCGATCGTCTTCTATGAGTAAAATCAAGCTAATAACTACTATGAATTTGAGCCTATTATGTAATTTCTGAACCACGTGTACATTTTGCTTTTGGGGCACCGCTTTTTTTCAAATTAATGCAACTTCCAAACCCTAGTGAGATTGTGAAAAGAAAACGCTGCAAATTCTTTCACTGGGGTTTATTATTCAATAGGCTTGCGTTCATGATTTGAATTTCTACTAAGCTTTGGAGTGTGCGTGTTTCACAAGTGATAGAGCGATTATTGAATTTCAGGAGGCACACAAATAAATCAACTGATCAATCCAAATAGGTATTTTGGTTGGGAACAGATTTACGTGCTCTATGCATATCTCCTGAAATTCAATAATCGCTCTATCACTTGTGAAACACGCACACTCCAAAGCTTAGTAGAAATTCAAATCATGAACGCAAGCCAATTGCATAATAAACCGCAGTGAAAGAATTTGCAGCGTTTCATACGTATCAGAATGCTTCAACCCGTGTATCGGCTACAAAGCCTTTTAGGAGTTCACTCCAGTATCCACATTACTACATCACTACGTCACTAGGTTACTGATATCAACACAAAAACAATAATAAACCAAAATAACTCGAATGTTGGCACCACAAATCGGGCCATAGATCGAGAATGGTTTGACCTACGGACCCAGGAAGGGCTCATTCGATTCCTCGTGGAGTGTTCTTCAAAAAGAGTACAAATTTAGGCCGTCTTGATTTTTTTTTTTTTTTTTTTTTTTTGAGGTTTTGAGGGATTTTACAAAACTTTGACAACCCTTAAAGGGCACTTTAAATTAAGTGAGAGAGCTGGCTCATGAATTGGGGCGTCGCCGGACCAACATGGATTTTTCCTGAAAATTTCAGCTTTTTTGCGTCAGCCGTTTAGGAGAAATCGTGCGTACGGCGGACGGCGGACGGACGGAAAAATTTGTATTGCAGATTCGGATTCTACACCCTTTGAAACGTAAACCATAAAATTTTCAGGGGGGGGGGGGGGTTAGAATTTTTTTGTTCAAGAGCGATTACAATGGTTTATTATTGAATAATAAACCAAAATAGCTCATAAGATTCTTGAAAAAGTTGCATTACAAAATCAACTCTGCCGAGTTGGAATTGGAAAAATAAAATGATATACTGATTGTGGTAAGGCATTGCACGTCTGCTACGTTTATTTCAAATGTTTACATTTACGGCACGTACCTCATACGATTTTACTCGGAGGTCACCCAATCTCAAGTGTTACTTTGCACAAGCGTTAGCTAGTTTGGCCCATTAGGAGGAATAAAATACGCTTTTATTCAAGTAAAAAGTTGTTGACTATTTCTGAGTGTACGGTGCAAGGCATCTCGTTGGCCCATCGTTATGGGAATAGTATCC
This sequence comes from Creontiades dilutus, assembly GCA_031894815.1. NCBI lineage: Eukaryota > Metazoa > Arthropoda > Insecta > Hemiptera > Miridae > Creontiades > Creontiades dilutus. The sequence goes on from JAVIWC010006729.1 coordinate 169,799, forward strand.
GTTTTCTTCCAGTAATGTTTGGTTCCTCAACTGTTTGCAATTTTCATTATTTTTCTTTAGAATTTTACTTGAGCAAGGGTGTTTAACCCCACTACTCAAAAAACGTGTGCAGAATGGGAAAGAGGCGTCGAGTCAATTATTTCACAATAATTTTTCCAGAAAAATAATAATCGAATTGCAATTAGGAGCCCTGGTGCCATGCTATTACGTTTCCAAGTTAAATACATATTTCAGTTTTTTTTTCAGTATTTTTCTCTCAAGAGACGCTGGCAATGGATCCGTCAAAGGTTCAGAGGGGCGTTTTGAGCCAAATGAAGAAACAAGCAATTGGTTTTGCTCAGCTTAAGGTAAAATGAGCAATCATTCTTCGTGGTTACAATTCTATAGTATCAGAGAATTGAGGATATTCAGTTTCCACTTTTATGGTGCCAAAAATTTCATTTAATAGGAAGAAACAATGATTCCGTTGTGCTTCTTCAGCAAGGTCTTTTATAGGTAGTGGTGTTGCGGACAGTCGGGTAGTGAAATGAAAATTCTGACGATGAAAATTGTGTTTCACCTTTCTCTAACACCCTTGGCAGTCTCCTTCCTGTCTCCAACTGACGAGTGGTCACGGGTGGTCGAGGTTACACCCTTGGTGTAACACTCTCGTTCAACACTTCAATCTTCTTGCTTACTAGGAATTTCCCTCTCGAACATGTTCCATGTTTTATCGTTTCAATTATCAACTAGGCATCTGTCAAGAGGGGGAGAGGAGGGGTCCGGAGTAACAGAGTGTTATTTCGAAGTGATTACATAATTCCTCCATAACTATTCTGAATGCTAAGAAAGTAAAAATCAAAGGTGAAGATAGTCCTAACGACCACCACTTCCTCCACTCATACTTCACTTGAGGCGAGGGGAACCTGAAGCGAAGAGGAACCCCGCTACAGCACATACTCGGGCGTTCCTCTCTTTTTATTACTGATAATTATATATAATCATTCCTTCAAACCTCTCGCCATGCAATCTGTCAGTCAGTGGGCCGAGTCTCCGTCCATTTGGAAGTCAAATTGAGGCCCAAACCCCCATTGGATAAGTAAGAAAAAAAAAACATTAGACAGTGTCTTCCTCTGATAGTAGACTTTAAATAGACACATTGGATAAATTTAGTTGGAAATGCTGAAATTATTCATTATTGACATCATCACATAGTTCATAGATTTGGTTCGAACTTCAAATTGTATTCGCATCAAGAATTCATTTAAGTGTTACACTAACAAACACGGTAGGTATGAAGGAATGTTCTTTTTTTAAACTCAATGTCTCTGGAAACTCCTTTTCAATGTTCAACTCTGAAGTAATACATACCGACAATATCTGAATTTTTCATTTGTTAATGATTTTCCTTTCTATTTATTCCGTGTTAAAATTATGCAACGGCTTGATGATCCAGTGTTTTGTGGCTTTTTGCGTGATCCTAATAAATACTGTCCTTCTAGAATTCACAATAATACCTTTAGTTCTCCGACAAATATCATTTCAGAGAATTTGTATGAAATCCTCTGTAAATTGAGGGAGCTAATGTGAGGCTTGGGTTTTCAAACGCAAACATTCAAAATGCTATAAAACACAAAAAAGGCAAGTAGGAATTTTGATTTCAGAAATCACCATAATACAATATACATCACATACGAGAATATACTACAAGGTTTTTTTGACTTGGGAATTAAGCTTCCATGTGGAATGGCAATTTATTGCCTGCCTACCTTTTCAAAGAGCCCAGCGATCACGAAATGCTCAATAGCTTAGTAGATTTTGAAGCAATAAACAAATGGAAGAGGTAGGACAGGTTCATTGACGGTCTGAAACCGAATGAAACAGGCTGAGGACATCTTCATCCGGACGTCGTTCATTAAAAGAGTGGATGGCTGGCTGGGGCAAACCGCCTGAGGCCGTCGGAACTGCAAGGCCAAAGCACTGACCGAAAACTAATGTCCGTTACTTCTGGAAAACACTTACCGGTGTTTCTTAAATCACAATGCAGTCAACCAATGAACGTCACAATTATGCTGCTCCTGTGTCTTGACTATAGATAATAATAAATGCGACATATTATTAGAAAAAGGTTTTTTATTTCTGTATTACATAACCCTCCAAAGTGGATTACCAGACTACCAGGATTGGATAGTACATCTAAAAATTATGCTTCTTAGGTACATTCGGAATTAATTACAGAAATCCAACTGAAATTTAACAAAATAAAATGAACCAGGCCTATAGCGCATTATCAAAACTCGCCACATCCGTGAACATTAATTTTACTCTTGAGTGTATAAAAAGAGGAATAATTTATATTTCTGCGCGGTAGATCAATTAGTTAAGAAAAAAGCCATCGCTAAGGTGATCGCTCGACAGCATTAATCTGATCAGTGAGTCTCACTTCGTCATTAACTTTTCTAGACGGGCTTCTTCTTAATATTACTCCGTGAACGCCTAACGACACCTATTTTACGACACAAACGCTGATGTCGGAATATCTACAATGGTATAGTATATCTAATATTCTACACATCGGCACGTCGCAGATATTCACGAATAGAACAACTGAAATTTAGCTAGATAAAATAAAACACCTATCTACGATTTACTTGTCCGCAAAAATGTGAAAGACTCGATCGGAGACGGCGATATTTGTGTAGCATCCATCTTACAACAGGTCTGGCCCTAGTGACTCTAAGCATCCAGGCGTTTAAAGACAGATCAGCGATGTATGAGAGAATGGAGTAACCTGAGTGATATCATATGATCCACGGAACTGATTTCTATCTGAATTAAACAAAAACCTCGAGAGTTTCTAAGCTTTGTACGTTTTAATAGATTAATCCTTAAATATAATCCGTTCAGATTGATTGATCAAGATTCCGAGATACTGGCACATCCCGGAACGATTTGAGCCAAATTCCGTGAACTTAGGCCCAGCGGTTTCGGAGAAGAGCTTTGGACCACGGACAGACAAATTTTTCCGTTCGATTTTTGAAATTTACTTATCCTGAAACGTAGACCAACAACTGTTAGGGAGCATGTTAGAAAAATAAAATCCGTGGTCCTTTAGAAAGGTCTATTATTGAAAATAATAAACCAATAGTAGGTAGTAGGTAGAACAAGACTGCTGTAGGGCTGACCCATGTTGAAGTGCAGGAAATCGATCATGCAATAAGTTTCATTCTTACCAGTGTGTTCTTACCGGTGTGGCACCGCAAAGTCATAATCATCTTTTCTCAGTGTCAAACTAAATCCGAAAAAATTATACAGTTGTTATCCAGGAATGCATATCTTCTTCTTTGCTTCCTGTTACTCCGCAGGGGAGTATAGGGCCTGAACGAAATTCCGCCAGCCGTCCCTGCATTTGGCCAGTGACCACAGGCTGTTCCAGGAATGTCCCTGCCGTCCTGTCTCTCTCATAGTAGTGCTCCTCCACGAGATCCTTGGCCTTCCTCGGCGACGTGAACCCTGAGGGTTCCACCCAACGGCATCCCTGCCGATCCCTTCGTGTCTCAGAGTGTGTCCAATCCAGTGCCATTTTCGCCTTCTCACTTGTAACTCCGCCCTCTCTGATCCGTTCCTCATCCACAAGTCAATGTTAGGGATGACATTCGGCCATCTTACGCCAAGGATGGAACGTAGCGCTCGGTTGACGAAGACTTGTAATTTTTTATGAATGGCTGCTGTCCCACGCCATGTCTCACAAGCATAGAACAGCACAGACAGCACATTTGACCGGAAGATGCGGAGTTTGGTGCGTATGCCAATGTTTTTTGCACGCCAAACTGAACGAAGCTGGGCAAAGACCCCCTTTGCCTTGTTGACCCGGGCCAGTACATCCTGATCGGAGCCGCCATCTTTGGAGATTATGCTCCCCAGATAGACTATCCTATTGACCTGCTTAATTGGGATCCCCATATGTAAAAGAGGAGCACTAAGTGATCCTAAGTTCATAAGACTTGGACTGGTTAATTGTCAGTCCCTCTTCCTTTCCAAACTTCCCCAGATCATCCACTAGCCCCTGGATGTCACGAATGTGGTGGGCCAAGAGGCAGACATCATCCGCGTATTCCAGGTCCTCCAGTCTCCCAGTAAGGCCCCACTGAATACCTCTTTTCCTTCTCCCATGCATCCCTTTGACCACTTTCTCCAGGAGAACCAGGAAGAGGATTGGGGAGAGTAGGCAACCTTGTCTAACGCCTACATTAGTGGGGGACTCCTTTGTAAGGTGACCATTATGGCTAACCACACATGTATACTCATTATACATAGCTGGAATCAGTCGAGTGATTTTATCTGGGACTCCCATTTCTTTAAGAGCAAGCCAGAGCCTGTCCCTTTTTACTTTATCAAAGGCTTTTACAAAATCAATGAAAACAAGGTAGAGAGGGCTGTAGGAATGCATATACCTAGTAGTAATTCAGTACCTTAATGGCATCAAGAGAGTAGGATATACGCACTTTTCGGTACAGGGAGATATACCGCGGGGATTGGCTAAGGCCAAGCCACGGTTTTAATGTTCTCGGAGATGTCTTTTCACATTGGTGGTATCGAAAATGCCAGAAGACCAAGCGCTAATACACACGAGTGAGGTAGAATCCTCCCTACTTTGTATATTTGACGAAACAGCTAGCACCACACCTTCTTGGCAGTAGGAATCAGATTTGTTGAACGAGCCCTAGGTAATCTGCAGTTATACGAAGGTAAGGTGCAAGGATATATTGTTCCCATTGAGGATAAACCCCCTGCCCCACCTATTTAAAAGAAGGTCGGAGTTGTTCAAAGTCAAGAATTAATGTAACCATAAAGTCAACCCACTGAGCGTAACGATCACTAATAAATTATGAAAACCTACCCGTTCAAGAACATCGGTAAGTTTGGTCTCGCAGAGAGACAATGACGACAATGAACGAAGAAATCGGCATTTGGCTTCACCACATATTCGGACTGCCCCTGGTCAACCTACACGAGGTCGCCGACTTATCTTGCGAATGGATTCTACCCAGACCGTCAGACTTCACACTGATCGCCTCATCAAGTACCTTCACGATAATAACATAGACGGCGAAGGGAAGTACCCTCCTTCAATGTGGGGCACAAAAACAGGTGCAACCAATCGAACCTGCTGTATTAGATTGGGTTAGATTGTTTCTGGTGCCATTCTTGACCAATACAATCTGGTAGGACTTAACAGATGCGGCAATAGTGGGTTTCCCCTCATTCTTTCTTGATACTGCAGCAGGCCCTCGCCCTCCTGTCTCCTCTGGCGTTAGCCACAGTCTCTGAGTGTGCCCGGGATAGACCACGTGGAAGTGACCGGTTTATATGGGATGCGGTACTTATTAGGGACAGAAGTTAATGACTCCTAGGTCTACCTCTTCTTTTAACTAATGGTCTTCCCATTATCGGATGTATTTTTGTAGGTCCACATATTGTTTAGAAAGGATCTGAGACAGGGGGAGTTATGAATATCCACCCAACTTATCACGAATCCTACCTACATACTAGATTCCTATACTAATAAATTGCACTTATTATCACAGATCCATTCTCGACAACAATCTAAGTCACGTTTACAATATAAATAGAGTCACAACCTGTTAACACAGACTTTCATACTACCCAGCGTGGCTATGGAGAAACCCCGACCGCCAACCGATTCAACCACCAATACTTGTGAAATTTTTCATGCTCACTTAAAAAACAGTATTGCCTTCCCCATCCAAACATTATCATTTTCATGGACGCCGTGCTGTTGCATCAGCATTATAATACTTCAAAAATCAACTCGGTTTTGGCTGGCGAGGACCACACCATCCACCAGAACCCGACGTAAATCACAATGGGTTGCTAAGTTTATATCAAGACATGAAAAGGGGCAAATTGATGCTTATGAGTGCATGGCTCGTGCAGGCTCAAAAGTCGTCTTTATGACGGACCCCTTCATGACAATCTTTGTTGTTGATTTGACGACGTACATACATAAATTTTACTGAAACACTTGATATATTTGATTACTTTAGCTTTGATAAAAAATATTCCGTCATGCTGCATTTTTCAACCCAACGGGAAGATTTCGATATGTTTTTTGACCTCTGGGAGGATAACGATGAATCCCCGTTATAACTAATGGTCCGTTCCGTAGTAACGTAGTTTACTTGTGTCGTTTAAGGGCCGATTTCACCAAAGATTTAAATAAACTCTAATTCAATGAACCACCGATCTCAGCTGTTCAACAACGATGCTCGGTTCCAACTCCGGCCCATATGAATCAATGATCAAATATGCTAAATCTACGATCAAAATCAACCCACAAAGTTGGGTGGATAGATTCCCGAACAATGGTCAACATCAGTTCTCCTGGCCATTTTTTTCCATTTCGAAATTTCGTTTCCCTGGGTTACTGTTCATTATGGCATTTTGTTTTATTGTTTTGTTTGTTGTTGTTTCACATTTCGTTGGTGTTTCATGTTTTGTTCGTATTTTTCCACATTTTGGGCTGTTTGTGTTATCTGTTGATTATTTGTCTAAATCGTGCTGTAGGTTAAAAAAAAAAAACATATATGCTTGGTTACAGCATTCAAACCTGAAGACGTATTCGACGGGGATTTTGCAGATTTTTTAGTTCGCCTTCCACGATGGATTAGAGAGGACGGAGGATTTCGAGCTTGACTCTCAAGAACTATTGTTTTCTTGACCCTTGAACAATTGAAAGTGACATCGAATACTCTAGTGGCAGGTAAATATATGGAACTAACAAAAACAGAAAACAATGAGTAGAGCAAGGGAAGTCGTAAAGTACAACGAACATTAATCGAACAAAAACGGGACAAGAGCGAAAAAAACTGTTGATGGTCAGTCAGCCAGTTAGTCAGTTTCATCTCGTTATCACCTTCATTTTGAGGGCTGCCTCCACAGATCTCAGCTGCCTCCTTGATATGGTCTAAATCAGTGATTCTCAGCAGGGGCGATAACTGCGGGGCAGTGTACTGATTTTGGGCAGTAGGGGGGCGGAGGGTACGTTTTGGGCGATAGGGGGGGCGTTAAGATTGTAAGATTAAGGTTGGGGGGTGGGGAAAATGAGCGTAAATAAGTAGACTTTTCCCAACGTTTTTTTTTTTTTTTTTTTTTTTTTTCAAGCAGGATACCTCCCGTTCATAAGTTTGTAGAACGCCTTCTGATTACGTTTCCGCAAATCACAGACAGAGGGGGATCATAGTTTTCACTTCCCGTGCATCCAGTTCACCCGGAAACTCATTTTGCGGAAGCAGAATTTCGGCCGCAACGAGTTCAGTCAGTTTCCAATCCTGTCGGATTTGGATAAAGACAGTAAAATACCGTTTGATGCCGTCGAAGTTTACTGTGAACACCTGTCCTGTTAGCATGAAGACTTTTCCCAACGTTTTGAGGACGTTTTGTCGCTGGAAGTTCCTCAATGGATTATAAATCCTTTTGTAAATATTCACACAACAGACGTTATGATTCAGGAAGAATTGGTCGAACTTTCAACGAATGAAACTTGAAAGCCATCTTCCAGGATGGAGATAGTGATAGGCTCACCGAATTTTGGCTTCAAACGAACATTATTCACCTCTATCCTGGAGTGTGGACCGCAGTCAAGAAATTTTTGATAGCCTTACCCTCTTCTTACCTCGTTGAGCGGGGATTCAGTAGTGTAACTGATCTAATAACAAAAAAGAAAAATCGACTCGACGTCGAGAAAAGAGGAGCCTTGCGCCTTCATCTCACTAACATCGAACCTGACGTCGAGAAACTGGCAATGAAGCACCAAGCCCAACCATCCCACTGAAACGTGTATGTATTTCAACCAAATTATTATCTCCCAATCAATCATATTATTTTTCAATTAAAATTTTTCATCGATTCAAATCTTTCTTCATTTTGCTCTCTAGAGACACCCCTCTCCATCTCTTCTCTATATCGTACTCTAACTTTCCGGACTCTTACGTTAGGGGGGCGTTAACAATTTTTCTACTTCTCAAGGGGGCGGCAGCTCTGAAAAGGTTGAGAACCACTGGTCTAAATCAACGTTCAAATTTAGATCGACGTTTCGTGGAAACGGTGTAACCATTAATGACATTGGTGAAGCCCCTCTATTTCAAATCAACGGTCAAATCTCTGGTTCCATAAAGCGAATAGTCCGTAAAGCTACTTTAAACGTGGTTATTGTTTGTTGATGAAGTCGATTCTAAATTGAACCGAGGTGTTGGTGGTTCGAGGATTCCGAGCCATTTGCCAGGTAAACTTATCAACTGAATTCTCAGTGGAAGAAAAGGCTTGGTATGTTGAAGGTTAAACTGACCAAATATATGGAATCAAATATTTGTACGTGTTTGTTTGTACTGCATGACGAGGGCTCCTTGGGATTCCACCTCATGAGATCATTAGCGGGAGGGTGGTAGAGTGGGCCCGTGAAACGTGTACTTTTCATCTTTAAAACGAACAATAGTTCTCGGGTCAAAATCAATTGTATAATCCAATAAATTTCTTAAGATGCTAAATATATTTTTTTTACCCCCACCCCGTGATCCCTTGCTGTTCCAATAAGCCTTCGCGAATAGGAAAGTTCAAGTTTTAAGGGTCAAACTAGTGCTGCACCTTATGTGTCAAATTGGAGCTCTACTGACTATGAAACTCCCTTTGCCACTGCTACCTTCTTACCCGTACCCGTAAATGGGCAGACTTTGTTTTGCTCATAGCTCGTAAACGGTTGGAGCTATGGAAAAGTGGAAGGAGTTCATCCGAATGGAAATTTCAAGAGCTGCAACTTTTCTTCTATGACAATTTTCGATATCTTGAACGGTTTTCGAGATAATTCAGGTTTACATCGATAAAAGGCGAAATAAAGTGAAATAATGGCGGTTCATAGCCCTTGAAACCGTTTTAACTCCGTCAAATGAAAATAACACACAAAACCCGTTGAGGGCATTGTAAAACAAGTAATTACAAACATTTTAAGACCTCGAACACCTAATTCTACTGAGCGACTCGGGAGAAATCGCGTTTTTAAGATTTGCGGACGTTATCCGCCAGACAAACAAAACGGACGCTCATACCGGCTTTCTGTAGGGTCCGTTGCGTTCTTTACTTTATTACGAAGAAAATCAGACCGCGTACGCTTAATTTGATCGATTGGAACCGAAGATATAGTCAAAAAACCATGTTTAGGTCATAAAAAATCGTCAAAATATCATACTGCTATGACTTCCAAAACCGTTCATTTTTGGAGGAACTGACCTGGCAGGCCTTTTTTATTCGTTAATGGAAGCAACTACACCAAGTATGAACAAAATCGGAGGGGGTCGGTACATTTCGAGTCTGTCTGGGTATGAAATGACCAAGTGGCAAGAGCTTCCATCTAGCTGAGTCCTTTTATACAATTGAATCCTTCCCACTATCATCCCGGCTGTTGGGGGTTGATAGTCGCAAGGGTTGACTACCCTTTCGTTTGGGGTGTGCCGCTCTTAGACGCTCTGATTTATTGTCAGTACTTACATATATCTTGTCTAGGAGGTTCCTCAACATTCACTGTCAGCGTCGTTTCCTGATCTATTTTACCTACCATTTGGAAATCAGACATATCTGGAGGGTTTATCGGTAAGGTTGGTAGGGATCGCAGGTGCCCTGTCCACATTGCGATAAAGCTCGCGAATTACATCCTTGGGTGAGCCCAGCCTATACACCGGATCATCCCTGTGCCTTCGAAGCAAGTGCCTGTTCCAGAGGTCGCTGGAAAGTGGTAGACAGGAAAGACATCGAAAATGACGGCTATTGAAGGCGTTCGATCACTTTCCACCACATAGTTGAATCGCATCCATAACTGTATCCAAAAGGATCTCACAGGAAAGACATTTTCCACCACTTTCCCAGCCACTCTTAAACACGTCCGGAAGGACCCATTTTCTACTCTTTTACTTTCGACGAGACTCCCAGCAGGTACAAGTTCGCCGGAAACTCAACTAAAATCCTTCTGATTAAATTTTGTCCAATCTTTCCCAGTGCTTAGAGGAAAGTTGCCTAAAATGCTACTACTTCAAATTATCGATGTGACTCCTTCTACATATTTCCTAGTCCGTTTTTCCGGCCTTGTAGTACCGAAGGCTTCAGACAGACCCCCCAGGCTATGAAGATAGCCTGCGAAGAGGACGGGGGACCCCAGGTGAGGAAGGGGGCCCCCATAGAGAGAAGGGGCCCCGGGTCCCGGTCCTGGATCCATGCGACCAGTCTCCCGTAGGGCTTGGCAGGATGTGGGCCAGGGGTCCACTTCTCAGTGTTCTAGTGTTCGTATCAGCACGCCTCATTCTCACAGATTCCGCACCAAGTAAGTGGACAACATACTAACACATCCCACAAACAATTGCAGGAAACTAGATACGAACATAAAACATAGTGCTGTACAAATCAACCCGATCGGAAACAGCATGTGGATTATCAAGTAATCAGAAGTAAAATAATTTGTTATTGATTAGTATTGTTGTTTTAAGTTTTATTGTACTTGACAAATGCTATCCTGGCGTTGGACGGTGACAAATCCTTCATAAATCAAAAGTTTTGTTCCATTTGTTTCTTGTTTTTCCTGTGTAGGTAGGATACTGAATCCAATTACCCAACTACAAAATATAAAGAGCTGAAAAAAAAGAAAGATCAATGTCCTTTTAGAAAAGTCCTTTTTAGGAATGTCCTTTTTAAAGTTTAATTACTTATAAAATGGCAGAGATAAGATTTCGGGTTTTAAACATAATATTTTTCTATCAGCACCATGTTATTTTTCGAAGTTGAAATCTTTCATATTTTTATGAGAAATTAATTTCTATAATCAAAACTTACTTTTAATCAATTTTTTTAAAAAGAACATTGATCTTACATCCCCGCGTCATTGATTATTGGCCTAGTCAGTGTAGCCCCCATGTATTTGATAGTTGAAGCGCATACAAATAAATTTCCGCCCAGTACATGTGTAAAGTATGTACTTACTTGAATGTATATTGTTGCATGTATGTACTTGAGATTTTATTTCTGTTGAGCCCTAGTGTACATGTTTTTTTAATCGTGTGACTCCACAGTGTTTTGGAATCCAATCCAAACATGACTTGCCTTTTATTAATAAAACGTTTGGACCTAAGCAATTATAAGGGTATTACCGTAAAAGTTCTCGTACATCTTAAATATCAATACTTGAAATCTCAAATAGTACCAGGTAAAGTACGGTAACATCTTTTGAAAAAGGGTGGGCGAATTTTGTCAACTTATCAAAACTTTTTTTATATTAATCCACTTTCGGGCACCCGAAATCTCATCCTGAATTCTAATAACATTCATAAAAGGTTATTTCAACAATGAACCTTTGTTAATTGGCCTAGGTGGAAATTCAAACACCCTGCAATTAGGTGGTGGGTGTACATTGGTACCTTTTAGTTGGTGTAGAGTGTGTGTCGGTGTCACTGCAACATTTCTGGGTTCGTCTCGTTTGTTCCTAATAGCCCATGAATGCTTAATGTAGTACCTTTGCTATTAAAAGCTGTCGTTGAAGACAATCAAAAATCCCTGTAAATTATTATAAAAACGTTTTAAATTTCTTTACCTTTGGATAATCCATCCACCAAGACCACTGTGTTTATCTGCGGTACATTATTTAACTCAGCGCATCCATAACTTGTAATTGTATTGTATTGTAATTGTATCCTTAAAAAGATCCGTGGATCGATTAGGAAATATCTAGCCATAAGGATCTTTCAGCTGACAAGTATGTCTTTATACCAAGCAATCAAGACGTTCTAAATATTGACCTCGCCATTAAGTTAAATCTCTGAGCACCAACTCTTCACAAGTCCCTTTATACATAACAAAAGCTGATATCCAAATACCAAAAGCGGTGCAATTCACTGTACATCGACACCAAGGTTGAAACAATCGCTTATTATTCTGAACGTCAAGAACATGAAAAAAGTCGGCCAAGTTTGGTTGACAGTCCTTAGTCTATCAGGGACATTCATAGATTTATTGCATGTTGCTGCATGAAAATTGAGATGACGCATCAACCCATGAACTGAATTGAAGGGGATACCCATCTCAGCTTTCAGAACCTTAATGATAACTCTCGACTAGTATCGATGTCTTGAAATAATTTCACTAAAACTAATGAAAGATTAACTCTACAATTCGACCACAACAATTTTTGTTGATAATTATTCTCACCTTGGAACGATTATCAAGCGCCCACCAATTTTCATGAGCCATCACATGTCATAATCAGCTAATAGTGCATATCATTGAAGACGGTCGCGTAGAAAACACCCAGTTTTGTCGGGCGGAAAGACTGCTTCAGATGGACATTCCCATACAATTGTGCAAAAAGGCCATCGCCCGTGAAAACTTATGAACAATTTTCATTTTTGGGGCCTTCAAGTCATTAAACCCAAGGATTAACAGTTTTAATTGACATTTAACGAAATGAAGTGAAACACCTAAGCTTCAGTTGTCCAAAATTGTAAGGCAAAAGTTGTCGAAAACTAAATTTCAAAAGGAACTCTAGAAGAAAAAATGGCTAATTCTAACGCATGGGTTTATTACTTTCAGATAGCCCTTCTGGGCAGATCACTGAACTGCAGATCTGCAATAATTATAATTATTGTATGGGATGTATAGTCATTATTTAAATACAATGCAATAGGCACCAATCTGCAAGGGGATTGGTACATGTGTTAAAAACAAATTAAAAACGTCGTCAATGGCTCATTATCTAAAATCTCTCGGGGACAGGTAGTCCGAGCGAGCTGGAGCGTCAGTCCTCCAGCTGTTTACTTTCAGTGGGAGTACTAATTGCCCCGGATCGAATCCGGCTGGCACCAATGATTAGAGCAAAAATCCTATCAAGTGTTGTAGACCTGTCCTGTCGTTAGACCCGTGGTCTCTGATCTCGATATCACGTGAATCCAAAACGCTCCCAACTCAGGGGCGTGAGGCAATAGGAAGCCACGAGCGAAGTCGCCAGACCTAGTTCCGATCCTCTCTGGAGGACGGCTGGCGACGTCCGCGACACCTCCGGGTAGTCGAACGAAAATCCAAGGTGATATTCCTTGTGAAAATTCTAAAATCTCTCTCTCGCTCATCCATTTCTTGCCTTGCCCACTTTATGTGCCACACAAAGAAACCCATATGTAATAAACCACTCAAGATCGATTAGGAACAAAACCAGCCGTAAGGGCGTTCAGTTTATCACTGATTTCCTTTGTTGTTTGTAACTGACTTCTTGCTGTCCTAAGACAATTGTATGAATCTGTCTCAAATGTCACTGTGTTCAATTCTTATGTTTAGGCTGTCTCATACTCGACTCAAATGATTCTAATAGGCATCACTGTAGTGACGCTTAATTGTTTCTGAGAGACGTTTTAACTACCTACGTTTTTGTGAACGTATTCGCATGAGATACTTTCTGTCTAGAAACCATAACTTGTATGTCAAAGTTGACAATCTAACTATCTAGTATTCATTTTTGATTTCACGCTAAAATAAAATAGTAATGAATGAATACAGTCGCCTTTGTACGTATATAACTAACTTTTTAATCTTCGGTAAGGGTTAATAATTTTCACCCAAGCGACTCAACTAAGTCGAACCTCATCCTATCAACGGGTCAGATGAAACTATCGAATCACTTGATGAACCGCGAAGTGATGAAATCCTGGACGCACTGCATCCCGTCGGCGATTTTCCCCTGCCAGACGGGCAGTTTCGTCTCCAGCTCGGCCAACTTGCCCTTGATGATGTCAATCGCCTTATCCGGCGACATCTTATCCGGACACGGCTTCTGGGCGAACACGTTGGTCGACGAGGCGACGTCGGCAGCGTTCACCTTGACGTCAGAAGCCGAGGGCTCGCCGTCCTTTTTGAGCTCCGACGTCGTTATGTGCATCTGCGACGTCAACGCTGGCTTGCCGAGAGCACCGTCAACTTTGGTCATCACGTGACGTCTAATGGCCCAGAGGAATTCGGTTTTCAGGAAAGTGCGGAGAAAATTCATTGCCCTCCTGTATTCGAATGAAACAAGCAATAAAATCGACATTTTTATGTACCTATAGTTTGTTCCTCATGTAACCGTACATGAGGTAGAAAAGTGGGTACAAATGTGTTTCAATTTCTGAAAATCAGATGGGAAAAATAATCAGGCGGAGATTCGCTTGGAGAATACTTATAAACTGGACTGAATGAAAACTAGCGGGAAGGCGAGAAAAATGACCCACTGTCTTACTGATGATTGATACTTGGAAAAGACCAGTACCTTGGTGCCACTAACTCCTATCTCTGATAAGTACCGGCTCCCATATAAAATTGGCACTTCCTAGTGGTCCATCTCGGGCATACTCATAGTGTGGTAGAGACAGGAGGGAATGCTCTATCTTCATGAAAGAGATAGGAGTTAGATATCTTCATGAGAGAAACCCACTACTGCCGCATTCGTTAAGTCCTGCCAGATTCCAATGGGCCAGAATGACCCCAGAAACAATCTAACCCATCTCTGATACAGCAGGTTAATACCTTTATTTCCACAATAAAATATAATATAAGGAAAAGTTCTTCAATCCAAGAACACCTGGAGTCCCCAAAACCAAACAACGGCGATAGACTTTTGGTGATCAGGAATGCTACAGGTTGGTCCCCATGATTTGAATGTCCGCTTTTATGCAGACTAATAAGATGACAACTAGAAAACTCAATTCTGACGTTCTTGTGAACCAATTGTGTTGGTAAGAAGGATTAAGCCCAAAAAACTTATTTTAAGGGAAAAGAAGACGAACTCAATCTTGCACTCTTATACGAGGGGCAAACTATAAATGGTAAAAGAAGAGTGAAATATTTAGTGTTAAACAATAGACCCGTAGGGGGACCACTTAGCTGCAATTCGAAAATGTCATGAAGATAGATTCCATTTGGAATAGATCGATAAATGTTTAGAATATTCTATTTATTTGATTCCAAAGTGGGTGAGTATGGTTGGGGGAAATAGTTAATTTAGTTGGAGCGAAAAAAAGTCAATACAGAATAATTCAATCGTCCTTTCAAACTAACTTGAAAATTAGAGCTAGACCGGACAAATAGACCATGAGAAAATGGCACATGATAAAATTTTTGTTCACGCGTGAGTAGGAAAAAGATAAATTGATAAATAACCATCTTTAGTCTACTAACATTCACGTTCTTTAAAAAATTCGTCAAAACCGGGATGAAAACTGTAGAAGTTGCTTCGATTCAACCTTCAGCATCAGCTACCAAAGAGTCAATCACGTTGAAATTGATAAAATATAGATGATGAATTGAAGAAGATAAGTGATAAACCCTTCTTCAACTGAACTCCAAATTTGAACGGGATCGAATGACGAAGGCATTAGACAATTTTGTGATGGATTTTACGTATGCGCATGCAGCGAAGTATCAACATTTGAGCCATCAAACTTATAAGTGGCCATCCACAGTCAAATGTACACATTCCCGAACAATTTAATTGTAAATCAGATGAAAACTGGAAATCTGTAGGAATGGAATACAACTGACAGATACTGTCTATACTGGTCGTAAACGTCCGAAACTAGATCTAGAATTCGGAGTATAAAAAAATGTAGCACATAACAAAACGCTGCAAATTCTTTCACTGGGGTGTATTATTCAATTGGCTTGCGTTTCACAGGTGATAGAGCGATTATTGAATTTCAGGAGATATGCATAGATCACGTAAATCTGTTCTCAACCAAAATACCTATTTGGATTGATCAGTTGATCATATTTGTGTCTCCTGAAATTCAATAATCGCTCTATCACTTGTGAAACACGCACACTCCAAAACTTAGTAGAAATTCAAATCATGAACGCAAGCCAATTGAATAATAAAACCCCACTGAAAGAATTTGCAGCGTTTCATGCGTATCAGAATGCTTCAACCCGTGTATCGGCTACAAAGCCTTTCAGGAATTCACTACAGTACCCACATTACTACATCACTACATCACAAATCAAAATATTGATTTTTCCTGAAAATTACAGATATTTTGCTCCAGCCGTTTGGGAGAAATCGTGCGAACGGCGTACGATGTACGGCGGACGGACGGAAAATTTTTTATTGCAGATTCGGATTCTACACCCTTTGAAACGTATACCTTAAAATTTTCAGGGGGGGGGGGGTTAAAAATTTTTTTTTCAAGAGCGTTTACAATGGTTTATTATTGAATAATAAACCAAAATGAGCCGAATGATTTTCCTTGAAGAATATTGGACATCCATAATTACAATGACTGAATTACTATTAGAAATATTAGGATCATCAACACTAAAGTAATGCCGAAAAGGCGGTTCTATGTGGAATCCAATTCTAGGCAGGGTAGATAAATGAGTGTTTAGTTGGCATCAAAATTACAATTTCCGTTAAGTAACGATTCCCATTTAGACGCCCTATAAAAATGATCATATGTTATTGCAACTCTAGGCAGGACATAAATAGTTGAAGCTGCCACGCCTAGAATTGTGTGAATGTTGAGTTGTCATCACAGTGGACACTCACAGTGGACTTTCATATGGACACCCCACAAAGAAAACATCATATGAGACATTTGTAGAATAAGTTAATATGAATAAATTTGAGAAGTATTTTGGTGAATTTAATGTTGCGTGGGTATCTGCAATAGGAGTAGCAAATGTTGATGGAGCGAGTGGAGAGTTATTATTTGGATATCGTAAAAACATTCCTAATTATAGGATTCGTTACGATTATATTAATGAAAATACCTTAATTCCCCTCATGTTAGAGCATATGGTGATTTATATTGTACCAATGTACATAAACTGTAACAGATGGATGGAAGATTTTGATAGTTTGAAATCGAACGTTGGAAGGTTTAGACGGTCAGAACATTATTTTGATGGGAGATTTGAACTCTGAGAGGGTGAACTACAAATGTATGACAGTGTATGAAAATGTATGAAAAGTGTGCCTAATAAGTCCACGTTTAAAGCACGAACGTCGGTCTATGGATAGGATGGTGGATTCCATGGGAAGGAAGTTATTGGAATTATTAGATTATGGGTTGGTACTACTCAACGGAAGAACTATAGGTGATCCGAATGGTAAGGTTACATAATATGTAACCTTATTACATATTATGTAGATGCTAGGGGTAGTTCTGCTATTGATTTTGGTGCAATCCTTGCATATTGTTGAATCTTTTGATGTTGGTTGTCAGATGTACTCAGATCATGTCCCTCTGATTATCGTTTTGACCGAGTCTGTGTCTGATTATAATAATGAAGAACACAATGGGACTTCTAGGTTACGTTGGGATAAAACTCGCTGTAAAATATATAAATAGTGTAAGGGATGATGAATCATGTGAATACAAAAAAATTGTACTTTAATTTTGATTGCTTTTAAATTTAGTTTCTTTTTTGTGATTCATGAACTGAACCCCGGCTGGTAGCATAGCTAATGCCGTAAAGTGTTTTGGTATACAAATATTATTTCTGTCGATTGTAAATAAACACTTCATTGATTCATTCATTCAAAGAAAACATTATAACAGGTCTAGCTAGGATAAAAATAACATTAACAATAACAATTCATAAATGGACGCCTCCCAAAAAAATCACCTAATGTTGTTACTTGGAACACACTGTTATACTGTGTTATACTAACTGTGAGTAAATTCAAGTAAGAATCACCGCGACTTACCTTTGGACGATGAAGTGATCAACTTGATATTTCAACTCGAAAAATGCCTGCTTCGATTAATAAATTTTCTGTAGTAAACGTTATGGTTGTCAGAGAATAATTTGCGGGAAATTGTGGAGCAAAGAATATACAAAAAGGATGACCTCGTTTTCAAACCTCCTCACCCATCGAGAAATCATATTGAGAATAAGTAATCAGGTGGGAAATTACAAAGGAATACTCACTGGAGTGTTATTACATCAGAATGTGATGAGTGAAACCATTTTTTGCACCATTATTGAGTAATTAGAATTTCCTAAATCAAGTTGTTATTTAGTGAAAGGTTGCAAATTGTTATGGATATGGATATTTCCCCCTTAACCTACCTTGAAACTGATACACTTGAGCATAAACCTTTTTGGCTTCAGGATTGTCCTTTGAGAGTTGCAGGCATGTCGTCTCAGCCCTTTTAAGGGGCAATTGGTCCATTCCATCACCTCTATGTTGTAAAATTAAGCTTTCTACAGGGTTGAGTGTCTGTTTTTTCAACTTTATATTCAATTGCAGTATTAAAAAAAACGCCTGGCAAAGTGTGGCACAGAGCTTCTTTGCCTAGAAAACATGACCGTATAGATATTTTGAAATGTTTTGGATAATCTCCAAATGCGCAGGCACATGTTAGGGCATACATCAACTCCTTCAATAGGATAGTCGACATGTATTGCGAGTTTCTATTGTAGATAGAATGATGATACGATTGCGTTGAAATTGAAATGAAATTATGAGACCGTTTTTCCCTGACTAACTTGGAAAATTTAGTGGGATTGAACGATTGGGGTCTTACTTTAGCAGCAGAGGGTATTGATCCCGAAGCCATCTTAGGGACCATCCACGTACTAATTCGCAAATTCCATGAAAATATCTACAAAATCGGTTAAAATTGCGGGAATTAACTGCAAAGAATCAATAGCCGCTAATAACACTATCGCGTCGAAATTTTTGAGACTATCAGATGGGTTATTTCCGGCGACCATGAAAATTTGATTGCCGTCAGACCAGGAGAACCAGTGTGGATCTAATTAGGAAGACAAACACGTGACATAAACGTCCAACAAATACATTGAAATGAGTAAATAGCTAAATTCAAGACTAGATTGACATATTACTAGAATTCATGATCGAACGTGGAGAATTTCCCGTTATCATACTTTTATCATTCGAAGTTTCTTACTTGATGAGTAAAGTAATTGACTCTCAAGTCTCGAGAGACCCACCCGTAGGTAGAACGGTCTAAACAAGTTTAAAAGTTTCAAATTGTTGTTTTTTTTTTTTTTTAAATCTAATTTTCAATTTGTCAGCTTAATTACTCAAAAAATTCATTCGGGCAGTTCAAGTACACTCCAGTTTTCTGCTCGTTATGGTATACCTAGCGGTGACTCAGAATTGGAGAGCCCTGGGGGGTGGACATCGGTAGAAGGAGATTGATGAGGGTTGTTAGGCCGAAAGGGGGGCAAAGGAATATGGCGAGAACGAGGCGGGGGGCCGAGGCCCTCAGACTGCGCGGCCCCAGTTCGGCCCAAAAGGTGTGGTCCCCAGTCACGCGGATAAACTTGTAAAACTTACTTCGGAAAGGAACCAGGTGAGGTTTGGTGGGACGGAGGGAAGGCGAGGGGTCGTTGTTGCGTGTGGGCTTCTCGCGGCTGAAGGGGAATCGTGGAGTTGTGCGGAGGGGGCAGAACCCCTTTAGCGGTCCATAAACGAGCGGAGGAAGGGGGATGCTGCAGAGATGCAGGGCCGTCAAGTTCAAGGATGCTTAGTCTGCGAAGCTCTCTCCGGTCTCTTCAAAGGCTTCCTGAGCAGCTTCGGGAAGAAGTACATAATCCTTGATGCCAGAAGATCTAAAAGATATCCAAACAAAATGGAAAGATTTGTATATACGAATAGCAAAGGCATACTTCGAACGAAAATTTGAGAACAGTATTATCCTCCCTCCATCTACACGACTGCAGACCGACTCAGACCTGACCCCACTCAAAATGACCGGACCCGTGTTCAAATACGTCTGTCTGGATGTACACCATACCAAAGACCTCATATGACTGGAAAAACATTATAATCATGCTATTCTGAATATTTCAACACCATCTTTGTAATGGATTTACTTGTTATTCACATAAACAAATCAATGCTGTACCGAGACCAGTGAAGCGATGTTGATGAAATTCCCAGGGATCTCCTATATTCCTTAGCTTATGAAAGCTATTGAATTGTTGGTGGGGTACTTGACTGTAAATTAACATGGAACAAGCATTTGAAATACTCTGTCTCTAAAGGGACTGGAGTCTTATGGTCATTTCATAAAATGCTAAGCAAAAAATGGAGGTCAACTCCCAAGATGACACTTTGGACATACAAAACTATTATCAGACTCTTTTCCAGGTCTCGCTTCCCCTGTAGCTTAACAAACTCCAGAGACAGGCCTACATTGGCATAACAGGGGCAATGAATACCACTCTACCACTCCTTACCACCACAGCTACCACCAATTCCGTAGAATTGATGGAAAGCTTGCTAGTGTTCATCCATTGTTCAATTGACCTTTTCGGTATTGTGATGGACATCATGCCATGTTTGCCCAGAGTTTACTGGCGCAACATCATCATCAAACATGTAGATTTTGGCCGTACATTTTTGTGAAGCAAGTTCATTCACATATAGTGCTGTTTTGATCTGTGCTTAAAACAAGCATTCTGTTTTTAAACGAATTCTACATATAATACCCACGTTACACTAAGAAAGATAAGTGATGCAGCAGGTTTTGCAAGCAAATGTTTGTACCCTAAGACAGTTATTCATCCTCAGCACTTCGAGGGACCAGGAAAGATCAAACCTAATAACAAACAACATCAGCAGTGACAAACTTAACTCAGAATAGAATAGGAACTCCAGGAAGAAGTCCCCAAAAATTTAAAGAACATTCCTGTAGTCGATTGAATGAAAATTTAAGAATTTTTCATTATAAACTTCAAAGGGAAACGAATAAATAACCAACCGAAGATGTTCAATATTATTATTCAATATTATATAATGTACGTATTTGGTATAATCAGCTCAGTTCTACTGCATTTATTGTATGAATGATGTCGGGAAAGTACGGGACATCCAACTAAAATGCTGTCCCATCTACATCCAATTACTGGACTCGCTCAATGAACGAAAATAAACAACCGATAAAATGAGTAAACCGTGAGTAGAAAGTCGATGAGGTCGTCATTTTAAAAAGACCGAAACGAGAAAAAGAAGATGGAGATGGTCGATATGGTGAATGGCGTGTAGATGGCTGGGCGGGGGGTCATTCAAGGCGGGACGACGAGCGATGAATGGGGCCGCGGTCTGCGTACGCGCGCACCTCGTTTACCTCTCTATCGTTTACTTCGAGGAGAAAAGAAGGTTTTACTTTTTTCTTTAGCCTTTTTCAGTTCTTTTTACTGATCTTTCTTCCTGCTTATCTACTCATTTCACCGGCGCGCCGTCTCCGTCCTCTCCAGGTTATCGAGGACAACGGAGCCCCGAACCTCGGCGCACCCAACTTCCGTGGATTCCTCTAGCCTATGAATTATTTTTAGAGGATGCAAGTTATGTTCCGGCGTATCAAATCCATCGAGTTTTATGTTCCGCATTTAACGGAGAGAGTATCCAGGTGATTACAAACGACATCTCAGCCATTATTGCCATTGTTGCGATTATTGCCATCTTGATAACACTCAGTAACCCTAACTTACGTTAAACCTGAGATTTAAACGGCATTTCCAGGAATTTATCTTCTACCATCACCCACTAACCGGATAATTAAAAGCCTTACCTCCTAACCACTCGATTACCCTTGAGTGGCAAAATCTTGGTTTTTCAACACTAAATGTACGGGTTAACCCTGTTTGGGAACGAGTTATGAAGGATCTTGACCAGAGGCATCTTGTCACGAAGATCGAGGAGCAGAAACAAAGAGAAAAAATTTCAATTGATTCAGAAAAGCCCGAACAAACAGCTTTCGTACAAGTACGCAACCACGAGGGACATTTTATGTCTTTGCGCCCTCTCCCGCGCACACACCACGTACATCGTACCACCCGTGGGTACTTAATTGAATTCGCGATCGTGTTGACTCATTGTTCCGACACCCGTGGGTACTTTATTGAATTCGCGCCAGGCTACACCACCTACCCCAGTAGCGTTGTTGTTATTGTTACACTTGTGTTGCCGAGATAATAGTAAATTAAGAAATCGTAAGTCGCAAAGTTGATTGTGCTCGTTGATGGTTGCGATGTAATGGTTCCATCGTTTGGTCACGGTTCCGAAGCAACGAATGGTTAACTGTAAAGACATAATCATCACCACTCACAGGACTGTCACAGTTAGTAAACAATATGGTTCCATCGGGTGGTCACTGAGGTTCCAAATGTCCAGGTGTTAACGTAACAAGATCCAAAGATTAAGTAAATCAACAGCTTTCAAATGAGTGGTGAACTAGTTTTGTACGATCACAAATGTCGAAGATAATGATCCGTAGCAACGAATCGGTTGCAAGCGAAAACCATCAGAAATATTTTCGTGACGCTGTCCGCGTTACATTTTCGAGTTTATGTAGCAAAGTAAAGACAAAAAACGCTGCAAATTCTCTCACTGGGGTTTATTATTCAATTGGCTTGCGATCATGATTTGAATTTCTACTGAGCTTTGGGAGTGTGCGTGTTTCACGAGTGATAGAGCGATTATTGAATTTAAGGAGATATACATAGAGCACGTAAATCTGTTCTCAACCAAAATGCCTATTTGGATTGTTCAGTTGATCATATTTGTGTGCCTCCAGAAATTCAATTATCGCTCTACCACCTGTGAAACACGCACAAGTTCGCCGAGTTCTTCCAAATTCCGGACCAGCATCATAAAATACATATACAGATGATTTATTCAATCAATCAACATAATTTATGGTACACCTACCAATCCTTACATGTGGATCGCACAGTTCGGAACATGAGCTACTCACTTAGCATAGCTATTCGTGATGCATAGCAACTCAAAGGTAAAGTAAGCATCCAATATGGAAATCACAGATCAAATTTAGACAGTAGTAAGCAGACATTTGAGAGATGCTCATGCCGAGGCGACGCATCGGATCGGCTCCGGATTTCGATGCTCTGTATTCCGTATGGGTAAAATTTTACTAATTCATTTAGATCAGTGCTTTTTTCTCCAATTTCCATGAGACAAAAACGGACTCATGAAACCCATGTTTTCACTCCTATTAAGAATAGCACCAGGGAGTCACATTATGTTTGATTGTACTGACATTCTAACAGACACATATCGA
The DNA here is from genome assembly GCA_031894815.1 of Creontiades dilutus. NCBI lineage: Eukaryota > Metazoa > Arthropoda > Insecta > Hemiptera > Miridae > Creontiades > Creontiades dilutus. The sequence goes on from JAVIWC010006729.1 coordinate 192,907, forward strand.
TTTTTCTGATTTGAAAATACACTATTTTAGTTAATTATCAGGCCTGTACTTTGAAGAACCATAACAATATAATTTTCAGTATGATTCCAAACCCGTGGCCTTCAGGACGCTTGGCAAGAAAAAAACGTGGTTTTTATCCTGCATTAAATTATTCACACTTTCCCTTCAAATTATATTAACGTTTTGACAAAGCCATGTGAATTACAAACCGCACAATACTTCTTTTCTGGTTATGATCAGATTGTGAAAAGTAGGTTGAAAAATATACTTAAACAAATCAATGGTTAAGATCCATTCCGTTGTCTAGACTAAAATTATGAAAGCGAAAGATTTGATTTTTTCAAGATTTGCACCAATTCAACTCAAAAACTATCCGATCGATTTTAAAAATTCGTTCACCATTATAAAGATATGTACCGAGTAAAATGGCCACATTATATGTTTAACAAAATCAGGGATATCTACCTAAAATGGAACAATGTAACCCAAATATCGAAGTTTTGCCTTTTAAAAATCATCATTCAAACTTAAATGGTTCCTAATCATGATTGGTCACAAAAATGTCCGCAGTTGTGCATGCATAATTACTATAGTTAGGTTACACAATAACATTTTTTTAATTATCAAGTTCATATACGTTTAGAATATTTTCTGTCATGGTATTAGTTCATTCCCATTTAACTGGTTCGATTAAGGTTGATAACGTAGATGTAAACTCCATTACATTAAATTATTCGGATCGTTCGTTTCCTTCCGAAGTTATGAGAGATAAACAAATTCTCTAATTAACTCTACTTAAGAAAACTGACACGGTTTTCAAATACCAAGATATGTACTTAGCTTAAATAAATCGAATCAAATTCAAATTTGAAAATCAATAATTTAGCAGCATCATGATCGAACTGACTGATTAATGAACTAACATTTTATTGGGAGCCTCAACGGCCTTTTTATTGTTGGTGTTTGATTGATTGCATTTATAAGAACTTCATCTGGACTTTTGCGTGATTATGGTGAGCGTGGGTAAACTAGGTGCATAAATAACAATTATTCACAAATACACTTTGTGCATCTCAAAAAACCACAATAATGTAGCGAGCTAGCGACTACTTTTGATATCCTACGGTAGGTCGTTCATTCTCTTGTCTCTCGTGATAGAGAGACAGCTCTAATTATCTCATCTCATCCAAGTGTTATCGGCCGTGTGCCACCTTTTGTGTTCTACCAATTCAATTGTGCTCAAGGCCCAACTGTGTCACTGAATTCGTTATGGTCAAGGGTCCTACAAGCTTCTACTGCGCATCAGTTCACTCTTAAGGGTTCTGAAATCACTCAACTTCAATTGAAATTGGATTAATTATCAAAGTATGAGGAAAATAGTAAAATTAAGAGTTTTAGAAAGAACTCAAAATTAGTTAGGTACCCTTCGTGAAAAAAAAAGTTGCGACGTATTTATTGAATAGCTCGTTTGTCTATAAAACAACTGGGAAGGTATTCTCAGGTCTAAATTTATGGAAATTATTACATTATTGCGTGATTTTAAATCTATAAAAACTAACAGACATATGAAAAGTGACAACCTAGGTAAAGCTTCTAATAAAAGTATTAAGATGCATATTAATACGCATCTTATTATTATTGATGGAAAGCATTATTTTGACGGTGCAGGATTAGAGAGTGGTTCCGAATTGTGTAACAAGGAGGTGATGGGGTGGTTTAGTTACACTTCCAAGGGTGGAGGCAATTATGCTCGCGATTCTCAAAGGATGCTCCTGCAGCTAAAAGGCATCAGGTTTATGCTGAGAGGAAGCGGTTTCAAGAATCGAGAAGGGGGGACTATTATTGAAAAATTCTGAACATAAAGTCTATGTACTACAGGGGTGCCCACAGGGGGTTCCAAAAAAATTGGGGGGGGGGGGGTAAAGTTGATTGAAACAGTGTTTAGCGTGACGACATTCAAAAATAAACTACATCCTAGGTAAAGAACCTCAAAAAATATATACGTTTTGTCTAAATAGACAATATTGTTGACTGGGTTTCAATTTTTTCCATACCTATTCTTTAAATTTTGGATAAAATAAGGGGTGCTTACCAGTACTTTTTACATTGGCGGTGGGGGGGGGGGACAAAAATACAGAGTAGGGGTCTGATTTGGGGTGGGGGGATCATGAAGCTAGGGGGGTGCGTCATGAACATTTTTAATGGGGGGTGCGTTTTGGAAGCTTGGGGGTGGTCGGCACCCCTGTGCAATATATTGTAATGGAATGTAGACCATAAACAACCTGCACTCCCTCAGTTTGCAGTTATCATTTACCTTGCGTATTGAGAGAAGTGTCGAGGTCTTCCTATTACGAGTACCGTAAGTGAGTGATGACTCTGTCCAACAGTTACTACTAACAGCCCGCGCTCAGAATTGTGAAGTGGGTCTTTTGTATTCTGGTATTGCAACGATATGATCTGCGAAGAACGTGATGGAATTACCCACTGTCTTGAACGAAAGTAGCTGTGAGCATCTGCAAACAGAGTGGTGGACATTTATTCATATTGGCAACATGGTGCAGAATGAGAAGGACATTGACAAAATTGCTTCACAATACAATTGACGAAATGTGACGGACTTGACCTGCTAGATGCAAAATCGCTTGAAAAATTTGTCGGAAAAGTTTACAAAACTGTAAACTGCAAAAGTTTACAAAAAGGCCACAATCGTTCGTTCATACATTTGAATTTGATTTCTTCAAGTTCTAAAGGGAATGTGATCATCGTTTTGTGTTAAATTTTATTTTTGTTCACTGGTATCCCACCCAATAGTATGAAAATACTTCAGGAACTAATTTATTGATTAATGTTTTATTTCAAGGGCAAGCCTAATCAAGAGTCATCTTTAGGGCGATCTATTTCACCTAGCTACTTAATAAGACCTTTATAAATGAAGGAGGTCTTATGTATTTTAGTATTTTATTTATAATTAGACGGGAAAGCCCAATTTACATTCAGTACATTAAGATATATGAATAATGTCCAACATATAAAATATATTAATAAGTCGGGTTGGCAATAGAATGGGGGTGAAATAGAATTAATTGAAAGATATGGGGGCCAGAAATAAATTTGCACTGCGGGGTATTGACGGTCATAGTTAGCAGCTGAAACTGAACGAAGAATAGTTGTGAAGATCGAGTGGATGGAAGGGAGGCGGCCAGATGGACTCTCAAGAGCAGTGGGGGGCAGTCCAGGATATTATTTAGGATTTTGTACAGGAGCACGAGGTCCGCGGAGCTCCGTCTTCGCTCGAGGGTTTCCAGATGACATCTCTCTAAAAGCTGTTCATAATTGATGTTTTCCGAGAGGATCCTCATCTTGTAGGCGCATATCACAGGAAATTCCTCTGGACTCGCTACAGACGATACTTATGAACAGCGTATAAAGGTGATTATACTGTCACCTTAACTCGGAATATGAATCACAAGGTAAGGAGGAGCTTGACGCCGAGTTTTGTGATATACCACAGAAACCTAAATCATTGTTTAGTCATTTGCAGCGATTTTCTGACGGTCGCGTACTGAAGAATTCGTTACTAAAAAGTATGAAGTGCTTGTCAAAAATTAAATAAATTTTATCTACGATAGTATCTCTGATCGTAGGTTGTTTAGAATGAGGCGAACACGAAGGTGGTTGATAATACGGGTTTTCACTTCAGGAAATGTATTTCATTCGTGTTTTGTTTGCGAACCACCAAGAAACAGAAAAACCATAAAGCCGCCGTCTGTTATTATCCTGACCGCCATTCAAATTTCGTCGGCATAAATATTACGCTCCCATGAGAGAAAGAGAGAGGGAACGACGAACGCTGGGTGTGACGGAGAGAAAGGGACAAGGTGAGAGAGTCGGGGGGAAGAAGCAAACGAGGCGAAAAATTGGAGGCGATGCCGCCCGGGGGCCATAAAAAAAAACCTTTTCAAAACAAAGGTACAGTTAAAAGCCGGCCGGTATACGGGTTGAGTGACATGGGGGGTCCGGCGTGAGGGAAGGGGTTGACTGATTTGGGTGGTCTATCAAGATGAGTGGGAAAATACTCGAGAAGGGAGAAACGGCTGGTAGGAAGGCTCGCCTTCGCTCGGGTATCCCGGCCAAGATGAATGAGGAAGCAGCCGGTCTGTAGGGGTCGGCGGGCAGCGAGCAGTGGGAGGTCTGGGAAGCGACTGGCTTGGGAGATGCAACCAAGTTCTGGTGGAGTCTGCCAGGTAGTTCCGACTAACAAGCTTATAAAAGACCTTTATTACCGGTGGGTATCTCTGGTATTATGGTGGTGCTACCGAGACCATCCAGTTAGCATATCCGAGTTAACTACCTTGGATATTACTGTCTCCTCTCTTCTTTGTAACTGGCAAAATTATGCTAACTTGATCGGTTGATTGATAATTCTAGGATTGAACGTACGAGTTATCTCTCAGAAATCCCCAATGAATTTCATCGATACTAAATAAATGGTATCATGCTTATGCTGCTCATGCACTTAGCAGTAATAAAGTCAACAGATACAAGTTGATTCCGATGGAATTCTTATAGATTCAAAATATTGGACGCCAGCTGGTCCACAACCAACTTATAGTGGAGATGGCAGGTAGTTCTGACTAACAGGCTTGTAAAAAAGACCTTGATTACTGTTGGACTTTTCTGGTATTTTTAAATTATTCCAAAGAATACAAGGATAAGGAAGCATCCTTATCGCTTCCATAAGTAGCAAAAGGTTTTCTAAAATCAAATCACCCATTTCGTCCACGAATTCTTTGGAATAATATTAATTCCAATACTTGGCTGGGTGTCTGCTAATGTTTGTAACCGGCAAGTAAACTACCATAGTTCGATTGCATTGCTGATTTCGGTAAATCAAAATCCCCAATGAATTTAATCGATGTCAAATAAATAGCAGCTCCTCCATAGTTGTAAGCCTAGCTACCAGTTGTTTCTGATGGAATTCTTAAGGGTTAAGTGGGTTATGCCCTAGATTGTTCTCGGTAAAGAGGAGAGTATTGTGATGTCCTTGCTGATGTAGCCACTACTGGAATGGAAGCTATGACCAACTTCTGGTGGAGTTACCAGGGGGTTATTCTTTACAAGCTTCAGAAAAACAATTATTACTGTTGGATACAGGTATCTATATATATAGGTGTACGTGTTTCTTCCGAATGTACCTTGATAATGCTCCCCCCCCCCCCCCCTTGGAATTCCAATCGGTTGAGTGGGTTGGGTCCTGGAGGGCCTTTAACGAGCAGGGATGTTTTGACAGGTCTGAGATGTAACCATTCCAGCTCCTCGCTGGGATGGGAGCTTCAACCAAGCCGATTTAGAATCGCTTCTTGAAGTGTTGGATTGCTCTAGAATCATTGTATTATTGCTCCCGTGTCTTCCTAGGTAGCTGCAGTACACAATACTTCTGTAGATTGCTAAGTAATCCTCCTAAAATGAAATGTTTATAAACCGTGGATTAAAGGCAGATTTAAAAGTTAATAATAATTAATAGTTGAGCAACAAAAGTCTCTCTCAATTCTGAACAACAGATAACTTAAACAAGGGAGGTTTGACCACGGCTGGTCCATGGATATACCAGATAAGTGTATGTATTAAATTAAAATATTCAAGGAGGAGGAGGACAATTGAATCAGTATTCCCCAAGCAGAGGGGAAATAACTTGAGATAAATGCTACTGAAGAGGCCAATACCTTGCCCTTGTTGGTTTCACAATCAAAACTCATAAATACGAAGCTGCAGAATGTATCGCTAATTTGGTTATACTGGAAATGAACGACGACAGTTGAGGAAAGAAACAGTTGGTAAATAATTGTGTAGGTAATTATACGTTGCGATTGAGCTTCGTTTATTGCTGTTGAAGATTCTCCTCTTCTGCGGTCCAAAACAAACGTCGTTTCAGCGAAGAAGAACATCCAGCAAATAAAAGTCTTTCAGAGACAGAAACAGTTCGAGAGCGAGACGCGGCGAGGGGGCTCTAGGAGTAGCGGTGGATGTACGAGTATAGAGGCAGAGGTAGCTGTAGCGTCATTTAGGGCCGTCTGGCGGGGTCAGTGACTCATTAAATATTTGCAAGATATCCCTAAGTGTTTCTCACGAGTTCCTCCTCTTCCACACAGCCGCTTCGTCATCTCCCCCAGCTGCGAGTCGCGACAACTCTTCAATTACTCTTGGGAACTGTAGAACTTCCTAGTCACGGAAGGAACTCTCCATCTCTTGACGGAACCATTCAGACAGGCGTAAGATGTCCCGAACGCGGCTGTATATGATATTTTATTCCGACAACATCGTGGAAAAAGGTCGATTCGTAAAGGAACAATAAATTACAAGTGTCTTTCACAACGTAGACTGTCACTAAGTCCCTATGGTCTTTGAAAAGTCTTCGTTTCATCGTTCCACAAATGTTTTGTTTTTTTTTACTTTCGAGACCGGTTTTGGTCCTTAGTGGCTCATCCGACCATTAGAGCGGCAGGTTTAACGATTGGAAGCGACTGGGAGGATAAATTTGGATATACATATATAAAATTGTACGTCAAGTGCGCATTTATTTGCAATGTTTCCGAGTTGATCAAATTATTACCCGATCGAATGAACACTATGTTCCGAAACCGGTCCCTCAAATAAAAAAATCAAGATTGCGTGGAGCGATTGGACTGCGCCTTTTCATTCACAATTGAACGCTCCACGATACTGTGTGCTCATCAACATCCCGCTGGTCTCGGCATTTCTTATTACTTTGTGGGCTAATTGTCAATGCAGCCGTCGATGTTCATACCTACTTGAGTTTTTACTACTAACCTTCTTTCCAATTAGTACTAGTTAGTTAGTTCTTGTGTTGAATCACTCAATCGGTCTATCAACTCGTTGCACCTCTCTTTTCAGAATCTCCACATCTCATCTCATCAAAAAATGATGGCGTTTCACCAGGTGTTGGAGCAGCAGAATGACTCCATCACACTCCATCATGATATGGAGGCCATTGTTTCAGACCAACCAAATAATAATGTGTAATTAATGCCGTTCTACCGTATTTAGCAATTCTCACCATACAAATCTCTGTCCAAATAAATTGACTAGAATATGCAATTTAGTATATCGGTTTGTAGTTAGAACGGACCCATAACGGAATATATGTCTGTCCACACAATCTTGAATGCTAGACGCAATCTTGAAGGTGCAAAAGGCACGAATCAGCCGAGTTGCTTCTAAAAATTAATTTCTAATATTAATCGTGTGAAGCTGAAATTTGGTTAGCACCCCACTTTTATTCCTATTTTGCATTATAATTATCTGCATTCTAGGCCATTTAAATTTCAATCAGAGATTTGAAATGATTCAATCAGAATTTGACTTAATAAACCAAGAACTATTTTTCTACCACATCTTCAACTTGAATTTTCGACAAAAGGTGGTGTAGTATGTTGAACTGCTTATAAACGTATTATCAGTGATTTGTTAAGAAGAAACACTGACCTACTCTGAAAATTATGGCAATCGCTTTGAATTCTTTCTGCAAATTCTTTCACTGGGGTTTATTATTCAATTGGCTTGCGTTCACGATTTGAATTTCTACTAAGCTTTGGAGTGTGCGTGTTTCACAGGTGATAGAGCGATTATTGAATTTCAGGAGATATGCATAGAGCACGTAAATCTGTTCTCAACCAAAATACCTATTTGGATTGATCAGTTGATCAGATTTGTGTGCCTCCTGAAATTCAATAATAGCTCTATCCTGTGAAACACGCACACTCCAAAGCTAAGTAGAAATTCAAATCATGAACGCAAGCCAATTGAATAATAAACCCCAGTGAAAGAATTTGCAGAAAGAATTCAAAGCGATTGCCATAATTTTCCGAAGAAGAAGAAGAAGAAGAAGAAGAAAGAATTTGCAGGGTATCAGAATGCTTTAACCCGTGTATCGGCTACAAAGCCTTTTAGGAGTTCACTCCAGTATCCACATTACTGCATCACTACATCACTAGGCTACAGCGATCAAAACAAAAACAATAATAAACCAAAAAAAAAAAAACGGGGGGTTAGAATTTTTTTCCAGAGCGATTACAATGGTTTATTATTGAATAATAAACCAAAACGCAAATGTTGGCACCATAAATCGGGCCGTATATCGAGAATGGTTTGAGCTACGAACCTGGGGAAGGGCTCATTCGATTCCTCATGGAAAGTTCTTCAAAAAGAGTCCACATTTAGGCTTCGACTTTTTTGAGGTTTTTAGACACCCTTAAAGGGAACTCTAAATTAAGTGAGAGTGCAGGCTAAAGAATTGGGGCGTTGTCGGACCAATATTGATTTTTCCTGAAAATTTCAGATATTTTGCTCCAGCCGTTGGGGAGAAATCGTGCGTACGGCGTACGACGTACGGCGGACGTACGGAAAAATGTTTACTGCAGATTCGGATTCTACACCCTTTGAAACGTAAACCATGAAATTTTCAGGGGTGTTAGACTTTTTTTTCAAGAGCTATTACAATGGTTTATTATTGAAGAATAAACCAAAACTCGGCGCTGGGCGCCTCGCCAAAGGGAAAGCCCTCCGCTATTTTTGCGGTTTTCCTTTCGCTAATTTCTTATCATTTTCCTGGTTTCAATTTGCTATTTTCGTGTCGGCTCTTTCGGCTTCACCTATCAGCTGTCGAATTGAGGTGTCATGTGAATCTAGGGTGTTGAAAAGGTGCAATTGGAAAAGAATACCATCACTTCTTCAGCCCACATCAGACCCATAGCGTTCACAAGGTGAAGGAACTTGGTTATATCATTCGCCCACTGTCTTCAACTTCACCTCCTACATCTTTCTCTCTATAACAGTTCACCCGCCAACCCGACCTTGCTCTCAACCTTTTGTCTCTGTTGAGACAAGCATTAATATATTATCCGAGTTAGTATCTTCAAGTACAGCTTTAAGTACGGCTCGGGGATATTGTATATCTTTTTGGTGCTCCCACGCCATGACAAAATTATTCAAAAGATACCGTTGGAGGATGTTGCATTCGAAATTGTCGTAACCCCTACTACCCACGGTGTGAAGTTAGCGCAAAGATTGTTGTGGTAAAACCAAGGTGTTAGTTGGAAATTATTAAAACACAATAATCATGATAATGTCATGATTACATATTAGGAATACATATTATGCATTCCTAAATTATCTTCAGTAAAATGAAGGTACGTTCTATTTACAGATATGAGTAATGAAGACGACACCTCACTGCACTACTACCTGTTGGAATCAAATAATTTTATTGACCGATTAGATCATAAGGCTCTGTGTTTCCTAATTTTAAAAGGAACTAAGGACGATACGAAACTCCCAACTTGCACTATGAATCAAAGTTGATAAGCTTGATAAGCACAACATACATACATCAACGTAGAATCCAAAACTGTTGTGTACAAATCTGTAAAGGTGATTTCAAATAGCGTTTAATTAGTTTTTGAAATAATAGGATATGGCGTTTAATGAGCATTTAATAAATCAGTGTTTTCAAATTTACGAAGCTGAAATTTGAAATTAAAGGACCATTACAGTGACAAAATGCCGTGAAGCCCTGAATAGCTAACTAGGGTGGGTCGATATTTCCTTTCTATCCAATTGCCACGAATGCCGACATTTTAAATGGAACTTCATAGGGATGTTAAGTTACTAGATGCTGCGATGTCCAGCCTACGTAAACAGTCTTTGGCTGCTAGTTTTCTGCTCAATCTAGTAGGGATGATGACATTTTCCCGTATGCTACAAGTAAGTAACAATGAAAAGATAGTCACGGCTGGTGCAGCTAACTGGGCTCTCGCGTTGTAATTATTCTATATTTGGTGTACTATGCAGGTAGAAAGTTTAAATTTCTTACGTGTGGTACGTGATAATCATGAAGTGCTGTGACTAGGGTTAGCTGACGAGGCGCTAATGTGTGTCCTATTCATCCTACAAACCCAAAATGTTAAATGGAGCCTCCTACGGATCGATAGATAACAGAGTTCTCTAATACTAAGATTCCCTGTGGGCCAGTGATCACTAGAGACCACTCGGTACGGGAGATTCTTTGTAATTCAGGTATCTCCGCGCTAGTATCGGCATTTATCACGTCCGGGGTCTGATCTTCCCGGAATAGTTTTCAAACTGAAGTATAAAATATCTTAATGTTTAAGAGACGCTTTGGAGGATTAACTCATTGTAACACTGTACAGGGTGTGGCAGCTAAGATCTCTTCCCTCACCCCCACCCCTCTCTTAGAATCCATAAAAATGAGTATAAAAAGTAATAACAACGCCAACGGTACTGTTTGTACCAGGTAGGGGCGTTGAAAGTCAAACGGCCAATTAACCTTAGTTTGGAAATTATAATTATTATTTAAATCAAAGTGTTCCTTCTAGGTACAAAATAGGCCCTACCTAGGGAGCTCCGAATCATTTAAGGGTGAAATTTGAATCACTAGATTCGACTTAAATAATTGAATTTTCTCCGAAATGAAATCCCTTGATAGGGTGCGCAGTGGAATGGTGATTTAAATTATATGGAAAGGAAACGATCTGACCGGATATACTATGGCGACTACGTGGCTTCTGGGCATACTCCGAGAGATGAGCACACTAGGCAGAAATTCACGAGAAGGGGATCGGTCGTTCCAAGCAATTACGACGTATACTCTTGCTGCGATCCCCAACTCGGCTTCGGATAAGACGGCTCACGATGGCGTGAAAGCGAAGTGAGGTTGGTCGATTGAGAGCGGTGCTGATGGGGCGATTTGGGTTGTGCTTGGGTAGCCCAATGAAGGACCTGCAAGATGATGGAAAAACAGGGATATTAAATGAAAAGAAGGTACCCAGCAACCATGAAAAGGCGGCATCCACGATCATATACTCACGTAGACGGTATATCGGCGAATTGATGATCGGAGTGAACCTTCAGGAGACAAACTCCCTGTCCACGACGAGGGCAACGAAAAGGTACCTCAAGGTTACGTTGGAGAAAAGACGGGTAGATGACGTGGACAAAATCTGAAGGACGACTGACGACGATGGGTGGACGAAGCTGAGGCGAATCACCCCTTCCCTTCTGCGATTCAGCCTCGTTTTTACAGACTTCAGATCATTCGGTAGAGCTGCCTACTTGAATGACCCCTGACATTGCGGCTCACATCAAGTAAAAAACACTTCGGAAAAAAGACGAAAAAGGAGAGTAAAAGAAAAAACTGACTTCCGATAACTGACCCGATTAGCGTCGGAACAGGTGGTGGAATTGTACTTTTTTGAGCGCTTTCTTTTTTTGTGTGATGAAAAAAATTAGTTGAGGAGTCAAATTTATATGAATAAAACGTAGAATCCGAATACGCAATAAAAAAAGAGGGGTTTGTACTCGATAAACAAAGTTTGTGTGTTTGTGTGAGTACACCAAAAATTATGGGGAATCCAGTTGGAATTTTTTTACGTGAATCTTTGCCTGTTTTAAGGGGGGAGGTCTTAACTTGCTACATCTTGTTTAATTAGTTTTTAATTTCAATTAATAAGATTTTCCAAATTTGTTAATTTGCAAGATTCCTCTCTCAGTGTTCCTATAAAGTTCAAGTTCAAAGAAAGTCCCCTCGGTAACTGTTGAGTCACATGAAGAGGTGTCGTGCTTCATAATTAGGAAACAGGGCTCCGACTAATTTTCGTCTTCTCCTACCTTCTTAGTTAACTAACTCGGCTCTGAGACTAATTTTTTTCAGTCCAATCTATTGTGCTAAATAATTCTCGCGGAGGCTTTTCAAGTTACAAGGAGTAGGTGCTCTTCTTCAGAACTAGTTAACCGCGCGAGACTAATTTATTTTTTATCCAATTAGCTAGGTGTGATGAAAGGATAGAATCCCAAGGAATACTAAGGTGACGTGACGGTATTCGAGTTGAGTGATGTCGAAGATAGGCCAGAAAATTGGGTAAAAATTGAGGCACAAAAAGGTCGGAAACTACTGTACAACTTTAGCATTTTGCTATATCTGGGATTAAAAGGTGAGATATTTGAAATAAAAAACTATCGTTTCACGTATTAGGCAGAATTTTCTAAAATAATAAACGAACGGGACTGAATGAGCCATCGGGGATTGCATTTGTGGCTTTAACAATGGAACTCATCGTAATTGCAGATGAGAAAAGTCTTCAATACTACTCACCCATTTTGAGATGGATTCCTTGCAAAAACATTTGCTGCTAGACTGCTGTCGATATTATTAATCTATCTAGAATCATTCCTTCATGGTATTTTTCTGTGTAAAGGCACATCGTAGCTTCTGGTAGTGTTATAGTTACATCTCAGAGGAGCGTATGTTTAAAAGCGGAAATGAGGGAAAGGTTGACGTAAGTGCCTACCCATATAAGGAGTACATTATGTGGGTACCCGCGTTTGTACGTCAAAGTCAGAGTCGTTTCACGAAAAAGTCGAAATAGCTTTTGAGCGGTTTGTGGAAACCATTTGTTAAACTTAGGAAACTTTTGTACAACGCATGTGCTATGGTAAACTCATATGTTCTCTTTGTACTTGATACGCTAATTTTTTGGCGGAAATTTGAATAGTACTTTCTGTGGGACATCTGAAATCGGACGAGGATGTTTTAGAGCCGGTGAGTTATTTTCTGTCCTAATCAACCTAGAATGCTGAAATTTTGTTGGTTGCTTATGTAGGACACAGGGGCGGCTGCTGCCAAGAACACAGGCGCATCTGAGCTCCCTGGCCAAAATGAAAAAGATACCTGATTGTAAGTATAATATTATCATACTGTTTTCCAACTTTTGCCCATGAATCCTCATTGAAGAGCAGAAGATTTTCAAATCCACTCGCCAAACAGAGCCTCAGAATTGGTGAGAGGATGGTGGAGTCGTGAGATTGGTGAGGGAGGTTAGGGATTTGCTGTCCAGGAGCAAACCCCCTGTGTGAGACACAGTCTGTGCCCTGAATGGAAGGGGAACACAGCGTTGATCGGATCCAGGTCCAAAGAATGAACCAATAAGAGGGCCCGAAATAAAGCGTCCAAAATTTCAGAGAGCTTACACAGAAGCACATGTAGTTGTCTGCTCGCCCGCTAGAGAGCGCTAGAATCACCAAACACACTCTTATATTACTATCAGTTGGTTGTCCCCTACCCTTGTGAATGAACATTATTAGATGTAAAGACGCGATGAATGCAGCAAGTGCTATAAAACATGAGTTCGCGAAACTGTCAGTGGAGAAAAGAGTGATTATTCGCAATCAGGAGTTTTCTCTACCGTTCACCTGGCAATACAGTAATTTAAAATGTAGCACTCACTAATGTACAAAATGTAATGTAATGTAATTCAGCTGATTAAGCTAAATCCTCTTCTGTTTGAAACAGAAAGATGAAATTTGTAGGAAGGTTCCTTGAGAGAGTACGAGACGATTGATGAGAGGAGTGAGGTAAAATATCATCAATTCACCGTAGAATGCTGAAATTTGATACGGTGCCTGTGTAGCACTTCACTGAACTGAACATGTCAGTCATTAGTGAATTACGATATGAGCAAGTGATCAACCCAATATGAGCCTGCGGCTGTCGCTTATGGGGCTGTACCAAAAATACCAACGTCGTAATCATCCAAACGGTCCAGATCAAAATTCTGAGAAGCTTAGTAAATGCCCCATGGTATATTCAAACTAATGATATGCATCGACGAGGTTATAAGAAAAGAGCTGTGGACCACGAAAATCGACTCCACAATCACGTCAACGTCACAGCCATTTCACTCGAGGACAACGCGATGAGGTGCGACGATTGAAGAAGACCAAACCGTTGGACCTAGTCACGAACTGCTAGTAGTTGTAAACTCTTTCTTGGAGGTGGATAGCGATCTATGAACCACCAAAAGTGAACAAAGTGAATTTAAATAACGTTACTAGATGTATTAATTTTTTACAGTTGTAACAATTAAAAAACCCTTGTTCATGAAATTTCTCTTTCACTGGGTGATAGAGCGATTATTGAATTCAATGCATAGAGCACGTAAATCTGTTCTCAACCAAAATACCTATTTGGATTGATCGTGATCATGATTTGAATTTCTACAATTGAATAATAAAAGCTTTGGAGTGTGCAACCCGTGTTTCCTCAGGTGATAGAGCGATTATTGAATTTCAGGAGATATGCATAGAGCACGTAAATCTGTTGTCAACCAAAATACCTATTTGGATTGATCAGTTGATCATATTTGTGTGCCTCCTGAAATTCGATAATCGCTCTATCACCTGTGAAACACGCACACTCCACAGCTTAGTAGAAATTCAAATCATGAAAGCAAGCCAATTGAATAATAAACCCCAGTGAAAGAATTTGTAGCGTTTTTTTATGATTATCAGAATACTTCAACCCGGGTATCGGATATAAACCCTTTTAGCAGTTCACTCCAGTATCCATGTTCACTACATCACTAGGTTACTGCAATCAAAACAAAAACAATATTTAACCAAAATAACGCAAATGTTGGCACCATACATCGGGCCATAGATCGGGAATGGTTGACCTACGGACCTGGGGAAGGGTTCATTCGATTCCTCGTGGAGTGTTCTTAAAAAAAAGTCCAAATTTAGGCTTTTTTTTTTTTTTTTTTTTTGAGGTTTTTAGGGATTTTACAAAACTTTGACAACCCTTAAAGGGCACTTTAAATTAAGTGGGAGTGCTGGATAAAGAATCGGGGCGTTGTCGGACCAATATTGATTTTTCCTGAAAATTTCAGATATTTTGCTCCAGCCGTTGGGGAGAAATCGTGCGTACGGCGGACGGACGGAACAATTTTTATTGCAGATTTGGATTCTACACCATTTGAAACGTATTTTCAGAGGGGGTTAATTTTTTTTTTTTTTTTTTTAAAGACCGATTACAATGGTTTATTATTGAATAATAAACCAAAATTGGTGAATTAAAATTCCTGAAAGCTTACAGGAAGACAATTTACCATAAGCGGATGTACAAGGAAACAAAATATTTCGGAGAGTGAAAGAAGTGAGGAAACGAAAAATAAACACGTTCGTGAAGGACATTACCGTAAGTTGATGGGTGAAACACCCACCGATTTCTTTTGAAAAAAGTGTTACAAAGTTATTTTCTGGCACGAAAAGCATGCGTGCAAGATCTCAATATTACGCGCGAACAGATTATCGTCTACTATTAGGAAGGCAAGAAGTTCACACCGGTTAAGAGGCCATTCCGGCTGTCGAAAAAAAACAACATCTTTCTCTTTCGGATATTGCGCTCTTCGAAAGAAACCCGAAAAACTGGGGAACATCATTAGCAGAACAATGGGCGAAAGAGTGTTGGCCTCCTTCAGGAAACAAAGTGGTGGGCAGGAGCAGGTCCTGAGTTCTTAAGTGAACCAAGGTGATTACCTTGTGCCTTTAGAACTTTTACTTAGTCAAGTGGCTGTGGCTTGGGGGCATTAGGAGAGCGGAGGGGTCACACAGCGCTTGTTTCCTTTTCCCATCCTCCATCTCGCCCGGTTCTTTTTCTACGGGCGGCGAGCTTCAATTGAGGTCGAACGAGGATTTATTGTGCGTTGCTTTCTGCCTCACATTGTCCGGAGGGTCGGGCGAGCCTGGGTCGGATTATAATTATAGGGTTTTTAATAAGATAGATAACGAATGCTCTACTAGAGTTACAGTACATATTCAACTTAAAACCCACAAACATTAGTCCTAATAATACTTGTGATGTATGGGTGATTCTCAAACTACGGGCAATTACAATTATATTCAAATACTTACTTCAAGGAAAATTCAGCAGAATGATAAATAACACTAGATCTAAGAATGCAATACAAATAAAACAGCCAAGAAGACGTACCGAGAAAGGATTAAAATGCTATGGCTACTCGGGTATTGAAACGTTCAACAAACATAATTTGGTAATAAAGTGTGCCAACTTAATTTAGAGCAATTTAAACGAAAGATTAAAAAAATGTTTGTGAAATAAAAATGAATATTAATGTAAATAAATAGCTATAATAGTTTAATATAATAAAAACTGATTATAATGCTATCTATTACTAAGTTAGATACCGAATGTTAAATTAGATGAGACTCTTAAATATACAATTTTTTTTTAAATGCCTAATAGAGATGTTTTTTCTTTGTATTATATTTATCATTATAGTTTGGTAAAATGTAGCTCTGGACGCTCCTCCCTCCACACAAGACTTTTGTCTTTAAGAGGGTGTAGCATTATGGCAAGGATTCGCATTGTGATGATGTTTACATTAAACAAGTTACAACAAACAAGTATTTTTCGTAATTTCTCTAATAATGGTGAAAAGGTTGGAAAAGGTTGAATTTGACTCTGAAATATAATGTTATACAAAATAAAACTCTCAAACCCGAGAAACAATCCATATACTTGAAAGAAACACGGAGAGAAAGAAATACTGTTTTTTAGTCTCTCTGAAGCGAGGGTATAGTCAATAGAAGGACTCCTATAAGAAATGGTCCGGAGGACATGATAACAGGATAAAAATTGTGAGGTGATGGTATGGTATGGTACAGTTGCCCCTTCCATTGAGGTGGATGGGATAATAATGCTCCGCCACGCTCAGACTCTGAACCTCAGAGGATGACCCAGACACTTGAAAACGTTTAATTCATCTTCCAAGGCGATTGATTCTAAAATCGGGAAGGGCCAACCGACTATATCCATCACAAAATTCGTTTCGGCCCATGTCAAGACTAAGGCCATGGGGAAACATAGATGTAGGACTAAATACATGTGTGAGTGTCCACGAACTCATGGTGGCCGCATACTCCGTCATGATGCGGTTGCCAAGCAGATAGCAGGTGCAATGTCATCCAGCGGCTGGGATGTTGAGGGAGAGAGACTGTATCATTTGCCGAGTGACCAGGGCAAGAAGCCGGATATCGTTGCCATTAAGCCCGATGGGTCTGCCATAATCCTGGATGTCCAGGTTAGTCAGGGGCAGCGTGGACATGGAGCAGACCTGGAGGGCTAAGATAAGTAAGTATGATAGCAATGACCTGCGACAAGCGATATCTGAGCTAAAAGGAGTGGCGCCTAACAACATCAAGTTTATGGCTGCGACCGTGTCATGGCGCGGGGTGTGGTGCGGGAAAAGTGCCACGGAGTTACTTGAGCTGGGCATCTTATCAGGAGTACTTCGTGGTACCACCACCCGCGTCATCCGGGGCTCTTACCTGAACTGGTGGTCTTTTTATAGGGGCACTTCCTTTCATCCCTCTCTTCCTCCTCCATCATCCTCAACTTCCCATATCCCAAGGGCCGGCGTCGGGTAAAACTGGGCGTCCTCCCCACTTTTTTTTATTTAGTTTTTCGTTTTTATGTTTTAATAGCGTGCCCCCTCCGTCTTTGAGGGAAGATTATTTAAAATAAAAAAAAGTAAGTGTGACGAACTTTGTCGGCTCTCTCCAACCAACAATTCTTCAGCCGATATTCGTGATTCTAATTTTGTTCTATTCTCATTTGAGTCTAGTTGTACAAGTGTTGAATCAGACTTCACAGACGATGCATATGACTTGAGATATGTTGAGTTGGCCTAAGAAAATATAGAATTCCCCTTAGAAAATGTTTATTTTGACTCGTGTGTTGTTGAATTTTAGTGATTGATATTTGTAAAGCAATATAAGGTAGTGATTGGCAGAATACTGGTTGATTGGTATGTATTTCTTTAATGAATGCTCAATTGAAAGGATAATAATTGTTTAATTACAGGAAACGGTGGTGGTGGCAAAAGCTGCAATGTCGGCGGGAAAAACTTCGGCGAGGGGGAGCGGCTGAAGACAGCAGACCCCTGTCTCGAGTGCCAGTGTAGCGGAGGGCGGGTCGACTGCCGCCTCCGAGTCTGCCCCAAGCTCCCTCGGCCGCCGCCTCCGGGCTGCTTCCTCCTCCAGCGACCCGCCTCCTGCTGCGCTTCCTTGCATTGCCCCAAAGGTGAGCTTCCCTCTTAGCCAAATTTTGGTGGATAATTCAGAATGATGAATGTTTTTCCATTTCATCAGTGTGATGGATATGGTTAGTTGGTCCTTCCCGATTCTTGAATCCGTCGCTTTGGGAGATATACCAGACGCCTTTCAGCATTTGGGACATCTTAGCGTGGCAGGCATAATACCGCTTGCAGCTCTTCTAAGAGGTAGCTACACCATTCCATCTCCTGCTCCCAATGTTACATCAGTGAAGATGGGGTTTTCGAGAAAGAGGCGTCTGGCTTCCCTTGTATTTTATATAGCTTTTACCAAGTACATTCGCCCTCTTTAGGCGTCGCACAGTGGTTGAAGAAGATCCAGATCTACAAAAATTCCTGTTTTCAGAAAATCAAACCAATCAACTGGGAATCCATTCGGATGCTCCATTTGGCACGTATGACTAAAGGATGAAGGTGACTCACTCGAAATACGTAGTGCGTTCAAGCACAATGATCCCTCACATTCGCAAACAGGTCAATTAGTAAAATTTTACTTTTTTCAATTGAAAAGATCGGCGGAATACAACAAAGCCTTATATTACGAAAAAATGGACCTTATTTTTCATGTCACGTTCGTATATGTCATGTTTCACGATTCGATTGTTCAAGAGGTTCCATCGAACTAAGAAAAACGCTGCAAATTCTTTCACTGGGGTTTATTATTCAATGGAGGTGCTCATTCGATTCCTTATGGTGTGTTCTTCAAATAGGTACAAATTTAGGCCGCTTCGACTTGTTTTGAGGTTTTTAGGGATTTTCAAAACTTTGACAGCCCTTAAAGGGCACTTTATATTGAGTGAGAGAGCTGGCTCAAGAATTGGGGCGTTGTCGGACTAACATGGATTTTTCCTGAAATTTTCAGATCTTTTGCTACAGCCGTTTGGGAGAAATCGTGCGTACGGCGTACGGCGGACGGACGGGAACATTTTTATTGCAGATTCGGATTCTACACCCTTTGAAATGTAAACCATGAAATTTTCAGGGGGGGTTAGAATTTTTTTTTTTTTCAAGAGAGATTACAATGGATTATTATTGAATAATAAACCAAAATTGTGAAAAAGCGTGGATCCCGTTAAAAACCCACTGGGACGGCCGGTGACGATATCTTTGGTCCTAAATTGTTCAGTGGCTACTCCTGAACAAAACAAAACACTTAGAAAGCTCGGAAAAATATTAGCCACCTGCATGTTATAAAAACAGAATTTACATACCGACTTGTGTACGTGAATCATGGCTTAATGGTTCTATGAAGAAAAAAAAGGATTGTACTACAGAAAATATCTCACCGACGCGTACAGAAATCATTCAGAAATTAAGAGATGCTGTCGGTCAGACAGCTAGTAGCTAATCAACTAATAACTGAAATCGTTTGGCTCCTCTGTCTTGAATCCTTGCCAACAAGCATCCATGTACCAAACTTCAAGCCTGACGCCTTCGGTGGTTTTGACTTTTGTTTCGTGATCCAGATATAAATGACATGCGTGAAATAAGAAAGAAAAACTTATTTTTTTCAATCATGAAGAACGTCGATTGTTGTCACGCAGTTCGGAATTCTGAACCACTGTGCGTCGTGGAAAATTATGAACACTGAAAAATGTGTTTCATCCAAAGTAATTCAACTTCATTCTTTCTCAATTCAAGATCAAATGGACCACTTATCATCACAGTAAAGTCCTGCTTATTGATGAAAAGATCCCCACAATAATAACAATGAGCAGCAACGAAATGCGAAGCTCTGATGAGGCTAAAAAGGGAAACAATTCTGATTAATAATCCTGATTAAAATTAACTTATTTACTCCATTTCTTTTCAATCCCAATTTTATCTCTCTTATGCAATGAATCACAAAACTTCCGAATTTGATGTTGGGAAGGGAGATAGAGCGGGTGATGCCCGATTCATTTAAGCGGTGCTCAAGCTTGCTAGTTTTAAAAAGCAATTATCAAGATATTTATAAAACGAATCCCCCCGAACAATAACTGCTTAAATTATTTAACCTTAACATTTTCCGTGAATCAAAACTCAATTCCATAGAAGTAATTCCTGTTTATAACCACACAACTAAAACTGTGATGTGTTTTCAGGAACGCCACACCAAGAACAGGCCAGATCAAATTTAGCGCCAAAATTTTCTGAACAACACCAAGAAGGTAAATCTCAATTGGTGAACATTTTGGAACACTGGTTTTTATGAATATACCTTTAGATATGCATAACTTCTCATACTTTCCATTTTCAAATCATCATTTTTCAATCAAATGAATATGCTGGGATCAACTCGTCGCATTAATTTCTATCATTTAGCTTACCACTTAAATTGAAACAGAAGAAGATCTTCTGTAAAAAACAATCTCTTTTTACGTTATTAACAATAATTGTTGTTTAAAACAGGTTGCATTTTGAACGGAACGGTTTACGGTGAAGGATCAGCAATGGTGACGTCATCGCTTTGTGAGTATTGCTACTGCATAAGAGGAACACAGCATTGCGTCCGTCCCAAATGCCTGCTGTCAGTCCCAGCGTGCAAACCTGAATATGCCACCCACTCCTGCTGTCCGACAAAATACATTTGCAGTAAGTACAATTTCCTTCATTTAACCAAAGATACCCATTCTGGAAATGAGGGGCTAATTTTGTTGATATAACAAGCAATTATTGGCAGTTCAGTCATTAACGATAATTGTAGAGGAAGGGCATTTTAAAGAAGGCTAGATTAAATTCAGGAAACAAGTTTTGAATAAGCCCATATTTGATAAAGATGACAATAATATTTGCAGTACGGAAGAGTACCGGATGATCAAAAGTTTGTTGTCAAAAATTGAATTCTATAACATATCATAGTAAAAAATTCTATAGAATTGTGTGCTTATTTGTTCAAAGAATATTGAATATTGTTTTGTTTTGTTATTTACGAGTGTATTCAGCCCACTTTTAACAATAATTTCTCTGACACACAAATCGAGACCGCTACACTTTCTAGATCCTGTAAGAATCGAACCCTGAGTAAAAAATGTTGGGAAACTTCGCCTTTACGATCATGCGGCTTAAATTTTCTTTTACTCTTACTCGTGATATTGCTAATAAACCATTAGCCTGACCGTATAACAACTCAAAACCGTATCTTTAGAGGATTAATTTCAACGAAAATTCATCCCCGTGAAAAACCTCGTTTGTAGGCGATCGATTTTCCAGTCGCATTTCATCAATTAGATAAGAGTTGGTATATTGTGACAGGGTTTGTTGAATGAATGGCAGCAGTAGTGAACCTCTTAACATTGAAAACGCTGCAAATTCTTTCACTGGGGTTTATTATTCAATTGGCTTGCGTTCATGATTTGAATTTCTACTAAGCTTTGGAGTCTGCGTGTTTCACAAGTGATAGAGCGATTATTGAATTTCGGGAGGCACACAAATATGATCAACTGATCAATCCAAATAGGTATTTTGGTTAAGAACCGATTTACGTGCTATATAATAATAAACCCCAGTAATAATATTGAAAATATTAAATATTTTCAATATAAATTTTATATTATCAGCGTTTCATGCATATCAGAATGCTTCAACCCGTGTATCGGCTACAAAGCCTTTTAGGAGTTCGCTCCAGCATCCATATTATTACATCACTACATCATTACATCACTAGGTTACTGATATAAAAACAAAAACAATAATAAACCAAAATAACGAAAATGTTGGCACCATAAATCGGGCCATACATCGGGAATAGTTTGACCTACGGACCTGGGGAGGGGCTCATTCGATTCCTTTTGGAAAGTTCTTCAAAAAGAGCCCAAATTTGTGAGTGCTGGCTCAGGAATTGGGGTGTCGTCGGACCAACATGGATTTTTCCTTATTTCAGATTTTTGCTTCAGCCGTTTGGTAGAAATCGTGCGTACGGCGTAAGGCGGACGGACGGAAAATTTTTTATTGCAGATTCGGATTCTACACCCTTTGAAACGTAAACCATGAAATTTTCAGGGGGTTAGATTTTTTTTCCAGAGCGATTACAATGGTTTATTATTGAATAATAAACCAAAATCACCAAGAATCTCGTCTGAGACAGAAATTAATCCTCCAAAGATTTTGTTTCCAGGTGTTTCACGGTCAGGCCGACATTTTACTAACAATATCACGAATAAGATAGAACTAGTAGGTCTGAGGAGCGCTCGAATGGGTCGGCCATTGATAATAAAATTTTAAAACATAGAAATGGTGAAGATATTACAATTTGTCAATATGATCCCCCCCTCCCTATACAAACCTCTTCCATAATTAGATTTTAAAGATCTGAAATATGTTTCACACAAGACCAAAGGTCTTAATCGATCAAAAAAGAACAAAGAAAACCTGCAGTTATTTCTTATCCTAATGTTTGGGTTGTGACACACCCACTTGGTTAAATTTTAATATGCCTCCTTCTACTGACGAAGCCTTGGGCCTTTTCACGACGTCTCTTTTAAAGCGGCCATCAGTAGAGAAACACCTACCAGAATTTATCCAAGGGTGTAAGGGAGAACCCAAACATGAGGGAAAAAAACGAGTACAAGTCCGTTTCAGACCACCCCATGGCCGAATCCTTGAAATAACGCTTCAAATTATTACACGAAGGTTTATCATTTCGGAATTAGATAACCCTCTAACGCGGGTCACCGGACCCGTAAACTGGACTGGACAACCAGAGACAAAGCTTCCAGACTCAATAACACGTAGAATCCAAGTGTAATTTAACTAGATTAAATTCTACAGCTAATTCTTACACATGGGTTTATTAGTTTCAGATAGCCTGTTTGCATGGGCGCCGACTTGTCCAAAACTTTGGTGGGGCTCGACTTTGGAGGGGGGTATGGAATTTGACGAATTTCCTGCTTATAGGAACCATTTTCAGGCCCTTTTGGATGCTTAAAAAGAACACTATTCTATCCTGAATGTAAAGTAAATTTGCTAAACAACAACTTTTTTTGTTTGTGATGTATCTTTTCTTCTCTTTCTTCCCGAAGACCTTTTTAGCTCGAAAAGGATGGAGCGTAGCTTGCTTTTTGGGACAATTTTGACGATCAACCCACAGCTATTAAACAATTCTGCACTCAGCTGCCAGTTCTAAGCCGGGTTTAAGTGTGAAGGGTAGTTGTGTCCGCTCATCCCTCGCCACCGTTTCATTGCATGACATTATTTTTTTTTTTTTTTCTTAACTGAATTTAAACAATACTATATTGGTGAGAAATGCAAGCCTTACAGGGCCATCCCAATGTCCAGAAAATCAGTGTAGTCCATTCGTTATATTCTTCATTTTTCTGTTCAGAAAAGTTACTAAGCATTAACAGTTACAACCATTTTAATCCAAAAGCTCAGGGGAAAATCATTCTTATTATGTTATTATTTTAACATTTGTATATAAAGCTGGTATTTGAATCCAAAAAATGGAATCTTCAAACACAAAACGTTAATGTTTCATAGGTGTAAAGCCAAGGGTACAAAGCGCATGACAGCATCGCCACCCCGCCAAGCTTCCCCGGATAAACAACAAGCAAGGGCAACTGGCCTATTTATTATCCACTATGCTGCCTTCCCTGGGGATGTGTAGCGTTATACCATTAAAACTTTAAGATTTTCAGTAAGAAAAATATTGGTGGGGCTCCACTCTCATTATTGGTGGGGCCCATGCCTCTTTGCGAGGCCAGGATTTTGATGGTTTTAGGGCAGCCCAGAACGCTCTCCTTGACCGTTATTTTGACAACTGCAAAAATATAGACAGAAAGAGGGCTTCCCCTCGTCTTACAATGAGTTGTATGAAAACTTGAGCCCGTTGGAAAATCACGCAAGCTATCTAAATTTTGAAACAGCCATCCAAAACTAAAGACTCTTGTGTAAGAGTAACCCATATAGGTGATCGATGTATAATCGTGGCAAAAAAGCCTCTTTTGATGCCTCAGAGGATTGCGCATCATGCGGGCTTGGGGTGCCCGACTTTCTAATGAATTGCTTTTGCGACTGCTCACGTTTTAGAGGTAAAAGGTTGTCCCATTGTTGACTAACCCAATCATAGAATCGTCCCAATAATGCACTGATTACTTTCCAATAGGTTACTCAGCGTTCAGTTTCTTATAAGATCTGACATGTGACAGATTGGGGCCTTCCTGTACAGATCAAACACTTGACGACTCGTAGATCGAGGCCGAATTTATGTGTAAATGCTTTCATTTTTCTGACCGACAGGCGAGATGGAAGAGAAATCTGGCAACGTCACATTGATAAGCACCACCTCAGCTCCATCTGCACCACCAGGTAACATCGTCATTCACCAAAGTGGAGGCTCAAGTTCATGATGTTCTAATTTATTAATTATTAATATGTTTGTTCGTTCCCTATTGTACAGTTACTGTTGTTTTGCCTCTTAAAACATAACTTCTCACACTTCTCATCCACAGAGAATTGCTATAAATTCGTTTGTTTTGTTAATTTTATCGGTCTGTCGCCATTCTTCCTGATGAAATATTGAAACATCGCAAACATTTTATCGAATGTATAACCCATCTTGATGACATTTTGGAAGATTACGTGGTTTCGGCTTCGAATCCACGACTTTTATTTTGTCCGAATCAATCACATGTAATGATGATATCAGTAATCCGAGTATAATATAATTATTAAATTTGGATTATTACATACTCATTATGGTGATAAAATTTAATACCTACAGAAAAAATCCTCCTACCACTACATTAATAGATCTTGAGATTTGTTGTTTTGCACATCATCAGTGCAAGCAGCAAAATTATCCAAATTCAAAGTTGTAAATCAGCTTTAGTAAACAAATTTAGGCAGTAAATGAGGATTCTGTAGGTTTGGTCTTTAAAGAGTTCATCTTGTGAATTTCCATCATACTGTATCTTACATCGGGCAACAAGCAGGCAAAACCTTACAAGGTTTTGTAATAAGTTCCCTGAAGTGTTCAGCCAATGTGTTTTTTTAATTCTACCTATTCTTCAAGGTTTAGACAGCATTGGCAGTACATATGAATGGACTGAAGGGTGCATGGCATTCCACACAGGCTTCAGCTAAAATTTGTTCGCTTTAACCCAATTTATACCTGCTTTCAAGCTTGCTCAAGCTCTCAATTCGTAAAATATTCAATTTTAAAGTGTACAACCTTCTTAACATTTCACTTTTAATTCGACTAAGGATTCTGAATTCTTTAGATCCCACACGTGTAAACACTGTAGTGCCTAATCCACCGGGCAGGCGTCTTTCTTCGCTATTGGGATACGGTGGGGTCAAACAACTTGGTCTTCTTTCGGACGGAAAACGGTCTACTAAGGATGAAAAACGTTCGTGTTTAACCAATTTCACCGTTCGTCAGTGTCGAGCACCGTGAAACTTCTACAGCCCATCAAGGATTACGTTCTCTTCTCGCGGCAGTTTTCTCGTGAAATATCTTATCTCACCAGCTAATTCATGAAAGTTTAATAATACTTTTAACCTTGCCTGTTAAAAGAGCTCAGAACAAAACCATAACAACATCAACAATCACATGTTTTGGTGAACATTCGGCAAGATGGCAAATGCTGGCTGATTTCCTCCAGCTCAAAATGGATCTCCTTCAGTTAATTTTGCTTACCAGTCTACCGTAGTCTACCGTCTATAGTTAGCCGAAGATTTGTTTTCACTTTCGAGGGATAAATAATTGTACGCTTGGTTTTAATCATTGCCACACATCACATTTCTTATTGTTACTTGAAAAATACTATATGGACCGCAATCTCATCAAACATTTTGTTCTTGACCCTTGAGGCCTTACCCTGTGATACGCCAATGAAGCCGTAACCACCAGCGATACTTAGTGACCGATGTTAATAACTTTCTGTAGGAGTAACCCTAATTCAGCCTATGTTTCAGTATCTTGTACTGTGGAGAGCGGTACGTTTCCTGAAGGTGAGCGGCTGACGGGTTTGGAGAAGCCCTGCGAAACCTGCTACTGCGTCAAGGGGAAGCCCCTCTGCAACCCGGTCATCTGTGACGCTCCACCCCCGCCCAACTGCTCGCCAGTACTCAGCCCCGGTCATTGCTGCCCTCTCTCCTACAACTGTAGTCAGTAATTAATTATACTTTTCTTACATAATATATTATATGCTGGATGGCCCAGAAGTTAAGCAACCCCACACTATTTCCACTTGATGCTGTTCTTCATCATTTCTTCCGTACATTACAAAAACGCTGCAAATTCTTTCACTGGGGTTTATTATTCAATTGGCTTGCGTTCATGATTTGAATTTCTACTAAGCTTCAAATCATGAACGCAAGCCAATTGAACAATAAACCCCAGTGAAAGAATTTGCAGCGTTTTTTTATTGAACCTCAATACCCCCCCACAATAAAAACATCTATAATTTATCAAGCCCTTTAGCACTCGTATTGCGTTAAAACTTACCCAAATCCAAATTTAAACGATGTAGCCAAAGGTAGACTGATGTAGAGGAGGCACACAAATATCATCAACTGATCAATCCAAATAGGTGTTTTGGTTGAGAACCGATTTACGTGGTCTATGCATATCTCCTGAAATTCAATAATCGTCTATCACCTGTAAAACACGCACATTCCAAAGCTTAGTAGACATTCATATCATGTGCAACTCAAATGAATAAAATTTTGAAAGAATTTGCATCGATTATTGAATTTCAGGAGGCACACAAATATGATGCTGATCAATCCAAATAGGTATATTGGTTGAGAACAGATTTACGTGCTCTATGCATATCTCCTGAAATTCAATAATCGCTCTATCACCTGTGAAACACGCTCACTCCGAAGCTTAGTACAGATTCAAATCATGAACGCAAGCCAATTGAATAATAAACCCCAGTGAAAGAATACTTATTACCCCAGTAATAATATTGAATAATATTTACCTAAATATTATCAGCGTTTCATGCATATCAGAATGCTTCAACCCGTGTATCGGTTATAAACTACGAGTATCCACATCGGCTATCACTCCAGTATCGACATTCACTACAACTCGACGATATCGGCATCACTAAGTTACAAATAAACAATAATAAACCAAAAAACGCAAATGTTGGTACCATAAATCGGGCCATAGATCGGGAATGGTTTGACCTACCGACGTGGGTAGGGTCTCATTCGATTCCTCATGGTATGTTCTTCAAATAGGTACAAATTTAGGCCACTTTGACTTGTTTTGAGGTTTTTAGGGATTTTACAAAACTTTGATAGCCCTTAAAGGGCACTTTAAATTGAGTGAAAGAGCTGAGCTCAAGAATTGGGGCGTCGTCGAACCAAGATGGATTTTTCCTGAAAATTTCAGATGGTTTGCTTCAGCCGTTTGGGAGAAATCGTGCGTACGCTGCAAATTCTTTCACTGGGGTTTATTGTTCAATTGGCTTGCGTTCATGATTTGAATTTCTACTAAGCTTTGGAGTTTGCGTGTTTCACAGGTGATAGAGCGATTATTTAATTTCAGGACATATGCATAGAGCACGTAAATCTGTTCTCAACCAAAATACCTATTTGGATTGATCAGTTGATCATATTTGTGTGCCGATCATATTCCGTTTACGTTTTGTAGAATCCGAATCTAAAATTTTTTTCCTTACGCCGTACGCACGATTTCTCCCAAACGGCTGGAGCAAAAAAGCTGAAATTTTCAGGAAAAATCCATGTTGGTCCACATTTAAATTTAATTCTTTAGGGTTGTCAAAGTTTTGTAAAATTACTAAAAACCTCAAAAAAAGTCAAGGCGGCCTAAATTTGTACTCTTTTTGAAGAACACTCCACGAGGAATTGAATGAGCCCCTCCCCAGGTCCGTAGGTCAAACCATTCCCGATCTATGGCCCGATTTATGTGCCAACATTCGCGTTATTTTGGTTTATTATTGGCTGATAATTTTCATTTTCAGGAAAAATAAAAAAATCTGAAATCTTCAGGAAAACGCTGCAAATTCTTTCACTGGGGTTTATTATTCAATTGGCTTGCGTTCATGATTTGAATTTCTACTAAGCTTTGGAGTGAGCGTGTTTCACAGGTGAAAGAGCGATTATTGAATTTCAGGAGATATGCATAGGGCACGTAAATCTATTCTCAACCAAAATACCTATTTGTATTGTTCAGTTGATCATATTTGTGTGCCTCCTGAAATTCAATAATCACTCTATCACCTGTGAAACACGCACACTCCAAAGCTTAGTAGAAATTTAAATCATGAACGCAAGCCAATCGAATAATAACCCCCAGTGAAAGAATTTGCAGCGTTTTTGAGTTTTATGTAGCAAAGTGAAGACATAAAATGTCAATAACTAAATACAACTCCATTTGAGACCACTCCAGGTCGCGTCAAAAATAACGATCATACGATAATTTCTCGTCATATGATACCTAATTTCGATGATAATTTCTCAACATTTCTCACAGTTTCATTCATTTCGAATGCTCGAGATTTCGCTCCATAGCACTGGTACGTTCGTCCAACAATTTTATCCCTTTATTTTATCGTTTCGGAAGAAATTTGATAGGTAAAAAAAAGTAAATTAATCAATTTCAATGTACTCAAAAGAGGTTCCGTTTCTGCTGTACATAACGATAATAACATAAATTAAAAATAATAATGGTATATAAATAATGTCATTATTTGTTAATTATTATTTATCGAATTTGCGTGTACATTATAGGTGCAGCTGAAGAGATAACAACTTCAGCCCCTGATTTGGAATCGAAAGAGGTATGTTCGTCGCGTGATTCGCTGATTTCAGTTCTTAATTCTGTGATAACTAAGTTTTACAATGATGTACAGATCCTTGGGAAATATATTGGGAAGAAGGTATATCCATTGTTACCGATAGGACATTTTATTACATTTCTACAGAACGAAAACAATCACTGCCCTATCAATAATAATATAGAAGAAATATATGTGAAATTATTGTCTCTAAGACGAGGTCAACCTTTAATTTATTATTCGAGAATCTACAGACACTTGGGTTGATTCGGTGAGAATAATTCGATTACGTATCTATCATGACTTTATGAATGAATGCGATGCAAATTGTACAATGGTTCCCTATCGGCCAGATTCCCAATGCAGATCTGACGACTATAGTCGACCAGACGACTCCACCGAGCACAACGATGTCAGTGACATCAGACGCCGAAACGACGACGACGTCACCTTCAGACGCACCAGAGACGACAGTCAGACCGACCAACGAAACCGACGAGAGGTTTGCAGGTAGCGGCATCGATGCCACAGAAACGACAACGCCCTCTCAAGAAGACACCACGACTGCACTTCTGGTAAGACGGTGCTACAATCATAACTTTCCAAGGCTTAGGTGGTTGTTTGTAATTTTTTTAAAAGAAAATTGAGTTAATGATCAAAAAATATATATAAAGCATTTGGTTCCGAGTTACCTACAGGTAGTGGAAGGTTTGTCTTCACTTTTTGGAGATGAAAATTCGTTTTTCTCCAAAACCAAATTATAATATCCAACTTCTAATTCCAACTAAGCCTTCTTAGTCTAATACTGTTACGAGGGGGATGAAATATAAACCGAAATTTTAGTCCAAAATTTATCGGAATAAGATCAAATTTAAAATACATAAATATAATTAAAATAATAAAATTAGAATTTTTCTGCCATCTTCAAAAATGAAGAAGGGGAGGGGGATGTTTCCGGTTAGTTGCGCACGAAGGCCTCAACAGAACAGAATAGAATATTAATTTATTGACAGATAAAAATCGATTGAACAAAGGCAGCATAGAATGAATAAATTAAACAATTTCTTCCCGTTCACCAACCAAATAAGTTGACAAGAACTTGTAGCGGCTGTAGCTAGTCTTAGCCATAAGCATCAATAAAAAAACTTTAAAAGAATAAGAAAATTAAAGTAAATTTATTTTTGTAATGGATAAAGATACATTATGAGCATTCTACAAACCAATTCCCTTAATCCTATTCAGAATTTCCCTCTTAAAACTGATGAAACTACTATACCTATCAACATTAACATTGGAGCCTTAAATGAAATGTAAGGCTCTGTGATAGGCATTACTTTTTGTACGTTGATATTTAAGCTTAGGCAACTGATTATTAGATGGCAATGCCGTGCGTGTATGAGCGACAGTACTCCTATGCGAAGGTTCAATACCGGTTTTATAAACAATCAAGCACGATAGATATAAAAACAATTGCCGTACATTGAGAACATCAAACTCAGAGTAAAGAAGAACAGTGGGGTATCGTGGAGACTTACGGAGGGCAATTTCCAAAATAATGTTCTGTGCAACTTGCAGAGATCTTAGCAGAGATTTTCCGGCACTTCCCCATACAAAAATACCGTACTTCAACAAAGAAAATGCTAGTCCAAAATGAATAATTCTTAACTGAGCAACTGATGAAAAATTCCTAGCTGCACTGTGTTCGAATCTTTTCTCCCCCGGTGGGTCTTTCAACGGGACAAACGTGTGATAGTCACATGAGGATAATCTTGAACTATAGGGAAGGTCTAGTGTAGCCCAGTGATTTCTTCCAGTTTTCCCGAGTTGGCTGTGTAGGGGAGTACTGCCATGCCTCAAAATCTCTATTCTGTTAAAAAATTGACGCCTCTTCCGGCCGTAAGCTGGCTTTACCTCATCCAATAGCTGCCAGTAGTAGGCTGCAATAACTGTGCAATTTTCATACAGAAAGCCAATATGCAAAACTCCTTTGAAATCCCAAAAGACTGTAGAGGACGTTTCCAGCAGAGAGGCGTCTTTTTGGCACCTTCCCCCTTCTCCTCCACTCCATAATCGCTTGCTTTGACTTTTCCTCAAACAAGTTTTCCCCGAACTGTAACTCAAGTCTTTGAAGGATATCTGCCAGTTTCACCCCTTCAATGGTAAGAAATTTTGTAATAATGCGTTGTGGAACCTAGGAGGGTACTGCTTGCAACACGGGAGAAATTCTGGTTCATATTTGATTCACCCTTGTATCATCCGATTTTGATGAAGTTTTACTAAATTTGCAGTTGTTCATCTCAGAATTTCACTGCTCAGAAATCAATACATCAGTCTGCCCGTGTGCCAAATGCTGCCAATCACCAAGCATCATTTTGCAGGTTCTATAGATCCGATCGCTTTCAAATTTTCAGCTGGGTAAAACCGTTATTTGTAGCATCTCATATACTTTATAAATAATAAACTATGATTAATTTTCATACTGCATATCGATTTCAATTATACCACATGGAGCGCGACAGACCAGCATTGCACGTCGACTAATCTTTTGAAGGCGTTGATTATACTGGAACCAGTCCCTTGGCATTTCTGTTATGTTCTAAATTTTCCGAGATTATCAAAAACATTTCTCACTATTTATCAATTCGTGTTACCAAGAAGTGGAAGGATAATTGGGTTATGTTCTGATTATCAAAAACATTTCTCACTATTTATCAATTCGTGGCAAGAGTGGAAAAGGTTTTTCTCAGTTTTTGAGTGAGAATCCATTTAGGAAAATTTTTACGACTTTTCTTTAGTATGTGCTCTTCACCATAAAAAAAATCTTTTACCATTTAGAGTTGTCCTGGAAGTCATTAATTTAATTAAATTTGTACAGCTGCAGTAATGAAGCAATGCATAACCTAGGGAAAGAATATAAATATAATACAAATTTCTCATTACAAATTTTTGGTGCAGGTGGAAGTGCGGAACGGGAGTGGAAAAGTCAAAGTGGCACCTGACGTGATTGAAGCCATCATCAACCGAACTCTGGAGAAAGATCAAGACTACGAGTATGATTACAACGAACCCTCACTTCCTCCGTCACTCCCAAATTTAAAGTGAGGAAACAAAAATGTATCGCTTTGAACTACTATTATTGCATTTAAAAAATTATAAAACTATGTTAAAATAGTTCGAATTAGCAATGCTTAAGGCCTCGTCCTACGTGAGCGGGAGTCCGGCGATTTCAGCGTGCCAGCGATTACACGAGTGCCAGCGTTAACAGCGGGACACGCTGCTAGTGTCCTATGTGCGGGCGATGCCGCAAATGGAGGAGTGCGCGTTTTAGTTAGGTTACCGTGCCAATCGAATACGATTGTTTTAACGATATTCCTAACTAATATGAGTGTTTTTTCAGAACTTTTTAATCGAAGACAATTTTTGTTGGCCTCATCCAGTCCAGCGTTGATTAATTACATTCTTAATGGAGAGGCAAACGACTCACGAACTTTATTACTCAAGAAGAATTTGGCTAATTCCACCACCTCTACAAAGAGCTTAGGAACTGTCGAGAACTGTTCAGATCCTACACAAGAATGGAAGTAACAAGATTCGATTATTTGGTGGAGACAATAAGACCAGAATTCATTCTGGGGATTCTCATAAATTTGCTGACTTCCTCCCAGCAGCTTCGACTCTTCATCCTATTTATGTAATGAGGGTTTCTTTTATCCCAAATCAGGGTCGTTTTCGTGTTTCAATAATAAGCTGCTCCAAAGTTTCTCAGAGAAACCTCGCAAACACTATTGAAACAAGATAAATAAACAACTTGAGAAATGCAACTTGACAAAGAACAGCTGTAACACGCTTGTTTGTTGCGAGAGTAGCGGGGGAAAATCAAACCGATTTGATTTCGAGCCGCGTGTAGCGAGTGCGTGTTAGCGATTTCCGCTAGAGCGTGTGCACGCAGGACGCACAACTCAGTTGTCATGGTTTGATCGGAAAATCGCACGTCCCTCGATAAACGCTCAACACGCCCGACCAGCCGGTATCGCGCGGCACCCGCTCACGTAGGACGCGGCTTAACATATTCAGCTGAACTGCATGAAGTGCGGAACCAATACTTTAACTCCAACTAGTTTTCATGTAGGGTTATTGTTCGCTTCCTGCATTGGATGTTTAGGGATGGCGTACTCGACTCTCTTTAACATCCGTTCTGAAGATTTGTGTGCACTATATGTGACGTACCATGTAAAGTATGAAGCAATGAATTTCATATAATGATCCTTTTTACATCTGAATACTTTATTCAACATTTTAAATATAAAATAAAAATTTTGTTGCTGATAAATCAAAACCGAAGGCCAACAGACAAATTTTACAATGAATAAGATCATTCGATTTGTTTCGATCGCTCTTGAAAAAAAAATTCTAACCCCCCCTGAAAATGTCATGGCTTACGTTTCAAAGGGTGTAGAATCCGAATCTGCAATAAAAATTTTTCCGTCCTTCCGCCGTACGCACGTTTTCTCCCAAACTGCTGAAGCAAAAAAGCTGAAATTTTCAGGAAAAATCCATGTTGGTCCGGTGACGCCCCAATTTTTGATTGTTGTCAAAGTTTTGTAAAATCCCTAAAAACCTCAAAAAAAGTCAAGGTGGCCTAAATTTGTACACTTTTTGAAGAACACTCCACGAGGAATCGAATGCCCCTGCCCCTCCCCAGATCCGTAGGTCAAACCATCCCCGATGTATGGCCCAATTTATGGTGCCAACATTTGCGTTATTTTGGTTTATTATTGTTTTTGTGTTGCTATCAGTAACCTAGTGACGTAGTGATGTAGTTAAGTGGATACTGGAGTGAACTCCTAAAAGGCCTTGTAGCCGATACACGGGTTGAAGCATTCTGATAACCATATAAAACGCTGCAAATTCTTCCACTGGCGTTTATATTCAATTGGCTTGCGTTCATGATTGGGATTTCTACTAAGCTTAGGAGTGTGCGTGTTTCACAGGTGATAGAGCGACTATTGAATTTCAGGAGATATGCATAGAGCACGTAAATCTGTTCTCAGCCAAAATACCTATTTGTATTGTTCAGTTGATCATATTTGTGTGCCTCCTGAAATTCAATAATCACTCTATCACCTGTGAAACAAGCACACTCCAAAGCTTAGTAGAAATTCAAATCATGAAAACAAGCCAATTGAATAATAAACCCCAGTGAAAGAATTTGCAGCGTTTTTTAATTTATGTATTTATTTTTCATTATTATTCTTATCATTATTTTTAATATATC
Source organism: Creontiades dilutus (assembly GCA_031894815.1). Taxonomy (NCBI): domain Eukaryota; kingdom Metazoa; phylum Arthropoda; class Insecta; order Hemiptera; family Miridae; genus Creontiades; species Creontiades dilutus. The sequence goes on from JAVIWC010006729.1 coordinate 226,923, forward strand.
ACGGGAATGAACCGACCTTGAGTGAAAAAACAATGAACAGATGGTAAATGATGGGCAGCTTTCGTTTATTGTGATTTCTCATGTTGGAGCCGTAACTCGTATTCAGAACCCTTGAAATTCTGAATACTGCAATTACTGAATTGCTTATAGTAAGTAATCTTAGCATATTAGACAAAAAATATGCAGGTAGGACCGAATCCGAACTCTAATCATCGCTACCCTCATCTACATATATTTATTTATGTGTAGTTGAGTGGCACAGTACATGTATACTATACATTGTATAGTCTAATTAAATGCAAAAGTAAATTAAGGCAACGTAATGTCATTAACTTTAAGAAACTACTGTTGTTCAATGCATACAGGATCATCCCTTTCGTGGCGGCTGACGCAGTACTGCATGAGAACGAAGAAGACCCCTTGTATGCTGAGAGCAATCTGAAAACTCCGATGTATCCCGACCATCTGAAAACTACTGAGACCGTGTACGACACCCCCATAACCAGCATGTTCTCCCCACCAGTGGAAACTGAAGGTTATTCCTCATAAGTCTCACGTTACGTACTTGAATAACTCGCTACATCTTATAAGCAATATTGTATTATCTAGGCTTAATAATATAAGACAGGTATAAGATATTAAGCGGCTCCTGGACGTCCAATATTGTACAATGTTTTGGTTTGTGCAAAAAGTTGTACCAGACGGAGGCTGCAAATTGAACGTTATGTAATAAATGGCACCACTGCGAGCACAGACCTACAAACACATTGTGCAAACCCCGGCAGAATTTCTTAAAGTCATGATGTTGACTGAGGGTGAATTGTGTTGTGTGATATTGGCTGTGGACGCAAGTGCAAAATAAAATGAAAAGAAAACGATTTCGCGGACTACACAGTGGTTTCTTGATAGAGAGAAGTATACTCACGAAAAGTTACTTAACGAACTGAGAGTAATTGCACCAAACGATTTCCGCAACTTCTCACGGATGGACGGAGAAGAATTCGATGAATTCGTCGATTTGATCACAAGAATTCATTTTCTTAACCATTTACAGTTTCTCTGTTCATATTCAGCATAGAACTTAGATAGAGCATCCTCAACTTCAACTGAATAGCAGACTGAAATTTTATTTGACAGCCAGAAAATGTTACTATCAGCATACTGACATCTATGGTCCGATCCGATGAATTCTTCTCCCTAAGTAAATCTAAATTTTTGTTCCTTGAACTGCCAAAATGTATACCTAACATCATATTTTCACTACAGAAACACAAGTTATCGTTTCAGGTGGATTTGTACCTAAAGACCCTTCGATCGACGATCCTTTCTTTTTGGGTGGAATCAAACCGGATCACATACTACCTCCAATAACGGAATCCAGTAAAATTGTTCAACCTGAAGGTAATAATATCTGTCTATTTAGCTTTCTACATGACATGTAGCGAATTACATTGTAATGCACTAATTTACAAGTTAAGTAAGTTCCTTGGCTTCTAGATTGCGTTTGACTGTGAACTGTCCACTAACCATTATATATGTGTTCATTCACAAAATCTATAAGTTCAAGGCCAAGTAATTGAAGAAATGTTTCAGCCGGCAGGGTCATAATTTATTGTGCTTTCTCATTATCCGTCTCAGAGAAACTTGACGTTTCTGGTAATGCCCAGAAGCGAATAAACTGAATGATGATCTACACAATGCTAACTGCCATTCATAGTAGTTATTTGGTATAGATGTAGGTTTCATTTTCCTGATGAAGTACCTCCATAAAAGTACCTATTATAGTTCTTTAAATCGAGCAATTCGTAACTCGAAATAGTCGTGAATCATGGAGGTACTTTTTGGGTTATGCTTTAACTCAACTAATTTCCTGCTGGTGGTTTTTACAGCTGAAGGCTCCAACATAACGAATTTTTCTCACCTGAGGGACGGCGTCACTCCGACCAACTACGTGCCAGAGAGTCTGTCCAACTTGCCAGCCATCACAGTTGCCGATGGGGTTGTAACTCCCAACCCTTTCAAAGACGTGATTCGCACAGAGCCTCCACCAGGTCTGGAGGACATCATGAGAGACAAACCCATTCATACCACTACCACAACCACCACAACGGAAGGCACAGCCACAACTACGAACCTACCGTCCTCTCCTGTATTCACGGCAACCTCTGCAAACGGTTCGGCTAAAACGACTACAACCACCAAAACTCCTCTCAAGGCTCAAGAAAACTCGACAGACTACGGTGATTATGGAGATAACTTGTCAATTAGCAGCTTTCTGGACTTTTTCTTGTCTGGTGGTTCATCAGATAAGTCATTGACAACCACTACAAAACGAACAACGACTCACCTCTCACAACAGTTTTCCAGTACCTCAACACCACACTTGGTAGCTCCAGTGTCCAGCACTCCATCCTCTTTTGACTCACATGGACAATCCTACAATGCTGAACTCAATACAATAATTCACAAAGAAGCCCAAGACAGAAACGATTTCAACGTCTCAGAGAACGGCGAACTAGACGTAAATACTGTTAATAATATTTTCACCCCGGAAAAAGACAGACATTCGAATCCTTCTACAAATAAATCCCCACCAGATACCTCTATGCCTGGTTTGTTGAAGTTAGCAGGATGCAATATATACGGCCGCATTTACAGAGTTGGCCACATCATAGATGAACTCTCCAATCCCTGCCTGGAATGCCTTTGTACCGAAATGGGTGTGCAATGCCGGAAGCAAAATTGTTGACGAAACCAAAACGTATTTTGAGACTTATGAACTAAGCGCCTGCTTAAATTGCCTCCTGGGCACTAAGTTGGCACTCCAGAAGTTGAAAGAATCGCCAGGTCGTCCCTGAACGATAGGAGTTAAGACCCAAATTAGTTGCCATTTACGCAAACTTAACGGCTAACCAATACCTATTAAGCTGGTTCCTGTAAATTTGATGGTATCTTGATGACATGATACTAAGTACCGATTATAAGAAGGGTAATGCGAGTCTGGAAAAGTTGTTTTGGGGTGTCTATAATAACCCTGCTTTGCATTAAATAGAAAAAATATATTGTCCAGAAAAATATACATACTGTTCATTGATTAGTTGAGAATTATACGGAGCTTATCTATCTTTCTAAAACGTCTGTGAATGATGCTTGCAAACCCTAATCAGCAAGCAGGTACCGATCAACCACAAAACAATTTATGGCAAATGAATCCACATTCAAATAACGTTGTGTACTCCCTCACTGCTTAGTTTCCTCAACAGTGCTTTTAAAGTAACACATCACGTCAACAGGCAATGTACTTTTATTATTCGAATATTAATCCAATTAAGTGTATAATTAAGTTGTTTTCCTCTTTTAGTTGAACAAAGCATAGTTAATTTTAAGAAGCTTTGAATCAGGCACGTACAGGAACAGTGTATTACATATTTGCGTCTTTGACAATGGCATTTTTTACTTTTTTTTAATCAGAATGAAAGTTTTATGATTATTACGCAATTAAACCATGAACAACTGTCCCTAACGGTACCTCCTACCAATCCCAACAGTAACCGAGAACTAGGAAACGTTTTATATTTTCCCAACTAATGAAATCATATAACTATTCAGTTATCTGAAGAAATTGAAATATTTTCTAAAATCGCCGCTTTAAACATTAACATGACTCGTCATAATAATCCAATAATTTTTCATTTCAACTTGAACATTAAAGCGTACGATAGAAGAACGTATGCGCGCAATTTCACCCAGTAGCTGAATATTGCGGCGTACTGAACAATCCTCAATCTCAATACGTTCTCACAGAAAATAGTATTTCAGTAATTATTATTTAAGTATTTTTAAGTAAGATTAATGGTGCTAGTCATGAACTCTATTAGTTCATCCTGATAACAAAAAATACATTCGTGTATTAATTTTTCACATATCATTTGTTTTTATTCGTTCAAATTTCGCTCCTTTTTTGCATTTTGAGATACCTCGAAGATATCATTCACGTGCCATTGCCCCTAATTCGGTCAAGGATAGAGTGGTAATTTGACATTACTACTTCTTAAGAATTTGAGCTCAGCGTTGTTTAAACATTTTGTAAGCCAGTTTTTCGCAAAGAAACGCTGATAATAGATTAAACACAGATTTACAAGTATATTCGAACGCCCACTTTGCTACAATCGTACCTACTCAAACACCAATATGGATAATTCAAAAACGTTGTCACTTCACACCAAACCTCACCGTAAATATTTGGAAATTCGTCCATAAATCACACAGTTTTCCATATTCATACCTTCTACCAACCCTACCATTGAAAAATCACGTGGGCATATTGTTTTGTTGAATATCTGATCTCAGAGAAATGTGAGCGTTTGAACGATAAGATGAGAGATTTCACTGATTAATATAATGTATTGTAATTTTTTGTGTTAGAATTAAGTAATGATGATGATGAATCTGATTTTTTTTTTTTTAAATAAAATATCTTTTACTTACTTTGCAAGAGCAAGCCCATTGATGTAGAGAGATGCTGTTATCTGGGGATCGAGAAATATGAATATACCTATGGGGCTAACGTTTTATATTTTCAATAAAATTTAATAAAAATGTGGAGTTTCATCTTCCCAACTAACGATGTTCTACTAAGATAATGCTATATGAAACATAGCAACACAATTTGTTGCTGATGTTGCTGTTGTACTTGTTGCTGATATTGTACTTGAGAAAAGTCTTTCAGGGCACCCAAAATTGAATTCCGAATACACAGCGCTTCCTTTAAGTTTTCAAAAAAAACACTTTTTAGCTTTAATAACCCAAATTTTCCTACTTATAGGGAAATACACTCAATACATTTCCATATTGAAAATCTATCTTCTAAGGACCCTCATTAAGGTTTAAACGTTCAACATTTAAAAAAATGTCTGAAAATTCCTGAACTTCATCTCCCTTTCAAAAAGCGATCAAATTTCAAGAAAACTTGCAAATTTGATTAACTTTCCAGTAGTGCGGTCAACTTTGCGCTTTCCCAGTCGATTTCTTGGATAAATTACAGTTTGAAAGTGAAAAAATGTTGGGCGCTTTTTAAAACAGCTTACGAGGAGCCACAGGGAAGGAAGAAACAAAACTCCAAACGGTATACATTAGGAAAATAATAAAATCACGGAAATTTCATCATGTTTCAAATGACACATCAACTTTGAGATTCCGAATAGATGTCATGGACAGGGCCGTGGAGAGAGAATCCGGGCCCAGGGCAAAATCTGGTAGGTAAAAATGAATTAGGATTCTCAATTAATTCAGGGGTGCCCCCCCCCTCCAACTTAGAACCCCCCCCCCCCTCCAAAAAAATGTAAAAAATACTCGTAAGCAATCCTTATTTTATCTAAAACTAATCACGGACAATATTCGAGCACTGTCATTGTCATTCATATATTTTCAGATAGAAAAACAAATCATATTTAAACGAATTACTGTTCATTATTACGTTCCATCTAGTGATGTGTTATATTTTTGAATGTCGTCACGTTAAACACTGTTTCAATCAACTTTGCGCCCCCCCCCCCACAATTTTTTGGAAACCCCCCCCCCCCCTGTGGGCACCCCTGATTAATTCATTAATCTCGCCAAATAATAAATACAAGATACAGGTCACTGAAAACAGAAATATTGTCGGTTCAGAATGAATTTGAAGCCATCAAAAAGTTACTTCAACATTCAACAATAAAATTTTTTTAAACTCTTCATCTCAACACTTCAACTCTTTAACCTTACTACATATGACCGTTTTCATATCGATTTCTACTGAGATACGCAGTCGAGGCGAACAAGTAAGAACAAACCATAGTTTTTTCGTGGTGAAGTCAACGTCGATTTCGACAGTGAACCAGGAATTCAACCTGTCACCATTTTCCCCCGAGGTGACGTTCGCAAGTTCGCGTCCGAGAGGACATCACTCCCGCCGAATCACAGCTTAAGGACATTCTTCAGTGAACCTCCGAAAAACACGCAGGTACCAACTGAGTTAGATAATCGTAAGAAAAATAATAATGGTAATAAATACTTGCCGAGCAGAAAACGGTTTCTTAAGGAATTGATGCTAGAATAACCGCATTAGCGTAGGTGCTATATTAGTATGCGCCCCACAGTCGCGTTTCCCTATTAGTACACGCCCCACACTTACGTACTCGCAATATGCCCCTCAGCGGTGTTTGTTTCGTACATAATCGCGAAGTTGTGTTTCATCTTAGACAACTGTCGCAAGGCAAGCGGCTTATCGCTAGAACAAAGTCGAATGTTCCGTTATGATCAACCTATCCCATCTTGTCCTTCAGTTGACCGAAAGTTCTCAAACGAACTAGGTACCTACCTACACGGAAATGCCCTGTGTTTATGTTTGTTCTTGACCTATCGCTTACCACCACCGCTGATTTGACCGGAAAATCAACTAAGACCATCACAGACTGGTCCAATATGTGTCCTGAAGTTTGTTCCTCAATCGTCCGCAAATGATAATCACTTGCGACCATCCTATTCAAATTGACGAATCCCGGTTTGCTGGTAAGCGTAATTGGGGTAGAATGCTGCAGACCTGTTCATCGCTTTCCTGAAGGACGTGAAAGAAGTATACCGACCCTGAACTGTGATAGAGCCTCGACGAAGCACCTTTGAATAAGGATTTCTTGTAAGTACCTTCCAACAAAGCTTCTTATGTACGAGTACCTCTTTCTCGACATATATATTCTGCGTAGCACTGTGAGCCGCATACTACCATAGAAATCAAGGGTTGTGGGGAGCCGGAGGGATGTGGGGCGCATACTAATATAGCATCATTAGCGTATACCTATTCAGCAAGTAACATCCATGAGATGGTATGAGGAAACGAAACACTTGCCTTATTTGAGTACCTTTCACTTCACGAGATATTGTGTTGGAAAAAATGTCAAGGAATATGGTAGAGACTTCTAGGTGTGGAGAAGATTGTGGTTAACTTTGTAGGTAATTACTAAATATCTTAATGAGAATATTCAAAATTGAATCATCATGTGCGCCTGGTCTTACGACGATTTGGTTCACCTGAAGGTTACGAAACAAAGCCGAATCATCAAAAACTTATCTACTTTCTATTGGTAAGGCGTCGCAACGAACCGTTTCTCGAGCGATCAGCACAATTGAGCAACTCGATGAATACTTGGACGGCCGACCTCAAGGAGAGGGTCTCCCTCCAAGTAGTTTCTGTACAGCTAACCCTACTTCTGGAAAAACCAAAATAATGGCAAAACACTAAGTTGAACTAACTTTGTGACTGTATCAACTTTAGACGTATTTTTAAAAGTTTACACAAGCGTCCATTATCTATCCGCTATTTAATCAGTGACCACATTGATCTTTTTTTCCGCGACGGGTCATTCAGGCTTCAGAGTATGTAAACATTCAAGACCGCTCTGTCGTGCGGGTTTTGCCTAATCTCGTACCCCACCTCATAATTTGCAAAGGTCCTGCAATGTAAATCCGCATACCTACAAGAGTATGTAACAAATTTTTGAAATTTGTGTGTTCCATTCACCTAAACTGTGTTCTATAGGAATCGTTACCGTTAACCATAGATCAGCTATTTCGAGATAATGAAAAATCGGTGCCCGTTCGGTGTGCGTTCTATCGTCCCGTTCCTAGTTCGGTATGCATTATATCGGTCCGTTTCTGGTTCTGTGTGCGTACAACCGTCCCGTTTCGGCGAATTCACTACGAATGACATAAATACACCAGAAAAGGGCTTTTACCTTATACATGGAAGTTATTGATATCTTCCAACAGGGCTAATCTGCACGATACATTCTCCAGCAGTAGTGATCGAGTTGTGACTGCAAGTGGTGCTGAGGAACGCTCCTTATTTTTTTCAGCAATTTAACCTTTGCGTCCAAGTTTAAGTCGGTTTAATGAAAAAAACTGTTCCCCGTCCTCAGAGATCTCGATGTCTGACAGCCCGATTCTGGAGAGCGAAAACTTCTAGTCCACTCTCCATTACGATTTTTTCTTCTTTTCACGAACATTGTAGTACCACATTTATGGCAAGCAGCGTTCTCATCCTCACATACTAACGACCCTTTGTCTACTAAATATGTATGCCACATCATTTCACTTGACCTGTGTTCCCAAATAGGCAAACAAAGGATAGAGCATGACGGGACCCTCAGAACGCAGGCGGGTCATAGAACGCACACCGAACTGCCACCGAAAAATCAAGTGGAATGGTGATGCAGCGTAGGAAATATACTGACAATCATCGAATAGGAATTATAAATTTCTCGAAATCTGCGTGAATCATATTCCGGGAAATATTTTCTTTTACCCAGTAGTTAGTTTGTTTTCTTCAATCAGTTGTCGCTCGTCCAGTGTTTAGCATTGGGACATATTGTGTAATGTTTTACTTGTCCCAAATCCGATGTCCAGTTATATTACACGTAGGTATGTACGTGTAGTAACACTCTCTTAATCTCTTAATTTTTTAAATCGAACTCGAAGGCTTAACCCGAGAGGGTTGAATGTCAGCAGTGTCCCCCACCCATTGCCTGAGCCTCAGCAGGGAATGTTCTAGTGAATGTTCAGCTGAATGGAGCTGAGAGAACGAAACAGGCATATGGCCCCTGCCGACTACATGTTGGTAAGTAATGCATGTATTACAGGGGACCTATCGACATTCGGCTTTAGTCTGAACTCTAAGAGTTGGAGGTGTGGAGCTGGGCTTGGTGGCTCTCGAAATGAAAATGAAGGAGAGAAGTTCGCCCACATGGAATAATACTGGTATAAGTTTTAAATTAGCAATTTCGAGTTATATGTACCAATGGAAAGCTCTTGACAAACGGATAACCCACTGCGGCTCTATGTGAATTTTGACATCCCATCTGAGGAACTGAGTTTCATCTCAGTGATATTCCATCAGCCAACGATGAACGATTTCAAGGTAGGAGTTACACTGGCTCATCACTTAATGTTCTACTACCAATCCAGTAATTTTAGTTTAAATCAGTTTTTTGTTTAAGAACATCGGTATATCTGGGAATGAGTCACTATTGACCCGAATGAATGTTACTTCTCTTACCCTCCGCCGATTAACACCGGATCATTTTATGGAGGTCCACAACTGTTCTCAAAACTTACCGCGTTACTTATTCCTTTCTTAACTCAAGTACAAGCCTAAGGTGATGCGCCACTATGCACTATCCAAAATATGTTCCGTTATTATCAAAACTGCAAATTTTCGCCTGGTTCTCCGGGATAACAGCCGTACACAAATTTAATGAAGGATTAGGTGCCTCTCTGGGTGCGGATAACTGGAACAATATGAGTATATTATATAATTTTACCAAATTTAACCCCCCCCCCCCCCCCGGAATCACAATATGCAGGCGGACAGGGGAATTAGGAGTGTACGGTGTTATCAGATAAGCAGTAGAAGTTGAGAGATTCAAATTTTTCTGCTCCCTTGATACTTCAATGAAAAATAAAAAATCATAAAAAGTCATTTCCCAGAAATTTCCCAGTAATATTCCCAGTACGCGAGTTGTGGTTTAGGGGAGATTGCAGCCGTGTTTCAACCCAACCACACTGGATTGGAAAAAAAAAACTACTCCAGTAGACGGGAAAGAAAAGCCTGGTGAAGTACAGTCGCAGTGTCCTAGCTAACTATGAAATACTTGAGATTAATTCCAACAGGCAAGCCAGTCACGTCATGTGCCTTCGCAAATTAAGTGGGAAAGCGACGATTTCAAGTTGAAACTGAACGTGTTTGGATAACTTTACAGGAAGATCTCCAGCTCTTAAAGCAACGGACCCCCAGCCGGAGGAGGGCAGTTCTCCAGGCAAAGTGCGAGTCCTGCCACGACGACCCGACTCGCGGACTCCTGGAAGATGAGGAAGGAGAGGTCGTCAAAGTGGGCCCCCACGACGAAAGCCAGTCGTCCGTCAGGCCAAGAGCCCAAGACGGGGTGGCCAGAGGGCAATCCGCCACCCGAACCAGGCTCCCGATCCAAGAAACCACGTTTGGCATCTTATCACCCTCTCCCACGTGGACCTCTAACAGCAAGGCTACAGTTAAGTAGGTCAATATTTTCGTCGCTCATGACATGAGATATCAACTCGCCATAACTCTTAAATAATATTACTCAGAAACGTTTACCAACCATGAACCAGAACATTGAAACAATTGTCCACAAAGCTCTGTGATGAAAACATACAAGAATTTCATTTAAATTGGCTGAATGTTCTAAAACATCGACAAATATTCTGACATTGACCCTAGTTTCAGAAAAACAGATTCGTTTGCCATGCAACTGACGGTTAGCAATTTTCATGCTTCATAAGTGCTCAAACGAAAAAAAAAAGGTTTAAAATGAACGTAATATATAGGAAAAACTACGAAAATTCGTTCATATGGTATTGCTGCATAACTGAAACTTTACCGTGTAACAACTCACTATCCGTGGGCACAATTTGAAATGTATGGAGGTAAAATATCCCCACAATCAATACAAATACTTTTCGGCAGTATCTACTTCTTCTTCCATTTCCTTCTGGATTACCTATTAACATATTCAGTAGAGTCACTTAGAGAGTCTCAGCACACGTTCGTTTTTTGTCTAGATCGACGACTGATGGAAACAGAGAGGATTTTCACAGTATGCATAGCGTTAGAGGGAGTAATTTAACGTTCACAAAGAAAGAGCTCGAACTGGAGGAAAACAAGTGTCGGGGTTATTGCTCCGGCTGTATGCACCAGTTTTTTGAGGGGGAACAGCCACACAAAGAAGTAAGTCATCACCAATTTATGCTTAACAGCAATGTTCAAATGCTGGTCTTCGTTCGGTTGGTCAGCATTTACTCTTATAAATGAAGGCACGAGTGGAAGAGGGTGCTATGTCGCAAAAACGAAAATTCTGAGAAAATTGAGTTGTTTTTAGGTTGAAACTTTTGCTTGGTTCATATTTGCAGTAAGTACTTAATATGCCTTTGTAATAGTGTAGAAAAAACCTGCTATGTCCGTTTTCCATACGAACCATAAATGTAAATTTAAAAAATTCGTCCTCTTGCTCATATCCATTCCGACAAAATGTTCAGAAAGTGAAAAAAAAAACGATTTGCAGATTAGTGGAGATGTTTTTCTGCAGTTTCTCATCGGAGTAATGTGTGAGAAGGCACAGATAACGATGCCTCAGAATATGAATCAATTTTCTCCAAAACACGAGGCTGTATATCCATTTTCACTTTGGAAATGTGCCCATGGATTTCATTCATTCTCCATTCTGTAGGTTTTATTAAAAACTTTACCAGACTCCATACTTCCATTTGTCATGCCTGCCATCTATCGAGTCTCGTGTAAATATTAAACGTCATGGATATGTGCCATTTCAATTGCAAGGCACTGAAAAAAATGTAGGGGACGGATTTGTTACCTTTTGATGCAAACACTTAACTTTAGCCCCGGAATTGACGTGGATGTGTTCTTGTTTTGTTCGGAAATGATAGGGGGATCTGATTCAACTCATATTCAGAGATAGAAAATTGAGAAAAAAATGTTTTCTCCCAGATTTCGATATGTGCCTTTTTGAAAGTAAGCTCCTCACTTGGCGTCTTAACTTAGCCAGCCCGGTCGCCTCACTCTCAGATATGCTATCGATCAAGAACGTGGTTTTACGGGGTCTTCTAGTGATTTTCGATGACAAATCTACTGAGATGTTGTAAGGGCCCGCTACTCTTCGGATTTTACTAAAAATTTGATTTAATATACTTTCCCTCGATAATGCGAGGTAATGGCTGATTCTGTTCGAAAGTAGGATGTGACATTGTGAGAGGAATTAGTCGTTGGTCCCAGAGGGTACACTCCTGCCCCCGTAGACTTATTTAGGCTGTAAGCGGTTTAGACAAAGAGACCTGCCCCAACAATTGAATCGGAAAGGTAAATTTGGATAGCTCAAATCGATGGTCCCAGTATCGAACTGCCCCAAGAAATTCGGAGGTGAGGAGGCAGTGTCAAGAATTGAACGTGGCCGGAGGTGAAGGGAATTTACCGTTGGTCTCAGACGCGTGAGTCTACCCCGGTAAGTAAATTTATGTAAAGAAGAAAAGATTCACCGTTGGTCCTAGACGCTTTCGTCTACCTTTGTATGTGCACCAGGTAGGAGAGAGTTGGAGAGATAGTACCGACCAGATAGTTTAAAACGAACGTATTTAGCGATCTAGCGTGGAAGGGGTTTCTAGTTCTAGTTAGAGAAAAACGAGTTGGTTCAGAGATTGTAACTGGCTCGAGTTTCCACTGCCTTATACAGGGTGTCCCAGGAGTTATGCACAACCCGACTCCTACGTGTTCTACAACTCATTTCCAACCAAAAATGCCTCTTAGCAATTGTTTGCCAGAGGCCTCGTTTCCGAGCTATTCGCGATTTAAGATTTTTTTCGTGTTTTCGATCTTATGTCATTAAAACTGTAATAACTCCCTCAATTTTGGAGATAGCTCAAATTTGATGACACCGTTGGAAAGAGCGTTGAATTTTCTATCTATTTGATGTCAGATAACTTTTTTTAAATTGCATTGAAGATCTGCGATTGCTGGGCAAAATGACAGTTTTGTCAAAATCTTGAAATCGCCTGTTTTTCATCTCTCCTAGAAACCCCATTAATGCTTGACGTAGAACTGTGCAAGCCTGGTGAAATGTGCCCCAAAATGTCAATTTTCAACGGTGTAGTCGTTTTGGTTTTAAAAAAAATTTTTAGCTAAGGAAATGGTGTTTAACTGCAGAAAAACGTGTGTTTTCTGTTAAAATTTTGAGGTTTTTCCAAAAGTCTCGAAGATGAATGCAACTCATCGCAGTCGGGAATGAGTTGTAGAACACGTAGGGGTCGGATTGTGCATAAGTCCTGCGACACCCTGTATCACTAAAAAAGACCTAATGTTTGAAAATTGGGAAAGCTACGGAGGAGGCATTCTCTTGGTCAGGGGCAAGGGTATGCAATGACCCGCACGACCCCCGGGTCTTGAAGGAGGGGTTGCTTTGTGCGCCGTGTCTTATCAACTCCAATCTGATTTGGCCGTAGCATTGGGTGTTGCAATGTTGATAATTTGTTGTTTCTGACCAAATTCAGTTCTAGTAAAATGTTTATTGACTCGAACATGTTATCCAGCTGTTGGACAATGGTAAGATATTTGGGTTTAAATCGAGTTCATACAAAGAGTTAGAGTTTAAACAAGATTGTTAAGATTGAAATTAAAAAATAAATATTTAAAAATGAAAATGAATTTAATGAATGAAAATGTTCGTTTGTGATCAGGGTCTACGGCATTTCCAAGCTGTCCAGCCAAAGTCAGGATAATCGAAGATCCGAGAGACAGCTATTGTTTGTGTTCATTTACGATTGATCGCGATGATTTGCTTTCAGTTGAGTAGCTATACCACAAGTGAGTATGTTGTCATGATTTTTGTGTACGGTTTTGCCAATGGTAATGCTTCTGAAGCAGCAAGGGAATCACACTCCTCCTGTGTACAAATCACACCGTAGCGAACACGTAGGATAGTATGAGGAAAAAATATTGGTAGACAATATTGTTTATGTCACTGATCCTTCTTTATCTAGTAAACTATCTGTTTTTTATCTACTAATTGATTTTGTCACTAAGGTTTTGGTTATTACTACCAGCTATGTTCAATAGCTACAGCGCACCATGATGAATGGGAATATGCAATAGGGAAAACCTCGCAGAAGGAAAAACAGCAAGGAAAGAGACGAAAGGGAAGAGTTGGTGATGATACGGAATCCTGGTTTGATAAGGGTCCATAGTGTCAGCAAAAAGATGAATGCAACTCATCGCAATCAATCGTAAATGAACACAAACAATAGCCGTCTCTCGGCTCTTCGATTATCCTGACTTTAGCCGGACAGCTTAAAAATGCCGTAGACGATGTTCACGAACGAAAGGGTTTATGCATCCGACAAAACTAACTTAAATCGTCACTTGAGAGGTCTGGAGCTGTCACCATTCGATTCAGCGAGAAAAGTTACGTATATCCCGCCACCAACCTTTTTCCGTCGAGACTTTTGGAAAAACCTCAATTTTAACAGAAAACACACGTTTTTCTGCAGTTAAACACCATTTCCTTAGCTAAAAATGTTTTTTAAAACCGAAACGACTACACCGTTGGAAAGCTGACATTTTGGCGCACGTTTTATCAGGCCTGCACAGTTCTGCGTCAAGCATTCATGGGGTTTCTAGGCGAGATGAAAAACAGGCGATTTCAAGATTTTGACAAAACTGCCATTTCGCGCAGCAATCGCAGATCTTCAATGCAATTTTTAAAAAGTTTTCTGACATGAAATAGATAGAAAATTCAACGTTCTTTCCAACGGTGTCATTAAATTTGAGCTATCTTCAAAATTGAGGGAGTTATTACAGTTTTAATGACATAAGATCGAAAATACGAAAAAAATCTTAAATCGCGAATAGCTCGGAAACGAGGCCTCTGGCAAAAAATTACTATGAGGCATTTTTGGTCGGAAATGAGTTGCAGAACACGTAGTAGTTGGGTTGTGTATAACTCCTGGGACACCCTGTATATGTGGGTATATCCTTCTAGCCTGGAAGGGAGCGGTTTCCTATAAGCGGTAACAACCCTTATACAACCCTTCGCGTAGTGGAAAACCCATCGTTCATGATCCTTGGTGTGCTACCTTTGCCAGGGCGACTTTATTGACTTGAATTATACAAAGTTTTAAGTGGTTCCCCACAGGTGGGTTTGAGGTCCGTAGATTTTTGTCGTGTTCTTTCTTCCTGTATTCAAATGAACCAGAGTTAAAGTAAATCGCGGCTTGCTTCAGATATAAGTGACAAGCACAAGGCACCTGCTTACATACAGAAATGTCTACTATTTTTCACTCTATTCTGCCTTCTTTGTTACTATATACTCCATCCCTGAGTTCCAAAGAGTTGTTACATAGCAACTTCTTCAACAAACTACCTTCGAAACTGTTTATTTTACAGAAACGGGACTATAACCATGTGAAAGAGCGATAACCACAACCTTGTAAACTGTCAAACCCAAGTTTCGACAAAAATTTTACACAGCACCACTTTGTGTTACATAGCATTCCACTCGTATCTTCCACTAATAAGTTGGTAGACAGATACTTAAATTATTAAGATAAATGAGACGCGTAACAGGTCCCATGAGACCGTATTGAACTCTGCATTTAGAAAGCAATGAAAGAACCTAAATATTACGAAAGGCCTATTTGGAATTCTCTTTTACGTTTTAAATTAAACAATCCGTTTTGTAATATTTTTTAGGAAGTATCTGAAGTGCCATTACCTATGGTGAAATGTTCGGTAGACGATGGCGAGCAGTTTTCGTTCCGCGTAAAGGTGGACGAGGGCTTGATAGTTTCGGGAGTTCTCGTCGGCTTCATCGGTCTCCTCGTCACAGCCACCTATTTCGCTGCCAACAACTGCGTCCCCTCCTGTTTCCTGTGATTTCTACGTCCTCCGTTACTGTCCAAAGAATCGTACTCCATACAGATCAACCTTGAGTAGCACGAATAAATTGTCCGATTTGTTGGCGAAATCAGTTAATTTTGTACGTTATTCGTTATTTTTAATCTTAAGTGTACCGTCGTAACAACTATAGGTAAGTATGTCAAAAACTCTAACTCCTTCCCTAATGGAGTTTGATATTTGTGGCACATTGCTCAGTATGACTTCGAATTAACTTGTTCAACTAAAAGCAGGAGAGTCGTTGATGATAAGTGTGTTTTTTCTATTGTAAATTAAAAAACTGCAATTCCACTTGACATCAATTTCATTCATTTGGATTGCATTCATGATTTGAATTTCCACTAAGCTTTGTAATGTGCATTTTTCACAGGTGATAGAGCGATTATCGAATTTCAGGAGGCACACAAATATGATCAACTGATCGATCCAAATAGGTATTTTGGTTGAGAACAGATTTACGTGCTCTATGCATATCTCTTGAAATTCAATAATCGCTCTATCACCTGTGAAACACGCACACTCCAAAGTTTAGGAGAAATTCAAATTATGAATGCAAGCCAAATGAATGACATTGAATAATAAACCCCAGTGAACGAATTTGCAGCGTTTCATGCGTATCATAATGCTTCAACCCGCGTATCGGCTAAAAACCCTTTTAGGAGTTCACTCCAGTATCCACATTTACTACATCACTAGGTTACTGCGATCAAAACAAAAACAAAACGCTGTTGTTTTTGTTGTGATCGCAGTAACCTAGTGATGTAGTGAATGTGGATGCAAATGTTGCCAGCATAAGATCATGCCATACATCGGGAATGGTTTAAGCTACAAACCTGGAGAGGGGCTCATTCGATTCCTCATGGAAAGTTCTTCAACAAAGTCCACATTTAGGCCGCCTTGACTTTTTTTGAGGTTTTTAGGGATTTTACAAAACTTTGACAACCCTCAAAGGGCATTTTAAATTAAGTGCGAGAGCTGGCTCAAGAATTGGGGAATCGTCGGACCAACATGGATTTTTCCTGAAAATTTCAGCTTTTTTGCTTCAGCCGTACGGCGTACGGCGGACGGACTGACAATTTTTTATTGCAGATTCGAATTCTACACCCTTTGAAACGTAAACCATGAAAATTTCAGGGGTGGTTAGATTTTTTTTTTTTTTTTTTCTTTCCAGAGCGATTACAATGGTTTATTATTGAATAATGAACCAAAAGGTTGGAGGCGATATGTAGGTACGTAACTTTTCTCGCTGAATCGAATGGTGAAAACGCCAGACCTCTCAAGTGACGATTTAAGTTAGTTTTGTCGGATGCATTAACCCTTTCGTTTGTGAACAGCGTCGACGGCATTTCTAAGCTCTGCGGCCAAAGTCAGGATAATCGAAGAGCCGAGAGATCAGATTGGGGTTGATAATACACGGCGCACAAAGCAACCCCTCCTTCAAGACCGGTCGGTCGTGCGGGTCATTGCATACCTTGCCCCTGACCAAGACAAGTACTGCGTACGGCGGACGGACGGAAAAATTGTATTGCAGATTTGGATTCTACACCCTTTGAAACGTAAACCATGGAATTTTCAGGGGGGGGGGGGGGGGTTAGAATTTTTTTTTCCAAGAGCGATTACAATGATTTATTATTGAATAATAAACCAAAACGTACAACTGGTATGAGAGGTTCCCAATGTAGCATAATGGAAAATGTTTAGACAAAAAAAATTATTACCACTTTCAACGCGGATGATGTCATATGACATCATAAAGATTTTCGTCACTGAAGGGTGATGTCATACCTATGACATCATTGGCTCTTCTAGCTGTTCCAAACTTTGAAAATCCCGCATGAGTACCAGGCGCCATCTAGAAACCTAGAGAGGTTGTATTTCTCGTCATTAGTTCCCCACGTACAATACAGAATGCAATATAAAATTTTCACCTCGATGTGTTAATTTTATTTTATAAAAGGCTCGTCAAAAACAGGCTTCATTTCGTACAATTTACCTGTTTCTGGGCCCTCATTGTGGGTAATACCTCTTCACAACCGAACAGCATGATTTCGGAGGAGTTTCAGAGCGTTTACCATAAGGAAATATGGTCAGGAAGAACGAAATCGTTGAGTCATTGCGGGCTTGCATAACTCGGGGTTCGGGCTCGCGCGTGATGTCATATGACATCTTCCTATGAAAATTGGTATTATCTCATTATCTCACCTTCAATACATAATATATAGTACCCTAAACACCCAAAAATAAAAACCCAATGGAAAATTTCCGAAGTTGAGCACTCCCGTCAGGGGAGTTGGGTCGGGTATCTGGTCTGTATTGAAAGTGGTAATGGTCTAAAGCGTTTTCTTTGTCTTGAAACACAACCCGTTGTCCCTGTATATAACTAAAGAGACATAATCTGCTACATTTTCGTTTTTATTCTCGATAAACCTTGGTTATAAAGCAGAAATTTTGTATAACCACCCTCAAACTTCGTCATTTTACGTTTCAAGGTGCTTAGTTTCAAAATCTGCAATGTTCCTCGTACGGCCCATAAAAGATCTTCGAACTGATGTAAAAAAATCCGTTCTTTCGCACATTAACTCCATTTGGATGTCTACTTGATCCTTAACAACTTGTCAGCTCGATCACCTCATACGTCTAGATGCTATGGGCCAAAATCGTGTTTTTTTTCGATGTTGTTAGGCGCTGCTCTTTTTAGCTCAGATACCTCTTGCCGCAGGTCTTTCCTATCATATTTACTTTTCTTAGCCCTCCAGGTCTGCTCCATGTCCACGCTGCCCCTGACTAACCTGGACATCCAGGATTATGGCAGACCCATCGGGCTTAATGGCAACGATATCCAGCTTCTTGTCCTGGTCACTCGGCAAATGATACAGTCTCTCTCCCTCAACATCCCAGCCACTGGCTGACAGCACCTGCTATCTGCTTGGCAACCACATCATGATGGAGAATGCAGCCACCATAAGTCCTTGGACACTGCTGCACCACATGATAGAGGTTCTCATGTTTAACCCTGACAGGCACAGCAAAGGGTGTCTACTATACCGCGACTACCTCTCAAACAACTCACCGTGGTGCTAATGTAGCCACCCAGACGACATGAAAATGCGGGGTCCCGATGCCCCCTGATGCCCACTCCACCCATTGGGACGAGATGGGAGATTCAGAGCACTGTCACAGTTCTTTACCATCATCTGAATCATGCAGGGCAGCAGCAAACTCAGCAGACAAGCTGGGTTTTGGAGAAGTTGGTGTTGCTCAATCGCACCACAACAGCTGCTGTCTGACAAAATCAAAGTCAGCAGCAGTACTGGCAACCACCCAGCTCGAGCATCTAAGGGCTAACAGGCGCTGCCAGCGTAGAGATGGGATGCTGGCTGAGAGAGAGAGACAATGCCAAGCCCACCGGCGTTGACCGGTGCATGGCTGTAGGCACTTGGGACACCAGGTGGAAATCCTAGCCAAGACCACACAGCAGAGCAAACTTTGCAGTTTAACTGGAGCAGCCTCCCTACAGTAAGCCTGCCAATGACTAGCCCACAGGTTATCTTTGGCAGTAAATACGTGCAAAGGAGACGCAGCTTCTGCTGTGGCTTCAGTGGAGCCTTGGTTACACGAGCTAGTGCTCCACCAAGGTCCACACGGCTTAAACCTTCATCCCAACACTGATCCCCATACCTTATAATTGGCTTCTAATTGTCCAAAGACAGGCTAATCAGGAACGCCATCATAAGATTTCAGATGTCCCACAGAAACTAAAATTTAAATTTCACCTTTCTATGGCGATTATAATATGAAAAAGCAATTAGTAAGGACTTGAAAATAACAATACCTACAATGGTGAAAGTCAACGTTCTTCCTCCACCACCCATCTCAAATGTGTGCATGGAGTAAAACTAGTTCACAACTACAACGATAATCAAAGTTCAAGTTGCTTGTAAACGAAAAAGCTGTTGGCGTTGACTGCTGGAGGGTACTGTAAGCACTGTATTTATACATATTTTCTATTCGAAAACACTTATTGCTGAATATAAATTGTAAGTTCGCACTGCGATCATTATCGAATCAAGTATTTCGTCTTCAGTGTCATACAGGTACGCAAAAGGGGTTGGTAAGATATACAAGAGAAAACTATCTATAAAGTCCGATACTTCATTAAGTAAATCGATTTCATCGATGTTTATTGTTTTAAAAATCGATTAGTACCTATATTTTCTTGAGATGTAGATTTACCAAATTCTAAAGACTAGATGTAGATTTACTAAACTCTTGAGATGCACCAGATGCAACCTACGTATCTACTTTTTCCCACCGCATGACAGTCTCACCTTTTTGACCTACCTACGTGTTGGATCTCGCCATAGTTGTGGGACGCCACATTACGCTTTGCCCTGCTTTCTTTTTTGGTGAACACTTAAGAGTTGGAATACCTTCGAATCGCGTTGATAAATGCTAGCGAACGGAAGCATATCTTTTAAAGAACTGTTCAAAAAATGTGGTAATATGAATCTGCGGATATTATGATTTCCATGGTCGATACCTACTTAACAACTTGGCTCGGTTCTAATTTTTATGGCGTACAACTCCTTCATTTGATTGAAGGAGAACATATTACATTTATCCTCCTTTTTGATTATCAGGAGTTGGTTCCATAACTTACTGCCATGGAAAAAAATAGAACTTGGGTAGGTACGGTTAAATACATAGCTGCTTCTAGTATAAATGATTTTTGTTCTGATTAGTTTTAGTTTCCTTCAGTAAACTCACGGCCTCTATTCGAGTACAACTGGTGGCTAAATAGACTAAATAGTATTTCTGTGGTCTATTGGTGGTGAGCTGATTAGGGTGGGTCGATAGGCTGACCGCTATTCAGAGACATGATAGCTTGGCACCTGCTTAATGCTAACTTGATGAAGACCAATAACTAAATCTCGAGTGTTTTAATGTGTGATTTTTCCAGCGACTTTCATTAAATTGGAAATCGGATCATCATGAATGTCATGAGGCCACATCCAACTCAGAATCGTGGGAAAGGGAGAGTCCTGAGGAAGACTCACACGGACCTGAATATATTTCAAACAGGTAAATATTAATGTAGCTAATAGATAGTTATAGGTTGTAGACATCCCAATATGCTTCTCGTTCAGCTGAGAGCGAGTGATCCCCCTTCTACTTTATTGGTACACGTAGGAGTGTACCGCCTTGCCAAAAAAAATCCTAACTCAATCCTTCTGCAGTACAGTATCAGAGGCAGCTGTGTCTACTGATAGGAGCATAAGCACTCCAGCCAATAAACCAAAAAAACTAGAATTTCGAAATCCTTCCTTCCTCATTTGAAGAGAAAGTTGGCTAGCGACACAAGACTGGATAGCGTTCAGCGATTTTTCTGAGTTCTGTTTTCAGCTTTTGTGTTATCGATGTTCTTTATTAGTTATGCTGCAACAAACATGTGTGATGTACGACGATCTATTGTAGGACACGTGTTTTGGAAATTTGAAATTATCTCAAATTTAGCTCTTTGCATAGGGTTGAAATTTGTAGTTGACTTTGAAAAAGCATATCTTTCTGCCCCTGTTGATCTTTGTGCACTCCTTGAGTTTTCCTGGGAGGAGCTGCCACTAAATAATATAGTACAATACTGTATGTAAACCATGGAAAAGTACAAATCGATGAGAAACTGTGTTTGAAATAAGAGTACTACTGTGGTGAACACTATTGGCCTCCATTGAAACCCTAGTACCGTTTTCTCAACGTTTCCGATTTGTTTAATCCATTTCACAGTGAGAGTTGGGACAAGGAACCTTGTGAGACCTGGACGTGGTGGAAGTATCTCCAGTGGGCAAGCTATTGGCAGCTCAACTCTGAGCCGTCATGAGTGGTCCAACCAGAGAAGTAGCACTCTCTCTTCGAGCGAGATGCCATCTGTAGCACGAATCCTAATGAGCGAAGACGGTCTCTGGACATCAGGTATTGACGCAAGTCGGAGAAGCACCATTGATGGAACCAGCGCCGAGTATCATCCAGAGGGTAACATCTCTGGAGTAAATCAACATTTTCCACCAACCACTGAGAACGCTGAACACCATGTTTTTTTCGGTGACATCTTGAACAACTCAAAACAAGATGATGCCAATCGACAAAACGAAAATTTATCTGACTCTCATCATGAGGATGCTGAAATGCCATTCCTCTCTGTTGCTGGCGTAAGTTAGAATATGATTCTTTCAGCCATCATAACATTCCGTTTTAGCGGGTTTTTGAGAAAAGGAAATTGTTACAATGGCTCCCAGCATTTTGAAAATCCAAATTTTCAATTCTCTATTTATAGAAACAATTCTGTTTTTGGAATTAATGAACGCTGTCTGGATTTCAACAATTTCAAAAAGAGCAATTGGTTATAAATGTAGTTCTAAAAATTCAGAAATTCACCAATTGTTTTCTAACAAAATTTCTTGAAAATATTGAAGAAAAAATAATAACTGAAAATTCCATTTTAAGATCTTCTACTAAAGTGCCCATTAGTTTTTTTTTTAGGTAACATTTGTCTGATCTTATTACCAGAAACGTGGGGGCAAATAACCTTTCGAAAAAAGCAATTTTCTAAATTTTATGAAATTAATTTTTTGGGTTCATCCCTTTCAAAAAACTATTGTTGAAGGCTAAGAAGACAGAAAATTTATCTTTCGTGTGCTCAGATTTGGTTTTAATTTTCATATTAAGAGAGTTACAGACCTTTTTGAGATCAAAGATCGAAAACACGAAACAAAATTTGGAAGTGAAAAAGGCCGGATTTTTAGTTGACAAAAAAAAACTGTAAGATGTTCTTTTTGTCGCAAATTAGTTGTCCAATCGGACTCCCTGTATAATCAACACTACAACGATGAATCAATCCAAACAGTAGTGATATATTAGCCAAACTCTGCCTTCTGTTCACAGTGTGTTCAACGTCTTCAAGCCCAGCGTGTTAGTCTGTAGATGCTACTAATAGAAACCGTTCTGCTGACAATTTGAATTGTTAGGTTGGCAAAAAATGCTGTTATTGTTTATGTTTATTGGTGGAAATATTATTAATTGATTCAATTACAGATGGCTCAGAACCAGGATGATGGTGCCTTTTTCACCATGGAGCAAGTTCTTCAAATCGACAGTGGTCCTGCCAGTCGCGATATGCAGTCTGAGGCGTCCGTCGGCGTGGATAGCAGCGGAGAACACTCAGTCAATGATACTTACAATTTCCTATTCAAAACTCCGATGCTTCCGACTAAAGGGAACAGCTGCAACCGACTGGACAACGATTACGAATCTATTTTCGAGACTCCGATGAGAGTGAGAGAACTTCCAAAGCTCTCAACTCCCTTATACTCTTCTAAAGTCAGGTAAACCTAGATCAATTCCATGACAATTTATCTCGTTCAGCTAGGAATTTTCCTCAAAAAGTCCACTGAGTGTTGAGAAAGAACGTTTTAAGACACTACAAAAAATAAGTTAGTCTACAAATCGTAGTTTGAGTGAACAAGTATTCTACAATGCGGATTGGAACGTGCATAACTTATGCCATAAGTAAAGTAAAATAAATTAATTTTAATAAAAGGGAACAATTTAATTTTAAACCAGCTTACATCAGGTTTTCATATGAATTTACTGTAAAATAAGTGTTAGTTTCGACATTGTGATTATTGTAAGCGTTTCATATTGGAGAGCAAAAAATGAGCCAAATTATTGCACAGAAGTTTTTAGTTCTGTTTGAGAATAACCCTTCCACAGAAACCTCTGATCTATCCGCTCTGATCTATATGGTAGACCAGCATAGGGACTAAGTTAGTCGCAAGGGTCCATCAGCTGTCCATTGTAAATAGAAGAAAGACTTGACTTAGCTAAACGTATGTACACGTAACGTATGTGTGTAATATATGTGAATTATCAATGGAAAACTTTCATTTCCAGCTCAGAATTTTCACCTTCGAATTCCAAATCTAATCCTTCCCGAGTAAAGACCAAAACAACAAAATCTACTGTGGCTGCCTCTTCGTCTGTCAGCTCTTCTGTTATTGTGGGTAATTGTCTGCTTGTGGTACGATTACCCTGCTTACATTGACATCAATCATCATGTGAAATGTAGCACGACATGATATTTCCATTTGTAAACCAATCACATCCATTCTACATCAAATTTAGTTCATTTTGGAAAATGCATTTTGAAGTTATCGTGGAATATTCACAAAAATTATCAGACATTCAAAACCAATGAAGATTGGAATGAGGGAATTTCAACATACATTCCAGATGCACCTTGATTCATCTTGCCCCAAAACTGTTGATTTTTCGTGCCCACTTTGGGTAGGTTTCAGAAAGAGTCGTAATAACAGAATGTGGAAAACTGTCAGACAAAATTTTCTATGTGTGATGTAATCCTTGAATCATGGGCTATCCATCTCTAAAAGAGCTGATTTGTAAATTTGCTAAGTGTGCGAATGAAACAGAGATACGAAGAAGACTGGAAACTTAGTTGAATCCTCTCGTAGGAATGAAGTAGGTACGTGTCATTGGTAACCAATGAGCTGCTGCCCTTCCCCTATCGACAACTCTAGAAGGTAACTCCAGTGTTAGCTATGGCACAGTGTGGAGTAAAATAAATTTCCTCTTCTTCGTTCATTATCTTAAGCTGGGCACAAACATTATTCCCCTAGAGCCAAGTACCTACCTGAGTTGCTTTGTATTTCGCAAACACTGAGCAGCTTGACACACACATGCAAGATTTGCCAAGCATGGTGCGCATCTCGGATAAAGACGAATATTTGGACGTCTTTCTTTTTTTTTCAATACAGTATTGGACACTTGTTACCCATACCAACATTGAGCCTCCTCCATGTGTTGTAAACATCGTTCTGATCTTGTGCTTTGGGTGGGAGTTACTCCAAATTAACTCCTCCCCCTCGTACAACTCCGCAAACTCAAGCACTGTTTCATTATTACACTCCATAGTCGTGATGATATGATGAGATACGGAAAAATGCCACTATCGGTGAAGTGATAACTAAAGTGGGAATCACAGGACGAGGGGAGACGGTGATTCAGAAAATGTGATTCACGCTTGTCTGTGGGAGGGGATAGAACAAAGGTTTTCATTCTATTTTGACAATCGACCTTTTGAAGCAGCACTCCTGCAAGCCCTAGCTCTTGGGGAATGTGAGTGCTTAAATGGGAATATGAAGTGGGCACTTTTCCGACAACAAGCAGAACACCCAAATGTTCACTATCCGCCGTGTAACAAGAGTTGAAGACCCCACACACACTACTAGGGAAACTCCTAGACTCGGCTAAGTGCTTGCCAAATACCACATGTTTGACCCCCAGCTTTAGACGATTCGTGTTGCCCCTAGTTCATTTTGCCCAAGTCTCCCCTGTATGTTTCGATTTTGGCAACTTCAAGTGCTTAAATCCTTCTGTTAATATGGTTTGCTGCCTCTAATCATAAAACCATGGGTACCAACATCCACCCATGAGTGATTCGAAGAACTCCGTGATTTAACCTGGTGCTTAGCTGAAAGTGGGACATTTCATTAGTAAATTTCAGGACGTTTACTCCCTGTCCCATAGGAAGTGGACTGAGAAGTTTTCCAATCTCTCGACACCGACCCCAACCTCCTGTTTTGTTTCCAAGTTTTTGCTCGCTTTATACATGCTCATTATCCGTGAAAGGGTTTTGGTGAGAAAATGGTGAAATGGTGAAAAAAATTCAAGAACTGTGTTTCGATTTAAATTTTCTATATTTATCGTTTTAATGAACATGGATGTCGATGCTTGAAATGATTGCTGGTATTTTTCCAGCTGTCACTGAAGGACGAGGTTATGCTGTGGGAGAGGTCGGCCTTGCTTTTATTGACTTAAATAGGCCTATTCTCACCCTATCTCAAATCAGTGACTGCCAGACATACGCAAAAACAATATCAAAGATAAATCTCTTCAATCCGGCTGAAGTAAGTTTTGGATCCCTCCCAATAATTATTGTGAAGCATCAAATAAAAATGTATTTCTCTTGTTTTACCTGTTAGGAAACAATTTTTTTTTTTTTAATCTGAATATTTTGTATCTTTTCAGCTGATAGTCCCAGACACGTTTGTGAGTGACAAAAATACTTCTGCACTTTACAAAAGAGTGACGGAATATTTTCTGTCTGTCAAGGTGGTTTCGTTGAAGAGGATCTACTTCAACGGTGAACAGGGGCTGGATATCATCAGATCTCTATGTCTCCCAGAATTCTCATCTGTTGATATTATAACACTCAGGAAGTATGCTGTTATATATTATATTATACATGAAGTAGGCTCTTAAAGTTGATGTATTATCGTTTAGAGACATGCCTGCCTATTAGGCATTAACGAAACCTACACTTCAAAGGACATCCGTTTGTTTGCCAATATCATCGTGATTTTGCTTCGTACCTTTAGAGGTATTTCAAACATGTGTATTCAAAAAAGTTCCAGCCTTGCACCATGATCGCATGAGCCAATTTTAGTTATCGTACTATGTTTACATACGTTAAATAGAGTTGAAATTCAATTTAGTTTTGCCTGCAAAAATTTCTAAAAATTTTAAAATAATACTCTTCTGTTCAAACAATTTGATTTTGGATTGTTTGAATTTTTAGCACCTTTAGCACGTTCAGTCTTACAAGTACAATTTTGAAATTTGACCAATTTAATGTGCTCTAGAAGTGTGATCCAATGAATTCATCCTTTCTTTTGAAATGCTAGATTTTTTCTCGCAAGAACAAAGCTTCTACTTTAATCCTATTCAGAGTTATCGACTGAAATGATAGATTTATCTATTTATCACCATTTGTACCTATCTATATAATACGAAGTGGGATGCTTATATTATTTGCTTCAACCTTTTAATGCTCTAATCTGATTTTATTGTTGTCAGATATTATGCTTTGGCATCTGCAGCTGCACTCATTAAATACATAGAGCATGAACACAATACTGTATTTGCTAAGCAGTCCATCCAAGTCTGTTACGAAACTGCTAAAGGAGTTGTTTCTCTTGGTAAAAAGTTACCGTAGACATTTTATTTTCAACATTGTTAATTTTATGACTTCCCATATTGTTTCTGATTTTCTGTCTTTTCGTTGTCATTGAGAATGGCAATTTCTGAAGTGGTTCTGAAATATTCACCCAGGTTCATAAGTGTATCTCTTCTCTGATACTAATTTAGGCGAAGCTGTTAGTTGAGATCTCTTGGAAAATTATTGTTGGTAATTTCTTTGAAGTTTAAAAGTCTTTTCAAAGACGTATCCCTGGATGACTCCCACACATTAGCTTTTCTTGGATGGTTGTTCATTTTTATATCGTTATCAAAACTAAATTGATTCATTTTCTGCAGACATGGCTACTTCCAGGAGACTAGAACTAGTGAAGACACATGGGGATATGGTGAACCCTGAGAAGTACAGCCTGATGGGCATCATGGACTCAACCGTCACACTGGGCGGGCGGCGAAGATTGCGCTCTGAAATCCTTCAGCCCCCATCGTCCAAAAACGTAATACAAGAGCGACTGGAGGTTGTTACTTTTCTGGTTAGCAATTCCAGTCTGTTGGCATCCATTCAGGTAAATGAAGGAGCTGTGACGTTAATTTTATTATCATTTAAATTATTAACAGGAGTGCAATCCAGTTCTCATGACCGACATTTCCCCCCCCCCCCCCCGCTCAACACTCCTTCAACTAATCTTCGGGTGGGCTCCTTCTGCCCTTTGTTATCCCGGCATCACCACTTTTCCGTCCACCCGAGGGGGTCATTCGTGTACATGCCACCTTGGTAAGCACTAGCCTCTCTGGTGCTCTGGTTGAATCTACAGATTTTTCCAGGGAGTTGGTTAGGCTTAGTAAGTACTGTTTATGAACACAGAATGCGCTCACGTAAACCCTTGTTAGCCCCCTCCCCCCAGCCGCAGCTTTCATCTCTGTTTACTAGCTCCCCTCCTCTGAGCTACAGTCCCATATTTGTAGGTTGCATAGGCAATTTTTCATCTTTGGTACTTAAATGTGTAAAATTAATCATTTAAATGATCTGGCTGTAGAAACATAGAGGTCAACTGTTCCGCTTTTTTAAATTTATTTTGTATATTCTACCTATTACTATCATTATATCATTCATTATGCCGTGATGGTGGAGTACCAAATTATTCAATTAGGCATTTTAGTTTTGGTGGTAGAACCAGAAGTTTCAAACTTTCTGGAGATAGAAGACTTTCTTTGATGCTCTACCACAAACCAGTCATGTTTTATGCTAGGTACTACATGTTTTCATAAGTGATTCTCAATTCTCTTCTACTTGTTCTAGGTATACTAAACAATTTCAAAGTGGTACTAAGTCGTTGAATGTATTACATTCTGCTTTATACTCTTGAAGTAAGTAGCCCAAAATCTCATCAAAGTTTCATGTGTTTCATAGGCAATCTTGGTTAAATTTTCCAACGCTGAAAAGTTGATGTGGCTTTGTCGGAAAACGCCCGATTTCAAACAGGAAAAGAAAACAAATGAAACTATGACAAATTACATCCTCCTCCTGAAG
This sequence comes from Creontiades dilutus, assembly GCA_031894815.1. NCBI lineage: Eukaryota > Metazoa > Arthropoda > Insecta > Hemiptera > Miridae > Creontiades > Creontiades dilutus. The sequence goes on from JAVIWC010006729.1 coordinate 255,026, forward strand.
AGTAGCTTGGAAAATCTACCGCCACTGCGTGATGTATTGAGTGAAACTGAAAATGACTTCTTGATCCAGATAAGAGACGTAAAGCAATCCGCCGCGTTCATTTCACGAATTAATTCCTATTTAAAGCGATAAACTCTGAAGTTAGAATCTGGATGAAACCAGTTATCATAAATTACTGGAATAGAGTACTGAAATCACTTGAATTGTAGATTTATAGTTATTACAACAGTAAACACTAACTATACGCATTAAATAGTACATGAAGTTTAAATTTAAACAAAAAATTTACTTCTTATAATGTTATTTAACTAATGTGAATGACATATACAATTTTTATTCATGTTTTGTGGTTTGTTGTTTCTAGGAGCTGGCTGACCATCGGTTCAACCAAATGGAGGAGCTCATATCTCAGAAAATTCACCCAGATGCCAAACCTACGAAAGGGTATCAGAGTTCAGAGATGAACAGATGTTTTTCGATAAAAGATGGTGTGAATGGTCTACTGGACATTGCGAGAACGACGTATTCCAATCTTGTTCAGGAAATACAAGGTTTTAATATAACAAATCCTGTTTTTGAGTTATAAACCTAGGTACTTCAATGTTATTTCCCACGAATCGAAGGTGGTTATTGACGTTTTTCTAGCGGAACTCGTGTTTAAGGGTGCTATTAAGAACACCATTTTGCTTAATGTGGTGCTGCTGCATTGTCCATTGCCGTTCTCGAAGTAGTACCTACTAATTGTATGATTACTATTTTAATGGCCCTGCTACGCAGGTTAAAAAGAAATAGGTGAATAACACAATGAGGGAGTACAATAACAATATGCAAAGTCAAAAAATCGTATATCCCAAATCCCACTGGCGGGGGAGGGGGGAGCAAGTCGGTTGCCCTGGGAGATGGGGGAGAGAATTCCACCCGCCCAGCGTTACCACCCCCTGAAAAGGGGATATACTCTGATATGCTCGTCTTTATATAGTGTGATAGGAATAATTATAAGTGCTCAATAATCGATTTCATGACGAATTCATTATTTGTTAACTTGGATTTATGTATTTAATGAGACACAACCATTATCTTTCCATGAACATTAAACTTCTTATGAATAAAAGTAGCATTTGCTAAAATGTTAATTTGTCTCTGCAGATTTGGTGACTCGATTGGCTGACGAACATAATTTGCCTTTGAAAATGAGTCAGTCTGCCGAACTGGGATTCCATGGACAGTATGTGCTGCCGAAAAAGAGTGAGATTCTGAGCTCAGAAATACCATCAATCTTTACAGATGTTAGTTTCTCACGGTTTAATATTCCATTTTATAAGTATAAAAAAGTTGTACTCATTAGAAAAGTAGGACAATAAATGATTCGTACATTTTGTAGATGGATACATGACCCGGGCGTGTCTCTTATTTACATTTTCTAGAGATGAGTAGGAAATTTGTTGAAACATCGTTGGAACAAGTCTTCACTATCACATGTAACTTTTCCTGGGCAGGCAACAGCGTAAAAAAAATGATCCGAAATCGGGAAACAAGTTCTGTGTTCTGTCCTTGAATTCTTTACGGTTCTTATAGTTTTTGGGCTACAGCTGTAACCTCTCTCGAGCCAGTTCGTGAACATTAATTCCCTGGTGCTGCATCTCTCCTTAACTCACCGATCCGAGAAACATTGTCCCAACAATACTTACCTGGCAGAAATGCTTTCTAGCGATTGTCGAGCAGACAGCCAGCCCTGAAGCCACTCCTTAATTAGAACAGAGATAAATTACCTACTGCATGTTCATCAAAGAAGATCTACAAATGAACTCTCCTGATCTCATAGTGGTCTCAAAACAATAGGCATAAGCGAATGGCAACCTAAGTTACCAAGTGTTGCCGATCACAATGGAATCACTCTTGAACATTGAAAGAAAGAAAAAACTACATCCGTCTACTGTATGCGCCTTAACGTTTATGGAGGACCATGAGTTCTCTCGAGTCCCTTGTATTTTTGACGTGATTTAAACCCCGACAAAATTTCGTACCAACAAGATTTGAATATAAACTCAATCGCCTATTTTAAAGCAGTAGGTACCATCAGTAGGCTCTCCATTCGCAAACAACGCGTCTTTTTGTACGATGGATACGGAGTTGTTGCTCCTTCCAAGGGCTGAGTCGATTAATGTCTGCAACACCCAGATTATATCCCAGACGCCAGGTTTATCTTCAGATTCAGTCGATTCAAGAATCGGAAATAATCATTGCTGCTATGCATAAAAAGTATAGATAGAGGGCGATTGAACAAGAAAATACGCAGCGGTACTTGGGCCAATGCAAAATTTAAATTGCTCTCCCTTAAATATAAGGATTACCTCTACGAATCAATGTGATCTATTTAAATTTCTTGTTTTGCCGTTGAATTGAGGTTAATACATCTATCACTGAATGCATAAATGGGCTCTAGGTGAAAATCAAAGGAAACGCTTGCCACGTCTCTACAGATGAAATGTTCTCACTGAATGTCCGGGTGCGTAGGGCAGTTCAAGAGATCCAACTCATCAGTAATGTGTGAGTTAACAATATTATATTTTTCGTCTAACGAAATTACAAAAACCCTAGCGAATCTGTCAGGATAGCTGAATACACGTGTTAACCTTAACTAGATAGCCCTATATTGTTTTGAATTTCCCTTTTCTTGGTGCCATCATCACTGCCAATATGTTCGAACGTAGAAGAATGTCTTTAGTTAAATGAAGAACTGTTATATTAATGAACCATTAATTTTCAGCTTGAAAAACTTTAACCGCATGATCTCCATTAAAGCTTCATTTCGGCATAAATGGGTGTAAAGTAATGTAATTTTTATAAGTTCATCTATTCTAAAAAATATATTTGCGATGTTAATTGCATTTAATAGACGCTAACATCGCAAAAAAATTTCTAAATAACATTTTTTTTCTGAAATTTGTAGAAATCAAAATTTAAATTAAGACTGAAGTGAGAAAGTTTTTAAAATTCAATACAGTTGTTATCGGTATTGAAAACGAACAAGGAAAAATACCACATTATGATATATTCAAAAAATATATTTTGTTTATTTAGATATTTATTTTGTACATTCCGCTTGTAAATTTTTTTTACATTCCACCTAACAAGAGTCGAACTTCACCTAATTTGTTAGGTACCCTTGTATTTTTACTCAAGTATTGCTTGTTTAGTGTAAGTTGTTCATATAAACATTCTGAGGAAGAACATTTAGAGTAAGAACCTGTAGATTTGTGTGTTCAGTAAACCTCAAACGATTAAAGTATGATCGATATTTTCCTGACGTCAATACTTTTCTCTTTCCATATTTAGTGTGCTATTTGAGCTGATCAAGGAGTTGAGACCATCCGTTGGCTGTTTATACAAGTTGTGTGAAAACGTTGCCATACTGGATGTTTTGTGCTCATTAGCCAAGTACAGTATGACTCCTAACTTCGTGCGGCCGACCTTCGGTGAAGTGTTGGACGTTCGAGGAGGACGCCACCCGGTTTTGGACCATATTAACCCTATAAAACCGACTCCAAATGATATTGTAAGTCAACTGACTTTTTAAGCAATTATTTAAGAATAATTTATTGTTATAGTTGAAATTCCATGTATACCTCGATAATTTAAGTGTCGTGCTGTGGCGGCTCCTGCCCTGAAACCCTGGGGGTGCAACGAGATGGTTAGAGGCAACCAAAAAGGGCTCGTCAGAAAAAAATGTGCTTTTTTCAGCCAAATTCAATTTTTAACTAGAACTATGCTAAGAATATCAATCTTGTCCGCTTGCTTCAAATCATGAAACAAACGCCTCAATCCTACCTTTTAAAGAACTTCAATTGTAGGTACGTTAATTCAATGAAAATTTTGAAATGAAATGAAACTTTAGAAAACCGTGTTTTGAAACAGTGAAATTCATATCAACCCAGCAAGAACCATCGTGAAGGTGAAAGCCCAATTCCACCTTTAACCCAAGCTTCATTCCTGTTATTGCAGCAAAGAAGGGACGAAGGAAGCAGAAAAGTTTATTACTTACCTCACATCCGCAGAGCCAATCTACCTTTTTGTAGTAATGAGGGTTGAACTTTCGAATTGTCGATCGATTTATGCTTGCCTTTGAGGTTTGTTGCAGTCCTGTCAGTAGTGGCATTGCACGCAATGAGTAATCGCTAGTTGCTCTACTGACAATTTCGCAAACTCACGATTTATAGCACTTGCTGTATTCATCACATATTTACAGTTAGAATAGTTTAGTCACAAGGGTTGGGGACAGTCACCTGATAATAGGATAAGCGAGTGTTTTGGTGATTCTAGCGCGCTCAAACATTCTTAGTAGGTGTGCAGACAACTTAGTGCGCTCAGAAATTGTGTGCGCTTTGTATCAGGATTGGTTCATGCTTTGGAGCAGGATCAAATCAAACAGCGTGGAGCGCTGTTTTACGTCCAATCTCCGCCCATTGGCAAAGAGCCGGATGGTTGCTCCCTGACAGCAAACCCATAACTCCCCTCTCCAAGATCATGACTCCACCATCCTCTCACCCATCCTGAGGCTCTGTTTGGTGGGTGAATTTGAAACTCTTCTGCTCTTCAATGAGGATTCATGTAGAAAAGTTGGAAAACAGTATGATAATATTATACTTCTAGTATTATTATTATCAGGTATCTTTTTCATTCTGGCCAGGGGTTGTACCTGTGCTCCTGTCAGCAGCTGCCACTGGTGTCGTGCCTTACCTTAAGCTTACAACTCTGGCTGGCAACAACTAACTTCATTATTTAGCACTTTAGCTATCTTGCATGTAACTGAATCTTTTGGCACCCAATATTAGTCATTGTATTTTATTCCGAGTTCAGAGAACCTAATACTCTGGTTTCAGTATGCATCCAAGATCAAGAATTTAAATATCATTACTGGACCGAACATGAGTGGTAAAACTGTTTACCTTCTTCAAATCGCTCTCCTGCAGATTATAGCTCAGGTAAATAATTGATCTCTTCCGTAATTGAATGGAAATTATTTTTTAGGTAATGTCTGACCTCTTCAAATTGATCAATTTTCTCAGCACTTGGCCCATAAGTAGTGGATTCAGATTGGTGTATATCCCCTGTGAGTACCATTAATGATCTCACCAATCACACAACCATTGCAGATAGTGATATAGCAGATGAATAGGACCAGTAAGATATAAGCTAGGGAGCATTAAGGCTTTAGTTGGCAGATATTCAGGCAGTATGAAAATTGAACCTCTCGATATCCCCGATGACTCAAGAACCATCAGAACTACTAGTTAGAAGTGGTTTCTCTTAATCAGGAAACCTACTACTGACAGATCGAGATCCCTGTTCAGTAGATAATCTCTATTGCTCAACAGGCGAATCATTCCTCATTAAATTGTTGGTGATGAAAAAACTCGTGAAGGGATGTGTCAGCGATTCTTAAAAACAATTTTATTCATCAGGGACATAACAGAATTCGGAGGTTTGAATAAGCACCTGCTTGTTAACAACATCCCTGCAGTGGTAACTCTTTATGGATTTCTAAATTCCCTAAACTACCCTACGAATAGTCCCTGGATGTGTGGGGCGAATGCTCATTCATGTCAAGACAATTTAAAATGCCCTATCAGGATACTGATTATCTGAAGATAGTGGTTGTGAAAAATAAACAACTGGCCCTTTTTTAATTGAATCCAATTCAGCTTAGCGCATCTTGGACGCCCAAAATTTCTAAGTTTGACATAAGCAAACATGGCAGCGATCTCCTGTACAACAATTTTTAAGTATATATTTAAGGTGTCAATTATTCAATTTTTGATTAATGTCAAACCTGTTTTTTGTAAAAGATTTAAACTTGTTTAAACTGGATAAAACCTAGCATTTCATGCTTCTGAAAGAGATTCCCCCGGAACAACTTGAATTTTCTACCACACTTCTATAGTTGAGGAATGGAGACATCCTGTAGAAGACAACCTCCAAGTTTTCTTGTTATTTTATAGTGTTCAAAAACGGTTTCCTCTCAAAAGCTTTGAATCTCGAGGAAATTTTCTTAATAAAGGCTTCATGCTCATTATTTGACATAATGCCCTTTCATTACAGATGGGTTCCTACGTTCCAGCAGATAGTGCTGAATTTAGGATTGCTGACCATATCTACGTTCGAAAAGATAGTTCAGAAACTATCGAAAATAGAGCTTCAGCATTCACAGTAGAAGTAAAAACAGCAGCTATAATTGTTCATTTAATTCGTTGCACTAGTGAAAATACTTTCAGGACTTGATAGCTTTTCAGAATAATACGGATTATTCAATTTTGCTTAATTGGTTGTTTTAGGTCAAAGAAATAATGTATTGTTTGAATACTATGACCGATACGAGCCTCATAATTTTGGACGAGATTTGTACAGGTGATAGATAATATCAACATGTAAATTGTGTAACAACCGATCATTTTATGTTCAAAGTTTGTTTATCTTATTTTCTTGTTTACCACAGGTACTAACAATGAAGGAGGCACTGCAATAGCTTGGGCAATCTGTGAAGAAATATTATGTCGTCCAGCGTTCACATTTTTGGCCACTCATCTTCACTTCCTCACAAATTTCCAAAAGCTATTTATAAATGTTACCAAGTGAGTCAAATTATTTAATTATTGTACAATAATGCAGGGATGATAGTATGTTACAAACTCTGCTTCAACGTTATGCTTAACTAGAAGGTTATGAGTGATTCTTGAGAGAAAAAAAACGTAAATGGTATTACGTAATGGTTTTAGGATTCCTTCAGATATATGAGACCTTGTGTTGCATTCCTTCTTTCAAAATATTTTAAATACCAATGTGCACAACAATTGTGGTCAATCAGGTATGTTTCTATTTATAAACCATTTTTTATTTGACGTTAAAAGCCCAATTTATCATTTGTTACCACCTGTAATGATCTCATTAGAAGGTGGGGTGTGCAATTTGTTGTTGAAATATCTTGAAAAACGTGGAAAATCTTTATAAAAATAAAACTGCTTGTCTTCTAACGTGAATGCTATTCCTAGAAACTCATTTTAAAGTTTGTAACTACAAAAATCATCATTACCGCCCAACAATGCCCCCCCCCCCCCCCTAGGGACAGCGAACAAGGAAATTCGCGAGACTTGACAGTTTTGAAAGTGGGTGGCAACACTGCCAAATAGTGAGGAAGGCTTCCCAACTAACACCTCTCTCCAGTTGGTTGTCAGCAAGCATGAAGGGAGTCTATCATTCAGTTGCATACGTTTGTAGGTCTCAATACCACAACTCTATCAATTTTCAAATAAATTTGGAGTTGTTTCACTGTCGTATGATTTTAGCATTGGAAATTGAGCTTTTGTTTTAGAATCAACCTTATGGTTGAAGATTACATTTCGGTTTTGATTTGCAGAAATTTATTTGAAAATATTTCGAGCCCACCAACCAGAGTAAGACCAAAGATTTTTAAGAATGTTTCAGAGTCCCAAAACATGAAGCGGTTTTGCGCGTCCAAGTAAAAAAATTTATTGAATGTCGATTTCTCAGATATATTCTAAAAATGTTCATTTTGTACCTGTAATCCATTTTAGTATTTTGTACCCCTTTGTTATGGAGTTCTGACGAAAAACTGTGACGTGAAGAAATAAAGTATACCTATCCAACAACGAAAGAGATAAGATGTTCACAGTAGTTTTTAAAATTGAGGTGAAAAAACTGACAATACTTTCAGTTACGGAATAATTCAGAACTCTTCAGGAATCTCCACCAAAATACGCTCAATGGGCCATAATAATTTGTTTCCCTCTGGCAAAAAATCTTAGTTTGCGCTTACGCAGAGGCCTTAGCTGATCAAATTCGATTTAAACCATCATGCACCATACTCTTGTTTTCTTTTCACTCGTAGTTATTACATGGAAGCAGTAGAAGTTTCCCAGCCAGGGATTACCTACGGGCCCCTCACCTACACTCATCGGCTTTTGAAAGGAGTCACCGAAATCGACAATTATGGTCTGCGCCTTATGATGACAACATCCTTGCCGGAAAGTATGAAAAAAGAAGCTGTCAGAATTGTACAAGCTTTGTCAGCCAAGAGAGCCAATTGTTTGGCACTTGCCAGAACGGTAAGCGTTCATATTTTCAACATCAAGAGATAAGTCATACACTCTCTAGGCTGAAATATATTCTCCAGGTGTTGAGGTTCGGATCCTCTACAGAACCTTATTAGTTTCATACATCTTGTACCATGGTTTTTCACTTCTGCCAACACCATGGAGCGGTTTTTCTAGAAAACCAATGTTTTGTAACTTTTACACCGAGTCTTATTACGTAGCAGAAGCTTTGTGGTCTGGAAACGGATATTTTGTTAGTTCGTTGTATTAATATTTCACCGATTATCACTTAGCGTGTCTGTAATTGATTGTCCATGCATTTTGTAATTCTGTAACTTTTTCTTTCAAGTTCTTTTTCATTTTTAAAATTAAGAGTAAAGTGTGGTTATTTATATTATTTTCTCCACCAAACCAAGTTGATTCCATTAAGACTTCCTCTATAGACCCCTGCGATATAAAAATTCCCTTGCAGATTCCAGTTGATGTGCAAGCAGTGATGTCACAAGTGGACAAACTTGAGAAGTTCATGGAAAAGTTGTACAAGCTGAGTAAATCAGATGATTTCTCCCTTGAATCAGTTCAGGAACTTCAACGATTAGCTTTTGAGACTATCATTGTTGAAGAACTCAAGTCACAAGTTCTAAATGAACCGGGAACACCACGTCCTTCGAGGTATGATCAGCAGGACCAGATCAGTTCTGGAACCGTTCCCAGGTTAGGTGACCAAGCAGATGGTAACAGCATTAAAGAAACACCCCGGTGTAGTTCTCATTCCAACAGTCTACAGTCATCCATCAGCGTCTACTTACAAAATACCAGCCCAGATAAACAAATTTGTGCAGATGCATGTGAGAAAAACAATGTAGCAGATGATAGTGTCGTTGATGAGCAAAGTCAGCTTGATAGTGACGACCTGACTGATGAAAATGATGAGCCTACTGACTGTTTTTCAGAAACAGGTTCTGACATGAATCAAGGTAGCTCACTCTACTCCTATCAAGGAGCTTCTACTAAACCGTTCTGTAATAAATCATCAATCTCAAACGATGTTACATCTTCCTTATTTGGCGATAAATCAAATGGCAGTTGAGAATGGTGATTGATGTTAACGTTTAACGGTACGTTCGTTTGTTAGTGTTCAGAATAGTCTGTCGAATTTTTGTTGTTTAGTAATTGACTTGTGATTCCCATTTTGTTCTACCATTTAACAAATCTTCCATCTTCCAAGAAATATTCGGCTTTTCTTAAAGTTTCTATGAGATTTTGTGGTGTCCTTTAAAATCAGTACCTGATTGTCAAATAGTGAATATTTGATTGGATTTTGTATATAGATGATTTCCTCATTGAGAACCTTGACAATACATGTATGTATCCCTCTTGAGCTCCATATAAAATAAATATTGAGTAAAGAATCGTTATTTCAATGTTTTTGGTATGTTGTTTTCAACAATGAACCTTTGCAATTGACCAAGTAAATTAAATGTAACCATAAAGGGTGAAATCAAGGGTATAAAGTAATCATTGAAAACTTTCAAAATAACTTTTAGATGCTTATGTCTGCTGTAGATGGTTCAACGTGTCAAATGAGCCTACTTGGCCGACTTTAAGTTCATCCTTTCGCTCTGAAAAAAGTCATCACGAATGTGAATCTGAATGTCCTTGCTAAGTTAAAATCACCTAATAAATTACGATGAAAGAATCAACTGTTACAATTACAATGAAATTTGTTATCAAGAGTTCCTTTTTAATTGATTTTTTTGTGTTATATATTTGCAGACAGTTGAAGCATAGGTAGTTGTTTGATTTTTTCTCGATAAATTTCAGTTGTTCCATTTGAGGGTTTTAACATCTGTGTTGATGTATATAGTACATTGCACCATTGAAGATAATTTAGATATTGGCTAGTGTTACGTACTAAGGTTCCTGGTAAAGTTTTGATGTTTAAGGAGTTATATTTATGAAGAAGTCACCCTACCATATTTGGAATGTATGGAAGTCAATTGAAAGGTGAGGATACCCACTGATCAGCTGAAGTAACCTTGTCTCTAATTCATTTCCTAGTCGATGTGCAGAGGTGAAGTAAAAATGAATCTCTTTAAACCATCTAGACTGAAAAGTTTGAGTTTAGGAAAAATACCTCAGGCTGCATCTAATGAACAGATCAGTTATTTGTAATTGTAAATTGTAGTTGTAATTTTGCAGCTTTTTTCGATTCTTGTTGCCACCCAGTTTTATTATTTCCTAAAAGAATGATTTCATATTGAGTTTTATTTTCTAGGAGCTCAAAGACTAACATGCTTTGTTGTGAAGATTGGATTTTCATGCGCCAACAAGTGATTATTTTTCCGATTGAAAGAAATGTACCTCTCTAACTCGCTTTTACGAGTAAAATATAATCCAGTTAGCTTTTGGTATCAATTATACACTACATAGGTCAATGGAAGGAGGATTGAAGAACGAGTTTCTGCTTGTTATTAGTTCATGTTCAGCCACTACGTTGCGCTTTCTTAACTAATCTCAAAAGGCTATAACTACTACGCGATTTTGGATAGGCCCAGCCCTCAGATGTCGATGACATTTGGGAATAAGAATTAAAACTGAACTAATACAACTGCAACGAAGTTTTGGATAGAAATTTCATAGAAGAAAATTGAAAGCACTGGATGAATGAAGAGATATATCATTAAATTTGTACGGTCGGTTCAACACAATTAACCAATTATAATTTTGTTGTGCATAGGTCATATATGCATATCTTAGCTAATGCAGAGTCCTCAAGATGGTGTATTGGGGGGGGGGTTGAAGTTGATTGAAACAGTTTTTAACGTGACCACATTCATAAACACTTCATTCATTACATCACTAGATAGAATGTAAATAATAATGAACCTATTAATTAATTTAAATATGGTTCGTTTTTTTATTTGATAATATTTAAATGAGAATGACAGTGCTCGAATATTGTTTTACATTTTTGTTTTGGGGGTGGCTGGTTGTAAGTTGGGGGGGGGGGGGGGACCCTGTGTATTTCATAACGAAAATTTAAAGACCAGAGGTAGAAAATATTTATAGCCACTAGGATCTGTCCTTTATCATAGTATTCTGTCTTCCAATCTAGAACTTGGATCGAATCTTCGAGAATTGAAGTTTTATAAATGTTTGCATGAAGTTTGATCTCTGAATCAATGTCTCACAACAGAAATACAAAAACTGTAAATTTTTTGCTCTTGAAGAAGTCTTGAATTTATCAAAAAATGCGACTTCATAAATAATACCTGCTTATTCTAATTAGATCAATAACCAATTTTATCTCCATTAGTTCGTTAGGTACACATTTTTTAATTACTTGTTCTCTATAGTAAACAAGAAATAATAATCTTAGGTGTTTCTGTACAGCTTGGTGTTTGATGTAGGTACCTACTTGGTATCGATCAAGGTTTCGAAAAAGGCGCGAATCTATATTAGATTTATGTAATTGATAATCACAAATATAATATTAATAATTATCTGGCAATTTAATACAAAATGCTGATATTTTTACAGACCGATTTGAAAAATGCGTGGATCATAGCTCCGTCGTTGTTTTCAGTTCATTTGTAAAGCACCTGCAAGATCCATGTTGTTCTTGGTAACCGTACCTTCCCGTTTCTTATCAGCTGATAAAAATAATTTCGTAGATTGTTCTGGAACTTCAATAAGCGAGTTTTTAGATTTCAGGCAGCTCTGTTCCCATTCAGTAAAGGAAAATCAGCGCGCCAGTGAACGTTCAACTTTCATTTCGTTTAAACAACTTCATTCCCTGTTAAAGTTCTTGAATTCTACTCTAGAACGATGCCTCGACGTGGAAGATCTGCACCAGCCCCGGCAAGGTAATTCAATTGTTCTCTTTTACATACCTCATGGTACTTAGTTATATTTCACAACGTTCCTGCCGGAATGTCGCTTTTAATTCCGGTTTTATTAATTTTTTCTAAACCCCCACTTAAGTGTCCTACATGATAGAATTCGAAAATTTCACTTTTTGTTCATTGGTAGATACTGCCGATCGATACCAATAGGGAATGACCTTGTAGGCTTGTCTGCTATTCCGTATGACGTCAATTGAACCAATTAGCTAACAAGAACCTTTTCTGAATTTAAGTTGTCCATATATTTGCTTGAGGTCATAATGCTCTCATTATAAACTACTTTCAATACTCGCATTCATTCGAATTAAAAAAAATGGGTGGGTTAAGCTTTTAAGAATCTCCTTATCAGAAGTTTTTTGCAAAGGTTCTCTCGTTACGCAAGTCCTTGTTTCTAGAAATGTGCCTTATAGCCTTGACTGTTCTTATTCGCAAAATTACATGCAGAATTCGTTTTTTCACAACTTGAGGGTGGGGGGAGGTTGGATATATTTTTGTCCTGCTCCACGTGAGTCTCACAGCTCTAATTTTACCTACTCTTCTACGAAATATTTCGCACCCTTGTGCAAAGCTTGGAATTTAGAGTATGCTGACGCAATAAATGATGATATGTTTGTCGTCTAGATGTGATCTTCAATTTGATATTGGAGATCTTGTAAGTAATATAAACCCAACGGATTGACATCTGTTCTCTTATCATGATTGTTTCGAGATAGTGTGCCCTGACCAGCACACTATAGGTCTACAGGTCAATTATTTCGGCAATGAGCTTGTTGATGCGTGTGCACCTTCAATATAACTTAATGAAGTTAAATGATTGATAACGATCTTAACTTGAGTGCTGGTAGAGCCTTCCGATTTGATTTCATGTTAGATTTAAGGAAGTAGAAACACTACCCAGTTCACTCACAACTAGAGCTTTCATTTCACTAGCACCATGTTTACTCATGAACAACTTCAATGATGGTTAGTTGAGTGCTGTCCGTTAAGGTGACTAACTTCTAATTGTCAGTAAATAAGACATTCTTCCCTGCCTGTCAAAAATCTCAGAGGTTCTTACGAAAAGGAGTTGGGATACAATGTCAGATTTGGTTAGAGAAGATGTAACTTCGGAAGAAAAACATCCCCATGAGCTTCCAGATGAAAATATACGTCTGTTAAAGATAATTGGATCATTCAGGATAAAAGTGGGGTTCTTACAGCCATAATTGCTGTGGCCAAACTTGTAGGAAAAGCCGGGAAAGATTAAACTTCTACTTTCAGTGGTCATTTGAAATTGTGAACTTCCCCCACACGTATCAACCCTTTTCAGAAAGAAACTTAATACTGATCTCGATATTCTGAAACCTAAAATAGGAGTGAAGTGCTTTTTTTTCCAGAATAAAGACCTCAACGTGCTGTGGTACGCATAGGGAAACCATTTGATTATGCAAACTCGCAACAATCATTCACCAATAGGATTGAATGAAAATATACTTCCGAGTAATAGTGTAGTTATCGTAAAATTAACTTCGAAGAGGACTTGATATCTAGGTAGATGCAGTAAAACTCATTGGTTAGAAGTAGGGGGTTATTATGTTGCAATTTAATTAAAAATCCAAATTAAAGTAATAACGTAGTTAAAAATTGAATAGTTGTTTCGATTACGGACTCGTAACAAAATTATTTGCAATCCAATGTTGCAATAGAAAGCAATAAACCATTCCGGGGACAAGGTTGAAGTACTTGGAAGAATGGACAAACAACAAGAAATAATGAAAACAATAAAGATGTCAACACTTTGGACATAATATGCTACGAGAAAAATATGGAATATTGAAGGGAAGATTAATGGAAAGCGAGGCACAGGTAGAGGAATGATACGTTGGTAACACAGCCCTTCAAGCTTTTTTCTTTAAACAGAAAAATGTGGAATACCCTCGATATTTGGGGTTGCTAGCAAATGAAGATGAAAAGTTTGAAGGACCTTGTCGAACGAGCGTGAATTTCGGAAGGCAAATAACAGTAACCCAAGAAAGCAGGGGGTCCTACTTTGGTGGACCTGCCATGATTATGGTACTGCTCATCTTCGACAGAGATCGTGGCATTCACGTTGATAATGAACGAGGTAAAAATAGTGACAAGTACTGAAGTTTGGAAGGTGAGGCACCATTGACAGTAGTTGACCCGCTCGAGCTGTTCTAAGCGCTCCAGCTGTGAAGTCGTACATTTGAGGAAGTACTACTACGACTCAACTAGAGTCGCAAGCACTGAATGTGCTTAAAGAGTATCAGGGACAATAAGGGTAATAGTAAATGTGCAAATCAACTAAGGAATCCAATCGCTTTGGGATTCATCTAAGAAAGTATGTTGAATGTTCGAAACTATTGAATAAAGAGATATATACGTTTTTATAAGTTCTTATGTATTTATGTTTTTCAATACATTTCATAGGATAGGTTTGAGAACTCTAGGAATTGTCCCTATTACCAAGTTAGAAATATTGGAATTACCCCTTCTCTTCAACTGATTATCTGTAATGTTAACGCTTGATCCAGCCCCTCTTTTTCTCTTGACCAATGGGGTCTCCCTTCTACATTTGACCATTGTATGGTCAGTTATTGATTGTTACCGGCGTGAACCAACCGTCAACATCTATTGAACATTGTAACTCTTTTATTTCATGGCAGTAGATTGTTTGTACTTGACCGACTCAAGACAAGTTGAGATAAGCTGTCCCCACCCCCCATTTTCAAAACGAGATTTCTCCTCTACAAAGCTTCCTCTTTAAGTTTTAAAATCACGGTTTCGAACCAGTAGTTTGAAATGTTTTTAACATTTCAAATGACAAAAATAAAACATTAACGTATTGGGCCACAGAAACAAGATTTTGGTCTCATGAACTGTAGTTGTTGTATGGACAACTGTCAGGTAGTCTTGAGAACAGGTTGACTTCTTTTTGTCTCAAGTTTTTTGGTCTGGATCTCAAAATAAATATATATATCCTAAATAGATCCATCGAGTTTAGTCCTAATCAATCACTATAGATTCGTTGGAAAAATTCCTAGTAATTAGAAAAAAGTATTTGAAGAGCATTAGTTGTCTTCAGCCGAAAGTTAAAAAGCGAGATTTCAAGTTGTTGAACCAGAAAATAACATGAGTAGAAATGTATAGGAATCCTATCTCATCCTAAACACCCAACTCTGTCATAGATTCCTGTTGAAACCACTGATTAGATATGGAGGGGGGGGGGCTATATTAAAAGGACAAACAAGAAAACCATGGCGAGACAATTCTCTATTCTCTCTTTTCTTAAATACTTGAATATTTGCAAAGTTCTTGAGAGTGTGGAGGTATACTACCTGTTCCTCCATTAGTGCGAACATTTTGGATTAATGGGTTAATGACGAGAGGATTAAAATGTTCTTGCTTTCTATGAAAATAAGTAGGTACAGAGTTATATTATGATTAATAAGAATTGAACATTTAAGAAAGAAAAATTAAAGATATTTTGATTTTAGGTCTGCAATGCCAGCCCGGGCAGCACCCGCCCATGCTCCAGCTCCAGTGCCAGCTGCAGCTCCTGCACAAACGCCCATGATGGCCCAAGCTCAACCTCAGCAGCCCAGTATGTTCAAGCAAATGGCTGCCACTGCTGGAGGTGTCGCTGTTGGGTCGGCAATTGTAAGTTATCCTGTTTTAAGAACATTTTGCTTTTTGGGAGAGTTCTTGGAATGTGGGTATTTTTTATAATGTGCCTGTACATGATCTAAAATGTGGTTTTATGTTTGCTCAGGGACACACTGTAGGTCACGCCATGACTGGGATGTTCAGTGGAGGTGGTAGCTCCCAGCCTGAGGCAGTGGCAGCACCTGCTGCAGCTGCCGCTGCTCCTGCTGCTGGCCCTCAGGAACCCACTGGTGCCTGCGCCTGGGAAATCAAGCAGTTCCTCCAGTGTGCTCAACAGCAGCCTGACATCACTCTTTGTCAGGGCTTCAACGAAGCCATCAGGCAGTGCAAGGAGGCCAACCGTAAGTTATTTGACATAATAAAACATCAGAAAATGTTACCTAATTACTATTTGGGTCGGCCTCATATTCATTTTCATGCGAAGGGGCGCAGGGAAGAACGGTCAATGTCAATTTATCAAAAATGTTGGGATTGACCTTGATCTTTCTTTGTCGTCGCATGTTTCCTTTTTCCTTCATTTAGGCGCATGACAATGATCTTTACTGCCGGTTTCGATTCACGATGTGACAGGTTCCAATACAAGCTACAAGATGGCATCACAATCTCTTTTTTTTTTCCAAAAATTTACATTGATCGTTCTTCCCTCTACCCTCTCTATTGAAGTCACTTTGTGATCTACAACCTGTTATTTCTACGAATCCAGTTAAAAGCTCTGACAATTTTAATTTTCTATGCCACATGGTAGCTGCTGAGAGTCTCATTTAGAAAAAATAGCTTTTATCATACCAAAACTGCACCCAAGAAATAGGTTTGTTATGTTATTTCTCTGATTCGAGGTGGACCATCGATTTAGTTGTGATTACTGAAGGATGTTGGCTCAACAAGTTCCACACTTGGGAACAGACGGTGAGGGAAACTACTTAGTTCTCCTTGTGGATTCTGAACTTACAGAAATTTAAATCCTTGGTTTCATGTTTATAGCTAATTTAATATAATTGAATATATGATGGAATTAAAGTTCACCCCCTCCCCCCCACTAATCAATTGTGATGCTGTTGTTTTGACCTCGAAGTAGGGAAAACAACACGTGGGTTGGGGATTACAAACAAAGCTAACTCCATTATAATATCGAGGAGTGATTACTTTAATTAATCACTATGGTTTCTTGTTTTGGAAGGACAGTTATATTATAGGGCCACTACCCAAAAAGCAGCTTTTTCACGAGTCGTATGACTTAACCACCATCAAAAGGTTTCCTTAAGTGAATGAAAATTCATATTTGTCATTCAATTAAAATAAAAGTAGAAATCCAAAATTTATCACCTAAATTAACATATCCAATATTTTATTTTTTTCAGGTTTGGTTTGAACTTCTACAACCCGCAGTTCCTAGTTGTGTGAAGACAAGACATAGAACATTAATTTAGAACTATCAAGTATTCGTTGATTCAATATTTCCCCTCAATACTCTTGTTACTAGCAAAATCAAAATTGCAATAAAATCTTGGCATCTATATTTTCCGTAATTTATTTTCTTCGTACATGTGCGTTGTAAGTGAATGTGAATAAATTTTGTTATTTTTTATTTAGTAATTGGGATTCTCTTTTGATGTGCCACATGATTCATCAGTCTTATCAGTCAAGATTGTAGGTTTTCCGTGGGGGAGGCCATATGAAATTGTCCTGGTTTGGAATTGGATTTACTAAGTCATTGATACATGTGAACTACTCAATAATCAATAATGTTTCTTGGTGTCAATAAGGACAAATTGTCCTTGACAATGCGTGGAATATTGGAAATGGTACTCTTCCCTGATCACGTACCTACGTGCAGAATCTTATTTTTTATCATGTCTCCATTAATGAAGACAACACTGATACTGGAACTTTACACTGCAAGCAATCAATTTACCTACAACGAATTAGATTATTTGTGCTCATAAAATAGGAATTCTTAAATTCAAGTACTGTATGAACAGATTTTCGTACGTCGCTTTGGGATGGGTGATTTAGGTTTGGAAGAAGGCAGAATTTATCTCCTTTTCGAATGCAGTTATCGATGAAGAGGAATCATCTATGGATACAACAGCTCATAGTAGAGCTTTTGCAGTTTCTCCGCGATACAAGTGGGAGACAGGAATTGTGATGGGTAGAGTTGATTCTTTTCACGAATGGAAAAATCAGAGTGGTCAACTTGAGCTTTGCCCGTATAGAGATTTAATCTTCTGATTGAATACAGGAGACAAATATTAAAATACGTCTTTTTCGACAATGTTAATCACAATTTTTTTTTTTTTTTTAAATCAGTGCCATTATCTATTTGTCCTAAAGGGTAATTCAAAATGGGATACTATATTGAGGTAATGATACTGGTACGTAGACAACAAGCAAGCTTTCATTTATTACTTTGCGTTGCAGTACAAGGAGTTTTAAAAAAAAATGTTGAAAATTTACTTATGGAATAGAAAAAATTTCCTCAATCGTGAAATGACAATACGTCAACAAGACAAGTACAAACAATTTTGGACCCTGGTATAAGTGTGTTTAATCTTCCCTTAAAAGTTGCTTCCAGTTTAATTAAGATTAGTTAGACTGTCACTTAGAACATTACAAGGCCCCAAGAAAGAGACTTATTGTTACTCAAAATTAATACTAAATAGGTTGCATGATCCTCATCTGATGGAGTTGACTAAAGAATCTATTATAATATTCAGACACAATAAAATTTACGGAAAATGTCAGGTATATTCAGAGGCAGGCAAATAGGTGTAAGTATTCCAAGATTCTCTGAATGACAGCAATTAAGACCTTCTCCAACCTATTCACAGATATGGTTTCACTTCACTTATCCTGATTTATACTTAAGAGGAGTAAAGGAACGGACGGAGGAGTGTGTATTTTTCGAATTCGATCCTACTGTGAAAGAATCATCCCTTTTGGTTTGTAGTTTGAAAACGTTCCCCGCCCTCACAAGCACTTGTGTTGAAGTGATTGTTTGCATTCGTTTACAATTAAATCAAGCTCAACTAAAAATATTAACGACGTCTACTAAAGAAGGCTCCTCCAATGACCTCTATTCCACGATTCTGGGAAGAATTAAAATTAGGGAGCCATCCCTTCTGGTTCTTGCTCCAGTGGCTGAATCCATTGGACAGAAAGAGCTCCTCCTATCCCATTTTCCTAAGATAATCGTATCTACCCACAGCCAAAATAAATGCAACTCCTTCACCATGGCATGTTTTTCCCATCCAAATCGTAGAACCCTCCATTCATTTCTTCTGATACTCCGAAAATTGTTTTAATGATCCGCGAGCAGGCGCTGTTCACCTCAAGGGGAGCTTTGGGGCCTCCCATCTCTGTCTTCACCCAGCCAGGGTGCAATGCTACTGCGCATATTCCCGTCCCCTTCAGATCAACTTTCATTGATATGGTTGCAGCGTTTAAAGCAGCCTGAAAATGTTACAAAAAAACCTTTATTAGCTTGTAAACATTCATTCGAAACTTCTTCATATTTATACTTTTCCAAAAAATAAGAAATGTGTAGCATTGGAAATAAATCCACCTGCCGGTTGTTCTAACAGGGGGCTCTAAAAAAGTTCTTGAGCTAGGTAAATATTGACAATCCGTACACAAACCGAACAATTGTGTCGTCTGGTTGCAAAACCGGCCAACTTCTCAATTTTCGAAAAATAGTTTTTTCAATTTTCCCAAGTTCTTCACTATCCCACCTATTGGCAACAAGAAATCCTGACAACCCTCGCCCAATCCTGGCGTTTTGGGTGTAGGAAATCTTCGATGCCCTGGAGAAGCCAAATCCACCCACCACTATTTTTGAAAACCGGCCATCTCGTTTTGAAGCCTAGGAGAGACTACACAGACCACGATCGGAAGAAGGCCAGCGATGTTTTTATCAAACCACCCGTACAGTTGCACATTAAATTCGCCCGACGAAAAGGTTTTTTATAACGAAAGAGAAGAATAAACCGTTTGTGCAAGGGGAGGTCTTCTACAGATCCGAGGTTGGAGCCAGAAATACGGTCTTGAAGAGTGGCAGGAATATAATGAACAGCAGGCTTGAGGACGTTGCACCACGTACTGTGGTGAAACTATTGAAAGTACATGATGTCAGGAGCTTACTGTCTAAAAATTATGGGCCGGATTGGAATAATGATGAGCGATTGATTTTTACCAAATATTTTGGCAGCGATTGGGAGCAATCAACACCACGAGGAAGACGAAGAGGTTGAAGAATCCTCGGAGATCGATAATGACAACATGTGCGAGCCTCAGGAGGAGGATGTAGCCACGCGGGTCTGATAGTTTTATTCAGAATTTCTATTATCGCAATTTCGAAGTTTATTAAAGTAGTTTCATGTCCAAAGTTTAATAAAAAAAAGGTCATATTGTTTATTAAGTTAGCAGTTACCTAAAGTAAATAAACAGTGGATTTTTCAACTCTGAAACCTATTGACAGCCATTTTTGTTGCTATTTCTCCTTTAGTTTGTTGCGAAACCGGACAACTCCCAAATGGGTTACAAAACCGGCCATATCCTTAAATTAAATTTTGAAATACCCCCTCCCTGCACGTCCCCACGGATTCTGTTATGGTACTTCAGAACCTGCTACCGTAGAGTCGTAAAAAAAAGAGAATTGGCTGTTATCTAGAATTTTCTAGGCGTGACACAAAATGGGCTCTCCTGAAAATTTTGCGTTTTGGAGATGGCCAGTTTTGCAATTAGAGGACACACTTACTCTTGCAAAAATTGTCTGAGGGAATGGGGAAAAGGGTTCCAACTGCTATCTGAACCGCACGTGCTCCATTGGAGGTTGATGGAAACTGGACAAAGTGCTGCTATTGTGATCCCCATGCGAACTTGCATATAATGTACAAACAAACCAATCCAAACACACTCTGTACACCTGAGTTTGAAGAAACAACCGACATTGGGTGGATCACTTAGATCCCAACATGTTCACCGTCATGTACCTACACAGTTGCTCTCTGTTCTTGAATATCCACATTAGCGGATGCGTCCAGTTCGTACGACGAAGTCTGAACCACCGTACCAAGCTTTATACCTTTTGGAAAGACAGATCTAGGACCATTTAGATAAAATTGGAATGAAAGAGTTCCTCACTAACCTTACTGCATCTGTAGGAATAGTGTCCTCCATCACCGTTCAATTTCATCGAGCCAAGGATGGAGCTGATGTTCACAATAGTTGCTTTTGGGACACCAGGCTGGACACCACTGTTTTTTTCGGCAGCTTGTTTAATCAAAGGTATCAGTGCCTGCAAAGGATCCATCTGCACATTATCCTACTGATATCCAAAGTGTTTTATATTTTTAAAGTAAAATTAATACTGGTATTTTCTATCCTCACAAAACTGTGAAGCACTGTAAATTTAGCTGATCAGTGCACATTCAAACACTTCAAAGTGAGCCAAAATTTCTGTTTAAATATCACCATCAAGCTGTTTATCCCATTGTTATGGCATGCTCATGTTCATGGAGTATGTTAAAATGGAATTAATAAGGATTTTTAAGTGAAATATTTTTTTAAAGATTGTCTCATAAGTCCCTCATGTTACTAAACCCACTCAATGTTATCTTGATTTAAATTAGAGATATCGTCATAAGAAAAGTCATAACTCAAAGAATCATTATCAAAACGGATTTCGATGAAAACAAATTAAATTTAAAAATTTTCTGAGCCAGCAACAATTTTTTTTTTAAATTTGCTCAAATGTACCATGAAATGAGACGTCAAATTTCATCTCCAGGAATAAAACTAGGGTTCGGTCGCACCTTGGTGAGCATGATGGGTCCCACAGTGTTGACGATGTAAGTGTCAATCAGCTCGTCGGATTTCACCATTCCGATTCTGTGAAACCGGCTGCCGATTCCTGCGTTGTTTATTAGTAAATCCAACCCGTTGTCCTTCAACACTTCACCAACCTGCTTCGCGAAATCTGGATATCTATCAAATTCCTTCGATTCTGAAAAAGGAGCAAAATAAGATAAGTAATGCGATAGATCTTGGATGTATCTATACATCCAAGATGAATGATTAGGATAATGTGGTTCCTATCTAAGATTAACAATGAGGAAAGTTTAAGGTGATTCATGCCATATGATTAAGATAGGTTTGTGTCCTGCTTAAACAACAATAATACAACTTAGGTTCCTCAGTTCGTTCAGGGTGCGTTCAGAACGTGGAGGGAAGAAGCATGCAAGGAGGCAGGATGGAGGGTCGAGGCAGAGGGAGGATGACAAGTCAAGTTGGTTCCAACTACCCACAGGTTCGATAGTGCTATTAATCTATGTTGTTTTAATAAGCCATCTAAGGTACATACGTCCTTAGTTCGTGCGAAAATCAGAAGGGAGGATCTTATTATATATGTGTGAATTTATGTATAAACATTATCTTACCAAGCTGGAGAATGTGGATATTCTTGTTCTGATCAGCTAGTTCCTTCAACTCCTGAAATGAGAAAGTTCATATTAGTCATCATCATTAGACTACAGGTAGGTCCCTACCAAATGCATCAATTGTGTTAATAAAAAAGCTTGTTACGTTAAATGTCTACAATTTCAGATTAATTAATTAGAATACAGTTCATTTGCTAACCATTCCAGCGTTAGCTATTTGGTACGAGAATACATCTTCAGCCCTGTAGAGGGGGGGCACTGGATCTGGTGACCCAGGGCCTGGTCTTCCTAAGCGGTCCCGGATTTTCTATAGAAATTCTGTTTTCGTGAAAAAATGGGGGAATGAGAGGCTAAATGGGAACAGGGACAGATCAATCTTTCCTTTCCGATCTGGACGAGCTAGTTTTAAGGTCATTTGAAGTTTTAGAAGAATCTTAATTTGGTTTGGAAACATTAATACAGAATTTATAAATATACACATACGAAGCTGCAGAACTCGATCATTATCAATTTCTCACAATCGATATTCCTTTTCTTTTTTTAAGGGGACCAATATGAATTTTGCTTCTGGGCCTGGATTCTGTCTCCAAGGCCCTGCCTATCTTCTTACTCATTCAAATAAACGAGTTGACAAACTTTTCTAAAGCGCATGAGCATGTTAATATTAATCTGTCATTACTGCAAGGAAAATGGAATTAGTAGGGAATTATTCGGTTCCTAACTCAATTCTTGATTTATGGAAGCTGGATCTTAAGAAAGGTTATTTATACAATCGAAAACTTTTGCATGTTTCTTTCAAGGATAAAAGGCGGTCACGAAGCAGGACGAGAGGGAGGAGGAGGGGGTTGTGCTTTTTTTAATCCTGGTTCGGGTGAGAAAATGGAACATCGTCTGTTGGATAAAGCAACCATCTAATCGACAGAAGCTTTTGCTCTCAAAGATGCTTTGATGTTCGTCTTGCAACCTACTGTTCACAACCCCCAGGTTATTATTATTTCAAACTCTCATTCGGTCCTGTCAAAAATGAAGGCGATAAACCCAACTAAAAAAACTGGGATTCAACGAAAAAAGAAATTTTTAATGAATATCCTGAAGTTGGCTGGTATGGCAACTAGATTCGTCTGGATTAGAGACTCCCTCGTCGAGATTTCTGAGAGTTCCCTACGTCTGATCTCAACAGATGGATGAAGATTGAACAGATAAACGGCTGGAACAACTTTCATTCCAACTACCCCACTGGCTTTAGAAATAAAAGGTGGCCTAGGCGAATGCCTACACCTCCAAAAATTTTCCGCACGACCATTTCGAGGCTCAGAAGTGGCCATTGCACCACTAAAAGTTACCTTTCTCGTATTGGGAGATTAGATTCAGGGAGCTGCGACCTCTGCCTAGAAGATGAGGATGCCGAGCTGCTGATAATGGTGTGCTCACTGTTTAAAAACCAACGTATGCTTCTTTTTGCGAAAATTCAAGGAGCCATACCTCTCCCTTCTAACTGATGAAAATTTGCTCATAAGGTCATGACTCAAGGGTTTTTTTTTCTATTAATACAGGTTATTACCTGGTTATTTTAACTCGGTATCAGTAAAGACATTCAATAGTAAACAGAATTACCTACAATTATTATTATTTTAGCGACTTTAGAAATCTTTTTTCCGCCTTAAAATGACAGTTTCTGTGTACAAAGTCACAACAGTCCAAAACAATTGTTGAAAAAATCGCTCATATACAGGGTGTCCCACGAGTTGTTCGGGGGCCCCCTCCTAAAACCGTCCAGATGGGAGTAGGTTTCAATCTCCTATTTTTACATTTTTCGACCAGACCTCGAAAATGAATCCCCGTAAAAATCTGCAAACAGGCGCCTAAAATAAAGGAATGTACCCGAAATAAACAACAGTATAGCATCACGTGAATCAGCGTTGAAAAAAATGAAAATTCATGTGCCACACTTTAGAGTTCACCACCCTCCACTATTTGACAATTTTGGGGTTGCGCAACTTAGCGTGCTCGCTAAACCGGTTGTGCGCAATAAAAAAATTGGTTGAGGGATCAAATTTTCATAAAATTTTGGGTGGAATCCGAATCTGCAATAAAAAATTAGAGTTTCCATTTAAAATAAGAAAGTTAGAGTCACTTGCGCATGGTTGCGCGGGGTGGACAAATATGATCCCTGTATGGGACGCTGTTCGTACTCGCTCCGGTTCAACCCCTTTACTTTGAAACGATGAATTCATCGCAGACTTCAGCGGCCAAGAGGAGCCCCGCGTTTCGCGAGAGAAAATTACCGGCGTGAGTCAGTCTGCAAGGACAACCTGGACGACTGTTTTTTATCCAAGCAAAACTCCATTCTTCCACGTCGATATTCGATCTAATTGAATAGATCGATACCTGTATATCGTAAGACAACAGGTTGAAGTAGGGAGCCAGGTTCTCTTTGGGGAAGCCCGAGTGGGAGTAACTTGAAAGACTCAAGGTCTCGGAGCTTCTTTGAACGAGTAATTGGGTACAAACCGACTTCCAACGTTTAAATTCTCAACGACAATTTTTCACAATCGTGGGAAAACTGTAATAAGTGCCGATTAACCCTCAAACATACCATGTTGGTTTGGATGGGTTGATTAAATCGATCATTAAACCCGTATTGTTAACTTATTCTACATTATTATGACTTATTATTTACTTAGTTGATTAAACAACTTCAATAAATCGGATGTCACAACTCGTACTGACACGCCTATTGTAGTTTTGAATATGCTCATTTAACAACAGAAAATATTGATTGTCATGAAATTGCACGTGACAGGCAAAGAGAATAATAATAATTCCTTATTCTCTATAATAATTATTACCTTCGCAAAAGTTTAATTAAGAAATCTAAGGAGAAAACTGAGGAAGTTCTACTAAGAAATCTGTCATAAATTCCCCAAGTTGGAAAAAGTAGTTGAGTTACTTAAAATAATGTAAGTTATGAAGAACATAAATGTTAAGCAAATTAAACTAATATTTGTCCAGAAATATTGTGCAGGTAAATTTGACAGGTTTACGTAACCCACAAGGTTTCAACAAATATCGAACGCAGAATCGATGTATCGAGACTGAATTTTGTCGATATATCGAAACCTAGTTCAAACGGATGAATAAAAACTGAATCACTTCGCCTTCCCGTTCGCCGGAACGAGCAGTGAACAATAAGATCCCGACGCCACTACAACAATCACCATGGCTCCAGTGGGTGACAACGGTGAGTTCATAATTTTAGGTAGTTTGACTTAAGTTTACAGATTGTGGTTAATAATTTCAATGACAGACAACAGCAGTGGAAATTCGTCTTTTTGCCATATTCCATCATTAGCTCTGCGACTCACCGTAGCAGCTTCTGGTCGGCGGCAGACGGCCACGATGCTTCTGGGTACGTTTTCCTTCGGTAGATTCAAAACTGCCCTTATCATCCCTAAACCCAACCCTCTGTTAGCTCCGGTAATCAACATCGATTTCATTGTGAAAATAACTTGATTCACGAATGCGCTGAACTGGAACGTGAAGATCTTGGATAGATAGATTTCAGCGAACAAAGACCTCCCTGTTTCTCACCCAATCGATCAAAACCGCTTCGATCCCCACTGAATTATTCACCACAGATAAACTTGATCTCTAAATGCCCTGAATAATTACGTTCACTGGTCTGTATTTTCGAGTAAACACGCGATTTTCCACCATCAATTGATTGAACTAATCGTCCTGCCACCAAAAAAGAACAACGATAACCTGTCCGAGGTAACCTGGCATTTCATAACCTCTCTCACCACTATTTTCAACTTCCCTTTTTTGTAATCTTACGTAATGTTGGGCTTGGATAGGGTCTGTATACTCATTAATTGCTCTCTAGACGTGACTATCTTTCGTTAATCGGTTTCTTCAAGCATCCATTTACGTGAATGTTTACAATTCTCAATATCGTCGCGAAACTCCACGGGTTTGCTATGTCATGGCGCTGACCATGAATTCGTCGTCGATTCTTGTGAAATTCGTGAGAAATTCCGTTTTCGGAGTCCCTACGAGCCTCATTCGTGTGGCATTCTCTACGAAAGGTAATATTACGAAGTTTTTAAGTAGGGCATGACTTAACTTTGCTGGTTTTCTATGATAGAGTCCGGCTGATAACAAACTGATAAGTGCACACCCACTTACTTTGACTCGCTTTTCCCTGTTGTTCTGTCATTTTCTGCCCTTTTATGAATGAATAACTATAAATGGTTTTAATCTACCAACACTCGGGAAGTAAAGGGAAGTTATCTATTTAATCGGTGTGAATTTTTCTAATTGGGACCAGTGATCAGCGAATTCTTACATGTTGGGTAAGGAATGTGAAGCCTGCTCAAATTGTGTTGTCGGGTTTGTTTTATTTTTTTCTCTAGGTAGTCGGAAATAAATTATCTCCGGTTCCTATTTTGATCAATGGTTAATCCTGATCGCCCATCATGTGGGTTATAGACATGAGCGAAAAACTAATGGCTACCTGTTGCTATTGTGATTTTGACGAAATTACTTCTGACTATTCCGATTGAAGTACAAGGAGCGAAAGATAGTTGTGTCAAGGTAACCCCTATGTAAGTGGTCCTGTCCACCTATTGACGTTTGCGGATATGGTTTCATCATCCTCACTACCCCACATGTTACTTTCATTGTGCTACTAAAAGACCAGCAAGCTGATTGTTTTTAGCTTCAGTTCTGACTTACAGAACCTGAAATGAATTTGAATCGATGCTGTAGAAATTGTGTAATGATGACACTCGATGTGACACCGGATGTTATATTATTGTTGCAGTTACGACGCTACGAAATTCACAATCCCAAAAATATTCATTCCTGTTAGAACTTTCGTTCGAGAATATGATATTGATCTATTATAATAATTTGCCGATGCTATTTAATCTTCTTTGATCATCAACTTCAACACATATAAATTCCATTAGGTTATGGGCCCAGGGGAAGTGTCAATTGTTGTCAAAATTCTTTAACACATCTAACTTCCATTAGGTTATGGGCCCAGCAAGACAACTGTCTGTGAGCAAGATAACTAGTAAACGAAATCCTTCTCGTTGTGCCCTTTCCCAAACTGATTGCCCCTTAATTACACTACACTGGTGTTAACTCGTAATTATGGTCTGTGGCAAATTCAAAAAGTCTAATGACACACATTCTGAAGGAGATGTATACAATGCATGTGATTATTGGTTGGATTATTAAAATAGAGAACACTTTTTTCTCCTCCTTAACTCTCCCATTAGGCTATAAGTATGCAGCGAAAAATGAA
The DNA here is from genome assembly GCA_031894815.1 of Creontiades dilutus. Lineage (NCBI taxonomy): Eukaryota > Metazoa > Arthropoda > Insecta > Hemiptera > Miridae > Creontiades > Creontiades dilutus. The sequence continues at coordinate 282,456 of JAVIWC010006729.1, forward strand.
AACGGGAAAAATAAGCATTTAGCTGCTGAAAATTAGAATTAGAGAAAAATGATCGGAGTTAGAGTGGAAAGAGGAGGGTGTTGTCAGTGTGAAAGATACCTTGTATGTACATATGCCAAGTCCCAGGTTTCGTTTAATAAACAGCTAATAAAATAATAATTATTACATAATCCATAATAATTATAGAATACGAGTTATTACCTGACCATTTCCGCCACAGTTCAGAAATGATATACATTTGTTTATCATTCGCAGCTTTTTAAGGTGATGAAAATACTGGGTAGGAATTTATACCTACCTATTTTCAGAATCACCCGTTCAGATATCTTTATAAATGATTTCAGTTCCGTGGTAGGAAATTACGTCTCAACTTTTCTCTTGTTACGTAATCAGGACACCACAAGTAGCTGGCAAGAGAATGGCATTCGCTTGGTTATGGAGCCATTCTGACAGTTTGCATTGCACTTGTTCAAATGTCTGGTATTCTCTATTCAGTTTTTACGAAGTAGAACTGTTTTGAACGAATCAATTTTATTATGATTGAGCTAACCCTATTTCACTCGATTGGCAGCAATAGTGTTCTCGTGCTTTGTAAAAGCTTCATAATATCTTGATTTGTTCAACAGAGTACTGCTAAATTGATTGTAGTGCCATGATGCGTTATATTATTTAATAAAATTACGATGTTTCCATATTAATGAGAACGTATGTTTTCAGCAATTGAACTTGATTGTGTTTATGTAGTAAAAAAACACAGCTTTTGATAATCTGCATTCCAAATCGCTGAGCAAGCGATGACAAGGGATCATCTTGAACATGTATATGTTTCATCATTAAATATAATTAAAAATGAGTCAGTTCATTGAATCGAGCTTATTTGTTTAATTCAGCGATAGTTATGAATATTATCATTGTTACAGTTAATCCAGTTTTTCGTTCTTGGTATTATATGGGGGAAAACATTTAATCTGTTGTCGGGCAGGTGTTTACTGGACGCGTTCAAACAAAAAAAGAGAAGAAAAACAACTAGAATATGGCGTTGCGTCACACCTTATCATAAGCCCTAATTGGAATCCACTGACATTTTTTCATTACTTCCATTTCATTGAAAACTGAATAGCAGTCGTATTTTCCAATATGATGGATACCGATGGCTCCACCGAATTTTCAAAGAAAATGTTCCCGGAAAAAAGTAAAAATTAGCATTTTAAATGGGAATTTGTTTTGAGACTTTTTAAACTGATTCCAAAAGTTAATTTTTATCACACATTATATATAGGCAATTGGATGTATTTAGTCATTTTTCATTCCAGACGATATTTCCCCTTTGAATTGTGACTTGAAAAAACGTTTCCTTCTCCCAAAACCTAAGTATTTCAAAAGGAAGTATCTGTGAAAGAATTTATGGTTGAGCACCACGAATCGGTCACATTGGAAAATTGTTGCTGTAAATGGTTTAAAATCGTTGAATTCATCCTAAATATGCGCACAAATTTATGCTGATAAAACTATAAGTAAGTAGTGTTTAAAAAATTTATTAAACTGGAAAAGACCAAAAATCTTTGTTTTTATACCAGTAATTTTTTTGGAGTTTTTGCCATACCGCTTATAGTTAACAATTTCGTTGCACTTAAATGCAACATCAAATTTCAAAATTGTTGAACTTCATTGTGATATATCCGTTTTCTGAGCTATTTACCCTGGATTGAACAGGTTTCTGGGATTAATGCTGCCACCATAAAACGGCAATCCTAGAGCATAGAATATTAACAACATGGTTAATTATGGTTTCCTTCCGGTTTCAAAACCGTTAGTTCTATCAGAGAGCATCTCGGATGCTTTAAATACGTAAACTTTGAAATCCGTTCTTTCGCACATGGACTCAACATGGTGTCTAGTTCTTTCTAACTTCTAGCTATTCGCTGTTTCACCAGCATAGACGGTATGGACCGAAATGTGCCAACTGTGTTTTACTATCATAGGCAAGTGGAGTGCCGTTTTCTAGTAATTTTGGTTAAAAAAATCTTCTGGAATAGGTTTAAGATCGGTATGAAAAGAAGAAATATCGTAACTCCTGAACCTAGAAGTGTCTCCACAAATCTCACTATGACGTTGAACAAATTATTAACTCCTATGTTAGAATTGGGAGCGTTTCTCCTAAAAAAGAACCTATTCAGTTTCATTGCAGAGAGTAGAGGAGTTGAACTAAGTTTAGAGCATTATCATGCCTAAAAATTAATCTAAATTGGGGAAAACCATCAAATCGGTCCACGTTACGTAGTTTCAGTAGCGAGGTCATGCTCAAATCATACTTGTCCAAGATAGTAAAAATTGTTCAGACGCTCATCTACTTCAATTGACGGATTTTCCATTCTCGGGTTTTGACAGAGTGCTTGTGTCACGGGTTTCCCATTTTGCGTTATTATTTCCAATAATGAACCTTTTAAAACGTGTTTTGAAAACATCCTTCAAGTACGTCTCTATCCGTAATCGTGCAACGTACTTGAACGCTCCTCTCGTTCAAGTTCATCTTTGGAGTTGAACTAAGTTTAGACCATCATCATGCCCCAAAATTAATCTAAATTGGGGAAAACCATCAAATTGGTCCACGTTACGTAGTTTCAGTAGCGTGGTCATGCTCAAATCATACTTGGTCAAGATAGTAAAAATTGTTCAGACACTCATCTACTTCATTTGACGGATTTTCCATTCTCGGGTTTTGACAGAGTGCTTGTGTCACGGGTTTCCCATTTTGCGTTATTATTTCCAATAATGAACCTTTTGAAACGTGTTTTGAAAACATCCTTCAAGTACGTCTCTATCAGTAATCTCCGTAATCGTGCAACGTACTTGGACGCTCTTCTCGTTCACGTTCATCTTTAGAGTTGAACTATGTTTAGACCATTATCATGCCCCAATATTAATTTAAATTGGGGAAAACCATCAAATCGGTCCACGTTACGTAGTTTCAGTAGCGTGGTCATGCTCAAATCATACTTGGCCAAGATAGTAAAAATTGTTCAGACGCTCATCTACTTCAATTGACGGATTTTCCATTCTCGGGTTTTGACAGAGTGCTTGTGTCACGGGTTTCCCATTTTGCGTTATTATTTCCAATAATGAACCTTTTAAAACGTGTTTTGAAAACATCCTTCAAGTACGTCTCTATCAGTAATCTCCGTAATCGTGCAACGTACTTGAACGCTCTTCTCGTTCACGTTCATCTTTGAGTAGGCTGGCAGACAGTTTTTTCTGTAAGTGGTTCTAGAAGTTACCTAGTGCCAATAAACGGCGTTCCGATTCACGATCTTTTACGACTCACTTGTCGATATCATCTGTTACCCATTACATTTTACAGTTGCTCCACGAACCGTGTAGGGCAGCGATAAACGATGACTTTATCTTGTTTGATATATATTTTGGTATTTTTATTGTCTGGCTTCATAACACGCGGTGTCATTATTTTTATTTGATATATATTTTAGAAAATGGTTTTTATACGACCCTTAACACCCTTTTCTTGAAATGTATTCAACTCAAATGGGCGATACCGATTTAATTTTATTTAAAATGATAGTAAATATTATATATTTTTTACCGAATAAATACCAAGTTTTTCATCCGTTTCGTCACAAAAAATGAGTTTGACATTGAATTTTATGGATCTTTTTTCTATAGGTCGAATGGTGACTCTCTCGATTCTTCTCGCACAACAATTAAGCGATTTTCGGGGCTTTTCCTTTGATCGGTCGGAAGGGTTAAATCAGCAGTGAGCAAATTGTATCTTGCTAATTGAAATTTCCAGCTTGACAAATTCAGCAAAAGATAGTTACTTAAAATTTGATGCCAAACTTGATTGTTTTTCTCTAGTAGCAAGTCAATTTTGGTTAAAAAAAAAAAAAAGTCAATTTCACCGTGAAACCCCAATTTTTACCGCATTCAAACGAAATTTTGTTCCAAATATTTCATGTGAGTACAGTTTTGGTTATTATTTTCAATAATGCACCTTTGTAATCGATCCCACCTAAAATTGATTGTAATACATTTCACGATGATTAGAATCGAAAATCGAATAAAACAAAAAATACGCCGCACAGTGTAGTGGAAGCGGATAAAATGCAATTTCCTAAAGTCGCTTTTTCTTCTCGCCCAACAAATGAGCTTTTCATGCCCTTTTCCTGTTCGAAAGTTCCGAATCAACATGAGCAATGAACATTTCAATTAATAAGATACTATTCGCGCAGAATTCCTGCCAGGGGAAAAGTGGTCGAAAATTCCTTATTTGTTGAGCAAGCTGGCCGGAGAGCGCACCGATCGATTCAGCGAAAAAAGATATCAACAGACGATTTTGATTGTTTCCAGGTGATTTTGACGTAAAAATCCCCTTTTTTCACATTCAAACATCTATTTCTAAACTAACTTCATGCGCAATATATTTTTTTTATCATACCGTTATGAAGCTGAAAGTCCTGCCCATATTTTACGACTATGGGCCAAAATCGACTTCTGGATCAAAGGGGTCTTTGCGCGATTGGATGAATTGGAGATTTTCCGAATTTGATACTTTTCCCTCTTCAAGTTCATTTTTCATCCATTTAGCTTATTGGAAAAACTTCTGTTTTTCATCTGGGATTTAAGAAATCGAACGTTCTTTTCAACGGTATAATTCCATTTGAAGTTACTCCTTCAATTATGGAAGTTATGATCATTTTAGTGAGTGAAAGTTGAAAACACGAAAAAAAATCGTATAAGTGACATAACTCGGAAATGAAACGAAATAAACAAATGTCGACGGGCAGCTTTAGTTGCAAATTAGTTGTGCAATCGATACCTGGCCTGTAGCGTGTACCAAAGTTCAACACCCTGTTTAGAGAATGAACCAAATAATCATTTAATCATCTGATAATTATTTGATGATTATGCTTATAGACTAGGATGTGTAGGAGGAATATTTCTGAGGGAGAAATAACACCTTTATACCGCAGATTGCAGTTGTTCGGTTGAACGTGAATCATTTCTGGTGTGTACAGTGTCTACCGCATTTTTGAAATCAGCAAACCTATCGGGAATGTTCAAAACTTGAAATTTAGGTACGTCATTCCTGCATCGATGTTTTGTGCGGGTATTTCTTTCCAGTCTATCTATGGTATCGGATGGTTTGTGGATACTTCAATACCAATGTCGTTATTTCGATTTGAGGAACAGCAGTCCACGCCTTTACTGAAACAAAGCCACCATTCTCTACTTCTTTTCAGATTTTACCTTTAAATGCATAGTTCACTAATTGAAGTTAGCTTCAAACATTCTAGTCAGCTCTGAATTAGTTGGACACTTATTTTCATCGACGTCACCGCTTGAAGTGGGTTTTTCTATCTTCGTCGCGGTCGTTTCTAATCCAACGCCATAATCTAATCTCGATAACGAAATCGATTGTTTTTGAAAACCGGGAAGTAGCTACTTCTTGTTTGTGTGTAGGTGGGTAGTTTTACGAATAGGGTTGACCTTGTTTCCAGTTAAGCAAGGTGTAATTCATTGCTATAAAATTTATTTCCTCGATTCCCGAAAATTTCGTAGAAATGCGGATCACAATTGAACACGTTGCGCTTGTTTAACTGTCTGTTAAATAGCATAAAGTCTGGGCTTCAAGAATGTGCTGCGATGGAATTCAGAGGGTATCACAAGGTTCTGCCTTCAGTTATTCTCTTGGAAGGCCGTATCGCGTTGCATTTTTAAAACCCACAAAAAGTCCAGTAGTATTTTAAGAATCTCTGTTGAAAGTCCGAATCGTCATTGTCGTGTAGGTGAAAGCATACCAAGATTGGCATTGTCGTGACCGAAACCGCCACGCCATTGTTATGAATTCTTTCAAATTTGAATTTCTCGGAGAATAATGGGATGCCTTGAGTGACTGGGCATCAGAAACACATCCAGGGAGGCCAATTAAGTGATGAACATCCAAGAATCTAGCAGAAGAAGCACATTTTTAAAATGTCAGGACCTGAAAATTTCCTGTATTTTGAGAATCACCCAGGTGTTCTAAGGAAGTTTATATTTATTTCGTTTCAAGTTCGGAATGGACGGTTGAGAAGAGCGGCTCTTGAGCAGTGGGATCGCAGCGGTGAAAGTGTTTTTTTCACTGCTACGGTTCATGCGACGCAGTGGGGGAAGGAGTCTTCCCACGTGTGCAGACTGGTGACTGCTATCGGACCACCAGCTCCTTGCTCGTTCTGTTTTGATGGTGTCACAAATACTCGTGTCGGTAAATCATGGAAGTTCCGTGATTTTCTAGTAGCTTTTCACTTGTGATGCGTCGGCAAGCTTACGTTCTAAGCTTCATTTTGCTTCCTGGTTTTGTCAATAGTCCTTATTCAGTTCTATTCGGCCGCCAAGATGTGAAGGAGAAATCGGCTACCGTTGGTTAGTGTTTATCTTTTGTTTAGACGTTGTTGCTTCGAGAATTTGTTAACTTGGTAAATTGATAGGTTCCTTCAATAACATCTTTGATGTTCCTCTGTCTTTATTCATATCCTGAAAGCACACCACCAAAAGTATGAACACTAGAGCACTAAATCAGCAACTTGTGTCAGCATACGAACAACCATCCGCAATTTGTGAAAAACCAGTTGTTTGCAAATCCTCAAATTATTTATACGATTGCCCAAAGATAATTAATTAAATTTGTTGCCCCATTTTGCTGATTAAGAAAATTTGTTGCAGTTATTATTGCATTGTTTACTTTACCAGAAGAAGGCACAGAGTACATTTTTATCTCCAGCCCTAGCTTTGCATGGGGTTAGCCAATTCATCTTCTAACGAACGGGTTTCTGAAAATGGCTGTAAGATGATGACCAGGAAGATTTTGAATTCTTGAATTTGTTAGACAAATAATCGGGGCTCCTCTTGGAGAACGAGAGGTTACTTTGATGAGTATTTCTTTGTTGAATCTCATTTTAACGATGTTCTCCACTCTCGAAATAACACGCATCTCCGAATGCACACAAATGTGTGTATATTCACTTTCTGTTTTGACGTAAAGCGTTCCGTCTCTCTGGAAAGACATTAAATGTTTTTATACTTCTGTAAGAGTGAAGAACTGACAAAATATAAACTGGAATTAATTGCACTTGGATTAAATAATTTTCTATGTCTATCTCAAAAGCAAGACCTTCCCTGTTGTTACTTTCATTACAGATTATCAAGAATTTTCGGTATTTAGTTCACTCAAGTACATGGAGCAATTTCATGAACATTACTTTTCAGCTATTAAAGATTTCTATCGGTATGTGTAATTAAACTTGAGAACTAAAATTCGGCTCATTACCGCATCTGTAGGTGGATGTTGTGATTTTTTTAAACTCAACATTTCAAACGCTTTCAGGACTTTACGTTAGATGGTTAAGTGATCCGGGTGGACTAACGATTAATTTTCATAAAATCTATAGAAACAACTACCTATTTTTTATATTAACATACTAATTAATCAGCATTTCCTCCATTAAAAGTTACCTCTTTGGGTTGATTGCCATTGATGGAGATTTCAGGAGGTAATTATGTGATTTTCGAATCAAAGTTCCTAAACTTTGGTCTTGTAGTTATTTAGGCTTTAGACTGAGGACCGATGAATGGTATAGTATATTGAGGTGTTGAGGTTTCTGAGGACCTGAAGTTTCATTTTAGAACAGAATTTGAAAGCACGACGACATAGTAAAAGTATTGTTGGTTATCATCTTCACAAATCGCTTCTTGAGCGTGTTCAGCGTCGTTTCCTTCGATTCCTTTCTTTCAAGTCTGGAGTGGCGTGGGAGGACTTTGATGAGCGTGCTACACGTGAGGCCAGTGGCATTGTCCCCTTGGAGTGCCGCCGCCAGCTTGCCGATGGCTGTCTCTATAGGCTTATCCATGGATTTATTGATTCACCTTCGCTACTTTCTGAGGTCAGCTTCCTCGTACCCCCGCGCCCGACTCGATCCTGCAATACCTTCTACATTTCTGCATCACCGACCAACTACCTCTACAATATTCCCCTGAACCGGTCCCAGCGTTTGCTGAATCAACTCAATATTGACATTTGGCACGATGGCTTGAGATGTTTGAGAAACTTGATATTATGTAAATTCAATTCTATTTAATTTAATTTTTCAATCACACAAGTATATTTTTGGTTTTTATTTGTACAGTGGTCCTATTGAATCTGTCGAGATATTTGTTTCTTTTATAATCTGTATGGTTAAATTGGGCCTGTGGCCCGTGTAAATAAATAAATAAATGAGTATCCTGAAGATGCATCTTTCTTTGAGGTGCTCCGAAAGAGACGGTTGATTTTGAATGGATACGTTATCCAATACAGCGGGGAGAACATTTTTAAGTACACTGCTAGGGAAAAGAGAATGAGAAGTGGATTTCACTTTGGTTTATTAGAAAAATGGGTGTGAGGGGGTAACAGATTGTGGGTACCGTGGCCGCATGTTTTATTTCCGATTGCGTTAAACCCTGGGGCTTCTGGGGAACTCCTGGCTGACGACCTGTTAGAACACAGAGCTCATCGCCCCTAACTCTTACTAAAACGCAAAGTCGACTTCTAAGGTCTCTCTCTGTGGAGATCTTACTTTCTTCAATCTCACGTTCTCTGACGAAACCGTTGGAAACCAACAGAACAATAATTTTCGTTCATTTTTTTGTTCGTAGGCTCTCGTTATGACCTGGTAGTGATCGGCGGAGGATCGGGGGGTTTGGCTGCCGCGAAGGAAGCCGTCTCTCACGGGAAGAAGGTGGCGGTCCTGGACTTTGTCAAGCCCTCCATCCATGGAACCACTTGGGGTCTCGGCGGCACCTGCGTCAACGTCGGCTGTATACCCAAAAAGCTCATGCACATCGCATCCATGCTTGGGGATGCTATCCACGTAAGCATCTCTGAATTACTCTGATTACATGATTACATGAGTCTAACATTCAATTTGAAAATATCTCTCTGCAATGTTATCAATTTTTCATCCATTTCAGCACATTCTACCTACATTTGACCTAATTTTTGTTCACTAAACTCATTATCGTCCTCATTTTTGGTGAGCTAACTAGATATTCTCCTGCAATAAGAAGCAATTCTTTTAACGTCATACTACCTCTTGTTACGTACATTTTTAGTATCATGTGACCAACTAAGTACCCAGCGATTTAATTGAATTCTGTAAAATAAGGGTTTCGTGCAATTTACGCATGCGCAGATGCAACTAATGCTTCCATAACGCAAAAAAAACTTTCTTGCTGTCGGCTTGCACAATTTATGGAAAATTACCTAGACTAAATGGTAACGGTTTTACTCTGTCAACAAAATTCATAATACAGTTCACTAAGCAATGGCACTCCGTATACTCCATGGACAATACCCAAATTCCTTCTGTTTTTGTACGAATTTACAAGCTATTTCTTGTAATTATTGTACCTTACAGCACTTGTAGTTTGTTTTTCTTATATATTTCAGCCGGTTGCTTCTAGAGTCGGTCTATAATCCTTTGTCAAATAATAAATCGTAAATTTGTTGGTTTCAGGGTTTTCTGTTCATTGCCATCTCTTAATCAATCACGGTGTTAAAATTATAAACTCACCCCTCTCGCGAAAGCTGTTTGATCTGAATTTATGTTCTATGGATTTCACGAGAAAAAAATGCCTAAATTGATTCGAACTATCCTTCATAATAGGTGAATAGTATATCTACTGATTCGGGCATCGGATCCTACTTCAAAATTCATAAGAATCCGATAATGGAAATTTCGCGAGACCAGTGTTTTCTGGAATTCGTAAATACATGAATATTATTGTTTGACCGTCTTGTTTGAAATCTTTCTAGGACGCCAAGGCTTTTGGCTGGGAAGTTCCAGAGAGAAGCGCTGTGAACATCAACTGGCCAAACCTCGTGGATGCCGTTCAAAACCACGTTAAAAGCGTAAACTGGACGACCCGCGTTCTTCTGAGAGATAAGTAAGCTAGCTCCACCATACATGTATTTGACAAAGTAATTCATCAATATGTATTATATGTATAGTGTTCTGAACAATCAGTGGTAAGTACCTAATAAGACATTGTGAACAGTTATTGTTTGTTTCAACACTAGCAAATCCTATCCAAATACTTCAACTGGGCTGGTATCTATTAAGGATAAACACATTTTTTTCAATAAACAATTTTCATTCCGATGCTATTACATTTTCCGGCGATACGCTACGTCATCGCTCATTTGACGGAAACTGTTAAAATTGTAGCTAAGAAAATAATTGTCGAGTATAAAAAGGGATCTGCTTTCATATAAAAATAGGGACAACATCGCTATCATTGACGTAAAATGAGTAATCCTTTTTCTTGGTCTTTTTGATGAACAAGTTTTTCTGTGAACTTTTCCAATCCACTTTCGTTTATTACTTTGAATAATAAGCTTTTATAATGGTGTAGCAATCATTTTTATAACCCCCCTCAAATGCCATTTTACGTTTCAAAGTTCAGATTTCATATCTGCAACGTCCGCTTGCCATACAGGCCATAAAAGACCGTACAGTTGATGTAAAAAATCCGTCCTAACTTCCAGCCAACCCGATCGTTTTTTACTCATAGATGCTATGAGAAAAAATTGTCCAAAAACGTGGCTTTTACAGACTTAGGCAAGTGTGGTATCATTTCCTAGTAATATTTTTTTTTTTTTTTTTTTTTTTTTTTTTTTTTTTTTTTGGGATAGGTTTCAGGTCCGTAAAAATTCACTCATAGCAAATAATCGCAATTTCCGAACCTAGGTGAGACCCTCTTACGGCGACACGAGCAATCACGCATTATTCGAAACATAATAAACCCATCTGTTGACGCTTCCTGACGTTTCAAAAAGTGACGGGAAGGTGGGATGCGATGAAAGAAAATATGAGGCAAAATATAAGCTCGCATCTTTAACTTCAAGTTATCATGCGAAATTGGTTGCAATGGTACAGGCTCTCGAATTTCTCGTTAACGAAGGGAACACGGACACTACGAACATCATTTGTACCGATTCATTGAGCTCGCTGCAGAAAATAGAATCTACTTTTTCTGTCGGGTATCAGGAGGATTTACCAAGAAAATGCTCCAATTCCTTCGCATATTATCCTTGTTGAATTACTTTGGGCCAATGGAATTGTTGACCGAATGGCTAAGGAGGGCACCGAAGACGGACAATTCCTGGAAGTTGGAATAGAGGTGGAAGATTTCTTAGAGCCTATTCTCCGATTCCCCCGATCAGTGTGGCAAAGGTTTTCTGCTGGCCCTAAGGGGTGGTAACTGTTCGACTTCGGCAGAACCATCGCGCGACTGAGAGCAAACCATCTCTACAGAATCAATAAAAGGGATACTCCAACCTGTATTAGATATGGTCACCCAACCTGAAATTTGGAGCATTTGATTATGGAATGGGTGGAATTCAGTGACAGAAGAGCAGAAATGTTCAAGACTATGGATGGGCAAAGTGGAAAATCCGTTTAGTTATTTTACAATTTTATGTAAGAAGGTCGTTGTACAAGCACAAGTTTGATTTTATAAAGGAATGCAGTATATGTTTTTAAAAAACTTTAATGTGAATGGCTGTATAAGAAATGAATGCCCCAAAAAAAGGAAAAAAGCCCTTATGTTGGAATCGGCAGCGTCTTTTATTTGAATTCTTTCAGGATATTTGTGTATTGACTGTAGTTTTAAAAATCGGTTGTAAGTTTTGTAGCAACGCCCTGCAATGAGGTAGGTACATTCCATTCCCGTTGACTCAATTACCTGCTGGTGAACCATTCCGTGTGGAAGATGGATAATTGATCTGAAAGTGAAAACGCCGTCGAGGCCGACCTTGATCGATTCTGCACGCCTCGGACGAGCTGTGAGCCCTGTAAAGCTAAATAGCGGTCTAATGACGATTAGGCAACTAAAGGAAACTGTTGTAGTTGAAACGCAATATTTGGATTATCACAATTATTTCAACGAAAAGTGATACAATACTAGAATACAATACAATTGTACTCGAGTTTCGATAAATTTCCGTGCAGTTGTGAAATGAGTTAAGAGGAATGGAATTGACTCATCGGAACTCTCCGCACATTCAAGAAACAAAGATCATAACATACTATTAATTCTAATTACCCCTTCCACGCACCATCTCATCATAGATGATAGAAAAAGAAAAAAAAGAAGAAGAAATGTGAAACCTTAGTCCTGCTGCAAGAATTTTTGCTGTATAGTTTGTTGAAACTGGCTTATATACAGCGCAACATCTATTATTTGTTAAATTATGGATATATAGACCATGAATAGTAGTTATTAAACTTCTGCGTAATGAATTTTTATTTCCTCTGTGACAGTTTAACATAATGTATGTTAGGTATATGTGAGCTGGTCACAGCCTGTTTGTGTACATAATATGTGGAGTACATTATTTATGGAGGAATTTGAAAGCATACCTACACCCTTTGCTCTCTACTTTTGGAAAGTATTAGTTACCAAGAAGCCTAGTTAGCGATTCACATTGAATGTAATATGTTACTGTACATATGTTTGCTCATACTAATGAACCATATGTGTGGGGTTGCAGGAAGATTGAGTACATCAACGGTTTCGGAACCTTCGTCGACCCCAACACCGTGAAGGCAACCCTCAAAAACGGCAGCGAGAAAATGTTGAACACGGAGCACGTGATAATCGCCGTGGGAGGCCGCCCCAAGTACCTCGATGTTCCTGGTAAGGAGCACTGCATCTCCTCGGACGACATATTCTCCATGTCGAAACCCCCTGGTCGAACTCTCGTCATCGGTGCTGGATGTATCCTTTCTTTTACTTTAAAATAACATCCTTTTTTTCAAAAATTGATCTGATAAGAGTCAACAATGCCTAGTATATGGTGTTCTGAAGCTTCTGTGGATCGAAAAATGAGGAGCTTGTTTCCAAAAAGTACTACATCCGTTTTGGTCATAATTGAGAAATTCACGTAAAACCATCACAAGCTGGACACTTGCCCCATATAAAAAAACTAAACAAATATATTCTACATTTAGTATTAAAAATTGCGCAAAAAGAAGCTAGTTATTTCGAGACTTCAATTAATCTAGGTGGAGCTTTGAAATTTCAAGATTTTGGATATAGTACTTTTGGGTTTAATACATAGTTTTGAAATCAAATCTTTTCCTCATGCCAAGAACTTAATTAATCTTCCCAAAGCTGTTGCAAAGATATTCCCAAGCTGTTGCAGTTGCCCAGTTGCTTGCACCTCCTCCATACCCCACTTTTTCTACAGAAAAACAATTTTTCTTTCAACTCACACAAATTCCTTGATACGCACGTTATATTCAGTCGAAATTAACGAAAAACTAGGCACCAAATATCAAGGTTTATCGAAGAAGTGAGTGGCAGTTTTTGATGGCGACAATGTTATGGAAGCCACCTCGGAGTTTCACCATGGTTGTCAACATTCTTCCTATTAAAACTGATATGAACAAAATAAAAAAATCCGGTTTAGATCATTGAAAAAACGTCAATAATGGCTTGAAAGTTGAGAAATCCTGTAAGATGATGGATATAGTACTTTATGCTCAAAATATTGTAGCCAGTGTGATACCCTTTAATGTGTATAGTAATTTTTGAACCCAAACAGAGGGAAGTGCTCTTTTATGATGGATACCTTTTGAAATAAAACTGAATTTTCAGCCTAGTTTTTCAAGGGGATATAGTACTCTTTACTCCAACTTGATTGCATTTTTATGAAGAACTTGGCCCCAAAACCCCCGGGATGGTAATAAGAAAGATCTTTAGTACCTTTTGGAAACAAGCTCCTCAAATGTATCTCCATACTTCATTTTGGAAAACATGAATTGGTCCATGTTTATTAAAATGGAACGTTAGAACGCATCATGTCCCATCATCTCCAGCTGAAGTCGGTACTCTCTAGTGTTTCCTCAAATCCCTTACAATCCTGTTATTGTGTTTTTTTAAATAACATTCTCCCTTTAGCTGATGTTAAAATATCAAGTGGTTTAGCAGTTAGTGAAACCTTGACCAAGTCAATCCTCAGATATCGGACTCGAGTGCGCCGGTTTCCTCAAGGGAATGGGTTTCGAGGCGACCGTGATGGTCAGGTCCGTTGTTCTCAGAGAATTCGACCAACAGATGGCCGGCCTCATCACTCAAGAGATGGAGGAAAAGGGAATCAAGTTCCTCCACAAATGCATCCCCATCGCATTCGAGAAACAGCCCAACGGAGAGATTTTGGCTAAATGGAAAAACGTCAAAGTAAGTGATCACACTTCCTTCCACCTTAGATACGAAGATTTAATAGGAAGGATTCAATGATATACTGTCTGAATAGTACCTAGTATAAGCTTGATTGCTGCAAGGCTCCGTAAAACTTCACAAATTGCCCTGCCATCACATGTTATCCTTTCCGAGCTTACAATGAATTCCTTGAAATGTTGCTTATGCAGCCGAATGACGATGTAGATGAGGAAGAAGAGGTAGGCGAAGACCAAGATGATATTGAGGAGGTACATCGTAATATTATAATTATCGAAACACACTCGAACACGATCACCATTTCTCATCAGAGCAAATCATAGTTCTCAGCAATTTGTCGTTTCACACAAACAGCTCATCTGTGTTAAATCACTTCACTCTAGATATTAATTTCTGTTGTTATCAGCTGTCCTATGTCTCATTATTATTGAATCATAGTTTCAGAGAGTTCTATTGTTGCCACATGTCTGCTTTCTGATTATTGAATAAAACACGAACACGAATGACCGATCATAAAAATACAACTTTTTGACCCTGTTACTGAATTTCACCTTAATTTTTTTAATTTCTTCAAAACAAAACATATATTGTTTCATTTCAGCTTGTAAAAAATGTACAAGAAGAGCTACCTTTATCATGTGCGGTTTACATTTGGTTTATTGCACTAAATTAACGTGTTGTTGGTCTGAATTGTTCATACTCTCCAACTTGTACATTTGCTGTGCCCTGATAGTTGACTACTTTGGGAGTGACCTAGAAGCTCCTAGCTTCCTGTACATCTGTCACGATTCGATAGTTCTATTGAGGAATCACATGTCAATATCAACAGTCCATTGTACAGCTGCCCATCCAAGATTGCCCTGTAATAACTCAATGTTGTTTTATACGTACAGGATAACACGGAGCACAGTGCGGTATTTGATACGGTGCTGATGGCCATCGGCAGACGTCCCCTCACCGAAGAACTTGGCGCCAAGAACATTGGGCTCGAACTTAGCCCCAGCTCCCAAAAATGCATCGCTAACAATGAAGCTACAAACATTCCGAACATATTCGCCGTTGGAGATGTGCTAGAAGTATGTTCATTTTTCTATACATGAAACTAACTTGAGATCAATAATGTTTTATACAGGGTGTCCCTAACCCCCACCCCCCCCCATCTCCCTACCTAAAGTCATTATTTGTGGCCTACAAAAGAATCGCTTTTCCAACTCTTTTCCAAGGATCCAAATATGATCCTTCACTTTTTTCCAAGGAACCCAATATGATCCAAGGATTTCCAATTATGATCGAGTTGCGCACGTTGTGTGAAACGCACATTTCAAATGTGGACATAGGAACTACGTAGATCAAATAATCATCGAAAAATGAACCTTCTTTCACAGGAAAACTGCCATTGTTAAGGGCAAAACTATCCTGTCTGCTTGAAAACCTCTTTCCTTGATAGAAAGTCTTATCCCGTTAGATTGTTTTATTCTCGAAATATAAAGTGGTGTGGTAAACGATCATCTCTGTACCAGTACTGTTTGTTCTGTACCATCCATTCCCGTGTAAATAATTTTATACACCGTAAATAACAATTTTAGGAAGGCGAGGAGAGTAGGAAAGTTTCAAATGGGAAACCGTAGATATTACTGAGGTATTGTTTCGTATTGTTGAATACTGTAATGAAAGAACAGTTCAAGTGTTGATTAATTCATGGTAAACTTTCATTGGGTTGTTATAACAAGCTGATGTTCTCTGTTGAGACACTTTTAAATTCGAAAATTGTATTTTTTCAGGGACGTCCGGAATTGACGCCTGTGGCCATCCAAGCAGGTAAATTACTCGCTGCCCGGCTTTATGGTAACAGTACGCTCCAGATGGACTATGATAACGTTGCAACCACGGTGTTCACCCCCTTAGAGTATGGGTGTGTCGGTCTTTCCGAAGAAGAGGCTGTGAAGAGACTTGGTGAAGACAATATCGAGGTAATCATTTAAGACATCCATTAAAACCGGTACCCTAGAGTCACACACTAGAATCTGAATGACGTACAACAAATTTCAGTCACTTGGGAAGATACTACTCTTCCCCATATAATTTGTTTAAAATGGTTTTTTTAAATATGGTGTTTGGTGCTAGAGAACATGGTTACTCACTTTCGATAATAAATTGAGATAGTTAATGAAGACTCGTTATAGGTCGATAGGAAATTATGTCTT
Source organism: Creontiades dilutus (assembly GCA_031894815.1). Lineage (NCBI taxonomy): Eukaryota > Metazoa > Arthropoda > Insecta > Hemiptera > Miridae > Creontiades > Creontiades dilutus. The sequence goes on from JAVIWC010006729.1 coordinate 298,934, forward strand.
GGGATGAAAGCTAAAATATCTGATTCGTTTCTTACCAAAATTCTCGAAGTTGTATAAGTTTTTGCGAAATCTGAGTTACTATAGACCAATAGAAAAATGCTTACACAGAGGTTTATTGTTCCTGTATTGGATAAACCCCCTACGTAGATCACCGGACTATCAAAACTGGACTCCAAAGACCTTCCTAGGCACAATCGGAAACACACGTAGAAATCCATCTGAAGTTTAACAAAATAAAAATACACGCAACAATAATGCTTCTGCTTGTTCTCCCGAACAGAATTTGAAGTTTGGGAGAGGCCCTCATAGATACAATTTTACTGAATTCTACATACAATTCTATCTGAATGAGCCAAAATTCGTTAACTTTGGTCCAGCAGTTTCTTAGAACTGCTTCGGACGTCGGACGGACGGCTTTTTTTGATTCGATGTTTAAAATTTAATTATCTTGATACGTAAACCGACTTGAAGGGTTCACATGTTTATTTTCTTGGTCGATTTGAAAGGTTGTTCATTGAAAATAAGCCAAAGATATCCAAACACCGTTTTGTTGACATATTCATGGAAATTGGGCGAAAAGTCCATAAATTGGGATTGATTCAAAGATTTTACGTATGGACATGACCAGAGGCTATCGTCAAATGAAATTCACTGGGGGGCCTTCAGATAGATGGTTGAACTGCCTACCAATATTACTGAACTTTTTGGTCAGGCTCTTAGTTGAACCTTGAGTTTATCCCCCTTGAGAGTCGTGCATAAGTATAGCCACTGCGTTGAAATTGGAATCTTCTTTTTTTCAGGTATATCACGCTTATTACAAACCGTTAGAGTTTTTCATTCCGCAAAGAAGCCCCGCTCGCTGCTACTTGAAAGTGATTTGCGAACGGAAAGAGCCCCAGAAAGTCATAGGAATGCACTTCCTGGGACCGCAGGCTGGAGAAGTCATCCAAGGGTTTGCCGCCGCCATTAAGTGAGTACCTTCTTAACAATTACTGTTCGGTGTTGACAATAAGCTTAAACTCAATAATAACTATTGTCCTTGTGCCTGTTTTTTTATTCGAGGCGTGAATTGATGCTGCCACAATTGGATGTTTATCAAAAGCTGAGTGTTTACACTAGATAACTGTAGTTCCATCAAAACAACTCCGGCATTTTTCTCACGTAAAACCCACCTAGTCGTCATTACATTACATAGTGAATGACGTTCGGGTGATTCGTAAATTTTCCACGTCATCGATCTGAGTTGGAAACACTCATTAGGATTTCACAATGTGAGCAATTAATTTTAGTTACAGCAAAAGAAGAAAGAAAGTTAATTTGTATTCACTACTAATAAGTGTGCTATATTTTATGAATAACTACTCACATAGATTAATTTATTTTTAGTTATTGACACCAAGTTGCTTTATACCTTTTTCCAAGCTCCTTTTGTTTCAAGTTTTTAATAACAACGATGAATCATGGAGAAGGCAATGCCAAAATTAACTTGAACTTTAGTTCGCGTAAATAATTCTTACGGATAGTTTTACGACTTTGACTGTATTAGAGTGGAAATGTTTCTAGAGTACGTGCCATTAAAGATTTCACACTTATCGCATACGCATAGTAGCCTAAAACCTAAAAATGCGAGTGGAAGTGTTGATGTAAAAATCATCTTCCAAAAGTGAATACCTATAGGTACACCTGAAACAAAAAATCCAATTTTTAGAGGATTTTAGCTTGAGCAGCTCAGCCAGAGGATCAGTTTAAGGATTGGCTGTTTCCTCTAAAGAAAGGAGAGTCTTGAGATTTAGCACACAACTAGACAATTAGGATTAAACAAAAATCAGATGGTATGGATCACGAAAATCTGAAGAAGACACGAAGTTATTGTGCACATGATGAGTAATTAATTGGACGGTTATTATTTTTCAGGTGTGGCATGACTTACGAACATTTGTCCAACACCGTTGGCATCCACCCTACAGTTGCCGAGGAATTCACCCGCGTTTACATCACCAAGCGTTCTGGCCTCGACCCCACGCCTCAGAGCTGTTGCAGCTAAGCCCCATATCATCCAAGTTGCTGCAGCTAAGCGACACTCCATCCAAGTTGCGGCAGCTGAGCGCCTCAGCATCTAAGCTGATGCAGGTCAACTATCAGATAACGTGCAGCACTTCAGCGTCCCTAACAGTCACTCAAGAACCACCACGTAACTAGATTTTCTGAAGAAGCCCTCCTCAAGCCTTTTAATTTTTATTACACTACTTCTTTTATTTTTAACTAAAAAAATATGTAATATAGCGATCAATTTATCAAATTGTTATCAGCATTTGTTGTTTTATTAATTCTTGAAGATCCGGTCATCAATGCCTACTTAGTATTCAAACTAGCAGGTTCGTACACTGTACTGTTAATTTTTTATCCGGTCATTAGAGTTATGGATTACAAAATAAACAATTATTTCTTAATGTATGTGTCTTAATCATCCTACGCTCCGTACTAAGTATTTCAGTGTTCATTTGAAACATGACACTGTGATGAAAGCAAAGATAATAGAGAAATGTTCCGAGTGAGTCTGTGAGAGGAATTGGTCGCTTTTGCCCTCATATTCCAGTTCCCCCGAAATCCCGTTATCTAAATGTTAAGCTTCAAGTCGTGACCAGTTTTGTTATAATTGTGTGATGAAAGAATTTCCGCTGGCTCAAGCGACCGGGTTTCAGGCGATGATTAGGAACAACAAGTTTTATGAAGAGCAGTATTCATCAAACGGAACATCATCAATGATAATTTTGTAATCATTATCGAGAGAGTATTTGGGATATTAATGAATGAGTAAACGACAAAAGCGCGGAAGTTACCTTACGGTCGACACAGGGAGCTGCATTGTTCTGTTAGAAGGGAGGCTTCCGAGGTTTTTCCAAGGCACGGGAATGATACGAATTCGGGACTTCTTCAACAGAGCATAGCAACAGGCAGGTTTGGAGAAAAGAAACTGAATTCCCACTGGACTCTTGCCTTTCAATTATAAGTTAAACAAAATATTTTCATTAAACACATATTGGTCCCTTTTCGTTTTGAATGGGAACTCATATTTTTCGTTTCAGACTCAACGCCCAAATCCATCAACATATGACATTTGAAAATATTTGACAGGGCACAACCCATTCCATCAGTATGCAAAGTTGAGCAACCTATGGATTCATTCAAGAAGCAATAGAAGGATGACAACAGCTCTCCTCACCCTCATTTTCAAAAAGTTGGGCAGTATTCTCAGTTTCAAACCATAAGAAGGCTAGAATCTGACAAGAGCTCTCCTTGCCCTCATTCCCAAGGATATTCAAAAGCTTAGGAGGAACCTAATAGGAGGCTGGAATCTGACAAGATTTAAGTTTCAAGGAAGTTGGGCAGTATACAGTTTCAAACGCTAAGGGGGTAATAGGAGGCCAGAATCTGACAAGAGCTCTCCTCGCCCTAATTTCTGAGGGATTTAGGCAGTATTTTCAGTTTCAAACGCTTATTAAGTATTAGGAGACTACAATCTGACAAGAGTTCTCCTCGACCTCATTTCCAAGAAGTTGGGCAGCATTCTCAGTTTGTGAGGTGATGGATTGGTATAGTTGCCCCTTCCAATGCGCTGGATGCAATGCTCGCCACGCTCAGAGGATGACCCACACGCTGAAAACGTCTCATCCTCAATTTCAAAAGGTTGGGCACTAACCATATCCATCAGTTTCAAACTACTATTAGGAGCCTAGAATCTGACAAGAGCTCTCCTCGCCCTAATTTCTGAGTGATTTGGGCAGTATTTTCTGTTTCAAACGCTTATTAGGAGACTACAATCTGACAAGAGCTCTCCTCGATCTCATTTCCAAGAAGTAGGGCAGTATTCTCAGTTTCAAACCATTAGAAGGTATTAATGGGCTACAATCTGACAAGAGCTCTCCTTTTCCTCATTTCCAAGGAAGTTGGGCAGTATTTTCAGTTTCAGATGCGTAGGAGGTATTAGGAGGCTAAAATTTGACAGCTCTCCTGGCTCTCATTTCTGATTAAGTTGGGCAGTATTTTCGGTTTCAAACGCTTAAAAAAATCATGAAGGGGAAGGATGCTGTATGAAATTTCATCATTTAGTCTTCAAGATCATTGACAAATGCATAAATCTATATTTAAACAAATTAACATTGTCGGATATCTATCCGCTTTTGATTACCTTGATAACATTGATTACCCTCGTGGTTGCCTTGAGCTCTAAGGTTTCTCTCATCTTACCCGATTTGATTTTGAGCTTTATGTAAATTATTTGCGAAGAAGTAGAGAAAATCACTACTATTAAAGACTTTGGAAGCGGCTCTAGTGACTAGGTAAGCGCCCCAAGGACTCCTCTAGAGACGCTCCGTGGCACTTTTCCCACACCATACTGCACGCCATGGCCTTATTGTTATTAGGCGCCACTCCTTTACTCTCACATACACCTATAATTTTTTTGTACACAAACTCAGTCCTAGAATGGCCTGAAATGGATTTTTATTGAATAGGCTCCTCAGTTCAGTGGGACTTCCTAAAAACTTAATGACACTTTCCCAATTCACTTACAGAATAACAAAGAAGAGTTTAAAACCACAACAGAAACTATTTTAATAATCATTCATTCCATCAAACCCAAATGCGTCAAGCTTCAACTCGATAGAACCTATTTATTTAGTGTTCAACGCTCAGCAAGGTAAAATATAACTCCGGAATATTTATAAGAACTTTATTATTAACTGTTGAAATATCAAATTACCACACTTTGGCTTAAGTCAGGACAGGAAAACTAAAATAATTTTGTAATCCTTCAATATGCGAAGCAGTTCATTACAGGAAGAACTCAACAGCGAGAATAATACAATTTTCATATTCAACGAAATATATCTAAATACAACAAATGGTAAGTGAGATGCGTATAATATGCTTAATCTTTGATAAATTCTTGTAATAATTATAAACGAATCGATAATTTATAGTTTGAATGATATAGCATCATCTTTAGTCGACGAAGATAATACTAGTAACGCTATCAGGTAAATAGATATTCTCTCCTGCGGAGGTTTTCTATTTAAATGTTGAGAATAAAACTCCTGATAGTTGGTAAAGCCATCTAAAACTTTAGTTTATTAATAAAAACGTACTTTACGTCAAAGTTTCTAAAATAAAATACGACTAAAGAGCAGTCTCTCAAAGTCCAAGAAAAAAAAAACTGGATCAACGAATTTATAACTAAAATGAGAAAAAGAAGCAGTAGAAAAAATTTAAAATATAATTTTTTGACGAGGGTTCAAATAATAGGGTCCCAATGTACTTAATGAGGGAGATGAAAGCCTATTAGCTCAATAAATTATGAGGTTGCACCTAGCCACTCTTTCTGGTCTAAGATTAGATGAATATTGTTGATTTAGGGTCGTTGTAATACGGTACGACGAAAAACCATTTGATTTGGACTGAAAAAAGCTATTATCTTCTTCATTAGTTTTATACAGGTATAAATAATTTTACATGGGTAAGAGTGACTAGGGTGTCTAACAGAATTGTACTGGAAAGATAAAGGAAATCGATGAAAAGTATAATTAATAACATTTTTGAATAACAAAAAACTAGTTTATCGAACTGAAAGTTCTATAAAGATGCTCTTTAATGCTTGTATTGGCAATGCAGTCTCCGATCCATGGTAAATACCATTTAATTAATGAATTGTAGAGAAGAGTAACGGAGATAATTGTTTTATATTTCTGTTCAACATACCTACCTACTCTATTCAGTAGATTTAAAAATGTGATTTTTCATGGGCGAAAGGGAGACGAGATGAAAGAAAATTAAATCTAAGTAGTATTGCACAGCGCTCTTTGGGAAAGAAATTAATTATTTCAAAAAACTATATTATTATTGTGTTGTTTCAGCTATCACTTCAAAAAATCGACTTTGGGGGAGAGGGAGGGGGACAGGACTTTTCCTCAACTAGGTTGACTATACTAAGCGTGGTATGTAGCGAATACCTATTGAACAGGGGAGGCGATTAAAAGTTTGAGTGTGTGAGGTGCAAGGGAGAAGTCAGCGGTCCCACTTCGCATGGGCGGAGAAGGGCTGAGTTCCTCCCTTTGAAGATCCAATGGAAAACGAAAATATCCCGTTTTAAGCAACCTGCAACAAACATTCACGGAGCATTAGTGTATTCAATAGAAAGTAAGTAAGGATTTCCATAAATACCACAGGTTCCATAAACATTGAAACTGCCACTTCAGCCCTGATTAGCATCTTGAGGAGGTTTGATTTGAGTTTGATTTAGGACACACATTATGTATGTGACAGACGAAGAGATGGGGATATACTTCTTCAATGTCATAAAACCTTGTACCAAGTCTGTGGGTGTCGTGATCACCGATGGAAGTTTGTGTTTAAGGTTATGAACGAATACTTATTGGATTGTATATTACGTGAATAATATGAAGTGAACGAGAAGGAAAAATGAAAGAATTGGAGTTTCAACAAATCAATGGTTGCCGGCCGGGGACGCACAAACCATGCAACTAGCATTTTAGGCAGTCATGAACCTCAGACTCTATGGATCAAATCCAGAAGACCAACGGTTATATGTGGAGGAACATCATCCGGACAAGGACAGGCAGGCCTACGACTGTCTTGGGATCCTAATATTGCCTAGCTTATTCCAACGAACCCAGAAATAAAAATGAATTTATTCTATTTTTTCTTCTTTATTTCCATTTGGGTGAAATGGTCAAGTTCACAGAAGGCTAATTGAAACCGTTGGCGTGGTCTGAATGGTGTTTTCTTTTGAGGAGGCGTGGAAGTCGAGGAGGAGGGCGTTACAAGGGAATTAAATCCACTAGAGGCTTCGGATGGGCTCTCAAGTACATACATTTGATGGTAGGTAGCGACAAGGGGTCGTAGGAATTTCCAAGTCCTTGTGCGATTCCTCGTTCCGTATATACCAAGGGGCGTTACATATCTACAACAACAAATTGTGTTTGCGATGCAGAGCACCAGAGGCCGCCACCACAGAGCCAGATGGGTCGTATGAGGACTTTTTAAATTGAAATTTTAAGATGGATAGGTAACTTTGGATGGGGGGGAGTGACTTGAGCTGGTGAATACGAGATCTAATCTTCCCAGATAAAAATGTGATGTGGGCGTTCCAGGTAAGGCGTTGATCCACCAAATTTCAAGGGTGAAAATAATTTTTTGAGAAAACGGCGTTTGAAGTTTAGCAACTCGACAAACACGATTGTATAACGTATAGCAGCCCCACGTTGCCTCTAGTAGTTTGAAAAGTTCGTAGAATATCACTACACAATATTGTCATATAATCTTATTAGTCATGTTGCTAGACTTGATAAACGCTGTTTTTGCTTTTAACCCGTAAGACCCTTTCTTTTGGACAAGGCCTTATATATACAACCGATATATCAAGTTGATCATTGGACTGGTATGATTACTCGAATCATAAACAAACGATCATTGACTGTAATTGATACTGACTTGTTTACTCTTTGGTTCAGGAGGGATCCAGACTCTTGTGTCCTTGCCAGGTTGTTTCTTCTTACTCTCGTCGACCTTCTTCCAAAGGCTGGCAATCTTGGAAGTAGGGTCTTTTCTTGGCTCTCTGGCCGCACCCCCAGCCGGAGTGGGGGAACTGTTGAGACTGCTGTTGGAGTGCCACCGTGTTCCACCGTTCTGCTCCGAACAGACTGACTTAAGACTCTGGTTGCTCAGGGATGTCCGTACACCCGTAACTGACTTGCTGGGGAGGCTTGCTGCTCGACCACGCCCTCCACTGCAGTTACCCACGCTCTTGCTGGCTACTGTAATGGCGAACAATACAAAACCACGATGAAATAGAGGCTTCACACAATTTACAGTTATACTGCATGGCAGGAATGAAAAGAGGAGGCCACAACAAAGTTTGCTATTGATGACCATTTCCTCCTGGGTATAGGATTGAGGAAACGACTTGCTTCACTTGCCGAATTTTTTGCATCCACATTGGCTAATGGTGGGATCCCCAGGCGCATTTGATGAAAAAACATCATTTTAACCCTCTACCTACTTCCTGGTAAGTACAATACAGGGCTCACAGCGACTATTGTAGACAGGTATCCAACTATTTATATTCCTTCAGGGGGAGAACAGAACTTCATCCGCTAATAATCAATTAACAATTACTATTAGCTTACTAATTTTACCTTGGCAGTAGTCCGAGATAAAATACACACACCGACGTCAACGAAGATTTAGGGGATGTATTCAAACTCTTTCAGCAAATGGCACTTCACAGTGATTGAAACAGATTTAATAAACTCCGCTACCAAGATATAGCTCGAAGGGTTCTAGGTAATAGTTGAGAGGAAAAGTTAGAGCTTTAAGCTTGAAATGACAACTCTTGTTTCATTCGATTCCCACAGCTCCATCTATATATCAAGCAATTAAACATTTATTAACCTTTCTGCCCTCGTGACATCCATCTCTCTTCCTATCCTCAAACATATTTAATGGATATGTTTTAATATCCATTAAAATATGTTAGTGTCCACCAGGAAAACCAAGTCCTTTGAAGAGATTATTACATATTACTTTTTACATAGAACAATAAAACTCAATTAATACTAACTAATTATAACTATCACCTGTAAAATGGTGTTTTTTAGTACCCTTCACATTTCCCATAAGCTATTTCATCAACCAGCAGAGTTATCTATACTGTCATTCGAAAACCAGTACAAATATTGAACCATCATCCTGGAAAACTCTATTTACAGAACCTTGAAAGGAAATGCTTTCTTTTTTCAATTAGCAATTTACTAACACTTCATTGCCGGCATCATGTCCTATTTATATTAATGATTTAAACATCAACATGCCGACCATCAAAGTAGACCCCTCTCTGCGTCGTTCAGTTCTTAAAGTATAAAGAGCAGGTACTTATATTAAAACTTACCTTCTATTCTTCAATTTTTCAAGTTTACCATATGTAAGCCATGTACCATACACCTCGCTCATGTTTCCTTATTGTTATTTGTTCCCTGTGTATTGCGGATTGTTGTAACTTATTAGCTATTTTCGTATTTTCTTGCAAATCACTGTCCAACAAAAGATTAACTCAAACATAGATTTGATATTTATATCCGTAAACTAGCATGAAGTGTTTGCGTTTTTGATTGGGTTTCCTGTGAAAAAACCTTTCGAACCCAACCAAACTCACATGAATTAGAAAAGGGCAAACAATTTTGTCCACTTGAACTTCCCAGAGACATCCTCCTTCCTGTTCCAAGAACGATACCAGTGGCTTGAACTGATGGGAGTTCATAGGCTTACAGAGGCGTTCACACGAGGAGAAGTTCAGATCACGAGTTTTCAAATACGACAAAGCGTGGAAGAGAGATCAGTGAAGCGACAAGATATCCGAGGATTTTAAACCTGTGTTTATCGAAACCAGTCATGAAACCCTTCGGAAAATTTCTGACAGTAAAGCAGTTGGTTTGATAAAATATTTAAGGGACATTGATGATGAATCAGTGATAGTGCAAGGAGCAAATATTATTCTACGGACGAAGATTGAATCAGATGTTCTGATTGACCGTCAATCACTCTTATAATAACCTCTCACTGCATAGTTTCTGAAATGAGAACAGATTCTTAAAGCTAAATTCTCGTTGGCACAGGACACCAGTGTCCATTTTCGGAGAACCTTATTTCGAATCATGTAGACAACTTCCAAATTGTAATGCAACTTTTAGAGCGACAAATGACTTTTAAGTTTCAAATATTAATTTTGAATGGGAAACATTTAAAGAAAATTTTCGGCTAAACACAAGTGGAAATCGTAGTAGTCTTGTAAAAAGAAGTGGCAAGGACGGACTAGTTAGTCGTAAACACTGTAGGGAGAGAACGGAGTGAAGAAACTCCTTCCTTCTCAGTCGAAATCGTAATTATCAAATAATCTAATTTCCTCTATTTGCTAAACATACCTCGCATTCCCACTAAAATTATAGAAGCGATGTATCGGATACGCCAATAAGATAGATTAGTAGCACTTTGTAATGTTAATGTTCTTCCAGATTCGCTCATAAAAATACCAAAATAAATGCCGACATAAATTCTCAAATCTATTCAAACCTGAACCATTTCACTTGATGCGTTTTTTCATACAAAAGTACTTATAACATTATAGTTTTGCAATTCATAGTATGTACATTTTCAACCAACCACAAACTTCAACCACAGAAAATCGTTCTACTTTACATGCACCAACCTACACAAGAGAACTAGAGTTGTGAACTTAGAAATGATTATGATACTTCCTTCAAATAAAAACGCAAGATAATTTTGAAGCACGTTTATTGTCAATCAGGAATAAAATATACAACGAGATCAACCAGACCAGCAATTTAACAACATGCTATCCTGACATGCCAGCAGCAAGGATGTTAAACGCAGTAATATAAAAACAAACAATAACACAACTAGAGAAGTTAGAATAAAAACCGAACACAATCGAGATGATACAATAAACATTGCAGATAACAAACTATTTTAAGGAATAAATAATCATGTTGCATAACTTTGGAAATATTCATACTATAGAAGCTAGAAACCTATACCATACGTAAGAGAAGGGAACAAAAACATAGGGCATATTCTGATTACTTAGAGAAGTCTAAACAATAACGATTGGAGGATATCATGAATATTGAGGAAACAAATGACTATGATATTCATTTAGCGACAGAGAAAGAAGAATGATGTAGAGTAGAGCGGTAAAGAGAGGTGCAAGATGTATTGTGATGTGAGAGACTATCTCTTACCTAAGGGGTTCTTTTTGAGTGGGGAGGCGATTTTGCTTTTGATGGGAACTGGGATGGACGAGCCTGCCTCGTCCTTGGTGAAGGTGCCCTGGCGTTGGAGAGGTGCTGCGGTGCCAACGGGCTTCTTCTTCCCAGTAGGTGGCGTGACCTTGACAGGGCTCCTGACACCGACAGGAATTGCTGATCCACGACCAGCAGAGCCTGTTCGAATGCTTTTGACCTGGGAACATTTAGGGGCACATGGCAGTATTGTAACCAGGCTTCATTAATGCTGCAGCAGGATTCAACGAGGTACAGTCTACAGAAATGTTGAGTGATCTGCAAGCTACAGACTTCCTCGAAGTCCAGTGATGAAGAGTTTCTAAGACACAGTTGCAGATCGTGGATTTAATAGCACTAATGGCCTGGAAGAGCAGATATTAACAGTATTCTCTTTCTTTATAATCGTGCAAGGCAAAGAGGTTCGTTGTATAAAATGGAGTGCAGGTTTTATTTCAATTAGTTTTTGTATCTGCTGGAGATGAATACTATGAGAGTACTGAATGTATGTGTAAGTGTTACTGTGATAGGAATTTTTGACGAACTCTATATTGAAAGTAATGAGCTGCAACAAGGAATTGACATATTTTTTCCAATAAGAAAGTGGGTTACTCTAGCCATAATACCTATACCTCCAGAAATATCCAAGGTAAGGCTTTAAGCTCCAAATGAGAGCATAAGAGGGTGTTTTCGGGGAATTTTTGGAGGGTGAAAAAGTACAGAGCAACAGCAAGTACAGAAAGAAGTCATTCTTTCCACAACAACTCCCTTAAGGAGACTCAGAACTGATGGATTTGATCTGGATATATAGCTCTATAAAACTATTTCCCTCCTCCTGGGTTTGAATAGTGATCTGGTGAGTGAGAAACGGGAAAACTAACTGAATATGAGGCCATTGCATAAGCTCATCACGTTGTGGATCATGATGTAAAATGCTTGACATGTATAACTTCAGCAATCTAACGATATATTTACATGATTAACCCGCACACACGCTTACTAATGTGTTAATGCAGTACTGCATGAAAAGTTAGTAGTATCAGAAATAAGTTAAGGAAAGGAGACTTTTCTCCTTTTGGGATTCACGAAGAAATTTTAATCCTACTTTTTGAAGATCTAGGACTAGATGTTAACGTGATTTTGGAGGATAATTAATTAAAATAGCAAATAGAAATCTAATTTTGGGAAGTCATTACTGACAAAAGTGTTGAGTAGATCAATACACCTCATCACTAATGACAGAACGTGTATCTCTGCTAACATTCAAGTTCATGACAAAGTGGAGTCGGTACTTACTTAAGTAAGTTGATGTTTTATAATCAGGATCAGTTAGGTAGTAATTTAATTTAATCTTGCAATACTGTTTGGTTAGTTGAATAAAGGATGAGTCTGCGACTTACCTCAGGTGGTTTTGTGACGATGGGGCGTGGAGGTTCGTCAGCTTCACTTGTGCTTTCGGAAGGTGGCTCATGAGGCGAAATGCTTCCTTCACTTATTTGACACTCACTTTCAACACTCGATAGCCTATCGACAATAATAACACAGTTTAAGAAAAATAAACAACTTAAAGCAGTAAACTCTAGTCATAATTTCAACGAAAGTCCCCATTTACAACCCAAACAGCTTAATTATTGATGAGGAACGGCACCTACCTATCAATGGGAGGAGGGCCATCGTGAATAGTCCTGGTTCGGAACCTCTCCCTATCTGCCTGTCTTCGCTGTTTAGGGGTGATTTTCGATGTCTTCGGTGATGATTCTTTGTCCAAACTTTCAGTCGATTTTGCAACTTCCTGCTCCTGCTGTGGTGCGGGAAGTTTCTTTTCCGAGTTTTTGCTCACGACGTAAGTATTATACCTTTCAAGAGAAAAGAAAGTCATATAACATACTGTGTGGACTAAGGCGGAAATCTTTCTTACATCTAACTTGAACCTGCATGTCAAACAACAATAAAACTGAATTATAAACCACCCTCACCTAAATTTGCCGAGCTCCCGTCTCTGCTTTGTAGTAGCCTTCCTCTGGGAAGGAGGTGTGGCTTCCAGAGTCAGATCCTCTAAGCTCTCAGCGATTTCTGAGGTGAGGGAAGCCACGCTCATGATGCTATTGTCCAGATCAGGCATGTCATCCATTTCAGTAGGAGGTCTAACGTTCTCCAGGAGGCTATCTGCTCTGAAGAGAGGCTTTCGTTTTGCTTCCGTATCCAGCGAGGAGCTCAACGAAATTATCGAGTTCATTCCAGAAGGTGGCTGCACCATTTCGAGCTCTTGCAAACTCTGCATGCTTCCATGGAGATCGAAGTCCTTTTTAGCAGGTTCCTGAAAACCAATGGTAGACAATATGAAATAACATGGCAGTAATTGTTGTGTATTTCAACATAAAAATAATATTACGAGCGGGATCATTACTTAAGTTAATGGATAATATCTGATAAATTAATTCTGCCGTTGAAAAGCTTTCCACAAATCAAATGTAGCGTCACTCATATGATGGACGAAACATGCAGGACATGGAGTTTACCTCATTTTTCAACTTGGTAGGTAAGCAACTTAAACAAGTTGAGCTATAGCCAGAGTTTGGATGCTCAAAACTCCACTTCCGATTCGTAAAATAAAATATCTCAACTTTCTAAGCTTACTACATTGTTTTCTTCCAAATTAGCAGCACACCAGACGGACAAATAAGCAAAACAACTGCGAAATGAGTTTAGAGCTCTCACCCTTTCGTTGACAGATGCAGATCCTGACAGAGATAGAATGGAAGCCATGTTAGAAGGAGGCTGTACCTGATCCAGTCTCTGGTAGCTGCCTTCCATCTCAAGGTGAGAGATGAGCGCAACCCTCCCAGAATCTAGTTTGATGACTCGGGAGTCGCAGAGTGTCCCTTCGTCCTTCTCAGTCTTTTCATCGTCATCGCTGTTGTAGGACTGGACAGCGGGAATCGTTAAACTTCCAGAAGGGAATGACAACGTGTCTTCTGCCCAAGTGTCAGTGTCTTTGGGGGTGTTATCCACTTTTCCGCTCCCTGAACCTTGGAAACAAATAAACCACAATTATAATAGTAATAATGGCAATTAATTGAGTAGGTCAAGATCAAATTTTGTATAAATTAATCAGTTTCAGAGTAGGCTATCTTCAGAGCTCATGGCTGTTGGATAGATCAAACCATCTTCCAGCCTAACGAAATATACTATCTTCTAGAGGCTAACCTGCAGATTCCCTGAAAACATTGACATTGGGTCATAACCAAGACTAGTTTTTCTCGGGGTAGGAAATTTAAATTGTTCAAAACGGTTTGAACATCAAAAAGCAAGCCGAAATTTTGATTCTGATGGACTAAACATTTGTCAACCTCCCGCACAAATAAAACATTTTTACATTTCTGTATGAAGTAAATGGGAAAAAAGTTGTTTGTTGAACAATATTTTGAAAGGCACTACAAATAATGGTTATTACTTGACATTACAAAATGGTAGTCATTCTCAGTTGATAGTACACCTGCTCCATATTCAAATGTAGCACTTTTTAGTCTGAAGGTAATTATTCAAGTATTGATTGAATACTCACAGTTATAATTTAAGAGTTTCAACATGTTCTTCATTTAGTCAAAATCACATTGATGAAATAATGTCGTTCACAAAACGAGGTACTAGACATTTTCTCTTTCTAACATGAAGGGTATTTGCTGGCTTGACACATTGATGAATCATCATGGTGAAAGACATTACCTAGGTACGCCAATGCCAACAACAAGGCGTAGCGACGAGGGTGAGAGAAGAACTGGGTCAAGGGCTGAAACCCCTACATCAATTCGGCGCGGCGAATTGATTAATTTTGACAGCCCCTAAACGAACTGATGTGAACACAATGACCAATGACTCAGAGCTACTTGCGGTTGATAGTGATTGTAGATAATGTAATTGGAAGTTGGCAGAAAACGACGTGGTCCAACTGCCACAAAACGCCACGAATTATTACAAAAAGGTTTATTATTTTGTGTTAGTTAGCTTTTGTGAGCCGTTCACTGGGCTACCCATCAACTTAAAAAATCCCGTATAATCAAGAAAATGTTGGTGCGCACTTAGATAATTCGGCATTTAACAATTTAATAACAACAGTACGACGAGATTGATAGCTATTCACGGCAGATTAAATATCTCCTGCATTGGAACGGAGACCGAAAATGATTAAATCATGACAGAAACATCCCTTCTTAGGCATACAAACCCTTTGTTTTAGGTAGAATGTCAACCTGCCTCTGCAATCCCTTGGCAATAAGCATTTTTCTCGATAGAAATTTATTCATGAAGTTTACTGCCTCTTCCGCTACATTCCAGTGTCTCATTTCTACAGCAAACGGAACAAAATGGTAGCCTTAGTTCGCTATTGTGGGTATTTGTTTCTTTTCTAAGTGGTTGCCGCAGCCCACCATTCAATTTTTATCTTGACTTTGTTAAAGCAGTTGCACTAGTTCAATTTGTCACAAAAATTCGTCTAATCTCCGCTGGTTAACTCCAAGCAGGTTTTATAAGTTTTAACTACAAAATTGACAAACTGCAAATCATTAAATCCGCTGAATCCAAAAAGATACAGGAAATAATTCATTCACTGTCCAGGGGCACCGATTTGCCGGAAATTTGGTTGGATTCTAAAGATTGAATGAAAATGCTCACCTGAGTGCGCAGTAGGGAGCCCAGAAGATATGAGCATCATCAAAGCCTGATCTTCCTGTTCCGCAAGAGCTGCGTCATCGACTAAAACTGCTGCAAACGTCACAAAAAACATATTCAAACACTAATAACGAAATTTATTTCATATTCTAGTTTAATAATGCACGCACTGGTAATCATTATTGCTAACATTTACTAAGTAACCTACCTTCATGGTCTAAAGAGCACGGAGGAGATGCGTTATCAGGAGGAGAAGACTCAGGTTCCATTCTGAAAACGAAATGAGAGTATTACATATTCATGAACTACGTGGGTATGTGGGAACTTGAATGGTAGAAGTGAATTATCACTAAGTCAATTGATTTAAATACAAACAAAATCTATAAAACATTGATGATTTACACATACTTTTCTGGTTTGGAGTTGATCGTAAGATCTGAGAGTGATGATCGGATTGAAAAATTCCCCGGGCTACCTTCAGTTGCAAATACATTCACCTCATCTTCTGCTACCAGCTGTCGCATCCTGAAAATATTGAAGTAATGTTTATTTTTTACTTGCTTATGAACAGGAACTAAAGAAATCTATCTTCAATCTACCTGTATTTCATAAGTGCTCCTATACCTAATTAATCATTAATAAATACTTGGTTAGCTGTGCAAATTAAAGAACTATTTCAACGATCACTTTATTGAATACACTTCATACATCCTGGCAATGTCAAATTTTAATTTCTTGAGTAATTTTATTGTGCCAATATATGGGTTCTAAAATCAAGATGAATGTTACCATGTGGGAACGTCAATTCTAAAAGACAAGAACAAGTCTAAATGGTATTAAACGTTTATGCACTTCAGTGACACACGGCGAATATAAACCATTTCGTCCACAGCGCACGGGCATTAAAACTTGGTGCCCAGTTTTGTATTTCAAAAGGGTTTGGGAGAAAATAGTTCTGTGTTCCACCGAGGAAAGTTGTCCCCAACTTTTCAGAACTTCATGTTACTATTCAGAGTACATTACATACAAATTTTATCACGAACCATCACGAACAAAACCATGAAACTAATAAGAAGCTGAAGTGAAAAGCCAGATGTCATAACATCCACTAATCATTTCCTCGAGTAGACTAAACACTAGCTACGGAGGGAAAACCCTGATCAATACCAATTGAATGATGATAAAAATGCTCGATACTCAAAACTATAACCGAATTAGGATCAAGCAGTTCACAATAACAATTAATTCTGCGTTTAAGACAAAATTTAAAGAAATAGAGAGAGAAAATCATACATTCATGCTTACCTTGATGTTGGTATAGAAACAGGTCTTGGTTTCACAGCAGCAGTTTTTAGGTTCGGAGAAATTTGGGCTGTTTGGACTTTGCCAAGTTTCTTTTCAATGGTTGAACTCCCGATCTGTAAAATAAATTTGGGTTATTGAACGAGACAGAAGAGCACTGAACAACAACGATCAAAATGTAAGTGTGAAAGTAACGAACAATGGACAAAACAAGCTGCTCTTGCAGCAGGAAATCTGAAGCGTGACAATGGATTAAAATTATGACTAGGTTGCTTGCGGCTCCTTGAATAGATTCGGTCAACCGAATATTGCTGTTGAATAGCAAATTCAGCTATTAATGAAGAAAATACGATTGCGGACCTGGGGTTGAGGCATGCCGGACTGTATACATTCTGCCAGGATGTTTTCATGATCTGAAGAAGCATCTGACAAAGCACAAGAAAGCTCTGAATGGGAAGTGGCGTGGCTCAAGCTAGCGGGAGTGTCTTCAGTACAGAACTGTACGGGGGTTTCATCAAGCGCCTGCAACCAAAGTTGGGATCCATGCAGTTGTCTTCCGTATTCATACAGAGGTTTGTTTAAAATATGTACAAATAATTAAATTAAGCAATATTATTTGACGAGGAACGAGAAAGAACATACATGCAACATTAAAAAATGGTTGATTTACGATGTGGGAAAATGAAATGGAAACCAAGGAAAATCAAACCTGAATGAACCTACTCAATTCCTTATAGGTAACTAAAGCATAGCGTGTAACATTGTAGTGATAAGCATAATATTAAGACGTTTTTGCGCTATATTTAACAGCTCCTGAAACGCTGTTAAAAGCAGTCGTCATATGAACAAGCATCATACAGCGTCATTCAGTTGTATACACGGTGCAATCATCCACAAATTGAATTAATGAACTACAGTATGGTTGGAAAATAATGGCCAGAGCTTACAGCTGCTAGCCCATAACCGTATGATCTCTTCAATGTTGTTAAGTGTGTGCTGGGTATTTGGAAGCTCAATGGAAGATGGAGAGGTGGCTAGCCTCTTCATTTTGACCTACCAATATTTTCATAACGCTACTATAGGAACACCACTAGTGTATTATGGGAGCATGAAGGGAATAAAATACTCAACATGGAGATGTGCCCCACGTTGGAAAAATAACTCACTGACCGCGAAAGCACATAAAATTAATTTTTTTAATGAAACGAATAGGTATAATGGAGAAGGTAGGCATAAGCAACCTTTCCATGTCAATCATATGTATATCGTGCCACTCATTATAGTCGAAAATTCACAACATCAAAGGAGAAAAGCGAATGCCCCACTAGATAGATACCTGTCAGCGTACGATCAGCTGCTTGAATGTTTGACTTTAAGCTATGGACCCTTTTGTAGTAACATTGCGAGCAAACGCCTTCGAGCAATATACTCAAACCAATGGTACTTACTTGATTAGAAGGCCTGACAATGTTGGTAGGTGCTTTGACGGGGATCCCACGAACGCGAGGTATTCGGCTCAAATTGGATTCCCTGGAATAAATAAGACTACGTATTACGAGAGGTAACTGCGGATGATGCGGAAGCCCGTAAAATAAGGAAGTAAATTCAGTTAACATATATCTGCGTACCAATAACGCATAATTAAAACCTCTGAAGCAAGATTGGTGAGATACAAGAAAATTTTTATCCAGAAATCATTGTTATTTTCTTTGGAAACTCGGATGCCGAAGTAATTTTGACAGTTAGGGAATTTTAGAATATTGGTAACAATGATAGCCTATTTTTTCGAGCAATGACGGATACTCTGTTTTTTCTTCTGGAAATTTTGGTTCGAGATTTTTCAATTTAACAAAGCTCATTAAGCACTTAGTGAGCAACTGGCACTTTATCCAGGTCTCCTTCACATGAGATTGATAAAATTCCTGCGCTTTGAGTCTAACTAGTGATTAGCTTTATGGATTTTATACTTCAACGTTTGGCAAAGCCACTCCAAGCCTCCTCTCCAAAGTGTGCTTAACTTAGGAAGAAGAATAATTCAAAACATGAGAATCACTTATCGTAGAAAAGGGTGGCAGCGCTCGAAATGCTCTGTTTTGACTGCACTTTTTATTAATTATTTTAACTGAGATGGTAATGGTGATTAAATCGCTCCTAGGAATGCATTGGAAGGAGTTGAGCACCTACCGGTTGTTTTGCATTCCACTGCTGATGCATGTTGCTAGGATGCGATCATCCTCTTCTTCTGACACAGCAGCAAGAAGTTTCTCACAGACAGTTTCCTGTGAAAATCATAGAAACAAACTGTAAACAATTTGAAGGACATATTTCTCTCCAGTCTCTCTATTTCTCAACAGTCACTGGCATTGTTGCATTCAATCTTCTCCTAAATTTTCAGAGAAACATTTCCCCAACAAAACAGGGCCAGTGAAGAAACTTCCCTTTTGAACAAAGAAAAACAATTATAATGCCGCATCACGCACATCAAGTAACATCTAGTAGTCGATTACTGTAAACGAATTGAACTTTTGAGGAGAGGTTTTTGTGCCTGGATTTCAACTGCCAGCAATAAAGAAATGAGAATTATTCAAATAAAACAAAAACTCTTAACACACAGATACTAACAGCCTTGCAAACGGTTCGCTAAATTGAAACTATCCCTATGTGGATACCTGTTGCTCATCGTCGAAAGTCAAATCGCTCAAGCTTGTAGCTGTGGAGAACTGAGCAGGAGTGCTTTCTTCCTTGAAGGCAACTACGGCGTCATCAAAAACGCCGGGAACGCCCTGAGGCTTGCTCTCTTCAACTGTGACTAAAACATAAGAATGGTACGGATTGAACACAGAATTCGGAGAAATGAATAGGAAATAGTTTGAAATACAGCGATAAGGTTCAAACAAACCTCATAGTCCTGCTCCAGGATGAATAACTAAGTTTTGCCAAACTATAACCGCGCTATTAGGGGGTTTGGACATAACTCTAGTTATGCCAACTCATAAATTTACAGTGTCCTGAGATAATAGCCATCAAACTCCGGTTATAATTCTACAACGAATTTGGAACAAAACTAGCATACTGAACAAGTTTTGTAGTTCACTAGAAATGCAACCGTTTCAAGTTCAAGTTTTTCGTCAGGATTCTTCTAAAGATTCATCCAAATATGTAATATCAGTACACATATCGTTGGAAAGATTGTCACTTTTTCCGTCAACGAAGTGTCAGAAGAACTTTTGAAGGAGGAATTCAGGAGTGATTCAACTGTGAAAGCGTTTGAAAATTTCGTCAAATCCGCGAAACATCTGGCTTTTTGGCAGATTTCCACTTGTTTTGACATTGCGCCGCCGAATTTAAGTATCTCAACTGTGAAAATGCATCCAGAATTTATGCTCCTCCAAAAGTTCCAAACTTTTTAAAGTTTGAATAAAGAAAAATATCGTATTGATTCAATCGGAATACTTACGGCATTTTCTAATACATGACAGTTTGGGTCGAATAGGGAGAGGAGAGATGATATTTACAAGCCTCCCATGTATTTTAGAAATTTTAATTTTTTGGTTAATCGAGACTGGCGTTAGAGAAGATTGAAAGTAAAAGTTCTAGATGTGCAGAATGTCTATATGAACAAATTTTCTCTAAACGCCTAGGTATATACTGGCGTATGAAAATAAAAGTAGTATGCCACATTGCAGTACCTGGAAGAGAAGGGGGAGCTTTGACCCGAGGACTAGGAGGAACTGTTTGCGTAGGAGAGTCGGGCAAATCACTAGGAGACATGATCCCGCTAGTCATTCGACTGAAAAGAAAAAAAAAGTTTAATATTAAACATTTCAACACTAAAATAAGTTATTACAATATCACAAAAATAGAGAAGTCTGTCTGTGTATTTCGGAGTTTAGTTAAATGATGCTTTTCTGAATAGCTGTATTTATCTAAATCTTAACTTCTACCTGCTCTGTTTTCAGGAATACCCTTTGTTAACATTACATAGGTATGTTTTACCTGAATTCACTGACGACAGATGATCGGCAATCATCCTGCTGCTCGCAACTACTAAGCGAGCCCAGGGAGCTACATCTGGAGAACATCAGTGGCGTTTCGAGAACTACGTTCTTGGCTGATAAGCAGAATAAAAACAGAATGTGAAAGTTGAAGCAAAAATATTGTTTAATCAAGGCCAAAACAATGAAGCTACAAGCTCATGTCAAAGCTACAGTTTTACATACGGATAATAGGTGGGAAAATTTGGGTGAAAAGAGAAAAATCCCCTCGCAAGATCATTAAAACTGTAATACTATCTGACTAGTTTTCAGCAGAAAACAGATGTTTCATGTTATTTTTTCATATCAAAAGTAAATAATTTTGTCACTGTTGGGTGATTTTTCTTGCCTTTCAAGGCCGTCGTCGATGTGAAATCATGAGGTTTCCAAGTGAAAGAGCAATTGCTAGCGAACATTTTTCAAACTTTAGTTATTTGGTTTGATGGATCAAAAGTGGCGACCGATTATGCGTAGAAAAGAAAGGATCCAAAAAGTGTCCCTAGGCGTGACATATCGTACCTAACTTTGAACTATTTTCTCATACCATAAAATAAGTATTTTTGAAAAGAGAATTGTGATGCTATAAGTAGCCCCATTATGCGTTTAATTTCATGTTTCATACGAAGAAAACTAAAATACTAAGTTTTTCACCACAAACTAGTGGTACTTCAGTCATACTTTATATAGTACCCAACCACAACACAAACCTTCTCCCTAGGGGGTGCTGAAGGGGGACAAAAAGTTACATTCATGAAACCTCTCATTACAAATTCCAAAAATCAAATGTTGAAAAAAAAAAAAAAAAAATGTTGAAAATCAAACTGAACGTGGCTCATGATTCATGGGAACACGGGAAATTCTAAACAATCCGAAATTCAATTCTGAAAAACGACGGGAAATCAAAAAGTAAAAACTGTCCCTAGTTATAACAGTCTGTTAATTTAAGTTAACAATGTGTCGAAATGAATACACAATTTGGAAGTTGGCAAAAATTGGAATAGCCCGAAGTAACAGAAAAAGCAATACATTATGCCTGTTTCATTATGAATAGCTTCTTCTGTTACGTGGGGCTATTTCGACCCGATTTCAGCGTATATTTCAACATCTAAAACTACGACTATACAATACCGATTTGTAAAATTATACATTTCCTTACTTTGATCTCTCTTATCGGGAGAAGTTTCCACCAAATTGGATTCAGTAGGAGCCTTGGTTTCTTCATTCTGTGAAGTGAAAGGGTAATATGAAGACGAAAAGAATGATTGAAAAAATGAATACATCAAACAAGCCTACTTAAGTCCTAATCGTTACAATTATATAACGTAGAATATACATTGATTTCAAATTCATTCAGTTGATCAGGATTGGGCCCATAATGAGTAATTTTTACCCACAAGTAGAGGGAGAACACCAAATTCAGCATCATGGGATGAATAAGATCAGTTTTACGGCAAATTTTATTTATCGATGATAATGATATAAGTAGAGAACGATCTATCTATTCGTATCCTATCGTATCGTTTAAACTATTTTCGTATTCGTATTCTATCTATATTATCTATCGTTTCGGAACATAGAAAGTACATTTCCCAAACAACAGGTTGGTGGCATTGAAGATTCAGGAATCACTAATCAACAACACGATTCCGTGAGTATTTTGACTGGAAGTTGACGGGTAGAACTTTTACATGTTAACAATTGAATACTAATAATTCATGCTGGTCTCCGAACAAATGTCTTGCACATATTGACTGTTATTTTCTGTCTTAAAGTATATAAAATGGAATAGTGCGGGGTTTAATGGACATTTTTTAGACGATTTGAGCGATTGCAACGGGGAATCAAATATTGGAAGAATCAAGTAGTCAGCCGATCTGGACAACGGAAATTTGGGAGGTTTCCCCTCTGTACCCCCACTCAAACGATAGCCCCAACCACATTAATAATAATAAATTTTACACTTATTCATCATTGTTTTCTAGATTTGTACTGCGTCACTCAGGAAATTTTAAAACCTTAACAACGAAATATTCAACACGTAAACCGGTTGGGAAAAAATCTAAAACATATTTGTAATTCTCGGATTTTATTACAGCCAATTAGCTGCATCAACGATACCCGGAATAAGGGTCTTAATGGTTGTTTCTTTTGTTCTTAGAGGTTCATAAATCGTTTTGATAAACGAAATAATTTATAACTTTCATATGAAACGTATTATAAATACAACTTTTGTTCTTACAGAGAAATACTTTGTTCACACTCAAGATGGAACACACTCATTATAAAACAACAATTAACGCCCTTATTCCGGGTGATTGAGTCATGGGCTGTAATAAAATCCGAGAATCACTCACAATATATTTTAGATTTTTTCCCAACCGGTTAACTTGTTGCCCGTCGTGATATTTCGTTGTTAAGCTTTTAAAATTGTAGCGATCGGGAAAGAAACTATTTCCTGAGTAACGCAGTGCAGAGTGTTTTCTTTACATATGTTATAGGTGTTAAGGTGTCTGAACAAATTTGATTACCTTGGCATCAATAGCATTTGGGGGATCGCTGGAGTCATTTTGCTCCTCTTCACTGTACCTAAGGCTGTAATCAGTTAGTTGATCAAGATCCGTTTCGGCGTAATCACTCTGAGGTCCTCCTTCTTCTTTGAAAGTCCCAGGAAATTTCTGCTTTCAAATGAAAAGTCATTTGAGGTACGGTACAGAATGCATTAACTGAAACTAGTGCAATACATCTCATGGCTGAATCGCGGAATAGGTATCGCAAACCTCTTATTAGGATCATTTGAGCATGTATCAATGCGTATTTTCATCGATATATATGATATCAATATATCGATACCAGTGCCATGTCGGAATGATTTTCACGACGTAGTGCACAATGTTAACACATTCTGATCTATTTTTCCAACTGACCTATACTTTACTAGAAGGATTGAGATAGGATATGTTTTTGTTTTTGAGATGCGAGCGTAGCGAGCATCCAGACCAGGAAACTAGACAGAACACATTCAAACACACATCGAAAGCGTGGATCTATATCGATAGGAAATATCAGGTTTTTCAATATGGCGACGGTCTGATAAGAGGTGCGTTACCTATTCTGTGATTCTACCCATCTCAGTTCTAGCATCATGTGCTTACCTTTTCTTCCGAATCTTCTGGTTCTTTAAACTTTATACTGTAATTTACAGTGTCATTATCAGCTCCAGGGTCCTTATTTTCGTTTTCACAATATCTGAAATTAACAATATATTAATCACCAAGTTTCAATAGTAAGAATAGTATAGAAGATAGAAACCAAATTAAGATGCTTACTTCAGACTATAGTTTACAGGTTGGTCAGCAATCGCTTCATCGAGTGTTATTTGTTGCACAGATTGGTTTATCTGGTCACATTCATCTTTGGCCTGAAATCGAAATTTGCGTATGAGGAAGAAGGAAAGAAACTAGGTTATGTTTGTGCCGTTAAATTAAACACGAAGGTTATTGATTAATAACATTTTCTCTATCCTAATAGGATATCAATCATTCAAGCGGTAAGGGAGTATGGTTGTCAGTGTTTTAATATTGAACGATGCATCTTGAAATGAGGTGATGTGGGGAATCCAAACACTGCTAGATATTTATAGCTCATTGAGCAGCGTTTCCAGCGAATCTTATCCTATATTCTGGGTATCACTAGCTCATCAATAACTGATATCTATTATAGAGGTGTGTTACAGGTGTTATTGTATGTTTCATCACACACTTGGAATATAAAGTAAACTGTTGACTACTTAATGGCCGGAAAAGAATTTTTTAAATTTTTGATTGCCGTTTTAGCCGAGCAGGATTTATCCAGTAAACTAAATAAATAAATATTTAGTTACTAACTAATAATTTACGTACTGAACCCAAATAGCGACCAGATCGTTTCTTCTGACATGACAGTGAAATTACATTAACGGTGAAATTAATGAACACAATACTATAAATAGAATTGATGAGATTGGGTAAAAATACGGAGTAATCGGTCCCATAGGCTGTTGATCCAGTCCTTATCTAGTACTGTTTTAAAAAGGTCACTAAGGCCAAGATGTGTTTTGTTCTATGCGGTGGTCAGAAAGTTAATTCCATACTGGAACCAATGATTTCTTTAAACAGTTATTCTGCTTTCTCATTTTAATTACCTGGGAAGTAGTGGATTCTTTGTCCGAATCCCACTGGGGGCAGGACTCGATATTGTCGCATGTTTCCGATAATGAACTGTTCAGCTCCGCTTCCAGAGCTCTTCTCTTACGAACTAGAAGTGATGCACTGCCTATAACAGAAAAACAGATACTTGTAATGATGAATAAATAATCTTGATTCCAAAAAATGAGATTGACACTACGTCCAATTAGTTGTCAAGTAAGATCAGTTCAGCCCCCGAACAAGGACCCAATTACTGTCACAGTTAATGACATTAATTGATTACATACCGGGGATTTCAATAAATATTGAAGCTATCGCAATAGCGGCACAATTTTGATAGTACATTCTTGACAATTTTAGTCAAGAAAATCTGTTTTGGGGTGAAATGCCACGACTTGTAATAGAAATTTAGCATTTCAGACGATATCTCCCTACGGACAAGACCTACCAATCAGCTTTGACACATTGAGCATTCCAAAAGAAAGGATAAACTTTGAAAGACATTTTTTTTTGTGTATAATGATAAACACAAATGTTTTACATCCATTCCAATAAAGAAAAATCACTAAAATCATTCAAAATTGCCATTATAGCAGAATATAATTTAAATAGGTTTCTTACTATCAATTTTGAAAGTACCAGAGGCGTGATTGAGTCATCCCCGACAACCTGCAGTCCTTGCCTATTGTGACGTTACTAGGGCGTTTTTCCTTGAGGTATACTGATGAATACCAATTTCCAGATTTGGATTCTAAAATACTTGATATAAGAAGCTCGTTCTCCAAAGTTGGACGGAAATGATGTTAAGGATATGATTATAATAATTATCATTTATCTGTACCTGAGGGAGTAGAGGCCTGTTGATGAGCAAGCCTCACAGGAAGTAGGTTCTTGAGGGCGGCAGAAGCCCCCATGGCAATCATACGATGTCGCGAATGGGCGAGAGATGTGAGCATGGGCACAGCACCCAAACCCACTAATGCATGCTGATCAGCAGCGCACCGGGCTGACAGGTTCCACAGGGTCCCACAAGCGTTGCTCACTACCGTCAAACTCGCCGACTGCAACTGCCTCAGCAGTATCGCCAAGCAGTTGTGCTCGCGAAGGATTTTCCTGAGAAAAACCACACGAAATCAGTAAGTAGTGAGATTGTAATAACTGACTAACATCATCAATACAAAATACAAAATAGGGAATATAATAAGAAACCCTTCTCACCCCAGTTATTTAAAACTCAAGAGTACATAGCTTTGTATGTACACATTTGAAATTGCTTCTAAAAGTGCTTAACCATGGCAGTAGGCTAGGTATATTCAATGAATTGAGAATGGCAAATGCCAGGGCAGTATCAGCACACATATATCATGGTGGGCTTATAAAATTATACCTTTCTGTTTTAGTAATCGGGATATCCACCATATCTCAACATGCCAAACAATTATTGGTGTCCGAGTCACCGACAAAATACCCTATTCTACCTCTCGAATATAAAATTTGGTAGCAAACATTGGAATTCATATCCGAAAACAAATGGGCGATAGTTTCCTGGTTGCATTCAAGTAGAACCAAAATGAGTCGATAAGTAAAGATTTCAAAGAATAACACAACTCTTTCAATACTAATCGTGGAATAGGATTTGAAACCATAAAGAATAAAAGTAAATTAATGTTCGTCGTTCTTGTGTAGCTACCTGTAGTCTTCGCGGACTGCAATATGACTGGAAATATTACGTAGAATTCCTCCAGCGTTTTCCACGACCGCGAGGGTTTTGGACGTTGACTGATAACTCAACATTTGAACGAGGTATTGAAGCGCTCCTTCTACTCCACAGATATCGACCTGGTGAAAACAGATAAGGTCTTAGTAATACTTAATTCATACTCAAATATGAAGGCGACACGAATAAAGATAAGGGAATTACTTTATTAATATTGCAATGAGCGGACAGGTTCCAAAGAGCAGACAAAACGGATTTCAACGTAGGCTCTCTAGTAGCAGTCATCGAAGCTTTGACGAGGGCTGGAACTGAACCAACTTCACGCAGCGATTGCTTGCTTGCAGCATCTGCTCTCCAAGAGAGGTTCCTGAGTACGCTGGCTGTTACCTATAAGAACGACCCACATGAGCACGATTTTCAGTCAAGTAACAAGATGGTGAATGGAGTACAGAACAATGTCTTGCAAATGTATACCTGTGTTAGATCTTCACTAGTAGAGGACAGCTGAGCAACCAACGCTGTCATGAAGGGCTTCATAGAGCACAGAAGAGCTTTATTGTTTCCATCGCCAAATGTGAGATTTGTCAATGCCATGCCAGCGTAGCGTTTGAGTGTGATGCAACATTCAGATTGGTAGGGCGCCTCTACCTGAACCAGTCTGGCTACGACGTAGAGAGCGCCCAGCTGACACATAGCAAGCCTGTGTTCCTCATCGAACGAGAGTTTCATGAGGGCAGCAATTGCTGGCCCAGGATGAGTTTCCTCTATATGGTTTTCACTTCCACCAGCAGCGAGAGAGTCACAATAGTTTGAAACCTTCAAAGCAAAAAAGAATATTTTCACACGACGAAACTGTGTTGCAGTAATAATAATCAAAGACCAGATTTAAATTTAGATTAAAGGCTTAGATTTATTGACTGATTAGAGACATTAAGCGCACGTAGGATGAATTGCCCATACAGGACCAAAACTAAGGCAGCGGTTATATTAGTTCGTTCGGAACTATAATAAAATTAATTCGTACAAAAACCAACGGTTTTTCAAGAATACGGAGGAAATGGACCTTATTCATCAATATTTTCTGATGATCTTATTTTTTAATAGTAACGTTATAGTTTAAGACTCAAAAAAATGTTGCTAAGTACAACGATTTCCGGAGTTTAGTATAGGAAGTGGGGAATTCGTTTGTATGACACTACTGTACGATACTCATGCCCGAATAATACTACTTACTAAGTATTAATTTGTATTTATTATTAAATTAACACAAGAAGAAAGTAAATGAATGGGCAACCTTCAAAACCTTGAGTGGGCTGGCACTCAACAGCTCAAACCGCGGCAAATGGAAACAGACATTTTTGAGCGCTCGCGAACTTTCATCATACATCGCGTACATAATCGGTGTAACCGGTCCATTGAAATTCATAGTTTGGGCAGATTCGAATTACCTTCCTAAATTCTGGACGTAATTCGATCCAACGTAATCGCAAATAATGAGTTAGTTGAATATCTGATTTCGTGAAGATGTATTAATAGTACCTGATCTAAGAGACGGAGGACTCTAGCCTCTCTCCTGCCTCGTTTGTCATCGCCATGGCAAAACACCATATTTCTCAGAGCTTGGGCGGCACGCTGTCGAACCACCGCGCTCTCACCGCTGGAGTGTACCAACTGTACCAAGAGCGACAGACAACCTACAAAAGACACAGGGATACGGTTCAAATCAAATGACACCCACCATATTTAACACAGAATCAACATCCGAAAATGTTAGCTTCAAACCAGCTCAACTGTTACGAAGGACCAGGAATGACTAAACCTCTCTGCGGGACATGTTCTGCTATCGGAGGAGATAGTATATGTCCCCTAACCTCTTAAACCGATAAGATAAATTCTTATTTTTTGCACACTTCCATTTAAAAATAAAATCTCAAAATACACCGCGACTTACAACCAGCTAATAAAAAATGTTATCGACTCAAAAATGATAATGCAATAATTATTATTAACACATTTCCATGATTAAACCAAGTGATACCCTTTGTTAATTAACGAGGTCACAACTTCCTCATCGAGTCTTTATCCCCAAACATCGGAGATAGTGTGTCAAGAATATCTGACTCAACAAACATTTAAAGTTCCAAATAAAAATTGAACATAATTTAATTTTGGTAGTTCAAAATTGAAGTGTGTAACTACGCCCTTGCTAATGTATTTTCAGTTATTGTTTGTTACTGATGACCTATCCATCAATTTGGCATTGCAACTCTTCTTATAAATGGAAAATGTCTAAATCAATTCGGAAACGTTATAATGACTAGTAATAATGCGAATAATTATCTTATGAAAGTCAGAAGGTAGAGTAGCTTATAGTAGACGTTGGAGATAAGTATGTAAGTGAGTAAGTGGAGATAGTTTTATAGTACTGGGAATAACATTTTATATCGGATTTCTAATTTTTATTTATTTATTTATTTATGATACGGGCAAGCCCAATTTACAGTATTCAATATTTAGTTGTCAGCGACAAGAAAACGGAGTTGAATTATGTTATCATCAATGTCTATATTAGTGTTGAGATGTGAGGAAGCTGGTTGTGCATTCTTTGGTGGAGTTCAATGAGGAGTTGAAAAAGTCAAGAATGGGTGAGTTATTGAGGACAGCATTTGCAAGCCTTGGGATTCTCGTGAAGGGGGCATTCTGTAGGTAGCTCGTGTAGTGGAACGGGACATGATATATACAATTATATTAGAAATTTTTGGGTGACTGGCTATACATTTTTATTGAAATAACAGGCGATCGATTGATACAAATTAGGAGTCAGTTTTACCTGATTGTCTCATGGCCTTGCAGCTGTCCGGAGAGCTGCTCATGGCGAGAAGGGTGGAAGTCATTTCGGCCCGATCGTGGGTTCCGAGCATCGACAAAAGGTTGTAAACCATCTCCACTTTAGTGCCCAGCTGTTCGCTGCTGTAGCTATAGCTGTAGCTCAGTCCACCGTCGCACATTGCCTGGAGGCGTAAAATGCAGAAATAGAACCAAATTTTTATATAAACACGCTCAAGGGAGGTACGAATACAAGATCCGGAGATCCTTTTTAACTAAGATGGATGTGGGCAATGACGTATACAAAATGATACACTCGTCCATTCAATACCCTCCAATAAAAACAAGCAACATAATAATATTATTACATAATTACATATTATGTAACTAATGAGTTTTATAAGCTACATCTACGTGCAATTTGACGTTTCCATTAGAGCCCCATAAGATGTAAGTAAATACTAAAATCTCACTCCCCCTTATTCCGTCCAGTTTGACGGGAGCTTCTTTCTTGCATCCATAAGAAGATTGTATAGATTTTTTGGATATGCTAACAACGACTATTACATATACACAAGTATGCAGGAACATACGGGAAAAAAATTTTGAATATAGCTTTTCCGCGTCAAATTAAAGGTTTTCCGAAACAAATGAAAGGTTCTCCGAGACAAATTAAAGATTTTCGATTTCAAAATATAGGTTTTCCATTCCAAGATAAAGGTTTCCCATTTCAAAATAACGATTTTCCATTTCAAAATAAAGGCGTTTTATTTTAAAGTGTCTCGTCTCACACAGCTTATATTCACAAATTAAGGTAACCTACGTAGGTACCTATTGTACCTACATTCCTAATTTAACAATTTGAGCATGTTGAACATTTTTCAATTGATTTTTTTATTCTTTACCAAAATTTGAAAATAAAGATCCTTGATCCTTGATTCCAGCAGCGAATTGATGAACTCTTCATGTGAAATATAACTTTTCCGCATCAAATTATATCTTCCTCCTTACTCACCTCAACTAAATCCTGCCGAAAAGATGTTTTCCGAAGTAAAGATTCATGCGAGGAATTTGCTCAGCGAGCCAAGCGAAATTCATGACTTAGTTTCGGTGATTGCTCGCAGTGTAGCCACTTTTACCCCTACGGATTGTTCAAATTATGTTGTGGACATGATGCTACAGCTTCCTGCAGCAGCAGCTGAGCATGATATATGAAATTATTATTGTTGTTTTGTCTTGTTCAATTTTAATAAAGAATATTTTTAAAAAAATTGAAAGATGTTCAAAATGTTCAAATTGTTAAATTATGTAAGTACAATACATATAAGTAAATATATATATAATATATATTAAGTGTAAGCTGTTTGAGATGCGAAACCTACGAAATAAAAGGCCTTTATTTGGAAATGGAAAACCTTTATCTTGGAATGGAAAACATATATTTTGAAATGGAAAATCTTCAATTTGTCTCGGAAAATCTTTAATTTGTTTCGGAAAACCTTCAATTTGTTTCGGAAAACCTTCAACTTGTTTCGGAAAACCTTCAATTTGTTTCGGAAAACCTTTAATTTGACGCGGAAAAGCTATATATCATTATGGTCAATCATTACCTTATAAGTTGAAGCAAAAAGTTTAGATGGTTCTATATTTGCGCAAGCGCTTAATCAGGCTCTAAATGAATCACAAGCTATCATCTCGGCTTAAACCACCAAAATCCATGAGAATTCCAGCAAATTTAAGAAAAACTATAGAAGTCATTATTGCCACAAGTAACCATATCAAATCATTGGTGCATGTGTAACGGCAACAACCTAATAGCAGCGGTGATAAATAATATAGACACATTTTCATCAATGACGCAAACTGCAAACATGAAAACAAAATTGTTTGGAAGGTCTAAAACCCAAAATACAAGTGGAATTTCAAGGTTAAAAAAAATTCCTTCTTGTGCCTATCGAAAATTGTTACAAGTTTTCACTGCCCATGCAGTCTTGGAAGAAAAGTAATTAAAGTGACATAATAAGTTTCAGACTTGCAAGAACAAAATTTGTTGTAGCAGGTTTTGTATATAAGTTTAATTAAGTTTCAATCCGATAAACGAATTAGAGAGTTCCATTCAACTTTCGTGACCACGAAACTAAACTTAAATGGTTCGTGCAAATGGTATAGAGGCAGTTAGTTAAAATCCGAGTCGAACTTCACTCCCAGCTCGACGTTCCTCATTTACGAATATTTATCATGTAAATAAGTATTTCAAGTTCGTACCTGTTTAGTGTTGCCAGCAGTGGTACTGTGACACATAGGGCCTTGACCTATGAGCTTCATTCCGCGTTCGTTTCCCTGTGAAATCAAAGCAAACGCTGTGTATAAGAAGTATGCGGATGATGCAAGGAATTTGTGCAAATACGATGGTCGTCTGCGGTAGGAGCCTGAAAATCTTTTGTTGGGTTTGATACGATACGAAGTAAGCCCCTAAAAAGTAGAACACTTTCGGCGTGAGTTTACAAAGCCTGAAGTTTGTCAGGCGTACCTGACAAGCCCTATCTAGCATTTTTATTGTTTGCACAGCCTGTAATTGTTAATTATAAGTTTTTCTCGTTTTATTAAAATTAAGCCATAGCCCGTTGCTCTTATCAAAACTAATTCACGAAACTGAGTGCGTCTGATGCAAAAGGGAACGTCCATTCTGGATTATCCTGAAAGCAGCTGGGTACTTCTTTCCTTTTAACCTTCGTATTTTATAATATTAAAACTAAATATATTAATGTACTTTGCCGTTATGGGAGCAACTACTTAGCTTTTATGGTGGGCACCATAAATTAAATGAAATAGCTTCAACTTTTACCTGACTAGAAGGAGATTCTTCCTGTTCCTTGGCCTCCGGCGAGGCTCCCTGCTCCTTGGTCCATCGAGTCCCAACAACATCCTACGGAAACAATACAAAATAACGTCATTAGAAAGTGTCAGAGTTGAAAAGAGTAAGCAACTTACCCAACTCAACTTTCATTTGCACAATTCAACGTAAATATAAATGTACAGGTACTGTAGGGTCAAAAACAAGGAAACAGGTGTCTAGGTTAGGGAAAACAGAAATTCTTACAGTGTTGGTAGGCAATGAAAACATTTAAGGTAAATTACAAAAAGTTGGTAGTCTCTTGTAACAGAGCTGTGGCCAACAATTTTTGGGTACCTCACCAATGAAGTTTCACAGGTCAAGAAAATGGCGCAAGCAAGATTCATGTAAATTGTGGTTGAGGATGACTGTGATATAAAGACACCATTATGATTAATAACTAACACAACTATAATTTAAAATCAGTAGGTCTGTTATAGCTAAGATCTTCAGTAAAGGTTCAATGGATATGCCATCTTTCTGACAACATCTGAACCTCAAGGATAACGAAATTTCGCTCGAGGGGTCGGATAGAGTCCTTTCTATAAAGATGTGTCTGCTAGTGCGATGAAGAATTATTTAAACATCGTGCGTTGAACTCACCTCTATTCGCGACAACTGGGAAAATAATACAACAATTTACTGATTCTACGAAATTATTCGACTGTGATGCCACCAACTTTAGATAACTGGTGGAATGCTATTCTATTTCAAAAGATGCCTCTTGAGAGGGAGAGAATTCACAAGGAACCCATAACAATGTGTGAATGAAACAGAGAAGTAGTTGGATCAAGAGCTTTTGTTTCTGGATCACAACTGTAGACTGTGCTCAGAGTCTGAAGATATTACAGAACTATACACTTGCTGATAAGTAAGACATCATGCAGGATGCTGCAGAGAGAAGAAAAAGTTATTGCAATATGGTGAGTCGATTTAAAAAAAAGTAAATATATACCACCAGTGGATCAGCTTAGTTGTTTTTATGCTCCTCGAATCAATTCCAACTTCCGACCTCAACTCGCACGATTTCACAAATGGACAATTTCAACTGACAATCACTTTGTTACGTGAGTGAACGGATCCACCTACCACACAAAACGCATGAATAGCTGCAGAGAAGAGACTGAACAGAACCAGGATGGGAGTAGGTTGGAAGGTTGGTAAATCTATTTATAGAAAGCGATTCAAATGCAATTTGCTATACACGGGACAGAGCTCTAAAAGCCGAGTATAACGTATTATCATTTGAATATAGAAGGAACAAAAATAACCTAGGTGAATGGGTTTCTAAACTTGATTTCATTTTGTTCAGAAAAGATAACTTTGGTGGATTTATAAAAGACCCATCCTTCATCTCGAGGAATGACTTCATAGACCGAAGGCAACAGCTGGCTTCGTTGTTTATGACATTAGGATTATTGTCAGTCGGAAAAATGTATTGTGTTTATGAGCAGGTATCGCCGTTTCCCATTGCAGATTTGTATAAATGTAAAAAGCTGATGGACCTCCAATAAGTTCCAGAAGTAGAAATACTCAGTGATGCCTTATTACTGGTATTCCAGGATAACAATGCACAAGAAAAAACAAACGTTTCCTTAACAAATGTGTTTGGATTCGAATTTAGACATATCGAGTCTGGGCTGTGCAATGACAACCTCCAGCTGCTTCTGATCTTCGGGAAATTATCTAATCTACGTTCTTTAACAAACCGAGATCACATGGGTGTCGTTTTATCCTAATATAGATCATCCTTATGTAAATAAAGGTGGAGAGAAAAACCTTTCATACTCGTACCAAAAAGACCCACGAACATTCTAAACTGCGGTATTGCGAGGGATTACAATGTAAATAAGCAAAAAGTGAACTCACCAGTTAAATACGTAAGTAGTAATTTTAGGAGACGGTTTACGATTAAATTTCAAGTGAAAATATTTGTTTATAGCTGCACAAGACTGACGAGCTAGCAAGAAGGGACTCCCAAACAATAGTAGGACCCGAGCCGGCAGTCGGTATACCAAAAACGCCTTTAGAAGGACCATCAACACGTGGGAGAAGATGGTTCAATATTGAATGACATGTCCACAGTAAATTCATGGTGGCGGAACCCAACACCAAAATTACTGAACGGCTAATTGGCAAAAACCGTAGGAAACTAAAAACGGTCGGCCTTTTAACCGGCGTTGCACTCCCATGGTTTCTCCTACCGCATTGGGGTCACACAAAGTTCAACCCTATGCAGGTTATGTGAGGAGACTGACGAAACGGCAGCCCACACAATATTCGAGTGGCCAGCACTCACCTTTCGCAGATTTGAACTCTTTGTGGCACAATCCCCAATGAGATCTATTCAAAGAGAACAACTAATCAAGGGCCTCTAACCCCTTAACAAGGGGCTGAACCTCCTTGATTAAATGCAAAAATCTCAGGAAAGCAATAAGTCAACAGGTTGATTTCGAAAACCGCCCAGAGAGTTTTGGTCCACATCTAAATCTTGTCAGAAAAACATTTAAAACATGACATATTAGCTTTAATATCTGAAAATACAAGGAAACCTCATGTCCACAGATACTAGTCGTTGGCTATTTCATTCTGTTTGAGCGAGCATTTATCTTCTAAGCGTTACTGAAAGAATTCAACGTAATATCGCCCCCTATGGTAAAACTAGCGAATTTTTTTTTGATGACAAACTGCGAAAATAAAATTTTTCAGGAGAGCATAAACAAAGCTTGACTTCAAGCTAGAAATGTTAAATGAGCCTCCATGTAATTCTTTAAGCCCATAATGTCGAGAATAAATCGCCTTTCTAAGGTCAATGATGATTCGCATGCGTAAAAAGTCATCGAATCGTCGAGAAATGTACAGGAAATGTACTTCATTTTTATTCAGATTTTCCAATGAACTTTAAATAATCTAGTTTAATAATTACGCGATAATCAATATTTTTATAAAATAAACAAAATGGTAATCCTTTCTGGGATCCGATCCTATCAAGCATCCTCTGGTTCGCCGTTCAATTGATTGATGTCTGGTTATAGAAGACAATCTCTGGTGTCTCGGCATGCAGGAAGTCCCTGATAAAATTTGTGATACGTTCTTGGTATTTGTGAAATCGGTAATCTTGCGTCGTAGGATTTTTGTGGTTCTGGCATTCTCAGAGGTCGGCCTCTCTCCTTTCTGGACGTGTACTCCCTCATAATCCGTGCTTACAAGAACCAAATCAGGAGTACTTCTTGAGAATTGAAACCATCCAGCTTTTCGAAATGGCAAGGGCTGTTCATTGTTTCCTACCGACGAAAATGCCACCCTCCGTGAATTGAAATCCATGAAGTCCTGATGCATTAATGAAGTTACGCTATAAGGAGCTGGTTTCCTTCTTGAATTTCTGATTTGCAGATGATCGCAATCTAATGAATTTTATGAAATTATTTAATTGTAAAAGATTCGTTAGTTTCCAGGATCAACGAACGCGAAAAGAGAAAAGAAATGGAGTTCCTCACAAGACTGGGATCATACGTGAAATACTAGCAATGAGAATGAAACAACTCTTTGAGCAAACCATCACTTGACGATTTTACCACGTAAATGACCTAATGAGTACATGTACCGAATCAGAATTCCCCAGGAAAGATTCAAAGTTAGACTGACTGTTGAAACGCTACCTTGCAATGTTGACAGAATTGATACGTGAACTAGAGAGGGGAAACCAAAGTGACCTACTGACGCGCAATGTTGACGGATTGTAGGGGTAACTTGAGTAAGGGTAATGGTGACGTAAACGTAGATTCGTTAGTTTTGCAGTTTCGCGAGTTTGTCAGAGTGAAAAAAAGATTCGCTAGTTTGTCATAGTGGGGACGACATCGACTTCAGAGTTAAATATCGTGAGTTTTCACACCACCAGCCCTGTTGTGACATCATCATAAACGTTTTTACATCGCTTTCCATCAAAGTGATTTCGTGTAAGTTAACAACGTAAACGGCGGAAGCGCTGAGAATTTTTACGCGGGAATGCTTCCGTTTTGTAGAGCCAAATGTGGGTTTTGTTTTGTTAAGACGCAGTGAAAACAAAAGTGTCATGTGCGTGAGGCAAGCAGTTTTTCTTCGCAATACAGTGCGTATTTTTAACCCTCCTTATGTGCTACTCTGTTACTAGCTACAGAACAGATAGTTAATTTTTTTTTCTGACCTAGCGTTTTATGGCTGATTTGGTTATCTGACTTAGCCAGGGTAAATGCAATGATTGGTTGAAGATGGTTTCTCATGTGGTTTACCATTCGTGTCTAATCAGTAACTCTATTGTTAGCGATCTCTAGAGCACCCAAATCTTACCCAGTCGGTGCCGGTATCGTTCAGGAAGCACAAGAATTAGAAACCACAGTTTTGTTGTGGACCCGGATAGAAAAAAGCGGAAATGTGCAGACGAGATATACAACAGAGGAAATTCGAGCAAAGAATTAGGGGCCACATTATGAAGTATTACTACAACCATCAAATAGCGTTGCACGTATAGAATGAAACTGAAAATGAGCAGAAAAATATGTGCAAGAATCCCCAAAAGTGACTCATATTGCGTTTTAGGAGGTTCATAAGGTGATAAGTGTGCTAAATTCAAACATTTTACGATATTTTGTCATTTTTTTAGTAGAAAAGAGGAATTGTAGTATTTTGTTGTGGAAGAGTGGCAAATTTTGAGGTGTTATGTCATTTGTAGCAGATGAGAAGCCGATTTTAGTAGGTCAGCTGTATCTACGAAGATATTCATCCGACCCCATCTTATGCCCACCTATGGTGGGTCGAAGGAAGATGACGTAGGAAGTCAGTTATTGGAAGTTCCATTTATGGTGTTTGTAAAGTGTGGGAGTGGAAGGGGATGGGAGAGTTTGAGAAGCTTTTTCGTCAAGGAACGAAGGCCCCAAGTATCCGTCAGAATTATCGAGCCGCCCGACAGAGCTGGGGGCGGTTCTATTCTATTCCCAACGAACCAATACAACTCCACAGGAAATACGCAATAGGTGAGAGGAGCAATAGGATAACAAATCTGCACTTTCTACATTCTCTCAAAACCCAGCGGTGCCTAGGTGGTGCAAGCCCAAGTGCCGAAACAGCTGGTAAGGTTGGATATTGATTAAATAAAAAAAACGCATTATTACCATGTGGGATACCCAAAATAATATATTCTCACTTACTCTTAATTTACTCACTCAAGAAATCATGTAGAGCGAAATTGTTTCAAAAAGCGTGAGAATAGTGGATACAAGCGTCGCAGGTGATCGACCGGACTCGGGGATATCAACCCGGACCCGCCTAAGGTGTTGCAGAACCGCCACAACCTCCGCCTTACCGCCGGAACATAATCTAAACACTAAAATAACGTAACCTAGTCCATTCTGGAAACGAAACTTAACAAATGTCACCTTATCTCTCTAAAGTGAACGTTGTCGGAGGAATCTTGAGACCTTACTTCTTTAGATTGAAAGGTAAACGATGAGATAAACAAGAGATAGGGTATTTAACTGAATCAACTATGAACATCGTACTTCCGAGTTTCGAATCGATAGGTATTAAGTGAGATAAATACGAATTTCGCCGATCACCTGCGACTAGTGTACCGAATAGTGACAGATCAAAATTGCATTACAGAATTTGCAAGGGCAGAACTTATTACCACCGAGAAATATTATTACATTTTATGCAAAGCTTCTAACTATCTTCCATTTTTTTCTGATGTAAAACATCTGGTGCGACTGCGAAGAATTATTTCATCATAACTCCCACACCCCTACTGATGAACAAAGAATTTCATCTAAATGGATGTTATGAAATATACAAATTTCAACCTACTGACAAGATAAATGTGGGATTTATCAAAGTTTGTAGAACCTGAGACGCACTAATTTTTTAATGATATGCGAAAATGCTGTAAAAATCTGAATACGCTCGAAGGAAATCTGTAGAACCACAATAAAACTTACACGAGTGAGCCTGTGTATTGGAAGTTATTAGTGTCAGTCCACGATTCCGTATTTCACGTATCTTGATGGCATTAGAACTCGTACATGGAGAGCGGCCACAACTGCATCGATTTAGTTTGCGAAAATTCAGTGGATGGAGTTGAAGAAGGTGTAGAAGAACAAAGCACAATAAATGGACTATAATCAAGTAGGCATACGCCAGAAAGTCTCAAAAGTCCCGAGAAGGGATTAATCATTTGAAGTGGGCTCGTAGTCGAACTTCGGTAGATCCAATATCAGAGGCGATAATAATTTCGATTCAGATCGTTATCTCAATCAAATTCATCTGAGATTGATGCAATATCATTCATAGAGCACCTTGGGTAGTTATAATTAACTCTTGCACTTGATATTTACTCCTCCCGAAGAGCCCTGCTCTGAATTGTTCCTCAATTATCACAGATGAGGAGTCTACTATATTATTTTGTTTTAAACGCAATTGACACACAAGCTTTGGGCTGGCCCCCGTGTCAGCTTAGGGTTTAAGACATTAAGACTCCTCTAGAAACTGGAACTGTAGATGTTATATCCAAAACAAGGTTTGGGTGACTTTTCACGACCTCAGCGTTAGTATCCTGAAGGAATCGTGCTAGATTACCATAATAGATATCAACATTTCCAAGCTTCGAACCATTTACAACATTTCTTCTGCTCCCCGTAAACACGTGATTCATTTCCTTCTGCTTCAATTTGAAATGAAGCACATTAATTCCCGGATTCCAGCACATCTAGCAACATCAGCAGTGTTTGTTTCCTAATCGGCGCAAGATTATAAAATTTGAAATGAAGCTGGTTTGGCGTTACAATAAAACCAGGTCAAGATACGGACCCTCATAGATCGGCTACGACTTAAAATGCTAATTCCATTCAATTTGACTTACTGCAGTGAAATTCGATATCATTGAGTTGTAGTATGGACACACGCGAAGTTTCTGGTGAAGAACAGATAATCAGACTGACCTTAGGTTCCTTGGTACTCAACCTTTTACGTTGAAATCGAAATGGAGTCTACTTGGAACCATGTAGGATAAGACTGAAAATGTCGGGACCACCCTGGCAAATTCGAATTGCAACACACGATTTCTGCCCATACCTGCCGTTGTACTTGCTCTTATACCTGAGACGTCTCAAACACCTTTTGGTTGTCAACGGACAGCTCGATCCAAACCCTATTTGACGAAGGTTAGCTGTTTATGACCTGTGCCAGAGCTTCCTCAAGGATATATACCAATATGGTTAGTGGACAAAAATACAACAGTATTTTTTATGTACTGGGGCGAACTACCTACAGGTGCATTGTATGACCGACCAATAAAAAGTGGGGATGTGCGTTTTTTCCCCTCCAAAACCAAAATTTCTAATAGCATTTTGCGTTTTAGACGATTCTGAACAACTTTCGTTTCGTTTCTGTTTGTTTGTCTATCCGCAGATCCCTGTAACGAAATTAAAGTTTTCACGATTTTGATGACATTTTCATGTGCCTAGATAGTTTATGAGTTGCATCACACAAAATAGAATACAGCGGTCTGCGTACGGGCTAACATAGAATCCACCAAGCATCATTTTCTCAGGTTCTTAAAGTCAACATTTTCAGGGTTGTCGGGGAAGAACGGTCCAATAATCACAAATTCTGTTCGGTATTAAATTAGCCCGACCCCCAAACCTCAAGTTTTCCTGAACACTATCAGGGGTGAACAGAAAATGCTTGTTTCCATCCATGAGTTTTCCCTTATCAAACCAAAATATAGTAGGTTTGTTTCCAATGTAAATTTAAAACACTAGTCCCTAAGACGTAAGGTATCGTTTCTTTTTGATGTTCATGATTACAATGTTCATTGGTTTTATTAACTGAGAGTTCAGACAGGACCATAAGTTCGAAAGAATTGCTACTAGTTTAGTTTTCACCCTCTTTAGGCTTACTCAACGTGGCCTTGCTTCAAATGTCAAAGGGTTAACTCAGGTACAAGGAGCTCTTATTTTCCCTATCGTACTAATGAAGTCTCGGAGTTTTAAGCTTAATCTGACCCTTCTTAGGACGGATAACGGAACCCCCGAATTTATGAGTTGCAATTCGCTCCAAGGCAGCATTCTACCCACTGAGTGGATTCGTTGAGCGAGATCAATGGATAACTTCCTACATATTCGTCCTGTGGTATTGACATTTTGGGAGACAATTTGATTCGAGACTCTGATTAATTGCGTGTACGCGATTGTAAAACAAGGATTGATGCATAACCAAATTTTGTACATTGATAATCAAAATTATTGACATTCATTAAGACGTATTTTTTGCTCTTTGAGCAGGGATCTATTAAGGTACTTATTGAACGATTGTATTATGAACGGGCAAACAGCTGAACCAACATCAATATAGTTTTTTGCGAAACATACAATGATGCAAAGAGTTTATTGTGTGCTGTGTAGTATGAAACACGCACCCTGAACTGAACACTCGGGAAATGGAATAAAAATGCACTACATATTCCAGAACCATTTCTGGTCAAAATTGACAAAATAATACGAGCAACCAAGTAGAAGAATGAATTTTATCAATCAAGAATATATACGGGTATAACGATAGAACAGAACGATTTGTCCATTATTAGGGGGGGTTTCTTCAGATGTGTAATCTTTTTTCAGAATTCTAACTGGAATATGGTTCAAAGAAATAATGTTTCACCAAATAGAATTTGTTATTCTAAATCTAGAGTGAATCGATTATTTAATTAACTTATAAATGCTTCACTCCGCTAAATATAAATTGTGAACATGGAACTTAAAAGGATTTACATAAGTTTTTATTAAAGAATGCGAAGCGGTAGCGCGCAGGTATAAGGGATATCTTCTAATATCTGTAAAACGTGCAGTTGTGAAAAAGCACTGACGAAAGTGCGCAGGTTCTCAGGAAATTGGGGAAATTCCACAAAACATTCCATAAAATATGAATTCTGAGCTGAACGAAGGCAAAGCGGTTATAGCTGTTAAGAAGAACTGTTGCATCACTTTTGCAAGTGTATTTAAGCATTCAAGTCAGGAGCGAAAGGTGTGACTAATCAGCAGTAAATGGCGCGTTTACGTACCAACACAAATCCCAAGAAATAAGGCGGAGAGTGAAGCTGGTGTTACTACAAGTAGTGGAGTGAGTGGCTGATCATGCATAATATCGGGGTTTAGCCAGCCGTGACGCCGCACTGCGAAGGCTGCTTTCACGAATCGAAGAAGAACTGAGCTGACAACTGCGTTAAAAAAACGGCATCCAGGATGCAGTCCCCCCCCCACAATGTGAACAATAATTATTCCTAATTGGAGGAACTAACCTAACAAGAATACTGGATGTACAAGTAACTAAGCATCCTCCCTTCCACATCTCATCTTAGCAATGTAAACGAGTCAAATGAGATTCCAAAAAGCCTGAAATGGGCATTGAGAACATGTCCAGCCGGGTTGAATCTACATTAATCAAATAACACGCCTCCTAATGAAGATAGAGAAGTCGGTTCGGGCGGGATTGTATCCATTGTTATCTAAATGGTCCGTCGCTCCTCGCTTTTTGAAGATTTCTCAAATTAATTTTGAATAATAAGCGCTCGAGCAAAACTGAGCTTACTAAGACTTTATAAGCACGGTAGGGAAATGATAGACAATTCATTTCTCGGTGAACATCATACTACCCAATGCAAGAGCGCAGTTAGATATTAAAATATGATTCCATATAAATTGATGGGATACCCTTTGTCGATAGGCTTGTAATTGTAATTTTGAGGCGCACTGAAGAGGAATCAAATTGACTTACTAAAGCTCTCAACACAGGATGGGATAATCCAGATATTACAGCACTCACATTTCAGAAATGCTGCAAATTATTACATGGAGGTATATTATTTCTGTATTAGATACTCATACGTAAATCACGGGTCTATGCATATTGGACGTAACCTGTGTTACTTTATCCAAACTCGACCCCTTGCCCCTCCATATCTTATAACTGAATTCAAGATGAAAATACATGGACTGCCGCCAGCCACGCTCTCTTGCTCAGACCTCCCGTGAAACAGGCTCTGCAGCCCGACACGCCCACTTAACCGATTTTTCAAATGGTGAGCAGAATTTCCATCTGAATTAAATAAAAAACTACCCTCTTACATCAATAGTTTTGGAGATTTCGCATTTTTGATAGAATAATTCTTAAATATGATTCCTCAGGATTAAATGATCAGATCAAATGATGAGGTGGTTAAAACATTGTTTTGTTAGTCGGCTATGAAGGTTCATTTTTGAAAATAACGAACCAAAATCAATGCGAGGTTCGAGTAAATTCGCCATTCAACGATAGTTATCCCATTGGTAAGAGAGCCCCCAAAAACAAGTATAAACTAATCCTGTTAATGAAATAGATAAGTAAAATATATCTCCAAATCTGGTGTGTTAATTTCACACCTTTTATACAAGATGGGAGCCATTGTATTAGACCAATATAATTAAAATTTTAGGATAGTGTAATTAATTGTAACCATTTGATATGTACAATAACGAACTCCACAAAAATGTATATGTTATATATGTATATTGAAGGAAAACCTAGAATGAGTGGGTTTAGTTGAAAGAGCAGTAATGAGTTAAGGGGCGGGCAATAGTTTTAAGTACCGTTGCTTAAATGCATAATAGATAGACCATGCAGCTCTCCCAAACCGAAGATTCATTTCAACTGAGATGAAGGCAATACTTGTGATTGAATTTACACATTCTAGCGATAAAATAAATGCAGTAGTTACACACTCAATGACTGCTAAGCATCTGCTTTGAAATATGAACTCCACTGTGAGTAA
This sequence comes from Creontiades dilutus, assembly GCA_031894815.1. NCBI lineage: Eukaryota > Metazoa > Arthropoda > Insecta > Hemiptera > Miridae > Creontiades > Creontiades dilutus. The sequence continues at coordinate 342,263 of JAVIWC010006729.1, forward strand.
TTAAGAAACTCACATTAAAAATCGATTTCAACCAATATTGTAGTCGGGATAGTAACTACACCACACCGTCAATAACAACTGTCAACTGCAAACCGCTCGTAGATAGCTCATCCAAGCAATCTTTATGACCACCGTAAAATTGGTGAGATATAATCGGTACCGGTAAGAACCGGCTCAAATGCCGATTTGTAGTAGTTTCAGAAAGAAGTTCATGATTTGAGGCGATGATTGGTAACTGATACATCTCGGAACGGAAGACTATTCACAGAGTCAACGCAGGTGCAGCTCCAGAAACCAGTACGAAGTTGATTTGCAGGGAGGAGTCCTCATAATTGCTTCCGAACATTAAGGATCATAACGAAATATACGTTATGATATATTACGTGTCATAATATGATATATTATATTGAATATATTATATGAATATTGAATATTCAATATATTATATTGAAATGCCAATGAATTTTGAGGTTACCGGAATTCTTAGATGAAGTGGTAGGTAAAATTTTACTTGAGAAGTAACAAGGGATGAAAAAACTTGCTCTCTTAAAAACCCGGACAGAAAAATTAACGAAAACTAAATTTTAAACGCACAGGGATTTACTATTTCAGTATTATACAAACCATCTACGCAGATCCAATCATGTATAATTATTAAATGAGCACTACTAGGTACTTGGGAGTAGTCACCTCCTCACTTCTGTGAATGGAATTAAATACAATGCCTTCATTTTGTTCCTAACAAGAAAGGACATCGAAGTACAATGGTGCAGAATAATTAGACACCAACCAAGTGAACGATTAATAAGATAGAAGAAACTACCTAGCAACGCTTTAATAGCCGTCCAATATACAACAAAAGTTAAATTAATTAGCTGGATTTATTCAGCTTTATATCGTCTAAGCTTATGAGGTGATTTTTACTGAATCCATGCTAGATCTAATCAACACTCATGTTGATGTTATTTTTTCATCCGCGTCTTAGGTATGATGACAACCAACTATACATTATCTCATTTCGAACGCATTAGAAACCTTGATTTGTTAAAAATAATGCAGCTCTTCAATTTGACAGTTTCATTAACTTTGGTCCAGAGATTTGGAGGAAAACCTCCATACGGTAGACAGTCCGTTTTTAAATTAGATTTTCGGATTACACTAATCTTGAAAATAACACTAACTATTTTTGAGGTTGGTTGAAAAAAAAAAAAAAGGATTTTTCTTGGTCGTTTACATAGGTTCATTGCCAAAAACAGGCGCCATCAATACCTAAAAGGTATAATTTAAAAGAGTTACATTCAACTTGAATTTATATTGTGAACAACTCAAGGTGGACATCAATTTCCTTGAATACAAATCCAATCTGTCCGAGAGTAGTTTGGAGCAGAACAACTTATTGTGCGAGGAAGCACGTAGAGGCGGTGACATCATCTTCGCGACAATGAGTCACCAGCCCGGCGATCATTCTGGCAAATCCGATGACCACCAGAAAAACGTCGTTATAAGCTCATTTCTTACAGGGTCAGATGCCGGTTATCCGCATAAGTTGACAACATGTCAATCATCACGTCCACGTTTCACGAGTTTTATAATTGGACGTTTCCTAAATACACTTTGATAATCTTCAAGATTTTGACATTTTCAATCACCTTAGAACACCTCAGCTTCAGTTATAAACTGCTGGATTTGGAATCTGATGAATGTATATATATGGAGTAAATCTTTTAATCAAAGGCTTCATTATAAAATGTAAAAATTAATGGAAAATAGTAATGAAAGGGCGGCAAATTTTACTTACCACCGAATAGAACGGAGTGGAAAAGAAAAAAAAACTCCGTATATGTATTGAGTTATTCTCTGTAGTTTAAGAAACAGGTGATATGAACATCACGAAGAGGTGTTTCCGAGAGAAAACCTCATTGATTGTTATTTCTTGGGGGAAAATTAAATTTGGCGTACTTTAGAGAAAATATTTGACATATAAGAACTAAAACTATGAAGTAATGAAAGGTAAGTAATCTAACTATTAATCGCTGTAGGGATCGGAAGAAAATTTATGACAATTTAATTTAAAATGTACTCATCCTAGAGCAACACACTTGTGATTGGTGACTAATTAACCCAGGAGGAGGGCACCATGCAGAATAGGGCGATAATCAATTTCGATTGAAAACTGAACTGGAAGAGGATTAAAGAAAACTGAGCATGGATGAAAGAACATTGTAAGGGGAGTTGGCTTATACAGGGTGTCCCAGGAGTTATGCACAATCCGACTCCTACTTGTTCTACAACTCATTTCCGACCAAAAATGCCTCTTAGCAATTTTTTGCCAGAGGCCTCGTTTTCGAGTTATTCGCAATTTAAGATTTTTTTTTCGTGTTTTCGATCTTAAGTCATTAAAACTGTATATAACTCCCTCAATTTTGGAGATAGCTCAAATTTGATGACACCGTTGGAAAGAGCGTTACATTTTCTATCTATTTGATGTCAGAAAACTTTTTTTAAATTGCATTGAAGGTGTGCGATTGCTGCGCGAAATGACAATTTGACAGTTCTGTCAAAATCTTGAAATCGCCTGTTTTTCATCTCCCCTAGAAACCCCATGAATGCTTGACGCAGAACTGTGCAGACCTGGTAAAACGTGCGCCAAAATGTCAGCTTTCCAACGGCGTAGTCGTTTTGGTTTTTAAAATTATTTTTAGTTAAGGAAATGGTGTTTAACTGCAGAAAAACGTGTGTTTTCTGTTAAAATTGAGGTTTTTCCAAAAGTCTCGAAGATGAATGCAACTCATCGCTGTTGGAAATGAGCTTATAACACGTAGGAGTCGGATTGTGCATAAGTCCTGGGACACCCTGTATCACTAAAAATACCTAATGTTTGAAAATTGGGTAAGCTACGGAGGAGGCATTGTCTTGGTCAGGGGCAAGGATATGCAATGACCCGCACGACCCCCTGGTCTTGAAGGAGGGGTTGCTTTGTGCGCCGTGTATTATCAACCCCAATCTGATTTGACCGTAGCATTGGGTGTTGCAATGTTGATAATTTGTTGTTTCTGACCGAATTCAGTTTAAGTAAAACGTTTATTGACTGGAACATGTTATCCAGTTGTTGGACAATGGTAAGATATTGGGGTTTAAATCGAGATCATACAAAGAGTTAGAGTTTAAACAAGATTGTTAAGATTTAAATTAAAAAATAAATATTTAAGAATGAAAAATGAAAATGAATGAAAACGTTCGTTTGTGATCAGCGACTTTTGGAAAAACCTCAATTTTAACAGAAAACACACGTTTTTCTGCAGTTAAACACCATTTCCTTAACTGAAAATATTTTTAAAAACCAAAACGACTACACTGTTGAAAAGCTGACATTTTGGCGCACGTTTTACCAGGCCTGCACAGTTCTGCGTCAAGCATTCAGGGGGTTTCTAGGCGAGATGAAAAATAGGCGATTTCAAGATTTTGACAAAACTGCCATTTCGCGCAGCAATTGCACATCTTCAATGCAATTTAAAAAAAGTTTTCTGACATCAAATAGATAGAAAATTTAACGTTCTTTCCAACGGTGTCATCAAATTTGAGCTATCTTCCAAAATTGAGGGAGTTATGACAGTTTTAATGACTTAAGATCGAAAACACGAAAAAAAATCTTAAATCGCGAATAGCTCGAAAACGAGGCCTCTGGCAAAAAATTGCTAAGAGGCATTTTTGGTCGGAAATGAGTTGTAGAACACGTAGGAGTCGGATTGTGCATAACTCCCGGGACACCCTGTATAACAAGAAGGCGATGGAATGGGCTGGTTACCACCTTTCAAGGGATGATGTAATGAATATGATGCACCCAGAAGATGGATACCCAGGAAACTTGAAAAATGCAGGTTCAATCTCTTCAAAAGATTTCCCGGAGAGGGCAACTTATCAAGGAAAGTACAGCTTTCAACAACCCTACTTGACTAACAGGGAAACGAGATATTGAATTGTATTATCTCAAGCTTAAATCCATAATCTACGCTGTTGAGCTACCTTAAACCATAATAATAAATCTGTCTGAAATAGTATTAGTCGTTCAATCGCCAAATTCAGTCCAAAATGAAGAATGCAATCCAGTAGGCACGTTACAGATGCGTCAATTTAATACGTATGAATATGACATTAGTTCAGAGGAAACTTATATTGAACAATTTTTTCAATTCAATAGCATATTTAATTATTATTTTCCATTTCAGTTCAATATTGATAAGAAATTCGATGGGGGTACACAAGTGTGTTGCATCGAGGATTTAGATACTAACGCTATAGTAAAATCACTAAGACTAGCAATGGAAAAAAATGTGTCGGGGCGACAAAGCGCTTTCTTTCTTTGGAAGTTTGCAGGGCTAGCGCCAAAAGCTTCGGATTCCAGCTAACTATGGTCACTATGGATAGTTTAACAACGATTAAAAAAACATGGGAAATGGGAAAGAACATACTTACCATCATGGCACAAGACTACATCAGACGTTAGTACAATGAAGGGGCCACCTCACCATAGACTACAATAAGAACAAAGGGGCGTCATTCTTTGAAAAACCTAGCGTTAGAACCGTTACAACGACATTCAAGGAGTGCCGAGACGTCACGAAAACCCCCGAAGTTACGAATCATAACTTACATGATAATAGCCATAAGTATTAGACGTATACAGTAATCGGACGTCAAAATAGAAAGTATGCCTTTAATTAGCGAGAGACAACTTGTCTATCTTGGGATTTCGAAAGCGGGGAAAATGCAACAAGATAGCAGTAACCATGAAAAGTAGACACGGTCACATTGAGTGTGTTGAGAGAATACCGATGACCACAAGCCAACCCGTTATCATAATATTATTCCAATCAAAATCCACCTTTCCTCTGCGTCTTGAAAAAATCACTGGTTGGTTGGTTGGAAGATAAGGCGAATACTGTGTTCTCAAGCAGGCAGCATGGTTTTGCCTCAAGAAAAGGTAGTTTCCCTGGTAAAAAGTCGATTTTCGTCGACGATTTGATCAAAATGCAGTCAAATCAGAAAAATGACCTTATCACGTGATTCAGCGTAAAAAGGAACTAAAATACCATATGTCACTCTTGGGTAGTTACGCATATTTGAACGGACACTGAGCCAACTCCAGGCGACATCAAAATCGGTTGAGTAATAGAATTTTCATGAAATAGAATCCAAATCTACAATAAAAATAGGGGTTCACATTTGAAAAAATGAAGTTGGTGTGCATTTGGCCAACTTGTCCCAGTCGGAAACAATTCAAAATAGCTTAAAAGCAGGACAAAAACAGTAAACACGTATTTTTGCGCTTTTTCCCAAAATCCATCACTTAAAAAAAATTAAAATAAATATCAATTCATTTAGAACCACCTGTATATACACATAGCCGCACATACAAATCAAATTTTGAATTTGAAAAATCTTTCGAGAACACAACAAAACGGGCTTTGTTTGTTATAGTTTCAGATAATTGTTTTTCCTCTGCAACAAAGCAACAGCTCGATTGTCCACGGAAATTGGCTTAAAAGATTGTCTGCTCGATGGGAATATCAAAAAGATTTAAGGTTTTTCGACTTTGAATAAAAATTATCGATGTGAATGGCTACTGATAGAAGATCGGTACCGTTAATTTTCGTTTAGCCTCGGCAACCTTGGACAGATTCAAATAAAGGTGATTCGCCATTACAGGGTCGCTGTAATCTAAAAGAAAATTCAATAAGAACTTCTGATAATACAGGGTATAAAATCTAAAATTGTCTCAGTTAACTAGGGTGTGTAACACTTATTTTGATGCTTATAGCTAAGTGGATTATGTGATCGAATTTTCGAGATGAAATTGATTGTCATATAATACAATAGGAGGCCAACCAATAGAGTGTGGTATATAGACAAAAGTTGGTAATCAAGATTAGCGAGATCTCGTTGAATCAAGAAATCTTACCACTATTTTTCATTCGGTGCCATCTCTTTAATTTAGTGCGATTTGCTGCATACCATAGATTCATTAACTTACAATAAAGGATTTCAACGGATTTTGTCGTTCAGTCCAAAATTGTTTGCCTAAGAAAACCATTTTTGATGGGAAAGTACATTTTTTAAGTGAACCAAAGTTTTCACTGAAATGTTTTTGTACGTAAACAACACATGCTCAAGGGAGCTGCTCCGTAATACTCAAATTTTGATATGGAAAACAATTTGATTTTGTTGCTTGACAGCTTTTTGACTCTCAATTCCTAGCATCAGTCACTCATCAATGGTAATTTACCTATTATATTATTATGTAACAGGACGATATTTTATCCAATGTCTTACATATTACGTAACAATGGATTCTTTTATACTTGAAAAAAGCAAAATTTGCTGTTTACTATCTAGATTTTTTTTAATAGTTTTTTGGAAATCGAAACGAGGGCTTGAAGTTTTGCTTTATTCCTCCCTGCAGACTCTTTAAAACATGGTGACCTATTGATAGTGATCAACGTTAAGGCAACATTATTCATAAATTACTACTTTTTCGCGAACGTACGGATGTCTAGTCCCATACAAAATCAGTTAAGGTTAACGAGCCGTTCTTTATTCACTACGGGAGTTACAATTCAATAGTAAAATATGTCTGTAAGGAATATCCTGAAGATATATTTCGTATTTATAATTCAACGCTATGGATATCAAGGCACATAGAGTAAGCAGTTGGTAGTTTCCCTTGAGCATGTTCATCTGTGTTGGTATAAGTCAAATATGAATGCACACTAATGTTTCGAAGGAGAAAAATCGTATTGCACCGCAGAGGTACAAAGGAATTAACGGGCAGGCGAAAAGGGTAGAAAGAAAAACATACAATCAACATGACAATCGAATAAGCAATGCCTAACGCAGGAGTAGACTGGGTCAAGAGTTTCTGCAGAATCCTATGATTCATTTTAATACGTTAACTTTACCCAAAATTAAAAATGATTAGAGTGGTATCATCGTACCGATCTGTAAAACTAAAGAATGACTTTAATCGCTCGCGCGGGAACTCGCACTTTGTGGCACAGATTTGGACAACAAGATCACAATAGATTTCATGGTCAAATTAATTTCCTCAAAACGCGCGAAATAGGCACAACATCTAGATGTGGGGTTTTTTTTGGAGGATTTTGATTATCACAGATATGCATGATTTTGGTGTACTTTTTCATGCTGAATCACAAAGTTGTATAGATCAATGAATATTGATTATTGCAATTCCAAATTTAAAAACCTAAGTTCAACATTTTCCCTATCCAAAAACGATGATGAGAAAATGAGGTAAATGAAAAACAACGATATAATGTAACCGAATATTTGTTCTTAAATTCAAGGCTTTTCTAAAATTACACATGAATTTAAAAAAAAAAAATTACCAAGTCAAGTAACTGTATTTAAAAACTTTGATTACATTATCTCGTAAGTATTCATCTCTTTCAACTTCAATTTTTCTACTCGAGTCTGTATGGGGTAAATGTTGAATTTGGATGAGAAAATGTTGGGAAAGGTTATGAAAATTGGTAAAAGCTATAAAAATTTTCCAATACAAGCTTTTTAACTGTATGATAATTCGGAGAAGTAATCAACGAGAGTATTCGATCTTGTTGATTGTATGGATACATTTCATTTAGTTAAGAACCTTTTTGTGGATCTGTAAAGAAGAACACAAGTCAAGACATAAGAAGATACGATGAAGTGTAACAAATTTACCTTGTTGTTATTGATGAACGAATTATAGGTATTGATGTTGTGTTTCCTTCCATATTTTGGAGACGTGGAGGGTTGGAACCAGAATTGCTGGTTGGTTAAACTGTGGGAACATTCGAAGAACCAATCAACCAACACGAAACTCAAGAAAATGCTCTTCATCAAGCGTTAACGAAAAACGCCCAAGAAAAAACAATTTGAAAACGAGAAAAACTAGAAAAATTTTGCACGCACCTACCGTAACAAAGGTAGAAATATCTAAGTTGTAGAAATAGCTTAAGGATAATCAAAAAATAAAAACTCTTACAGGAGGTTGCCACTCAATTTTGCCACTACGCAACACGGTGGGACGTAATGAAATTTTCAACGTCAAACGGCAGATAGATTCATTCTTTATTCTCTTCAACTTAATTTTCATCGTTTCCCCTTTAGTTCAATGAATAATGAAGCCACTCAATCTCTCTTGACCTTAACTCAAAAGCTAGTAAGAAGGTACTAACTTTTTGTAACGACATTGGGAGGGAATGAAATTGCATTATTTGTTTTTTCTAACGCTCAAGAGTTTTACTTGCCATAAATGTATCTCTATGGACGTAGTTGAAAAATCTTTTTCTTTGCCTGAACCTTGCCAAAAAGCAATGATAAAAGCAAAATTTAAAACAATGATTTGGTTGAACCCGGTAAGCTATAATCCAAAACATGATTACCGACCGAAAAACAATTTTTACTCAGTGTTATCAATTTGGAATGGAAATGACTGCAAATAGATGGATTTTGATGAGATCGAAATTAATTCGTTTATTCAATAAAATAACACATCAAGATAAGAAGAATTCGATAGATATTTTACAAGACGGTAACTTGAAATTGCGCTAATGATTCAAAATGCATCCTTGATATCATTTAATTGTCGGATAGCAAGATCGACAGGTAAGTGGTACGAGAAATGACTCAACCGATCCAAACTCGTGAAGGCGTCTTCAAACCCAGTTTTCACAACGTAGCTCCAATCTGCGTAGTGTTCTTCGATCAAAGGCTGACACCTGAGGATAAGTTTCAACCAGGGAACGAGAATACGAGCGTTTAGGCCGGCGCAGACAAGTGCTTTGAATTGCGAATCGTAACTACGTTTGAAGGGATCATGTGATGCTATGATATTGCCAATTGTGCTTAACAGACTCTGCTTAGCGGATACAGCTGTGCCGCCCACGATGTCCAAATTGAAGCTTTGGGAGAGCTTCCGCGCGGGCGTAGAATTGAACTGGTCACCGTTTTTCATGTCGTAGAATTTCAAGACGAGCTCCCAGGCGTGCATGACGACTGTCGATTCGGACGGCCGAACTCTGAAGCACATCGTGAATGGAACCACGCTGAGGTTCGTATTCTCATTGACTAGCCCATGCTGCATAAGGTTTTGGATCCCCACAGCTAATTGTTTTCTGACTATTGTCGCCAATCTGCTGGTACACTGCACAGCACAATCCGAATCAGACATATAGTCACTGTCAGCATACGTATCCGGTTCTTGGGCCAACTCTATAACGCTTTCTATCGCCATTTCTAGTTCTGCCCTCAAATCCCCCCAATGTTTCATTTTCATTGACTTTTTAGGTGAGTTTCTACGAAACTTCTTAGGAGCTTGGAACTGCGTCGAGGCAAAAATGTGCAGCAAAGTGGTGATTTTCTTTATAGTCCCAGTTATCTTCCCATGCAACTCATGGTGGTCTCTACTACTACTCAGTTTCTGGTTGCAACCGGAACAGTTACAAGCACACTTCTCTTTACAAAAATTATTCGTTGTATCCCCTTGCAGAAACTGTATAAACCTCTCTAAATCAGCCAGCTGCGTTTTCAGCTGACCCACGAGCTGTTCTTTCATCTTGAGAGGGATTATCAACTCACCTACCGCGTTATCCACATATTTCCTCAAATCATCAACTGGCATTTTGGCTACGTCTTCGACGTCAAGGTTGATAAGTCCTTTCATCTGGTCTATGATGATCTTCTGACGTTCAATAACTAAACTCTGCGGCGGACCTCCTTCGCCAGCTTCATAAGCGTATGATTCTAAATCTGCTAACTGATTCTTGAGTTGATCTATTAATTCAGTCTGTTTAGTTCTGTGTTGGATCAATGCTTCTTCCAAATCAGTATCGTTTTTCGTCAGCCTCAACTTCCCGAAGCTGTTCTCCATTTCGGGGATCCCCCTGAACGCAAACTCTTCCAGAGTCTTCAAAAGCTTTTCCTTTTCATCTGGAGCGGCTTCCACTATTTGCCTCAGGCGGAACTGAACTTGGGCGAAATGGGTCGTTAAGGCGATCAAGGATGAATTCATGTGTTCATATTGCTCTTCAAGTTGCTTCAACCGTTCCTCATCCGCCGAATGCGTGGGGGATATGGCGTCCGGGAAGTGAGCTTCGAACATGTTCTCTTCATACTCTTCCATCATATTGAAGTTTATTGCAGTCCGCGAGATTCTACAACTGAAAACGAACACGAACGTTAGATTTCGATTGAAGAGACTGATATTTCATAACCCATTGTAATAAAAACGTTCCGTTAAGGAAAGATGGATGAGGAAATCGGAATCAGTAGATTTTTGCAAGCTAATTAAACAATAGAGAAAAACACGACAATAATCAACCTAGAACAAATAAGAACCGATTAAATTTTACATTCTTTAACTCAAATGGACCTTAGAATTTAAACAGAATTCTGTTAGAGCCATTTTAGAGATGATCAAATATTTATACCCACACTTTAATGGGACGTGTGATTGCCTTGGAAAAATAGTTTTTTCTCGGCTTAATTATGAGTTTTTATAGTTTAAATTGACTTCATAAATCAATCGCTACTATAGAAAATCGAAAGACAATTTCGCTTGGTATGGATGTATATGCCAGGTCAGTCGTAGAAGTTATATTAGTGTGAGCACTAAATGGCAGAGTAATTCTTATCTGATTTCTCTGATTTATTTCGCAGGGGTCCGCTCAATCAGGATGGAAAGTCGGCAGCAGTATTTTTTTGCCATTCATCATGATCACTACCTTCGTCGGTAAGTAGGTGAGTGTATTCATCATGGGAGAAAGTGCAAAGCACCGTTAAGGGAATGAACGGTAGAAGTTCACACTATCGGCGTAACCGGACACAAGAAGAAAAACGTAAGAGTGAGATAAAGCTCGTTCCATTGTCAAACAGGCTTCCTCCCGTGAAATTATATCTACGGGCCGCCCCGGTGGGGTCGCCCAAGGACGCGAGCCGTGAAAGTTCGTTAAACGAATTTTACGGTATTGAAAAGATAAAGAAGGACTTGGGAAACCTTCGCGGTGAACTCTACCGAACGATTTCAAGAATAGGGACACTGAACTGTCGAAATTAAGAAAATCTGGAAACGTGCCAATTTCCCAAGTGCATCCGGAAAACGTTCCTCAATAACAGGAAGTGTCACTAAAACTATCATTGGTGGGGGAAACTATATTTTCACGAATCTTTTAAAACTTGCAAGCAAAGAATAGCTTCGTCCTTGAATGAAACGAAGAAACGTCCACGTGTAAAGTGGAATTCAGAAGTTTGACAGATCTGGTTAAAATCTGCACAGATTTTGAGATTGCGAAATTCGACCATTTTCCGAGGCCTAGCAGTATTTATAATGCGAATTCGATTCATTCCCAAGCAAGTGCCGAAATCAAGATTGTTTAGTAAACCGACTCCAGAGTTGGGTTGCAGCTAAACATGACGAACAAAGTCGCGTGATCAATTTACTTATGAAGCACGTTTTCGGCCATGATTTGAACAGTGAACTACCATCGTAGGGAAAAAAGTGCAAAGACATTAGTTCGGTTCTGGATCAACTTCTACTTGGTTCGTGCATTGTCCAAGCACATCACATTAGCTAACGCATAGGAATCACAGCGGCCAACTGTAAAACATGGGAAATCAACTTCCTAACAAGTCCCTCTTCATTACGGTTTAATTTTTCCGCGATTCAATAAATTAACAAATAAATTCGTCTATCGTTCAGAGCAAATAAAACATAATGTTTCCAAGTAAGTAGGAGCTGCACATTAACAGCCATTTCATGGCATAAATGAGGACGGCTCAATGCATTGTATCAGTCATAGTACAGTTTTATGCCTCATAAACAATCAATTTCCAAATTATTAACAAAAAAGCGTCAACTTATTGACATTCACGGTCAGGCTAAAGTATAACTGAGGGAAAAGGCAAGTTTTCATGTCAAAAATAGAGCTGCAAAGGAGAGAGTCGAAACACTCTCGAGCTACGTGGAAAACAACATGCGAGCACATACACCACACAACGGGTGCGATGACGCGATTGTTATCTGAGAAAAATATAAGTCACGGAATGTTTGATAAATTTTTGCTCAAGACTGAAAATAGGTTAACGTGAAATGAAACAACAAACTAATCTACGAGCAGGCCTTGTTTAAAACGAAAAACTTGATAGATTTCGATTCACCACTGGGATGTATGTATGTATGTATTGATCTAGTATGACATCTCATGACTTCCACTTTCATTGAATTAGTTTTGTTGACTACTAACCTATTCCTTTAATTCGAGAAATCCTAAAGTGTAATTCAGGCATCGGGCGAGTAATTTTCTAGTTCGGAATGCAAATCACCTAGAAGCATTTTGAATGACACAATTTTCATTCAATCAGGAATTCAATATGAATTAACTTGTAATTGACAATTTCAATTTAAATTGTACAATTTCTGTACTTAGAACGAAATAAAACAGTTTTGTTCGAGTACGAATGGAAAGAGTTAGATCAATTGATCACAATGTGCGTCAGGAATGGAAAACAGGACTTCTCTTAAACAGGATTGATCTAGTCAATGACGTCAGTAAACGGGAGCTAAGACACCCACGCAGTGCAGGACCCAAGCAAGCAGCTGCCGCCGCAAATGAACATCAGCAAGTATAATTTTCAAAAGTAATTGCAAAATGCGATTAATGAATGACGAGTGAAGGAATACTGATTCTGTTACATTGAAGAACAATCGTGATTGGAACATGTGATCATTTAGGGTTTTAGAAACGTAACATCGATATGATTACTTATAGCAATTAGCATGAAGATCATCCTATTGCTTGGTTAATCACAAACAGAACGAGTTCCATTCACACTGATTCCGATATGATGATGGAGAATGAAATGGGTAGTGGATGGAATTATAATTTTGGAATTGATAATGGGGAAAGGTGAAGCAATTGGATTGGAGAATTGGTGTTGGATTTAAAGAAACACGGGAAAGCTTCTGGGAGGAAAACGGAACGTTTTCTGGAGCAAACGTTGCAACTTGCCTGATGTTTGGGGCAATCCGGCGGTAGAATCATTTTACACTAAATAGCTCAATTGGACAACTCGGACTTGAGATTGATTTGTGAGAAACGTTGTGGGAGCCACCATCATAGCTGCAGGAACACAACTGGAAGGGAGAGGCGGGTTTTCTGCCCGTATCGACCCGATAGCTGTCCCCCCACCACACGTCCCACCGTGCTAACGACATTTGCTTCACCCGACCCCCCAAACACTACGTAACCTTACCATAAAAATATCGGTCAATAATGAAGATCGAAAAAAAGCAGTCCCGAAAATGCAGTAGACGATTGTGTATTGTGCAGTTATGGAGTCTGCACATTGGACTGTATCAAAATCAAAATATGCTATGGTTGAGAGAATAAAGAGAAAACCTTCGCAGTAAGGCAATATAAAGTGCTTACAGTTTGTTGTTGTTGAGCTCACTGAAATTCGTGTTGGCTGATTGGATATCTTTGAATGCCATGATCACTAATCACAAGAATGCATGTCAACAATATACCAGGGAGATGATGGGGATTCACGACATATCATGTAACACTGTAAACATTGCGGTCGGGGTGGGTTTTGATGGAAGAGGATAGGGAAATCTCAGGGCGTGGTTATTTTTAATTGGGATTTATCAGGAAGACTAGAAGGAAGATTTAGGCGGCGGAAGCAGAGGTTTAAAGGAGCATCAGCGGTAGAGCATCATTGGTGGGTGTGTGAAGAATCCATTTCTGATGGCAAAACGGGTCTCGGCATGGGAGCACAAACACACTGACGGACCGAGGACGTGCCGCCTCTCCGTCCCGCCACCGCCTCCGACCGCTCCTCCCAAAGACGATCCCCTCCCAAAACCACTTCTGCCCTATAACATCCCTCTGCTAGCCCTTTTTACTTTCCCAACACTCTAAAGGCCAAGGACAAGTATGTAAACGGTTTTAATTTAATTAATTCATTGGTAATTGTCAGTGTAGGTCATTTGGTAGAATCTCCATCATGGTTGTCAAATGGAATACATTGTGCAGCACCGTACCACATAAAATGGTGTGCTACATACAGTAAACAAATGTATAATATTTATTATTATTTTATTCATTTCATTATCAATATCAGTACACTATTTTTGGGGAAAAGGTAATAACCTTGTTGTACTGGGGCGTTAATATTATTAGGTATGCACACCTACCTAAAACACATTTACTTAGACTTATACATAGACGATAGATGCCTGACAAAGATGGAACCCTTTGCTGAACCTGTTAGTTTTCTCTTTCCTAGATAATCGAGAAGAGACAATTTTGCCTACTTTGTCTTAATAAAAAAAAGAGGAACTTCGTATGCCTGTTAATAAAACTAATAAAACTCATTCTTGTAGAGAGGCACGTAAAGCTTTCAAAGTGAACGAAACTTGAAAATCTTCCACACACTAAAAGATATTTGCAGAGCGCACCACTGTTATAGGAAGTTTTGTTGTGGTACGGATTTTTTGTGTGCCTATTCATTGAGTTTCAACATTCAATTTATCTAATTCATTGATATTTAAGTGATATTTCAAACACATTATTTTCTATTCATCGATATTGTATTGATTTGGTTTATTTTATACGGGTACTGCCAATTTGGAATCTACGCACCTTGAAACGTAAGTGACAAAGTTTGAGGGGGAGGAGGCGTTATAAAAATGTTTGAAACTAAACCAAAAACCTAAACTGAACCAAGTATTAGTTCATTATCCGTCAAGAGATAGATATACCTTTTACAGAGTGATAAACTTTGGTTCCTGCCACAGACTAATTTGCTATAGAAATTGCCCCTTAGCTTTCATTTAATCTCGTTTAGTTTTTAAGTTGACAGTTACACGATTTTTTTCGTATTTTCGACTTGAATTCACTAAAATGGTTATAAATCTCTTAAATAAAGGAGTAACTTCAAACTTGATTATACACTTGGAACGAGCGTTAAATTTCCAATCTCCCCAATGGAAAACCAAAGTGTTTCGAATGAGCTAAATGGATGGAACATGAACTTAAAAGAAGAAAAAATTGTCAAATCTTGATTGTATCCATCTTTTTAAATCGTTCGTCGGTCTCTGGGATCCAGAGGTGAATTTTAACCAGTAGACCTATGTTCCGGTGTATCTGAAATGTTTTTAGATCATTAAGAATTTTTCAGTATTTAGGTCATTACCTCTTGAAAACCACACTTGACTCTTATTCAAGGCCCACAGGTAACGGGATCGTATTCGCCGTCGTTACCCCATTGTCCGTTAATCCCGTTCTTATGTGAAAATATTTAAAGGCTTTAATGGACTTCAAATTCCCCAAGCTGCTTTGCGCCGGGGGTTGTTCCCAAGCCACCCTTTTTCTGGCAAACGGTCAGTCACCCGTAGTCTCCCCCTAGCACCCTGGAGTAGTTGTAACCCCGTCCCTGATTAATTTCAACTATCCCCCTCTCACTGCTCCCCGCAATTCCCATCTCTAAATTTTCTTCACTTCCCCTCCAAACAAAATTTTCCCGTTTTCGGTTAACAGAGACTGGAGACAGTTCTCTCCTCCATTTTAGCTGGCTCTTACACCCTTGTTAACTTGACTGACTTCATATCATAGTTATCAAAGTGGCTTCATTTTCCTAACTAAGTAGTGGCAAAATAGCATATTTTGTGATATTGTTGGCTACCCTTCAGTGGCCCTAAGGTTTTATTCAACAACACCCGTATTTATTTGATTGGTTCACTGTATCGACGAATACTAATTGAATTATGTATTTCCATACTCGTTGATTGAGCATGTACGCATTCATTTGAAATACAGCCTCCATCAGTTAACTGCACAACCGTTTATATCTTCCTTGGGTTCACCTTAACAGCCTAAAATATGCGCCAGAATCGCAACCAACAGTAGATACAAGAAAAAATATTTCACGCTTGAGGTAGGTGGAGAAATTGAAGTTTGAATGCAGAACATCGTGGGTTTTTAGGATAAAATCCATGTATTTCACATAAAATAGACTGGAAAAATGAATTTGGCATAGTATATTACGTATCCTTTTATGATGAATCGATTGGTGATGATCTCGGGCATACTCGCTAAACAAAAGAGATGTTTTCAGGCCCACTACCCCGGTCAAAAGTTCTGACTTAACGCTGAACAATTCAATAACTAGATACTATTCGTTCTCAACTTCCGAGAGGGTCACCGTTCGATTGATCAACAAAAAATAACAAACTCCGATGCTAAACTTTTTTATTGGCAAGCAGATTTTTGGTGATAAACGAGGATTTTCAGCGAAAAAGCCAACGTTTTTTCTCATACAAGCGCAAAACATTTTTAATAGGGCCACAGGCGTCTCTGGGTCAGAGGCTTATTCGATTTAATAAAGAGTATTTTCAAGATTTGACAATTTTCCTTCCTCAAGTTCATTTTTCATCTGTTTACCTTATTACGAAAACTTTGATTTTAAATTACGGAGACAGAAAATTAAACGCTCATCTTAACGGTGTAATCTAATTTGAAGTTACTCCTTTAATCAAGGAAATTATGATAATTTCAGTGAATTTAAGTAGAAAATACGAAAAAAGATCTTACATAAGTGAGACAACTAAAAAACTAAGCAAGATTTTTTAAAAAATACTACGGGAGAATTTTCGTAGCAAATTAATTGTACAATCGATGCCTGGCTAGTAGCAATATCTGTATACAAGGATACAAGGATAACAAAAAAGTAAATATGTATTTTTTGTAGGGCCACCCGCTGGTTTTGTCACAAACTGTTCTTTCTACTGTACACTTGTGTACGATCAATCGGAACTGGCGCGTCGAGAAACCGCATAGAAACAGCCTCCTTCCATCCTGCGGCTGTTTATCAACATCTTTCATGACAAGGCCCATCCCGCGGTCATGGGGGCCCCGATCCCGCTTTAGAAATTGGAGGAAAGTTGTGTCAACAATACTTTAGGAGCTCCGCCCCGCGTGCTGATGAATCCACCAAACCACTCGGCACGAACCAGTCGTTTCGTTTCACAAAACGAAGTCGGTAATAAACCAGCGATAATTGACTAGGAACAGTAGGAACTACGAATATAAAATTTAATCTGTACAACATAAATTTCTGCGATATCTTGCATTAGAGAAACGTATTGGCTGAACTTCAAAATAGATGTGTTGTAGGTGACTTACTCCTACTTTATTTGCATAAACTACCTAACTATAATATCGAAAGCCTCCTGCTGATTTGTTATTTCAACTTTAAGACTATCGATCACACAAAAAGTAATGATTTATTTCCCATCCTCTTTTGCCCGTTTAATTATTTATTACAGTACCTCTTATCTTACGACTAGACATTGTAATTTACCAACAGCGGATAATTTCGTCCTAGATTTAGTTCTCGACGGTTTATCTGTTCAACAAGTTATTTGTTTAAAACCAACCCACCCGGTTAAACACTAATAATGGCAATAATTTGTCTATGTTTTCACTCTTTCTCTGGGCAACATCATACATTTGTTTACACCTGCATTGTAATTTTATTTTTTACTGTATTACTCCTTGTTTTGCATTGAACAAACAATCCATGACGATGTATACCAAATATACTAAATCAACATATCACATACACAATGAGTCGATCAATCGATCACAAACCAGACTCAAAAATTGTAATCGCGAAATGCACCTAAACAATTATTATATTAATGGTTGGAGGAACGAGAAATGAATTTCAGTGAATTTGTGATCTGTAGCTCATTATTTGTGTGAAAAAAGTATAAGAACGTTAGATGTGATGTGAAATGATAGGCAAGTTAGTCATCAACTTTATTTCCAAATCTATATTGTTAAAATATTCCAGTTGGAATACAGAAATGAAAAAGATGGATTAATAAAGAGTATGACTGGAGAGAATAATCAATTTTAGTTGTGTTGTTGGTTAAATTTTAGTAGGCTAAACTATGTCAATAGGCACTTTCTTGGAATTTACGGGCCCAAGTAAACATTGCATCTTTCTTTAATAATTGACGAAAAATGGTTAGATGTAATAATACAAAAGTTTGGTAGGAAGCGTTTTTGAATAAAATAAAATACCTCATTAAGTTTGTTGGTGTGGTTATACAGACAACGTTTAAGTAGCCTAAATTATGTCAATAGGCACTTTCTGGGAATGTACGGGTTGTCAATAGGCACTTTCTGGGAATGTACGGGTTGTTAATAGGCACTTTCTGGGAATTTACGGGCCCTAGTCCCATTTTCCATATTGTAAAATGGTTAGATGTAAGAAAACATGAATTTGGTATGATCATCAAGGGTTTTTTTTTTTGGATAAAATCAAACACCTTATTAAGTTTGTTGGTGGGTGCATATGTATTGTTATACTTGGAATTGCATGTACTATTTAATTTATATACCAGCTCTTGTTCCGTACCTCTTTACCCCAATAGTCCCTCTGGACTAGTACAGATTAGGCGATACACATGAATTTCCTCTTGGTAGGTGCCTACGTTTATTCAGTAACGTTAAAGAGCTGTACTATGGGCTACGTTTAATAACCAAATACCAATAATCTGAGTTCCTATATGAGGATCGTGCAAATTTATAATATTAAGTTATGCAAAAGGAGTAGATTGTCATCTTCTCAAAAGATGTAATTGTTTGGTGTCACGAACTGAGAGACAGCAGATGTATTTCTTTTTATTGGACAAGGAAATGTTTAGCGAGATGACTTCCCGTACCACCAGTTTTTAAACATCGTCGACAACTGAGGCCGGAAACCTTGGTTGGTCATCACAGGTGTCGGGTTTCGCCAACCCCAATACAGACTTACCAATTATCAACATAGGAAGATCGACTGTCGAAACATACAAGCGAATCTTTGTCGCTGCCGGGTTACAATGATAAAATGAGGTGTTGTCATGATCAGCTATGTAAGCGGCCACGAACCTAATTCAACGGTCATAACTTACAATCTAATCTTTGATTCCACAGAGTTCTATCATTGTAACTCTGATGAAATGTGGGGTTGCCATGATCAGATAAGTAAGCAGTAACAGTGCAAATAAATTCGACGGTCAGACTTACGGGATATCAGCCAAAAGAGGAAATTCATAAATCCATTAGCTGATTTGACCTTATTAAAAGCATTTAAGGCCGAAAAAGTCATGATACCCTGCTATTCTGCTTCTTCGTGAGCTAGATGTGCTCAATGAAAGGCAGACTTTCTTATTTCAGTCGTGCATACTCGTATACAAAATTGGTATTAAGCCCGAGCACCCATACTTAAGCGGTGTCACCCATACTCGTACAGCAAACTCGTCAAATATTCAGTTGCCTAAACTTCGTACTGAATGTGCAAAAAATAATGCTTACAATGAAGTTTTACAGTTCCTTTACACTCATAAAGTCTATCATAACCCAGTCACTTTCAACCGTTTTACCCACTTTTCAAAGAATTTTTTGTCTAAAATCAAGATAATTGACTTGTAAAGAGTTTTTATATATTTGAAGATTTTTGTTTATTGCAAGAAGCTTGACTGAATCCAGCTCCACCAGCAGTCAGTTCTTACGAACTTATTTGGTTGATGGGCAGAAGAAAATTTACTTTTAAATTTGTGAAATATTTTGACTTGTATTTTGTTTCTGTCAATAAATTAATATTCTACCCTATTTTTGGGGTGGAAAACGTCGACTTTTTAAAAAGTAATATATCAATTTCAAAGGAGTTGATTGACCGGAAAGCTTATAACATTGTCAACTTACAAAAAAAAACTCATTAATATTTATAATTTATATTTCTTTGAATACCTATTGATATAAATGTTTTCATTTTTCGATTTGGTTTGCACTGCGATATAACGGAAATATTATTCGTTTAAGACCACCAGAACTAGAGCAAAAGAGAACTCAACAGAATCATCCAAAACCATTTTGATCTATTCGTGACGCCCAGCATGGAAAGGTGCCATGACACGAATATCTAAAGATTCTACGCACTTAAAAACGTAAAATCCATTTAATTTTTGGTTAAAAAAGTAAAAGAATTCTATTCGTTAGGGATATTGATCACGATTTTGGGAATCTGAACGACTGCGCGCCCGTTGCATTATTTTTAGCAGTGGACTTTCCTTAGAGTAACAAATGCATTTTATTGAGTTGGAGTTTCATGAAATTGAGTGAGAGGGAAATTTTATTGGGCTAACCAGAAGTTGAACGAACATATGTAGAGCACCGAATCACCAGGGTCAAACGTGGAGTCCTTGAACTAAGCCAAGATATGGAGCTCTCAGATTGGCCGACCTTTCGCACCTTCACGATTACACCCAATTCTTTGGAACCTTGAAACTTCTCTCTCTTTCCTATCACTGTATATTCAGGTAAATGTCACCCCCTGATCAACATACTCAGATCACACCATATGATTACTACCACAGTTGGCAGTGAGGCGCATCACCTGATGACTCGTGATAGACAGGGATCATTAAGCAACGCGACCTAAAGGATGGTTACTTCACTTCCGAGGGCAACATGCAACCCCTGAGAAAGCAGACGAGTGACGGAGTTTTTGACAAATGACCTACCGATATTCAGAAGGTTTACCCGAATGATCTTAGAAGATGAACCTACTATAACGGCTCCAAAGCTATCAAAAATTTGCATCATAGAAATCCATTTTGAGCATGCTGAAAAGATAATATGATAAATCTTCGATTAGAATTGAAAATTTAAAAAATACATTTTTCCACCAACAAATTGAGCATCTCTAAAGAAAGTATAAGTTCGTTGGACAGCTGTTTTTGAAGCCAATTGCTCAAAATCACATAAACCTGTTTGAAATAGTGCGATGAATGAGAAGGGGTATCTAGAATACTAGAATTATAATTTGTGCACAAAAAGTACGTACTACTCAAATGTTACAAACATGAAAAAAGAATAAATTCTGTCATGTTGCAAGTCTAGGACTTTTTCAAACGGAAAAACCGGAATTGGATGAACCTAGACGCTGAAACTTCTTCATGAGTCGTTAGCTACTATTTATCGCGCCCTTTGATGTAAATGCCCTTTTAAGCTTGACAACGGGCCCTATGTTTAATTCAACGTATGAAAGTTCGATCCTCAACCGACCATCAATCGACACCCTTTGACTTCGAAGTCTTGTGGTTTGGTACAAACAGCGAAACCCGACCTCCCTTGAGTTTGAGGTGAATATCCGCTCCTTGCGGTGAAAGTGTCATTTTACGAGTGGGTAGAGTGCGGGAAACTCCAACCAGAATTCACAACCTACAGACATGAGACTTTCCACTCTGGTGTGCTCCGATCAACTTGAAATAATAATAACTTCAAGAGTTGATGGTAAATTGTACGCAAGGCTTTGGTGAGTCCAAAACTGTTTCAGAACGACTTACGCTGTGATAAGTGAAAGGGGACGCGTAATATTGGAGGTCACATCAAAACGAAAGGCTGAAGAAAAATTGAAATACGAGCAAGAACGGAAGTTGACATAAGGAGGAATAATTTGGCGGTAAGCTATACTTATAAAATGTCGAAGCTCGGCTTTCCAGCTATCCAGGATAGTATAACATTCGAGTTGAGTAAAACAACGGTAATGTTTATATTTCAGAAGCAGCACTACGGTTGCACTGCATCAGTGAAAACCGTAGGGGCCAACCACACCATAACTGAGGTGAACAATCTTGGTCATAATCATGAGCTGTTACCACGAGTTCAACTGGAGGTGCAAGCGTTGAGACCTTCAGCCAAACGAAAAGCACTTGAAGCACCTGTGATGAATATAGCATAGAAACCAAGATATCGTCGCCCAATTTTCTACTACCGTATTCCTCCGCCGCAGGTAATTTTCGTGCCTGAGTTTGCTACGAGTAACAAGAGGTAGGGAGAGTGATTTGCGCCCAGTTCACAATCGCCCAAATGTTTGCCGAATTGGGCCGGCAGTATAGTATTTTCATCTATTATTACATGCTTCCTAAAAAGTCAACGTACAACTGAACATGAGGTAGCTAATTCCAAAAATACAAGCAGTTATAAAAATCCGATAACTTCTGAGTACCTAATAGCTTACACACGTATTTTGGGTGATTTAAAACAGTGAAATTGGGATTTCGAATTTGATTTTGTTGAACCATCCATAACAAAGCTACATATTTTTGTTTCCTACCATAACACTACAATGTTTTTGTGAGTGATGAATAAAAACATGAATCAAGTTTGTGACTAACCAGTTTTGCTGTCGTGCGCTTTCAAATGAGCCTATCATCCTTTTTCTCATTTCATATTCTACTACTCACTTTTAGTTATTTCTTCTTTGCCCTAACTCATTTTCCATAATAAGAAATTTCTCCAGCATACAGATCAAACCAGTCTTCTGGGAGGGTGTTCTGTAACTTTATTTCGACGGTAAAATTTCTCAGGGGATCCTGTCATCTTCGTGTTGGAGAACTTCAGCATGTATTGTGTTCACAGCCTTCTCTTTACTCATGAAATCTTATGACAACCTCAGAAGGTGGGAAAAACTTCGCTAGATTACGTCAAGATGGAATTAGTAGCTGTTGAGGAGGAGGAAGAGTGTAGGGGTTATTAACAATTGTAACTTTGAAAAAAACCTGTCAATTTAATTCATAAAGATAATCTTGGTTTATGATATGGGATTGGTTACCCTTGGTGAGATAGGACAGACAGTGACTAGGGAGCTCCCTGATGGCAATGCGTGAAACTAAGTACTCATAGTAAGTTTACGACTGTTGTTTTGACTGCTTTTGCATATCAGTGGAAACTTAGTCCAGGTAAACATATTCCACGGCAAATTATTTCTCGAAAAATCACAGTGAACCAAGGAGGTCAAGGTTTGGTTAGCTCACAGGTCTGATAAGTAACATGCATGCCGGTACGTTGAGATAATAATTACTGAATCGTTCGCTCAAATGTTCAATAATTCGTATTTCATTGAGGTTACAAACTTGTACAAGTCGGAGACCACTGCAATAACCAGTGCTTATTACTGTCAAACAGAGATTTTAATCGAAAACACATTGGTAAGTAATGTCCAAATTTTGTGAGCAAACATATGAAAATTAAAAAATTAAATTTTTTTAAAAACTATACCAAATTCAAAATTTTTAAGGTTTATTGCACGGAAGAGGTTCATTAAAGAAAAACTAAGACCGAAAAATAATAATAATAATAAAATTAAAAAAACGGTCCACTACCCGATCCATTCACCCCTTAAACAATTTTGAAATCTATATATGTTTCAAAACTAGACTATAGTTCTTGGCCGAACAAAAAACGATGCAAGAATATCGGCAGAGCTTGAAAGGATTCTGTATTCCCCCCCCCCCTCCCCCCTTCTCATTCCCTCTCCTGACAGAAAATTTAAATTTGTTTAAAATTTCCGAGGTACAGCTGGACTATTTGAAATAGTTAATAGAATCAGAAGAAAACAGAGAAGTAATGACGCTGATTGCAGAGAAAGTCATTTGCAGAAATTGTTTTACTCTCGCTAACGTATTCTTAGGCTGATACACCATTTGTGAAGAAATGCCATGAGTCAGGTCGCTGGAACTCCGAGAATCACAACTAAGACGATCAGCGATTAGGGCAGAAATGGCTCGACTCATGACCTTTCTGCACTGAACTAATGTCTGCTACTGTTCTGTATTCTGCGCCATGTGCTGGTTTGCCGAGCTTTCGGTTCGTATACGCGACTACGTTTTGCGTCCCAAGGACAATAATAACACTCCTCATTGTCGTATCGAAAATTTGAAGTTCATCATTTGGCAACTCATGATGTTCTTTACTCTGACGTCCTAGGTACTAAAGGAAAACTTGCCTTTCTACGGAATCTGTATTCTTATGGAAAATATCAGAATGTAACCTTCCAAACCACAACTAACCAGGCATTTATCAACGCACCTGATAATTCGGAAGTCGTTGAATTGCAAAAGTTCATTGATGGTTTGATTATTAAATTATTCAAATTGTCCAGGCCGAGTACTGACCCCATAAAATTGCCTACAGCAAAGACATATGAAAACGGCAAGGTTTCTATAAAAACACAAAAGTTAGGCATCATTAGGCAATTGATGAGGTACATGGAGTAACCCTACATTGACTTTTATAATAATGTTCTAGAATGCTCCACCATACAGCGATGATAGCATCGATGGAGAATGTCATCATTATTATTGCTTTTTAGTGAATTTAAATGACTAACTGTATACATATCTTGTGTAAGCATGTCGTAATTTTTCAATTTATAGAGAAATAAACATTTCCGCTACGTTACCGTTCACAATGTTATTTTGACCTATCACTTTCCACAGCACCGTTGCGTACAAAAATGGCGTGAGTCAAGAAATTTTAAATTTAAATTATTTCTATACTAAACAACCCTTTTTGTTGGTTGCTGTAGAATGACATTGAACTAGATAATAACAAACGGAAAACCCATTAATGAATCTTAATATACTTGAAATGTGAAATTAGAGAAGTTTTTATGGTCCCCTGACGAATTGTGACGCATGCCCTTTCTGCAATCAGCGATATTTGAATACTAGACCGAAATCTCATCTGAACAAAAAAAGATATGAATCTGTCCAGGATTCTCCCTTGAGCAGCGATTAAAAGGATTGGCTACAACCTCCACAATTAACGCCCCTGGTAGCAAAAGCAACATTTTTTTGCACAACTACACTAAAATTGGGATCGAATTAAATAATAATACCTAATGGAAATTGATTGCGAATTATAGCCCGAGTAGCGTAGACCAAATTTGTAGCGAAAAAAC
Source organism: Creontiades dilutus (assembly GCA_031894815.1). Lineage (NCBI taxonomy): Eukaryota > Metazoa > Arthropoda > Insecta > Hemiptera > Miridae > Creontiades > Creontiades dilutus. Next base: position 367,118 of record JAVIWC010006729.1, read on the forward strand.
ACATTTTTTGGGATTACCCTCTCCAATTCCTCTCTCCACCTCCGTGAAACGAGACATTTAAGGAGTTGTTGTTTAACCAGGATAAAATTGGGATTGAACAACAAAAATTAAAAAAATAAAATAAAAAATCGGTTAGGGATTGCAAGTTAGGCAGCACCGTCAAAATTTGACAGGCCCACCCACACAGACATAAACTTATTGTTTTCCCGGGATTCGGTCTTAGAATGGTCTGCAACGGATTTGTATCGAGTTACCTTTCCACGTCTTTCGGTTGTCCCACATCCCCCTCGATCAATTCTAATAGGCCTCTTCCTACTGACAAAGCCTTGCTTCAGAAGGGCTTCCCAAAAATACAGAATGAATTTTGAAAGGTGAAATTTCAGCGTTTTTGGGGAATTAATGAAGCAAATATGAACAGCGATACGATATAAGCACCTCCCCCGTAAGTGCCAACAGCATTTCATTCTTTCCATAGTTTCTATCAGCTTGCCTACAGGTATTTGGACGAGCGTCAATTAAAATGCATTTGTTAAGCACGTAGAGTCACAAAATTAAATACCTACCTGTCGGAGTTCTTTATTACACTTTGTAATCAATTTCCAGAATATTCTTAATGGCGAGATTAAGAGATAAAACGTTGCTACAATTTAGGATATGGAGGAGTAGAAAAACAGGATGAAAAATCGGAAAACACGAAGAGAACAGTTCCACGAGGAAAAAACAGAAGTCAAAATGTCAACGATTTAGTAGCAACGACTCATGGAGCAAATTATAACGAAAAGTGTATAGCAACTTCTCCCGTACATGCGCTCCGTATTTACAAGTAAATAAGTCTAGGCACGTCCAATAAATTACATTACCGAAGATTTTATGTAAAACTCTTCATAATCAAGGGCTTCAGTGATCATGTCAAGAGGATGCAACCTGTTAGGATCACTCCACGACACAACAGTATCCACAACCGCGCACGACTGTGCGATTCTGATTCAAGGATGCGGGCTGAGCGATGGCAACAGACCCCATTGAAAACCACAAGAGAACGCTGGAGGACGAGGAGCACACGAAAGCACCTGGCGGAATGTATTCGAGCCGTATAAGGAAGTACTCCCGCTCGCCGAGTCCTTGTCCCACATGCTTCATCTGTATTATCTTTAAATGTAACTCTTGTAGCCGAGCGGGCTCGCTTTGATTATTTATATCTTATGTGTACACCGAGATGGTGGTCGGTAGTTGAACATCAATTGAAGTACGCCAATACACAGCACACATGTCCTATTTAAGAGTTCGATACTAACCGATTACTATGTTACAAGAACTCTTTCAGTTGGAATCTTGTCTTCTTATTTACAGAGTGCAATTTTTGAAAATGATTTGTCTAATGAATCCAATACCAGCCCGCCAATTTAACCAAACAACCAAGCTGTTTATCCTATAAAAGAATAGTGAGATTTTAAAATGAAAATAGTATTAACACGAACTCATTCAAGTCTTTGATAGAATCCAAACGCTGAATCCAGCATTTGATAAGCACAACTATATTATAAATTGTCTCTTTATCTCCTTCAGAATTATTTCTTTTAGCTAGAAGGTGAGACTGTTCCTTCATGTTTTTTTTTTCTTTTCAAATCTTTGATATGCTTACTGATAGTTTATTTGATTTTCCAAATGGTATCCGATTAAGTACTTGAATTTTATTTTGCTGATGTCAAGACGAATTTCACCTGAGAGCACAAGTTCATAGAATTTATTCTGATGGGGGCCTAATAACACCACCTGTATAAATATTTTTATAGCTGGAATAGATGTTCTTTTGAGTGTATCATAAAGAAATTTATAATTTTTGCTTCTCGTCAATAATCTCTATACTTCATAGTTAGAACGTAAAAGGTATAAGTACATAACACCACCTGCATAAATATTTTTATTGCTGGAATAGATGTTCTTTTGAGTGTTCATAAAGAAATTTATAATTTTTGCTTCTCGTCAATAATCGCTCCACTTTAAAGTTAGAACGTAACACGTTATGTATTTTTTAAATTCATACAGTAAACATAGATACTCTAATATGAATGGTAAATGAATTCCATTATATTCTAGGATTTGAACTTCGACAATTGATCACCCCAGAAACCTATGCCGGGGGTGAGTTAGTCAACACCGAAGTTTTTATAGTTGGGAAAAAACTCACGTTCAGTAGAAAATTTGTTGGTTTAGAACCAACTATCAAACGTAAAAAAAAAATGCGTATCTAATTTATATTTTATATTTAACGTTGAAGAAACGAAACAGTCAAATGTTAGACAATCTCGGAAAATACTGGATTTTAGCAGTTTTTTTATGACCGGCCGAACCATCTGCGGACCTTTCTTTTTTAATGAAAGACTTCCGCTTGCCAACCTTCGAGAGGTGAGTTTTTTATTCTTCCAAATCACGCAACAGCCTCCGCCAAGAGAATCTACGGATCCTCTCTGGGCAAATTCGTTTATAAACACACACAAACATGGACACATCCATAGGTGTTTGAACGGCAGTTTTTAAAAATATAATAATTTTTACATGAACACGTTGGTAAGCAATGCATGCATCACAGGAACGTTCCTATTTTCGGTTTTGTACTTTCACTGGGGTATATTATTCAATTGGCTTGCGTTCATGATTTGAATTTCTACTAAGCTTCGGAGTGTGCGTATTTCACAGGTGATAGAGCGATTATTGAATTTCAGGAGATATGCATAGTGCACGTAAATCTGTTCTCAACCAAAATACCTATTTGGATTGATCAGTTGATCATATTTGTGTGCCTTCTGAAATTCAATAATCACTCTATCACCTGTGAAACACGCACACTCCAAAGCTTAGTAGAAATTCAAATCATGAACGCAAGCCAATTGAATAATAAACCCCAGTGAAAGAATTTGCAGCGTTTTTTATTAAACCTCAATAACCCCCCCCCACAATAAAAACATATATAATTTATCAAGTCCATTAGCACTCGTATTGCGTTAAAACTTCCCCAAATCCAAATTTAAACGATTTAGCCAAAGGTAGACTGATGTAGAGGAGGCATACAAATATCATCAACTGATCAATCCAAATAGGTGTTTTGGTTGAGAACCGATTTATGTGGTCTATGCATATCTCCTGAAATTCAATAATCGCTCTGTGATACATGCAAAATCGGAAGCTTAGTACAGATTCAAATCATGAACGGAAGCCAATTGAATAATAAACCCCAGTGAAAGAATACTTTACTAATATTTAAACCCCAGTAATAATATCGAATAATATTTACCTATATATTATCAGCGTTTCATGCATATCAGAATGCTTCAACCCGTGTATCGGCTATAAACTACAAGTATCCACATCGGCTATCACTCCAGTATCCACATTCACTACAACTCGACGCTATCGGCATCACTAGGTTACGAACAAACAATAATAAACCAAAAAACGCAAATCTTGGCACCATAAATCGGGCCATAGATCGGGAATGGTTTGACCTACGGACGTGGGGACGGTCTCATTCGATTCCTCATGGTATGTTCTTCAAAAAGAGTACAAATTTAGGCCGCTTCGACTTGTTTTTAGGGATTTTACAAAACTTTGACAGCCCTTAAAGGGCACTTTAAATTGAGTGAGAGAGCTGGCTCAAGAATTGGGGCGTCGTCGGACCAAGATGGATTTTTCCTGAAAATTTCAGATCTTTTGCTCCAGCCGTTTGGGAGAAATCGTGCGTACGGCGGACGGACGGAAAAATTTTTATTGCAGATTCGGATTCTACACCCTTCGAAACGTAAACCATGAAATTTTCAGGGGGGGTTAGAATTTTTTTTTCTTTTTTCAGAGCGATAACAATGGTTTATTATTGAATAATAAACCAAAAATCAAACAATTCTTAATTGATGTTAATGAGGGTCGCATGGGCAACAATTGCTTCGACCATTACTCTGTCCAATAATACGTCTGCCTGTGGAAAACATTTTGAAACACCACGATGAATTGGTATATAAAGAATGCATATGTAAAACGTCATTCCGGTAAATTTCCTTAGTAAAGAAATCTAATTTCGGTGGTACCACTTGCCACAAGAATCTTAGCGATTTATCGATGAATGAAGAGAACTTTACACCACGAATCCAACAAAACAATTTCTGCCCTTCAATCCACACCGATTTTATTACAGTAGACATTATCGAGGCTAACGTGATCCATGACAGATGATTGCAGTAAATGTGACAAAGTAGGAGGAAGAATGGGCTGGGCTATTAAGCAGAGAAACGAACCAGACTTGAAGCCCGATTACCTGTGGATCATGGAAAAAGTAAGCCTCTACGAGATCAGGTTGTTGAGCAACATCCAAAGACCAAGATATCGTGAACAATATCTTGGAGATGGAGAACACTAAACGAAATGGCAGTAGATCCACGGAAATGTCTCCAGACAGGTTCACATTAATCAGGCAATGATTTTTAGTCTCGTGTTTCAGACAGTTACTGGAAATCCGTATTTAAACAGAAAAAGCAACAACCACACGTTGAATATGAAATATTGACAAAGTAAAACGTGCACTACGAAAACATTTTCAGCTCAACAGAAAAACAACTAAATGAACTGGCCCCTGGGCCGCTCCTCGCCGCAAGAAAAGTTTGGAGATCCATCGACGCGGAACAAAACGTGGTAGATTAACAAGCTCAACAAAAAAGCGACCATGCAAATTAACCGATAATTGCAGGGGTGAGTCTACAGAAAGTCGCTCCTTATTTAACGCCAGCCTTCACATCCCTCCGAAGTTAAATCAAAGTTTGGCAGCGAGTTGTGCAATTAGATAGATTTCCAAATTCGGAAGGAAACGTCTACAGAAACTTTGGCTCACAACAGAACATCTCGGCGAGAAGCAGTATGCTCCATTAATTTGAATTATACACAACTAGTTAGATTTCCGAAAACGCTGCAAATTCTTTCATGATTTGAATTTCTTGTAAGCTTTGGTCTGTGCGTGTTTCACAGGTGATAGAGCGATTATTGAATTTCAGGAGGCACACAAATATGATCAACTGATCAATCCAAATAGGTATTTTGGTCGAGAACAGATTTACGTGCTCTATGCATATCTCCTGAAATTCAATAATCGCTCTATCACCTGTGAAACACGCACACTCCAAAGCTTAGTATAAATTCAAATCATGAACGCAAGCCAATTGAATAATAAACCCCAGTGAAAGAATTTGCAGCGTTTTTTATCGTTATCAGAATGCTTCCATCCGTGTATCGGCTACAAAGCCTTTTAGGAGTTCACTCCAGTATCCACATTACTACATCACTACGTCACTAGGTTACTAATATCAACACAAAAACAATAATAAACCAAAATAACGCGAATGTTGGCACCATAAATCGGGCCATAGATCGGGAATGGTTTGACCTACGGACCTGGGGAGGGGCTCATTCGATTCCTCGTGGAGTGTTCTTCAAAAAGAGTACAAATTTAGGCCGCCTTGATTTTTTTGAGGTTTTTAGGGATTTTACAAAACTTTGACAACCCTTAAAGGGCACTTTAAATTAAGTGAGAGAGCTGGCTCAAGAATTGGGGCGTTGTCGGACCAATATGGATTTTTCCTGAAAATTTCAGATTTTTTGCTCCAGTCGTTTGGGAGAAAACGTGCGTACGGCGGACGGACGGAAATTTTTTTATTGCAGATTCGGATTCCCTTTGAAACGTAGACCATAAAATTTTCAGGGGGGGTTAGAATTTTTTTTTTTTTTTTCAAGAATAATAAACCAAAAGTAAAAATAATCATTAGAAAGGAAACAACCTAAATTGGCCGCAAAAGAAGCATGATGCTCACCGCATAATCAAGAATTTTTTACAATTTTTCAGGATATGGTTCCAAGCAGTTCTGAAATGAGATTCTATGTGGTTCTTATTCTTTATCACAGAGACTTCCTGAAACCCATATTTCAGTAGGTAGGTGTTACCTAGCATCCAACTATTTGGTGAAAATTGTTAATTCCAAATTACAAGAAATGGTATCTTTCGAGCGAAAAATAAAAATAAATGAATTTAGTTTAATATTTTGCCAAAAACTGAATATGGGGGAAAATGTCAAGCTAAAGTGTCAACTTCTAATTCATTCATTGTATTATAAAATACATTTTGGGCTTGAGGAAACTTAATTCCCTTCAATTAACATTATCGTCGTTTCCCTTTTAAACGAAAATAGTGTTTTCCTGTGTATAATACAGTTTCCCAGAGTAAATAATATATACCATGTAATTATATCAAATCCGAAAAATTAAGCAATCCCATTTATTAATACTGGTTAAATTTTGCTCTGTAAGGAGTTTTAGTTTAAGAAATTATTCATTCATTTATTGCATCGTAAAAACACATTTTGGGTTTAAGAAAATCTACTTCCCTTCAATTTTCAGTATTGTCCTTTCCATTTTAAACAAAAATAGTGTTTTCCTGTGTATAACACAGCATCCCAGAGCAAATAATGTATTCCAAGCAATTATATTAAAGCTGAAAAACCAAGCAACCCCATAATCAACTCTGGTAAAATTTTGCTCTGCAAGGAGTTCTAGCTCAAGAAATTATTATTTTATTTATTAAATATATACTAATATATTAATTAATTTATTAAAAAACACATTTTGAGTTTAAGGGAATTCACTTCCCTTCAATTTACATTATCGTCCTTTTCCCTTTCAAACAAAAATAGTGTTTTTATGTGTATAACGCAGTTTCACACAGTAAATGATGTATTCCTGTAATTATAGCAAAGCTGGAAAACCAAGCAATCCCATTTATGAATACTAGCTAAATTTTGTTCCACAGGGAGTTCCAGTTTAAGAAATACAAGGCAGGTAAAACAGAGTTCGTCACGGATGAGGGTTATTAGCATTTCTATTCATAACAGGTAGGTGTAACGAGTTAGAGGTAAACAAGGCTGAGGTGTAACAACCAAACAGGAGGCGACAGATGCGCGATCGAAGGGGTGACTCATCCGCCCGCCCGGGAGCCCACTGCGGATCCACAAGACTCGAGAATGAATGGCGACGGCAGAAAACCCGCGCAAAGCAGGATTAAAATACCATAAATATTTGGACAGAATATCTCAAAGTCAATTTGCTGCCTATTAAAGCGAATTACGAGTAAACAACCCAAGATATTCAATTAACATGCACCATTTCAATTTGAAGACGAAGTATCTACATCACCTATATTCTACTTTGTTAAATTTTTGTAAATAATAAAGACTCAGTACAAAATAACAGCAAAACATAATCAAGGCATACTTTTCTCTTGTAACAAGATAAGCTATTTGAAAAGTGAGAATATCAAATTATTAGTAATTGTACTTGTAAAATTCCAAGTATTGTAAAATAGAACATTACGCAGTTATGAATATATATAAAACAGAGCTCTAATTGGGAAAAAAGCAATGTAATTTTACACTGATGAAACTACCTTGTTTCCAATGAATCCTACACAGCTAATATTTTGAATCGAGCTTATCTCGTGGAAGTGGAGGCCCAAAACCCAATTTCATAGGAGCAATTCTTAAATTAGATATGGAACCTCCCCAGTAAATATTATATCAACTTCGACATTACTCGAGGAAGTACATATTGTGTACTAGTTCTGGGATCATCCGAACGAAAGTACAGTGTACAACAAGTAAGAAGAAATATGAATGCACCCATCAGCTGAGAGAGTTCTGAGACAAATTTCTTTTAAATTGGCCTTACTAATTTGAAATTTAAATTATAGTGTTTCAAAACTGAAGGCATTTAGTAAAAAGATACATTATCTTGACCAGCTGTCTAAACTCTAAAGCTGATTATGATGATGATCATTAAGGTGACGAAATTCGAAGAGGAGGCTTCTGTTACTACCAATAAGAAATTATTTTATCTTACCTTGTTGGGCTGTGGAGTCGACGTTATGGGAGCATCCAGGGCGAAACTGCAACAAGATTGACAAGTAGGTGTAGAACTATTACATAAATCCCTCTTTCAAAAGTGTCACTTCAAAAGACGTACTTGAACAATGCTTAGTTTAATAACTCAAATAGATTTTCAGTAATTACATTTAATATTAAACAAAAAGCCATATTATAAATGGAACGTACCCGTCAGCCCGAGGTTTAAAAGACCATTCGGTCGCAAACGTGGAATTCATGAGTCTTTCTGAAAGAAAAAAACAAGACACATAAACTGATTATCACCATGGTTGATTAACGTTGGGTTGACGTATTCAAGAACATCAATTTGAAATAGATGAACCTAATACAGCAACCTAACTCAGAATTCTACTAGAAGACATCAGCACAGTCTGATAATTATCCAGCTATTGATAGTTCATGAGCCACGATTATCTTGATGGTCATAAGATACTTTTATTCCATACTCCATCATTAAAATTGTAGGTAGGTAACGCACTCACATCTTTCTATTCATCAATGATGAATAGTTAAGTTTATTAAGATGGGTAGGTGGATCATTCTTATGAAACCAAGTTTCTCTTTGATTTGTTTTTCAATAAGGAGATGATATACTCAGTGCCTGTTCATAAATTATGACTACAAGACTTGTGGCATTCTTACAGTACATACATTATCATGTTAAAATCCATGCCAAATACATTCTAACATGAAACATAACTTACCGTTTTCATTATGATCTAGCAGAGGTGCATCAATTTGTCTTTGTAGCTGTCGCGTTTCGTGAGTGAGCGACCGAACTCGGTTCAAAAGTTCCTCATAGCTCGACACGGGCAACGTCATACCGCTTAGACATTTATATTATATAAAATTGTTACGAACGCCTATATCCCGAGAAACTTTAAAAAAAAAAACTGAGAAGGGAAACTCCGAACTTGACAACCGCACTTGTGTCACTCTCTCCGGCGTGTTTCCGACGCAACGCGACCGGGGCAACGATATCACGATCGCGCCACTAATAATTCCGAAGGGTCATCAAATTGTACACGGCGCGATTAGATTGATTTCAAGTCGAAACGCTATAGAGCGCAGAGGCCAACAGTTTCTGTAAGTTCCGAAAGCCAGAGCAAGCGGCCATTATTTACAATCCGCTTTCGTTTTTTTCATCTCAGTGTTGCCAACACTAACTGACTGAAAGTTTGTAGATGACAAGGTGGCACCGAGAAAATACTTGGTAACAGTAATATATCCGTAAAATATGTTTGAAATACTCTAAATTGTTAAGTATGCAGTAAGTTATAGTTTTAATTTCGATTGTTGATTATTATCATTGTTCTTACATTATTCATTGCGTGGGCTCAACTACATGGATATTTCAGAACGACAACAATTCAATTCGCAGAATGATATAAACAGATCTTGTTTGTTAATAAACCATTATGTTTAAGGAATTATTTAATTCTAGTTGATCAAAATATTACTTACGTGCCAACCTGTGATAGATGCAACATGGATAGAGACAGCACATTGATCCATACATACCAAGAATCGCTCCATAGCAAGAGGGGAAGGATGGAACTTCCTTCGCCCCATAGCATCTTTTAATGCTACAGTATCCCCCTCATCACGAACTCAATGGTAACAAGAATACACATGTCTAGCATTGGAGGCTCCTGCCCTGAAACCCAGGGGGTGCACCAAGACTTAAACGAACAACGTGACATAAAAATGAGCTTTTCTCGCCCAAATACATATATCAGCTACCAATGTTCAAAGGAGTTCAATCTTGTCCGCTTTCTCGGTTTCAAATTGTACAACAAACGACTCAAACCTACCTTTAAAAGAAGTTTACTAGTAAATACGTAAATAGCTGTAAAAAATGAAAGTGATTGTTGAACTTCAAAACACTGTGTTTTGCAACGGTTGAAATTCATACCTCCCCACCAAGAACTTTCATGGTGGTGAAAGCCCAATTCTGTGTTTAACCCGAACTTCATTCGTATTATTGCAGCAAAGAAGACTAGGGAACCAGAAACGTCTATTACTTACCCCAGACCCTCAGAGCCAATCTACCTTTTTGTAATATTGAGGATAGAACTTCCAAATCATAGAACTATTTCTACTTGCCTTTGAGGTTTGTTGCAGTCCTGTGTGAATAATCACTTTTTGCTCCGCTAAAAATTTAGCAAACTCATGTTTTGTAGCACTTACTGTATTACAGCTAACACAGTTCAGTCACAAGGGTTGGGGACAATGAACTGATCATTATCTTAATAATAGGATAAGAGAGTGGTTTGGTGATTCTGCATTCTAGCGGAAAAGTGGAAAACTAGGTGTGCTCCAGGAAACTTCAGGCCCTGTATTTCAGGCACTCTCTCATTGGCTCATTCTTCAAATCTGGATGGAATCAAATGTCAATCAAATTGCCATTCAGAGCACGGCTGACTCATGATCCTCGACAGCAAACCCTGACCACCCACACCAAACTCATGACTCCACCATCCTCTCACCCATCCTGAGGCTCTGCTTGGTGTGTGGATTTGAAACTATTGTGCTCTTCAATGAAGATTCATGGGGAAAAGTTGGAAAACAGTATAATATTATACTCCTAATATTATAATTATCAGGTATCTTTTTCATTTTAGGGAATGAGTGGAGATGTGCCAGTGCTCCTGTCAGCAGCCACCCCTGGTTGCAATCTAAAAATTAAGACAATACTTAACCAATCTTTTGATAGACACAAAACGAACATTCCTCATCCAAACAATCCTGTCTTTGTGTATAAAAATTCTCGAATTAAGTAATGGGGGAGCACTGGTCATTGATTCACCACTTCGAATGCAATGATTTATGCCACGGGCATCGGTTACATATCCATTCGACGGATCATACTGCTTACCAATTAACTGCATACCGATTAACACATTTTTTAAAGATTTGTTCAATTATTCATTAATTGTATTCAAACTATGTGTAGATAACCAAATAAGTAAATGCTATGTCTTGACTTCAAAATAATTCACAGATAGATACGTAACTACTTTTCCCAGATGGAAAAAAAGAGTGCTTAGTACTAAATTAACGGGACCAATGGGAAATCCCAACGAACAGTTTGAGACAAACCCAATAAAAATCGGTTAATAAAAAAAAAAAAAAAAAAAAAAAAAAACCCATAAAAACATAGTTATACAAGCCGAGTGGATTGACTCCTTAATTTTGAAGTCGTCAAAAATTGCTAAAACTCGACTAATTTATGATTTGTTTCAGTAAAGTATTAGTTGAAGAAAGTTTATCAAATCTGACCTAAAACATAAAAAAGTTTGTGCTCAAACTGTGTGTGTTGAATTTGTATGTACCCACTTATATGCCAAAAGTGTAAAATTGATCGAAATGCCAAAAAATTGACAAACTCTTCGTTTAAACATCATAATATTACTTAGAACAAGGTTTTTGCCATAAAATTTACAGTTAACAGTTTTTCTGCACACTAAGTGGTCAAATTTCAATATGAATTAAATTCAATAATTTAGAAAAATGAGGTAGCTACTAAAAGCTTTACCGATTAATTTCATGTTTGCACAGCATGACTTTGACCTTTGTCAATACCTCGTTACCATATATTCTAGAATCTATTTAATTCTTTTGACCGATGTATGTCGGAGGAACATGTAAGTGGGTATGTACTTTGACATGTAAGTTTAGTTGTCACAATAGCGTGAGTAGTGGGCAAAACCATGACCTTACCGATCCCAAACTTACGGAGAGAGGGTTTTCTGGGGGACGCTCACGCGACCTGTCTGCGACTTTGTAAACCTTTTAGTTTAACATCCCACAGTCGGGTTGCTCTGGTGGTACTCTCTGAGACCCTTGCTCGATTGCCGTCCACTTATCTCCACCGTGGTAGGTACCTATCTCAAGATCTATTCTGTAGGGTAATCGGACAAAACAATCCCCGGACGAAAAACTCCCCAAGGGAGGACAAAAAATCCCCAACTTCGGAAAACTACTGAAAAAGGGAAAAATACGAAATACATTTAGAACTTTATGGGTACAAACGGCTTTCCACCGATTACTTTGAGTGCTTTTTTGCACTCGAAATTATGAGTGGAGAGCATAAACAACGGGCTCTGTTAACGGGAATCGGGATTAAATAGAATCGGAATTTCAATTAGCCAATATAATATTTTGTTTTTCAACAGTAGGTACGAGTATAGCTACATAATAATGTACTCACTTTGAACGAGGATTTTTTGGAGCAAGCCCACCTTACGCTGTCACTTTATATTTTGTGTCGCGTGTACTGATACCCTTCAAATAACGGCTTTTCTCCTCGCTTAGTGTTGGGATGTAAGTGTTGGGATGGCCTCAATCGTGATTGCGATAAAACTTGTTCCGTTGACCCCGGTTGCATAAACATCAACTCACACATAAAAATCAACTTGGGGCCCCCGGCACAGAAGAATTATTCTGCTTCCAAGTAGGTATCTATTTCTGTCATTTTTCACACGGGGATTTTTTGCCCGAGATTTTTTGTCCGTGATTCTTTCTGTAGCCAGGCAAAAAGAGAAAGTTTGTCAGGAGGGTGTCATTTGTTAGAAACTGTGTCATCCTTCTCACGTTTAGTTAACCAAAGTGATTTCGATATATTGGAGAGCGCGAAATACGTAGATTATCAATATATATTTCACCAATAAAATAAAATAAATCAAAATTGTATGCCGAAGGGCGTAATGATCAACCCATCCACATTACACACATTCTACATTTGATTAGAATAACAACTAGAACTGAATGGTGCTGGAATCTCAGCATTTTGTCTTATACTTCCCGGAAAGGACCTTTCTAATCGACAAAGGAAAAAAAGGTTAAATATACTCTCAAAATTTGTTGGTTTTATGTTCCAAGACCGATAGATAGCTCTTACTTGGTACCTACAGATTTTTACAACTATTGTTACTAGTTTAATGAGACCACTCGGCCAGCTGTAAGGATATTTATTTTCACTGCACAAGACTGTATCATTTAAAAATGCAGTCAATTCTAACTTATGGGTTCATTATTTTTTGAATTGTGTATGATTGCTCGTATAATTGTGAGGAGTGGGAGTTAACTTTTAGGTTCAGAAATTGGGATTATTTGTTATCATTGTTATTATTATCTTTTGAGGAAATGACGACCCCACGGACCGATGTCAGTAAAAACATTAAAAAAACACGTTATCTAACGTAACTGACTTCCTAGGATTATAAACTATCGCTTATTGTTGAAAATAATAAGCCAAAATCAGAATATCGAAATCTTTCGACACAGCACTAATCTTTTTACGTTCTCTATGAATGTACTTCAATGCATCGAATGAACCTATTCGGACCTCGTTACTTTCATCTGTTCGTTCTCCAAAAGGGCTAGAACTTGACTGAAAAAATAACGGTACACGCTCGAATGGGAATCAATATACAGTATATTGCACCATTGTAAGTATTCAGATATCTGCTTTTGTTAGGTGATGAGGGAATAGTAAACTTTGGTATTCACAGAGTTTTATCCGCGAGAGAGTCGTCCTATCGTCTTTGGTATACCTAGAAGGATTGAGAATGTGTAGGTACACACTGATCAGCCGAAGGAGCCTTGTGGCTAACCCTCCAATCTTCCTGAGTGAAGCTCTTCTAATTGTGTATTCATTCTCGAGTTCGATTGCGATGTACTTATGCTTAGTCGACTAATGTAATTCATTATGGTGCTTTTATGAGATTTCGGTTTTAAAATATATCGATTTGAAAGCATTTTTAGCCGAAGCTTCAATGGACCTTCTCCAGATTCTGACAACAATGCGTCGATAGGAGTAGATCGAAGCAATCCCAAGTAGTGACGAATACTTTTTCAATTCGGCCTGATGCTGAACACAAAAGTTGTTTTTTGCCATTTCTACAATTGAGCCAATATTAAACCTTCTCCTCGTAGTAAATGACACCAGTACATACTGATTCTTCGATGAATAGTTTCAATCCCTTTGAGTCACGCCACCTTTCGATCTGCATAACAAACTGCTCCAGGGTAGATATGCCAATATCGGCAAAGAACATCGATATATCGAATATCAATATTTTTTTAAAGTATCGTTTCAGTAATTCGGTATATCCAAGAAAAATATCAATATTCCGATAAATCGGTCATCGATATTTTTTTCAAACTTTAATCCGAATTACGTATGAGTCCAATGAATAATAATGCATTATTGAACTTCATTCTACTACAGGTAAAGAAATCAATCACTCAAAAATTCATGAAACATCATTCATGATAATGATTATGTACAGGATCCAGGGAAGTAAATTATCAATGTTATGTAGGGTTGTAAAATCAATGTAAGTGAAGTAAGAAGGAAAACTGAAAAAAAAATGCAATCAAACCAATATTGGTTGGGGACAGAGGTGAGGAAAACCCGCTGATTGATGTGATCTCCAGTATAGTTCGAACTGGCTAGAACCCAAGTCTCTTAGATGTCCCTACCTGTTTTTTCTACGATTAGCCTACCTCTTCTGATATAATTTCCTTATTCTTCAATGGAAATCATTAAATTAGTTTTGAGCAATAAGATGTAGGATACGGTTAATATGATGATTTACGGCTGAAAAATATCGAATCCGATAGCGTGTATTTAATGTTGAACCAACATTATAGTCAACATTTGAAGGGGCTAGAGCTACAGTACCATCAAGACCGGGAGGTCGTGCGGGTACTGTATAACCTGGCGCCGTCATTACATTGTACACTTAACAGTTGTTGATTCAGTCATTCAAAAACTGGCCGTCAACAGCAACATGTCGGCTTGGAGAAACCTATCTACAGCGGTATAGGCAACAAGATGGTGTTATGTGTTCAATTGGTTTCAAGACGATTTTTAGTAAATTCAAGGACGTTGACGTTATTTTTCTTTCATCAAAGTCATAGCTTCCCGAGGTAGAGCTAACAGATAAACGAAGAGTGATCGAAGTGAGCTCATGTGACTTATTGTGGGGATGTCTTTGAATTGAAAATTTCTCCTCATGTGAAAAAGCTTTGCAATGGACTTTGGTTTCCCCTAGTTTTCAAATTTAATGGAAATATGACAATTGTCTTGGAAGTCTAGACGGCCTGTTGTAGTAAAATGCCCTATTGGTAGTGGAACCGAATATTTGAATTACAAAGGACATTACAGTATAGTTTTGATGGCTCTAGTCGATCAAACTATTCTTCTTTGTACGTAAATAGTGTGATGTCGACTAAAATGTTCGGTCTGGCTGCGAACTTTTACAGCCAACAACACGTCTCCGCCACTACCCAGAATACGACACTCAGAATGTTCGAGAAAGCTCACAATATTCGGCGGATATCACAAATGTTCATCGAACACTGTTCGGCGAGCATGTTCGATCGGTTGAGACGAGTTTTGCCCCCCGGCGAGGCGCACATTGCCGAGTTTCAACAGTTTCATTCGATTTTTGAAGTCTTTAATTGTGTCTTCCCCAAAATTTCGCTTTTCGTTTTGCAGTTATAATATCACATCTGGTTTCAAATCCTTACCATAGTTATAATATTTTATTACCTACCAGTGACTCTAAACTTATTCTATATTTCTACTTTCTTGTAATTGGGTTCGCTCGTTCATATAAATTAATAAATAAATAGACCCTTTGAAGTTTACACACACAACATTCTGAAAGTTATCGTAAGTCGATAACCCCTTTTCCAAGACGGGTCGAGCGGGGAAAGGGGATTGAAGGGGGATTACTCTGATACATAATCTAGAGCTGTCTCTGGGTTTTCCCGGGGTCCTAGACCCCTTCGCCTCCCATCTGCACCCTTCTGACCGCTTCCCTCTGACCATCCCCTCTCCTCTGCATCCTCCAACCCCTTTCCTCCTGTTTACCATCCAGTAAAAGAACCGGGTTCTAATGAAATTTCTCCCGGACTTTCTCCCTACGGGGTCCCACCGCAGACTCCGCATGCCGGTCACGTAGACGACTTGCTCGTGGGGTCGCTACTCCCCGTCCCCATCCCTCTCATACCACCACACAACACTCCACTGCCTTACCATCCCTTGCCACTGCCCCTCCTTGAGCCGCACTCTCCAATCTTTCTCCGTCTCTCTTTGCCTTCGCCTCTTCCTCTTTCATTACTCCGTCTCTTTTCATTTCCCCTATTTCCCCGCTGTTCCTTCGTCACTCTCTCTTTCCTCCGCCTCTTCATCCTCCTCCCTTAACCCGCTATCTTCAACGACGGAGGGCTCGGGGGGAGGATCGATGGGTGAGAGCGTGTTTCTCGATTTCGCCGGCCGACTCACCAGAGCAGCCCTCCATTTCGATGACATTCCTCCCGCCCGGTCCTTCGCAATTCCCAAAATTTACTTTCCCAACAGCTCGTACTGCTACCGAAAAGCCGCAATTTCGAAATAGAATGACCGTTTCTATTGCTTCCTCACTTTATACAACACTGTAGGTAAGCTTTCAGTGAAATACTGACGTAAATAAAACTGTTGAATGGCTTTGCAACAACACTTTGAGCTTGAACGTTAAAAAAACAAACATCTCGCCTTCTCCAAATCACCGTCAAACATATATATTATAGCACTAATAAAATTGCACATCTGTGGCTCCCAGAGAGTGAGCGCTTCGCGCCCGGTGCTGCAACGGGTTCCTTCGGCAAGGTACGTGGGCATTATTGTCGATGAGAATCTGAAGTGGGATGATCAGATATACTCCGAGGATACCTTAGCCTGGTTAATTTAATTGCAATATACAAATCTATGGTGCAAAGAATCATATGCTTTGGTATTATTGCTTGGGGAGGAGCCGCTTCACTCAACGTTTTACAAAAATCTGTCTTAAAAATTATTTCAAACAAACCTTGTAGATTTCCAACAACTTCTATTCAACGTTGTCCGCGTATTTTCCAGTGTTTATGTGACACATTTCTGAACATGTGATATTATTTTCATCATTTTTGAATCTATTTGATTTTCTTTTATTAATTTGTTACTTGGAATAAGCTACTCCCCCTAGTTGCACAGGGATCTCCCTAAGGCCCGGGGTATATTCCATTATTTTAATCTAATTATCGAAGTTAATGTTATTTGATTTCTCGGAATAAAATTTCGTTTCATTTTCATTTCTTTTTTCTTCAGTACCTGCGAAAAAGTCAAGTGTCTTACAACATCAAATTTCCATTTGCCTTAGACCTTTGAGAGCTCGATTGTCAATGTTGATTCGTTTTCCACGGCTAACTCTTTGCCGTGCTCATAAATATATTAAAATTAGTCCGATTTTTCAGGAATTGATCTGGTTAGCTCACACAAGTTGTAGTAGATAAGGTGTGCAGTACTTCATCCAATAATCGACAAATAAGTTGCAACAATAAGTGCCTCCTAGAGTTTTCTTTTTAGAGGCTTCGTTGCTGAGTTATTCAAGTTGTAAAATCGTTTTTGTGCTCTCGATCTTGTCTTGGTAAACTGACAGTACCAAACTCCCTCAATTGAAAAAATGACATCAAATTTGATTATACCGTTTGAAGGACGTTAAATTTCCTTTCTTGTTACTCTTAAACCAAATGTGAATTTAAGTGGACATCTATTTCGAACGGATGAAAATTCGGTGTTGAGTCGCGAAATTTTGAACTAGTGAATTTTGAACGGGTGAACTAATCTGGAAGAGTTAAATTTAGATAATAAATTGGTATTTGAACATTATGATGATTTACGTATTTCCCTGAAGCTGTGACGAAGGGACTGTGTAGTAAAATCACCCAAACCAATTTCGGGATAGGTGGAGCTAGCAGAGCAGAGTAGTACCCCTGCGAATTTAGGGCTACGTTTTAAAGAGCAGAGTAGGTGTAGTACATAGTGATAGAATCGAGAGAGATGATCAGAATGAAACACTAGGGATGATCCAGTCTAATTACACTGAAATTCTGATCCCAGTGTTGATTTCCCATTCCTTCGAACCTTGGGTCGTCCTTCGTCGATTTATTGTTAACACTAACCACTTATTGGTTAACACACATGCAATATTACAATTGTTGGGGCTTTTCATGACATATTTCCCCCAATATGTGTGTTAGTAAATAAAAAACTGGTCAATATTTCCTAGGAGTATTTACAGTATGTTGTTAGCATTTATTGTGCACCTTTGTGTTTCTTTGGGTGAGGCTAGTTCACTTAAGACTTCCATCAGCTGAATTGTGGACTGCTATGCGGTGCAAGTTAGTTTTTTTTTTTCAACATAAAAACATCAATTAATGTTCACTAGTGTTATGTTAGGGCTCATATTCAGAGCCAATCCTTCCTTGCATAACCCGTTGTAATATTGTTTGCTATTGCGCACATTGCACCCTCTTACCCCTACCCGTTCGTTACTACAAACCGTGAAGTGCAAACTTGCCTTTTTTTCTGTTCAAGTAGGTCTATCATAAAATTCATTATTACTGGAAGTACGTTTTAAATCGCCTGTCATCTCAAACCACAAAAATGTTATTTCAAATGTTTTCTATGATTAAAATTTTGAATATTTTAACCCTCTGATTTCACCACTCATAAGTGACAGATAGATGCCCAGAATTCATCCCAACTAGACCTCAAATGTGGTTTTTGATCCATTTTTCATTAACTTAATTTCCACTTATGAACCTTTGTGATCGACCAAGAAAAAACATAAGTGTGACCTCCAACCCATTAAAGGTTGTTGGTTTACATTTCAAGATTCACGGATTTCAAAAGTCGAATTAAAAAAATCCGTCCATACTCCGGCCGAAGCTTTCGTACGAAATTTCTGAATCAAAGTTTACGAAATTCGCCTCGAAAAATGGTCCATCGATACGGGATGTCTTGATCAATGATCAATAGTTAAGAGTAGAAACGTTATACGATCGAAATTTCAAAAACTAGATATTTGTTTGGTGATATAGAAATCAGTTTGCTGAATATGATGAGACCGCTCCGGTTGCTGTAGGTGCGTCCGTTCGCTCACGAATCACAGGGCTGCTTGAATTTAAACCCGAGTGGATGCTATACAAAATGACCGCCGACACACCCAATGGAAGATGGGTACTATACGAATATGCAAGCCATATCGTTGACCCCAATTAAGTTCAGGGCCACATCCTTCCAATAGCTGCTACAGAAGCTATCGTGAAAACTCCATCAATGAGACCGAACTTCTGCACGACTTCTGAACCGAACGGGCCTGTTGGCTTCCACTTGATGATATCATTATCTGTTTCCTTTAAAGACAGAAGATCAAGTTCTTCTGATTGTTCACATTTCTATTGTTCCAGGGCAGATTCTTCTTATTGTCCCTCCTACTCCTCTTTGTTCTCTTCTGCAGGGGTGCCCACCTCCCCCAAGCTTCATGACAAGCACCCCCCTCCCCCCCTAAATTAGAACCAGCACCCCCATGTGAGTTGATAACCAAAATAAATATTAATAATATCTTAAAATACAAAAAACATTAAAAGTTTGAAGTCAACAATTTTAAATGTGTAATCTGAGACCATCTACAAGTTATCTAGGTACCTTCTAAGCTTGTTAAATATATCTTTTTAAACCATACATACCAGTTTTTGTCTTTGGGATGAGGAGACAGAAAATCTTGCATAAAATTTGCATAAAAATCTACCTAGGCTTCCAAGAGGCTAAGTTTGAAGATGGGCACAATCGCCTCACTCTAAGTTGAGATTTGTGGCATTTCAAATGGGGGGGAAATTACCAGAAAACTCCCAAGCTGGTGTCCTTCTTTTATAATGGTTTTTTCACGCTGAACATGATGGTGAAATCGTGAAAACTAGAGCAGTTTGCGGATGATAAAACGAGGTAGATAGGCAAAGAAAAAAAGAAGAGATTCTTCAGCTTTCAAAAATTTCTAAATTAAAATGAGGTATCACACAATTCTCAGAATACTAGCTAGAAGCGAATGGTAGTGGCATGTAATAAGGATACTGTTAACTGTCAAGGACACCGATATAGTAAACATCGAAAATATCGATGTCAATGTTGATGTTTTGTCTCGATGTCCCATCCCTGACTCTCACATGACAATACAACTTGGATCAGTCAAAGTCACTCCTTTCTCATTCATTCTTTGGGAAACAAAAAGTCCGATGAACACTGGGTTTTACCCTGTGACAGCTATCTAGATGCTGCCATTGTGCATTAAGAGTTTCTATTGGTACCTCATATTACCGTCAACTGCCCGTTCTTCGGTACATTTTTGGTTGCGTTACCAATAGAGAAGCAATAATTTGTGTGGAATACCTAGTTTTAGGGAGTTACTTACGAGATCTCCTTGTAAACTGATCTTCCTAAATGAAATGAAAATGAAAACGAACTTAATCCCCCTAACGTACAAATGATTAATGTAATAGAAACACTTTTTTGTTACAACGCAGTGCAGAATGACAATAATACAAACTGGAACTACCCACTTCGTAGAACTACGTTCCGTGCTGAGTGGGGGAGTCGCTTGAGACGTTGACTGCCATGGCTACTAAGCCGAGAGTCCAAGTTGGCGTTCTTAGGCCAAATTCTTTTTTGAAAATTCTTGAAGAAACACCTCCGAAAAATGATATATTGATGGCCCGGGAGACCTTTTTGCGAAATCATGATCACAGGGACTCAAAAACCCTGAGTTCCACTTTGGTACTCACTGGCCCAGGGGTGAAGCTTTTGCTGAGAACCAATTTGGTACTCACCCATAATTTTCTCATAAAAAAGGTAAAAATACGTTGTAATGATTATCAGTCAACGCTAACATCTTGCACAAAACTACTTATTGAAAAAAATGGGCGAACCCTGTCTCAAATAAGAAGTTTGGTAGGTACCCAAATCATTGATTTTGCAAAACGAAAATGGAATATCTTCCTAGAATTAAATACGAATTGATATAATTACGACAAAACAACAAAAATTCTCAAAATTACTCAAGGAATGAGAAGGATCCGTCCAAAAACTCACATGGAGCGACGTGTAAGCATAGCAAAGTCAAATCTCACATCAAAGTAGGATATTTACGGTAATGAAATGCCAGACGAAATAGTACGATGCTAAGCAATGTACATGGATGCCAACACACCTCTTAGAAGATGTACACAGCGAGGTAGTTCCGAAAACACTTCATAGTTAGTCAAGAGAACATGAAAATAGATTTTCCGATTCCAGGTACGCTTTTTTTTAATTAGAAACGTGAAGACAACTTTTCTATTTCACCTCAACGAATTCTGCAGTAATCAGATACTTGAAACAAACTCAAAAAAAAGAAAAAAAAAAATTGCAGATTTAAATTAGGTAGGTACTTTATTTTCATAACTCTAAGGGTCTGTTTCATGCGAACTCTCTGAATTTCTGTTTTAATTGGCAGAATTAGCTAACCGCAAATATTTTACGCAACGCAGCTCGATCAATTGAAGTACTCATTCGAATTACTGTATCGGTACTTAATGGGTATTTTAGTGACATCAGCAAATCGGTGTAAGAGCACAGCTTCTAACCTCTTTAAGCTCACTTATTAACACCAAAGAAAGTACGTTCGAATGAAGAATAAGCGTATCAGCATAAGACAATAACTATTTAAACTATTTGACAACCTTTTCGCACTTCTCTTACCAAGCATACTTCACATCTTTTTTGGTTAGATTATGTAACGGAGTGCAAACAAAAATTTCAAGCCCCTTATAAACCTGCCATAATAATTAAATGTCACCAGGATGGATTTTAATTCATGATCATTCCTTAAAGGTGGAATGGCTCGCGATTCATTCAAATGATCTTCCACGGGGTGAATTCCTGTTTCATCAATTGATCGACCCAAGTAGTTCAATAAAGGTCCATTTGCTCTCGATAATCTGAGGATCAATCCCAGCACCGCCCAACCAAGAAAGAACTTTCAGCACCAGTAGCTAATTGGAACGAGACGGCGTGGTGGGTATACAGTACCCGCACGACCGCCAGGTCTTGAAGGAGGGGTAGGTCTGGCCCCTTGTTGACGCTGATCACGTAACTTGGTACATTGGTGGTATCTACTTATCGCCAGGAAATCTCCACTCGCAATTGGCATTTCAAACCATTCGGAATACGTTTCGGTATAGCAAGTGTGAGCTTGTCCGCTGACGATTTTAATAAGCTTTATTTTTACAGATTCTATATGATTTCGATGAAATTTTCAGGAAGTATGTCTGTCGGGATGCAGATGGTCCCCTTTCATTGCATTGCTCTCAAATCTAAACATTCACAGATTTCAAATATTTGTGATCATAGTGAAAACTCCCATGTACGCCACGACCAGTTAATGCAATTTCAACGGAATTTCAAGATTTCTACGTCGTGCCCCTATGAAGCATATTTTACAATTGTTTCCATTTGACATCATCGGTTGTTTTGCTACCAACATCCAGTTTCTGCCCTAATCAACCTAGAAAGAACGACCGAAGACACCATCGAAATTTCAGCTTTCCTTGTGGTTCAGGGCAGAAAAGAAATACTCTTTCGGCTGAATGTGCACATCAGAAACCATTGAAATGCTGGCTTTCTAGGTTGATTAGGAAAGTAGATGGAACACAAAAAACTGAGTGGGTTTACATACAGGGTGCCCCAGGGGTTATGCACAGTTCGACTATTACGTGTTGTACAACTCATTTCCGAACAAAAATGGCTCTAAGCAATTTTTTTACCAGAGGTCTCGTTTCCGAGTAGTTTGCAATTTGAGATTTTGTTCGTGTTTTCGATCTTATGTCATTAAAACTGTCAAACTCCTCCAATTTTGGGGATAGCTCAAATTTAATGACACCGTTGGAAAAAGCGTTGAATTTTCTATCTATTTGATGTCAGAAAACATTGTTTTATTGTATTGAAGATGTGCGATTGCTGCGCGAAATGTCAGTTTTATCAAAATCTTGAAATCGCTTGACGCAGTACTGTGCAGGCCTGGTAACACGTGCGCCAAAATGTCAGCTTTCTAACGGTGTAGTCGTTTTGGATATTAAAAATAGTTTTAGTTGAGGAAATGGAGTTTAACTGTAGGAAAACGTGTGTTTTCTGTTAAAATTGAGGTTTTTCTCAGAGTCTGGACGAAAAAAGGTCGGAGGCGGTATATATGTATTTTTTCTCGCGGAATCGAATGGCGATAACGCTAGACCTCTCAAGTGACGATTTAAGTTAGTTTTGTCCGATGCATAAACCCGTTCGTTTGTGAACAGCGTCTACGGCATTTTTAAGCTCTTCGGCCTAAGAGAGCCGAGAGACGGCTACTGTTCGTGTTCATTTACGATTGATTGCGATGAGTTGCTTTCAGTTGAGTAGCTATACCACAAGTGAGTATGTTGACATGATTTTTGTGTACGGTTTTGCCAATGGTAATGCTTCTGAAGCAGCAAGGGAGTCACACTCGTCCTCTGTAGGACAACTACACTACAACTCACAAACTTGCGAACATGTCGGACAGTGTGAGGAACAAACATTGGTGGGTAGATAATATTGTTTATGTCACTGATCCTTTTTTGATCTAGTAAACTATCTTTTCTTTAATCTACTAATGCTTTTTTGACACTAACGTTTTGGTAATGTGCGATAGCTATAGCGCACCATGATGAATGGGAATATGCAATATGGAAACCACGCTGAAGGAAATACCTACAGCGAGGAAAGATACGAAAGGGAAGAGCTGGTAATGATACGGAAGCCTGGTTTGATAAGGATGCATAGTGTCAGCAAAAAGATGAACGCAACTCAACGCAATCAATCGTAAATGAACATAAACAATAGCCGTCTCTCGACTCTTCGATAATCTTGACTCTGGCCGGACTGCTTAGAAATGCGCCAAACAAAACTAACTTAAATCGTCACTTGAGAGGTCTGGCGTTGTCACCATTCGATTCCGAGAGAAAAAACGCTGCAAATTCTTTCACTGGGGTTTATTAGTCAATCGGCTTGCGTTCATGATTTGAATTTCTACTAAGCTTTGGAGTCTGCGTGTTTCACAGGATAGGGCGATTATTGAATTTCAGGAGGCACACAAACATGATCAACTGATCAATCCAAATAGGTATTTTGGTCGAGAACAGATTTTTCGTGCTCCATGTATATCTCCTGAAATTCAATCACCGCCCTATCCTGTGAAACACGCACACTCCAAAGCTTAGTAGAAATTCAAATCATGAACGCAAGCCGATTGAATAATAAAGCCCAGTGAAAGAATTTGCAGCGTTTTTTATTGAACCTCAATACCCCCCCACAATAAAAACATCTATAATTTATCAAGTCCATTGGCACTCGTATTGCGTTAAAACTTCCCCAAATCCAAATTTAAACGATGTAGAAAAAGGTAGACAGATGTAGAGGGGGCACACAAATATCATCAACTGATCAATCCAAATAGGTGTTTTGGATGAGAACCGATTTACGTGGTCTATGCATATCTCCTGAAATTCAATAATCGCTCTATCACCTGTAAAACACGCACACTCCGAAGCTTAGTAAGATTCAAATCATGAACGCGAGCCAATTGAATAATAAACCTCAGTGAAAGAATACTTATTTACCTCAGTAATAATATTGAATAATAAACCACAGTAATAATATTGAATAATATTTACCTATATATTATCAGAATGCTTCAACCCGTGTATCGGCTACTAACTACACTACAAGTATTCACATCGCATATCACTCCAGTATCCACATTCACTACAACTGCCGGACATCACTAGGTTACAAACAAACAATAATAAACGAGAAAACGCAAATGTTGGCACCATAAATCGGGCCATACATCGGGAATGGTTTGACCTACGGACGTGGGGAAGGGCACATTCGATTCCTAATGGTATGTTCTTCAAATAGGAAAATATTTAGGCCGATTCGATTAGTTTTGAGGTTTTCAGGGATTTTACAGCCCTTAAAGGGCACTTTAAATTGAGTGAGGGAGCTGGCTCAAGAATCGGGTCGTCGTCGGACCAAGATGGATTTTTCCTGAAAATTTCAGATTTTTTGCTCCAGCCGTTTCGGAGATATCGTGCGTACGGCGGACGGCGGACGGACGGAAAAATTTGCATTGCAGATTCGGATTCTACACCCTTTGAAACGTAAACCATGAAATTTTCAGGGGGGGTTAGAATTTTTTTTTCCAGAGCGATTACAATGGTTTATTATTGAATAATAAACCAAAATACGTATATACCGCCTCCGACCTTTTTTCGTCGATACTTTTGGAAAAACCTCAATTTTAACAGAAAACACACGTTTTCCTACAGTTAAACACCATTTCCTCAACTAAAACTATTTTTAATATCCAAAACGACTACACCGTTAGAAAGCTGACATTTTGGCGCACGTTTTATCCGGCCGACACACTTCTGCGTCAAGCGTTAATGGAGTTTCTAGGAGAGATAAAAAACAGGCGATTTCAAGATTTTGATAAAATGACATTTCGCGCTGCAATCGCACATCTTTAACGTAATAAAAAAAATGTTTTCCGACATCAAATAGATAGAAATAACGCTCTTTCCAACGGTGACATCAAATTCGAACTATCTCCAAAATTGAAGGAGTTATGACGGATTTAATGACACAAGATCGAAAAGAAGAAAAAAATCTTAAATCGCAAATAACTCGGAACGAGGCCTCTCGCAAAAATTGCTAGGAGGCACTTTTGTTCGGAAATGAGTTGTACAACATGTAGGAGTCGGATTGTGGATAACCCCTGGGACACCCACTTATAACTTATACTTATAACAGCTGATAAGTAGATGCAAGGGCATGACATGTCAAAAGAAAGAAACGTAGATGCTGGTCAAGGATGATTAACGGAGAAAATACTAAACAAATTTCTAACATTGATTTCCTTTAAGTAGTTTAGTATACCATGCCAACGGTACAGCCCCAATCCAACCAATGACAAAATAAACAAATAGGATTCGTTTATCCTCTATTGAACACAACCCCATGAATATCACCGAATGAAGAATCGACGAAAATAGCTGTCGAATCAGGCCATTTATTCACTTTTTTAAATACATTTCAGCTAAACGAATTCTGCAGTAATCAGATAGGTACCTTAAACAAACTTCTCAAAAAACACGCGTCGTATTGGAAATTCATTGCAGATTCAAATTTGGTACTTATTCTCATAACTTTTGGTTTCATAAATCTTAGCAGGGTCCATCCTTTGGCAGATGGTAAGTTAGCCCAAACGTCTTCTCCCTTCGCGATCTCTCCAAATTTCTGTT
This sequence comes from Creontiades dilutus, assembly GCA_031894815.1. Lineage (NCBI taxonomy): Eukaryota > Metazoa > Arthropoda > Insecta > Hemiptera > Miridae > Creontiades > Creontiades dilutus. Next base: position 393,313 of record JAVIWC010006729.1, read on the forward strand.
TTGAGTCATGATAAAGTTACTAAAACAACATCGCTCGAGATAGATTCCGCTGAAGACTGGGTTTCAACAAGTCGAATTGTGTCCTCAATCGTCTCCGAAGAGAATTCCTTTAGAGGTCGTCCTGCAGTACCATGAGGAGTCATCCTCTAATCGAACAGAAATTTCTCCACTTATCAATCTTCCATTTTCCCAATCGTAGCCTCTCCTTGGGAGTTTACACGCACCTCTGCAAGGCCGTTCGTGCGAGGATGGTGGGGAGTAGTTTCAATGTGCTGAATTCTCTACAGAACGTTTGAAGTTTTACTGATGTGAATATCGGCCCATTCCCGGGCTCTATTCTTTCTGGTCAGTCAAATCGGTTGAATATTTCTTTGAGTGGTGTAAGAGTTGTGGGTCGCATTTTAATCAGTTCAGGCCATTTAATTTATTATAATAATGTTCAAAAATTGAAAACATTGATCCGGGAAAAAGTCAAGTGAAATCCAAATGCAGGAGAACCTATGGCTATAATAGGTTTTACAAATAACATATCCGCGCTTCTGTAGGTGCTGGCCTTGATTATGAAAAAAAAGGAAAAATGAACTGCCGCAAATTAAGATATTGGTAGAATTAGCTTACCGCAAATATTTTAGTCAAGGCATCTCGATCAATTGAGGAACACCATCGAATTACTTGTATTCGTACTTAATGGGTATTTTTGTATCATCAGCAAGACGGTGCAAGACAAAGCTTCTAACCCCTTCAAGCTCACTCATTAATACCAGAGAAAGTTCAAGCGAACGATGAATAACCATATCCGCAGAAGAACAATCACGTTTGTAGGTCTTCGAAAACCTTTTTGCGCTTCACCAAATATACATCACATTTTTCTAGGTTAGATTATGTAACGGAGAGCAAAAAAGCATTGCAAGCCCCTTATAAATCGGCCACAATAATTGAACGTCAATCCTACCACCGTCCAAACGAGACAAAACTTCCAGCACCAGTACCTAACTGGTATGAGACGGCGTTGTGGGTATACAGTACCCGCACGACCGCCAGGTCTTGAAGGAGGGGTCGGCCTGGCCCCTTGTTGACCCTAATCGCCCAACTCGGTTCATGGGTGTTACGTATCGGTAGGGGGAAGTTGTTTCCAGATTCAGGAGTAGAGATGTCAAGAAAATATCAATGTATTAAAATATCAATATTCTTTCGTAAATATATCGATATTTTTGAACGATATTTTCTATTCCGATATATCGATATATCAACATTAAATGCACACTATCGGATCCGATATTTTTCAGCCGTAAGTCATCATATAAGCCATAACCTACATCTTATTTCTCAAAACTAATTTTATAATTTCCATTAAAGAATAGGGAAATTATATCAGATGGGGTATGCAAATCATGTGTAAAAAAGGTAGTGATATCTTGGAGGCTTGGGTTCTAGCCAGCTCGACCCTTACTGGAGAGCACATCAATCAGAGGGTTTTCCTCACCTCTATCCCCAACCAATATTGGTTTGATTGCATTTTTTTCAGTTTTCAGTCTTACTTCACTTACATGATTTTACAACCCTACATAATATTGATAATTTACTTCCCTGGATCCTGTACATACCTAATTATTATCATGGATAAAGTTTCATTGAACTTTTTAGTGGTTGAATTCTTTACCTGTAGTAGAATGAAGTTCAATAATGCATTATTATTCATTGGACTCACACTTAATTCGGAATAAAGTTTGAAAAAAATAACGATGACCGATACATCGAAATATTGATATTTTCCTTGGATGCATCGAATTACTAAAACGATACTTTTAAAAAATATCGATATTCTTGGCCGATATTGACATCTCTACTATGAAACGCAAAATGCTAGTGGAAATTTTGAATTCAAACAACAAAAATGTTTTGGCTCCCGAAAGTGAACACAAGGTTCCCACTGTTTCGCAAACTCGGAAGCAATAAGTGTGGCGAGTTGTACATTTCATCCTCGAGACTGGAACAGGGACAACTAATTGAATTGACGAACGAAATGCACATGGGGCCATCACTTGCTCGTAATCGAACGCACGAGGGTGCTTATGAAATTACATGAGTGCGGATTTAGTACGTAGCTGAGTAATAGAAAATAAAAAGTTTTATGAGGCAGTTTTTGTTGTAAATATCTTTAGAATCCATCCCTACCAGGACAATTTGATGTGTACATATGCAGTACGTGCCTCTCTATTTCTCTCTCTCTCTTTATGTCTCTCTGTCTCCATCTTTCGTGTGATGGATAATATCCATCCATTGGATATGAATGATGCTAGGCAGCATTTTGATTCAGTCTCGATGAGAGTAATGTGGAAATAATCTCATAACCATCTTCAAACAATCTCCTGAAGTGGAAATGGTGAACGGATGAGTTGTAAAACTACAAGATTTCTATGATTCGACAATTTTTTACTTTGTTGTGGATTTGTGACTACTAAATTTGGTAAGAGATTTATGTCCGTTTAAGTGACTTACAATCGAAAATACGCAAAAAACCGTACGATTGGAATAACTTGAAAACGAGGTCTCTACGAAAAATGTTCTATGAGGCAGTTTTTGTTGGCAAATTTGTTTGGAATCCATCTCTATTGGATTACGAACTAAAGGTGTGTACACCCAGTATATTGAAGTTCTGTTTTCTGCAATGACAATTTGATGTCTACACGTGTAGTTCGCGGGTTTTGCTGGGAATATCGATCCCGACCCCAAGTCATCATAGGAGGTGCGGAGGGGGAACAATAATGTTCACGGGAGGCGGAGCCGGGGGGCCCTTTGGCCCGGCATAATCGACGATCGCTGCGTACTCGTGAGTACAGACAAGTACAGCTGAGCGCGACGCGCGTACGAGAACCGGCCGGGCGTGCGTAGAGCTTAGGCGGCGCCCTCTTCCCCGCCCCCGGCCGCCGCCTCCACTTGTTGAGCCCGGCGAGGTCAAGGATGTCCGGGGTCCCCGAGCCACCGCCTCCAAGGTCGAAAATCCATGAACCCCCCCTGACTTACCTCCGCTTGATCTACCCGGGGGCCAACCGGCCCTCAGTCTGGCTCAGCCGCGTAAATATGTGACGTTCCTCGGAAAACTGCCCCGGAATTCTTTACACTCTGCAACTGGAGCAGTTCCATTTTATTTATTCATTTAAATGAACGGCTATACCCAATTTACAAAGAAAATACTAGACGAGTTAATAAATTACAAGAAAATATAACAATAGGCTAATAAGTAAAAAACAAGAAAAAACAAGTTTTCAATAAAAGAGAACAAATCGAAAATGGAAAATTTCGGCTAGCAGACGAAGGGGTAAGTATTTAATATATCACAGTCGCTTGAATCCGGGAAAGCGTTGACCTCTCAGGGCAAACGACACAGTGGACAGTTCGTTTGACTGCGAAAGGCACCTGGAACAAAAGTGTTTGTCGAGTTCTTTAGGGGGGCACATTTATATTGTCTTTAGAGAGGAGAGATGGTGATTGAAGAACTCCATTCACAAGCTTGTGTGAAAATATTATGTCTGGCACCTCTAAACCCGTACTTGGCTGCCAGGTGCCAAAAAACAACTCGCTCTGTTGGTATTATCAGTTTGAAAGCAAGGTAACGCATGAACTTCTGTTGAACCCTCTCCAATGAATATCTGTGTGCTGCATAAAATGGGGACCAAACTACTCTAGCATACTCCAAAGCAGGGCGAGCCAAAGACTTGTACATTAGCACAATTGCTTCTATAGACGAGAAGTCATATAGAACAACTATAGAACAAGAACAAGAACTTCTATAGAACATCTTGAGAAAATAGAGGGCTCTCAAGGCTTTCAGAGCCCATGGTCGGCAAACGTCAATGTCGAGTCCAGAACGATTCGAAGGTCCATGGTCAAGACAACTCTGGTAAGAGGGGCTCCTCCAATTACATAGCTGAACTCCAGTTGAGTTAAAGATCTCGTGTAAGATGATATAGTAAATTAAGTGGTTAGCTGAATACCACTGAAGGAGCAAATCTGCCAAGCAAAAGATTCGTCTGAATATTTTCAAATCGTCGGCGTACATTAGTATCTTGATCTCGTCTGAGGAAAGCAGGGAACAAACACGGTTTATCAGCAGAAGGAACAAAAGCAGGCCAATATGTGAACCCAGAGGGACACTCGATTTTGCTGGATACCGCAAAAGCTCTGAGACCTGTCTGACAGAAAACTCTCGATCCAGGTGAGGAATGTTCCATGGACACCCAAAGAATCCAACAAGGCAATAATTATCTTGTGAGAGACCCGGTCAAAAGCTTTAGCAAAATCCACTGAGAACACGTCAACCTGTACACCATCCTCAAATCCAGAGAACACGAAATCAGTGAACTCCGCCAGGTTGGTAACCGCGGATCTACCTCTAGTAAATCGATGATGCTCTGGGACAATGAAACTGGAGAACAACGTAGTGAGCGTAGTATCAACAGTCAGTTTTTCAAACAGCTTGGGCATAGTGGATATTGTGCAAACTGCTCTGTAGTTTGAAATTAAAGATTTGTCACTATTTGCCAAATTCATGAATTGGGGTGATACATGATGATTTCCATATACGAATTTTAGCATGGAAAGTGCTTTAGCCATGACCTAAGTGCCCAAAATATCATACAAAGTTTTATTATTTTCGTCTTAGATTAATGGTTTTTTCTAAATCACTGATCTACGATCATTAGATGTAGTTGGTTGTACATCATCCAAACTCGGCGCTTAAGTAACTTGCAATTGTATTATAATTGTTTTAAAAGTACTTCCATTTATACTTCACCTCCATAGGTCGATTAGATGTGTATCCTCGATGTGATAAGGGATTGAAGGAATAGTAGAGTTCCCCCTGCCAAGGTCTGAGGCGATTAATGTCCACAACACCCTGAGGATACGCCAGATGCTCGAAGGAGCCCGGTATACATCCAGAGGTGTTGGATACAAGAATCGGGAAAAGGGAACTATCCATTATGTTCACACTCCCTGGACCCTAAAAACATCCAGAGGGGGCGTATTCCCAATAATCAGAGCTGGGGGAATATAAAATATTCAAGGGGGCAAAATTTTAAGGCATTTTCCCTATGGAGCTATGCGAGGGAGAGAGAGAAGAGATTAATTCAAGGAAAATTCCACTAAGAACAAAGTAATTACAACAAATCATGAATAGTACGCCCCGTCAGTAGGCACAGCCTATGGTGACGGGGCAGAGTTGCTTCAATATAATATTTGGTATTATTCACTTCAGTTTATGCTTTTCTTTTTCTTTCTTTCTTTTTTTACCCAAAATCACAATCATAGTTGGTAATTAGATTACCCTAATGATCTCTTCTCAATACGAAGAAAAAAGAATAAATGAAATAACAAAAAACGAACGAATAACTTTGCCTTCAAAATTAATATATGACTATTCTTGAGTAACTACCTAAACTAGACATAAATGCTACTCAATGTAGCCTCGGCATTGGCAGGTCCCAGATCTATCAGCCAGGTGAATATATATCTCTAGTAGACAGGGCGCGTGTAGGCATTCGCGAAGTTAGTTGTAAACCAAATGCATTAAAATACTGCGGGCTTTCTTGATGTGAAGGCCAAATGTATTCTGGGGTTGACTACATTTTGTACAAGCCGAAAACGGGTTGAATGGGAGTGAGTATAGGGACAGGCACTTAAGGCACTGAGTTGTGTACATCTGCAAAAGAAGAGGAATGAAGCACCACGAAGATTTGTGCTACTGTGATGAGGCTAAGGATGTTAGAGGTCGTGCTGTGGCAACTATGAAAAGGATCTGTGTTAAGCAATTAACCTGAGAATTAAAGAATGTGGATTTTTTAACTCCATTTTCTGTTGGGAAGTGAATTGTGTGTTGATCAGCAGCGCGTCCATTTTCATCATTTGCGGGCGGGAGTTTGTTGGCAACGCTAACCTTCAGGGTAGTTTTTTCTAACCACAAGATAGTAGAACTACTGCAGGTGCATGTAAGCTGAAGTACGATTGTAATTTATACTATAAATGTATATAATCTTGTAAAATTGGGAAAATAACATTCTATTAATGATGAAATTATCAGGGAATGGTCGGTTTAGGCTGTGAATGCTGCAGTATGAGTTTCATTGCTCTCAAATCAACATATAAGTCTGCCCATTCGCAAACGTAAATACCACCAAGCATAATTTTCTCGGGTTCTAGAGGGTCAACATTGCTCAAATTCGGAAGGTGATCGAGGAAAAAAGACTGTCTGATAATCTCGTATCAAATGTAACATATTCTTACCATTAGAAACTGCTGCGCATGCCCAAAAGTAAATCCTAATAAAAAATCAATAGTTATTTCACTCTGCCCTTGTCCAAACGATAAATCCGTTATGAATTTCACATACTCTAGTGTTCCGATGTCGCTAAAATTTGGCCGACTGCATACAGAACACGAAGTTCTCAGATAATTCCTGAATGTGGTGTAACGAACTTATTAGAAACTGTGGGTTGGCCTGTTTTCCACAATGAACTGAATTTCGATCCGAAAATGCACTACCGTGGAGTCTTGAAGTTAGCCCGTCCCATTTATAACCTATTCCGTACTAATTTGCAGTATGAAAGGACTTGTTGCTTTTGATGTCTAGTCTGCATCGACTAGCTTTCATTCAATGGTACTCATGTCTTACAACGAAGCCTACTATCACATCCATAAAACTCTCATAAACATGAGTAAATCTCGCAAGAGTCATCTGACGCAAATCGCTGCTGGAGACATGTTTGATTGAGAACAAAATAGTAGGCGTTTTATGGAGATGATGAGGAGGGTCGTTGCGTAACTGACGAAGACAGGTAAGATGAGCATTAGGCGATGTTATACGCATCATATCGGCTTGTCAATATCACTTGTCTGGCTGACACTTCAGTCGTTGTCCAAGGTATAAAATGAAATATGCCATTTATCGTTCGAGACAGAGACATAATATAAATTTACGCACCCGCACTACTTTAAACAAACACTCCAGAACATACTCGGAGGAGACACAAGATTAATAAGAGCAAAAAACTAAAAACTGGGGAGCGTTCTCAGGCTCACGCGATGACGACAATTCGGGGAAGAAATTAGTATCAAGGGTCCGTCAGCTGATCAGTTCATCTGCATACCATGTGGGCCTGCTGGCGGAACCACACCAACTGCTTCCACTTGTCCCAAATATTGGTACAAATAAGTCACGAAAAACTTGAACGGAGACCCCAATATTCGTAGCATCCATCCAAATAATTTCTAACTTCTCTCTCTATCTCTCTCTCTCCACTTCTGGCAATGTTCCTGCTACCTGCTTGGTAACCACATCATGACGGAGAAAGCGGCCACCGTCAGTACTTGGAAACTGTGGCAAAACATGATACAGGTTCTCATTCTTACCCTGACAGGCACGCCAGAGCGTATCTACTGCCACACGACTGCCTCTGGAACACCTCACCTCAGCGGCCAATGTAGCCACCTGGACGGCATGCAAATGTTGGTAGTTGTAGGAACCAATACAATCTGAAGCAGACTCCACACATTGGGAGAAAATGGGGGACTCGGAGCACTATCGGAGTTCTCTACCACCCATTGAATCATGCAGGGAGAGTACTCCAGTCTCAAAAAAAAAAAAAAAAAATAAGAGCAGGTGTCCCGCAAGGTAGCGAGTTAGGGCCATTGCTCTATCTTCTATTGCAACTTTTGCTGACGATACTGCCCTGCTAGCAGTGGGTGACACAGTTGAGGAAGCAACCAGGAAATTACAGGATACTGTTAACAAAGTCAGTAAATGTAAAAAAAAAAAAAAAAAAAAAAAAAAAAAAAAAAAAAAAAAATGGAGAGTTAAACTTAATGAGCAGAAATCTGCCCATATCAATTTTACGAACAAGCACTTAACTACAATTCCCGTCACATTGAATTGACCACAGACTATGTCTAACGAACAAAGTCGAGTAATTTACTTAGAAGGGTTTTATGATACACAAATTATAAGAACTTGTGTAATAATTCGCCGCATTTAAAAATGTTAATTGACCTTTTTGTGCTAATTGTTGTTTATAAACGATGTTTAGTCTCACTAGTAACAAGAAGCAGATAATTAATAGATTTCCATGCTGATCCCCTAGAAAACAATGTTTTTCCATTGCTTGATATATGTTTGGTATATCAATTTATATTAATTACTAAAAGTCTGTTTAATATATCCTACAACTTTTACTCCAAACTACACAATTACACTATTCGACCTGGTCACCTTCTATCTCTCAAAAGGTAACTGCGAAGAAACGAACGAAATAAGAAGAAAATTGGTACTCAAGAAGCATCCGTTGAGAAGATCCTGGACCTGAACGAAAGCCATCTAAAGAAATAGCCTCGCTCTCTCGTGACCCCATCATATATCCACTCAATTCTGAACCAAGCCACTTCTTTGGGCAAGCAAAAATTCTATGGATTTAAATTTATCCATGTTTATTATTAAGTGATAATACTACATTTCTACTCTTATTTACTCTCATGTAAAATAGTATTTATAATATTCCTACAGCTTGTAATTAGGAACGTTTGTTAGTAGGTACCGCTGTTAGGAAACTATCCATATTCATTACACTCCCAGGGGTTTTCAAAGGAGTGGAGGGAGGTTGGGGGGATGGGAGAAGCGGCTAGCAATAGACAGGACAGAGGTAAATAAGTCACTTTAAGAACAGAGGTGTTAAGTAAAAGGCATTGCTTATTTTGCCAGAAGGGGTCAATAGAAGGGAAAAGATCCAGTTAAGTCCATCCATGTTAAGGTCAAATTCTTCGGTCTTAAGCTTACGAGCTGGTGGCGTACAGCACATGTATCTCTTCACACAAATGTTAGGGGCGACATATCAACTAGTTAGAAAGTGAAGAATACGAGCAATGAAATGACACAAAAAAAGTATCATTCTCGTACATCAGATTTATGATGGAAGTAGATAGCTCCCCTGTCCGCGAAGCTTCACATCGTATTCTTTCTTTTTGCTTGTTTGTTTTAAATAAATATTTATCACTACATCATCGGCCGAAGTAGCAAGACGTCTCGCCCGGCATATCGCTCACGACCGATTGCCCTGCTTTGTGATCAGGCAGGATCCGACCTGCCACGAGAATCAGATGTGGCCTCACTCGAATTGTACCCAGTTCCAAGGAGAAGCCCGTATTGTCGATTGACCATCGACTCGTTCACTTTGTAGTGCCAAGTGCATATGAAGTTTGATGCTTACCTTTGCCGGGTTCACCTGCCATTGTGGGTTGCTGGGGATCCCAAATTTTGAGGCTGCCTTGCAACGCCGTCGTCATTCTTTCATACATCGCCGTAACCGAGCACCGAAGCCGATAAATATTTGACAGATTTCTGTTTTATTAATTTTACATTTTTTTTCTCTATAATTGTAACGGAGCTGCTTCGTTTTAATAGAGCTGCCTTGATTTCATTTTGATTTTTATTCCAAAATCTCGTAAATCCAAACATTTCCCTTCTCAAAACCTGACACATTTTAGGCTTCAAAGATATCCTTTGGCGTTGAAGGCTTAATCGCCTCAGCCCTTAGAAGGATCAAATGTACACACCATTTCCACAATCATTTCCAAGCAACAAGACTAAAATAAATCTCGCAAATAATGAATTGGATAAATCAATTTATTATGTGAAGAAGATTGATTCAGAATTCAGAATCATGGATTTGTGATGTTACCAATGCTATGATTTCAGCAGGATATGAAAAATTCAAATGAGTCTTTATTTGATATGCTGCACCAAGATTCAAAGATTCAACTAGTCTGAAACAACTGCAGTTGGAACAGCCAGTGGATATGGAGTAATTGAAATGCGCAAGTACCGCGACAGTTATTCAGAGTAGGGATTAGTACCTAGAGAGTTTGCAAGGGTACAGCTCAGTATGAGTCTTTCCAAACAGTTCAATGGTTCCAGTTCAGTTGTCGGTTCAATTAGAGGGTGCACTCGGGAAAAAACAGGGTTATTATCTCAGGAGGAAGCTCACTGAACTGCCTGCATCTCACACCTTTGTCAAAGGCAAGAAAAAACTGTAAATGGAAACTCTTTAAAAAGCGTCCAAGTCGGTAAGTTTGAGTGGCAGAGGGAGGTGAAACGCATCCACCACCGAAACACTCATAAAACGTATAAGTTACCCGGTGACATTATCCCTTTTTGGTTGACTATGAAACAGTAGAACTTTCGAATTCAGGACCATTGCCACACACTGTAAAAATTAATATTACTTATTAGGTGATGTGAAAGAATTGCTGGTCACTTGCAACAAGCACTCGTCGTTTTCTAGCCAAACCAATGAATCTACAGAGTTGGCTTTTGTCCTATTAATACTCTGGATGTTTTGAAATGCTTTATAAACAGAAAAAAACCGATTCACGGAATATATAATGTGTATTATACTCCTACGTTCGTGATGTGGCACCAAACAACATCAGGCCCTTAATTACGAATTCATAAGGTGCCCAACGTTTTCTAGCCGTCAAACTGGAATTTCTCCATGACAGTGAAACGTTTGTTTTTATCACGTATAACGTAATTTCTTGGAAAAAAACTTAAACAATCATATCTCGGCAATATGTCGGGGAGAAAAGTGCAGATTGGGGTGTTTTGCTCCAGTTTTGGTCTAGTCAATCCTAACTAATTCTTCTACATCAAGATCAAATCTGTTTGCACTTGCAGATCAGTTTCCATCTTTGGGTAATTAAAAGAGTGGTTGTGAGGTTGATAGGGAGGTAGCTCGTCTATAGGATGCATCTCTTTCTGCTGTGCAACAAGTGGGTGATGGAATAGGCTGAGGCGATTATACCGGTGACACCCAGAGCGAATGTATTAAAAGCTAAAAGGCATCCTTTTTATTCTCAGATGTATCAGTTTCAAGAATCAAGGAGTGAACTATCCATATCCATCACATTCACTGGTCTTCCAAAAAGCAGGGGGGGATTCTGGAATGGCAGGGTAGGGGTGAGTATTCGATTTTGAAGGAGTAATGTTTAAAAGTTATTGCCCATTTTCCTAACAGTGTGAGGGAAAGGGGCGTCAAGAAAGTCAATATTAGGTTTGTTCCAACAACGGTGGCGCCGTCCAACAGCAGACAACAGTGCATCGCCTTTTACATTACTGATCACAACCGTTAATGGTGGATAAAGGTGCTGGAAAACTTTTTTTCTAAATGTTCACTGGGGGATAGGTAGATCTAACATGTAAAATTATACCAGAACTTCTCATGGGTTTTTATCAGTGGGGTCCTGAAATAATAATGTCTTCGGTTCTTCGGACATGTTTTGTAGTATTAATTTTTTTTACGGGTTTCTTTGTTCGCCATTCTTCCTGGTCATACGCATACTGCTGATTGTTTCATGAACTATACCGATGTTGAAATGAGGGGTTCTTCATATATAAATCTATCAAAAGTAAAAGTGTACATTTTCGAGAGTTCGTCTTGCATCATCAGTAGATATCCTAGACCTTCAAACTCTCTACAAGTCTCGCGGCTTGGGGATTCAATCACTCATATTTTATGTATTCATTACATCAATTCAACGTTGAACGATCACACATATTCATTGTCCTCAATTCTTGTTTTGAACTTGATTTGAAATACTTACAGCTTTTGCTACCACTGGGATACTTGCTCTATATACTCGTATTTGTGAGCCGTATTAATGTTTCCAATCGCTTCGGTCTTTTAATTTGCACTTTTCCTCATATCTTCTTCGGGAACCGACATCTGAGCTGTTATTAAACTACACACTCTCTCTCTAAGCAATTGAATCAACCAGTTCCGACGGCTCACGATTGTGCTTTAACCCAAGCTATTCAATTCGTACTCCCCCCTCTCTCAGATTCCAAATTTTTGACATATATCTAAACAAGAAAAAAATATTGAAACTTCGATGCGGTTTTTAGGGCTTTTACCGTACTTTTACTGTCTTTAAAAATGGCTGTTTTATCGTCAGTTGTCTGTTGTATGCTATAGTGTAATGGTTTTGAGATTGCAGCAAGTTTGGCTGAGAGTACCTACTATATAGGCAGTTTATACCTCCCATTTGTACCTACCGCCCAGTCTGTGGCTACTCCTCCTTGCAAAGATCCATCTATGAATATTCTCAGAAGGTTTGGCCATCAATCCTTATATTCTCTTTCAAACGCAATGTTACCATAGTTCGCTAAGATTATGAAATCCGATAGAACAGAGGTTTCAATCGACAAAGGTTTCCTCTGTTAACAGCAAGGAACCAAGCAATTCCGTGCAGTTGGCTTCCATCCAACAGCAGTAAACTGCTGAAAGGGCAATTTTGTTGAAACAGGCTGAGGGCTGCTGGGACAGCAGTCACAATTACGGCGCATGAGTGTGCCTATTGACTATCTACCATTAACATCCTTTTAACGGAACCGATAGTTGAAAAGGACCTATTCGAGAATGAGTGGTTTGTAACTGCACTCAGCTGCCATGTTACAATCAGGCGATGGAATGAATCCCTTCCAAGGGCTACATAGATTATGCCTGCAACACTAATAGGATATCTCTGAAGCTAAAAGACATCAGGTTTATGTTCAGGTGTAGCAATTTCAAGGATCGAGGAGAGGGAACCATCCATATCTATCACCACTTTCTGTCAATCCCTCTGTGTTCTCTCTAGTGGTGTAGAACGTGAACGGTGGTGGAAAGATTACAAATTGTCATCCTTATCACTTCCACCTGGTATCATCCTACTCCATCCATCAAGTATCATCCTACTCCGCTACAGCTGCAGTTCATCACGCTGTCATTGGAGGTAAAGGAGGAATGGCGAATTTTATACGAGTACAAATAAGAGCTTATTACCACTGGATGGAAAATCCTAACTGTCGAACATTCTGTAATATTCCGATTACTGCTGCTGGAACTGAATTCGTATTCAAGTGCTAGCCAACTTGGGATCGCATTCATATGAGCGACAATACTGTATGATCTAATTTTAGACCGTTTATTTACAGCTACAGAAAAGTGAATTTTTCGATTTCACAGATCACACTCATAATAAAAATGATTTTCAACTGCAGATTTGCCCTTTTGTGTTACTAATGTCGGCCATTTTGTCCAAAAACATTTGGAAAGGTGGAACAGGTGATCGGGCCGGTTCCACTTGTAGAGCATAATCTTTGGTATTTTTTCATGAAATGCGATACCTCTACCTTCTGCTCTCTCTACGTGTCTTCCCCTTCGAAGTAGAGAGGCTCCCCTTCCCCTCGACATCCACTTAGCCTGAGCTCAAGCTCCTCCCCCTTCATCACAGACGTTCGTCCCTAACCCGGAGCTTTGTCCCCTGATTAGATGGCAAACGGTAATTAGCGCCCGGGCCGCGGACAATGGTCGGGTTCAGCCGGTGGAAAGGGAGGGGGAAAAGGGGAGGTTTCAGACCAACAGGTTAGCATTATCATGCTGTACGGTTAGGGTTAACCCTTCGGAAGGGAAAGGCTAGGGAAGATAACTGGGCTAGAATGTCAAGGTCCCCCACTCTCAGCGCCCTAGCAACAGTGCCGAGTACTCAAGGCAGTGAGTGACCTTCCAACATCGATTGCGTCCGCCCCTCCCAGAGTCCCAGCCCCTCTTGCCCCCACTGCCGCCCCCGGGGCCGCCCTAGACTGCCCCCACTCCTGGACGCCGCCCCTGGATCGCTGCCCCTATCGTCCCCGCCATCTCCCTCTTTCTAGTGTACTCCTTGGAGTACTACCATCAGCTGACGCCTTCTCGTTTCTCGTCTGAAATCAGAGATAGCATAATCAAGGTCGCTAACATGAAATCGATTTCGGCATCTTTTCCATCGTCACGACCCTAGTGAGCCCGAAAATCCTCGCTCGATTTTCTCGTAGTAATCAAATACACATCAGAGCAAGGATTGACGCAAAAGAGAATGACGTCCTCCCCTTATGGTTTCTCACTTCCAACAATAAGCCTTTGTTATCAAAGAGCAAACATATTCTATAATCCCCTCAAATTATGTGGTTGTACGGTTCAAGGTGAGTGGATTCCAAGTCTGCAACGTCCGTCACCCGTACGGACCATAAAAAGCATTAAAATTGATACATTAAACCCTTTTTTTTCACACACGAATTCCAAATAAGTATAGTTGACCTAGACGCATAAATGCTTTAGGAAAAGAAGTGGCCATAAAAGTGTCAAAAATGTCATTTTTCGACTTTTTGCTGACAATGGCAACGTGGGTGTCATTTTTTTCAGTAATATTGGAAGCTAAATCGACTGGGTTAGATTTTGGATCTTAGAATTTTGCCCTGATCAAGTAATTCTAATTTAATAACCAAGAAGTGACTCCTTAAACCTCACAATAACTCAAGCGATCATGCATTACATACATGTTTTTCGTTCATTAATCCTAAGGGTGAATCGAATGGCTGTAGTACTAACAAAACAGAATATCAAAACTTTTGCAATAACTTTTCTGTTGATAGACACCCGGACTGCATTCGCTCGCCCTAAGGGCTTGATAGAACTTGGATAGAAAAAAATGTACGATACCGGTTTTGAACGGCAGTGCTTTTCTAAAGTACAGTTTTTGCTGTTGAAGCCGGCAATTCAACAGTCGAGGACTGATGATGGAATTACTGTTGAAACCGGTCTCCGTGGTACAGTGGGCCGGATGACCGATCTTGGTGTTTAATAGTCAAGTCGGAGAATGGGGTTTTTCGCATCAGCACATTGATCATCCGGAGTCGTTCTACCAGATATCGAAAGTTAAAGTTTGAACAAGTGTCAACGGTTCCATCCCGATGAAGGTCTGCTCGTGTTGTATCATCAGTACTATCTAGTACGTAAAATAGAACAAGGCGGAACATCTTATGTCATGGGTTATCTCAACACTGGTTACGTTTGTAGATTGATTTATGGTGATTGTGTTAAACGTTGATTCAAGATAAGATTTTCAAGTAATTGGCATATTCAATGGCATCAGATGGTTGAGTAGCGGAAAATTCCTAGAAAGGTTTCAAGAATCGTTGCCCGAAATAACAGCTTTTCTAGACGAAAGAGGTGATGACACTGAGATGTTGAAAAACGAAAAATGGCTGACTGATTTGGCATTTTTGACTGACAACACAATGCACTTAAACACCATTAACTTGGAGCTTCAAGGTAAAGGAAAAACTATTATTGAGATGATTAGCGCAGTAAACGCATTCAAAAGTAAATTGCGACTTATGATAGATCAACTGAAAAGAAAGGATCTGAAACATTTTCCGTCTTTGAAAGCAAGGATTCCTCAGTTGAATTATGATACGTATGAAGCTGAATTATCAAATATTTTGAGACAATCCGAAATGCGTTTTTATGATTGCAGTAAATTGGTAAATATAGCATCATTTATGAGTTATCCTTTTTCATGTAAAAACATTGAGGAATTAGCTACTGAAGTAGCAAGTCAGTTTAATATGAACTCATGTTCTGTTGAAAATGAGTTGGTGCAGATTATATCAGATATACATCTCAAAGCTACAGCATCTGATAAAAATTTCTGGTGTTTTATATCTGGAGATAAATATCCGAATCTAGACAAATCGCCCTTCAACTGACGGCAATGTTTGGGTGAACTTACTTGTGCGAATCTGCATTTTCTGAAATTAAGATAATTAAGTCAAAATATCGCAATCGACTAATTGACGATCATATGTCAACATGCTTGCGATTAGCACTCAGTGGTTACGCACCATATTATGAAAAGTACGCAGAGGACATGCAATGCCACGCTTCAACACCCAAAGTCACTCCTTAGTTAAGTTTAACACCATATGTAACTCTTTTGTTTTGTAACAACGAATAAACTCGCAATCTTGAATAACTAGGAGTTTTTTCATTGATATTGTAAAGAAGAACTTAAGTAAACCTAACCCAAACCATGACTAAAATAATGTAAATTGTGCGGAAAGCTAATATCTATATATGATACGGTACACCCTAACTAGGTAGGTAGGGTGTATCGTGTATGTACGACAACCCTGCATCACACATACTCCTCTCAGAGTCGATCGTAAGTAGTCTAAAAATATTGAGGTAGTTCGCTCAAGTTTAAGCACCGCTGCCCTAGGGTTTCTAGTTTTCGGCTGTTATTTATTTATTTATAATTATACGGGCAAGCCCAATTTATATTCAGTACAGTAACTTGCGGAAATACGCGGATTTCAATTCATTTTTAAAAATCTGTCGCAGAACCGAAAACGGTGTTGTGCTCCCGAAGACGATTTTTCGAGAAGTTCAAAAAGCAGCCTTGGTAATGTTTTTCCTTGACCCGAACAAGGTATCGAAAGAGGATTGGGAGGTAAGGGGTTGGCAGAGGATGTGTGGTTGGCATCAAAAGATTTGCAAAACGTTTAGAGCAAATCACGTGAGAAAAACTCGCGAGACTTTACGAATATTGATCTGCTATCGATACTATTTACATGTCAGACTGTCATTGGGAGCTTTCGGAAGAAGGTCCAAAAACGATCCGAGTCCTATGATAGCAGAAACCTCTGAATTTGGTAGCTTCCTCCTTAATGGTATTTTTCGGATTTTTTTTTACCAGTGGAAGCTGAGTTTAATGCCCTACAACTTTTCAATGAAGAAAATGAGAAATTATGATAAAAAACGTGATTTTTTTCTTTCCTCCTTATTTGCAAAAACTAGTGTGAAGTAGCCATTTTGAAAGTGAGGACCAGTAGGATCAGCGTTAACATTGCTAAAAAATCGTCTTATGAAATAATATTGTACGCCTAGATCGGTCATTCGGCCCACTGTGCGCAGACAATAAAATGCTTGATTGCGACCGTAATAACAAAAGAACCAAATAGGAGGTTGCCAGTTTGGTTATTAATTAGAGGGATGTTTTGGAGGTTCTGACCTAGCATATGTTGTGAGCCCGAACTCCCTGATCATTTTAAGACCGCACCTGTCAAAACGCAGTGTAGCCGCCTATTTCGAACATTCAAATATACACGTAACACATGCACACATAGATACAAATAAAATTGAATTTTTGTATATCGAGGGTGAAGTGGCAACATGACCTACCTGAGATAGGACTGGACAATACAACCTATTGAGTTTGTGCAAAACAACACGACCTAGTTGTCTTTTTTGAAAATTCTCAAGAGAGGCGAAGAACTGTTTATTTTTCATATTTTACTTCACTCCTGGCTGTTTATTTCAATTGATACTTGCTGCAGCTACGCTGAAATATATATACTTATTAACTTCTCATTACCTACAAGTAGTGCTGGAAATTTTGCGTCCAACGATACCAGAAAGTCAGAATGCAAAATATCAGTTAGGTCATGTTGTTTTGCACCAACTCAGACAGGCTGTGTTTCCTCCAAAAAATCCACCCTTCTTCACCAATTTTCATAAATACTTAAAATAAATTACTTGCCGTAAATTAACGAGCAAGTTCCAAGAACGGAGTCATCAGGAGATGGCAGGAATGAAAGATTTCATTATGATCAGCTGAGGGAACCAAATTCCCTCCTGTTCACCCTACGAAGTTGGAATATGACAGGGAGACTCTCTGGAATATGTAGAAACGATTGAAATGAGCGCCTCTTTTCTCATTAGCTGATTGAGCTCAACTCTTTTCTGTTCACCTTTGATAGGAAAAATTCGTTAGGTAGACCCTCCGCGACATTTTGAGAAGAATGGAACGACAAACTCCTTTATGGACCGGTGATTATCACATAGTTTTAGCTTTTGGTTTTCTCGACCTGTAGATATTCTAGAGTGGAAACTAAAACTGATTTTCCTCCACTTTTCTTGAATCCATTGAAATGCTCAAATGAAAATGCAGTGTCTCCAAACATGTATAACATTTAATAGTTTTCAATGTAGTGGAGAAATTTGAAAAATTACTACTTCATTATTACTTTGACGTATTGAGCTCAATGTTTAATTTGCATTAATGACTCTCTTAAAATCATAAATTAATTCAGCTATATGTAACACGACATTCATGTACTGAAAGTCAGATAGTGCGACATAAAATAACCACTATAGTTTATCGGAAACGGGATTTCAACTTTAGTTTTGTTTTAACTCCTCGGTCATTTGGCTACTTTTATGTAAATTCCGATTTATTCTTATCTACTGTTATTCTTCATTGCTATTTAATTGGGCATGTCATGTTTCTACTAAATAAATATCTAAATTATCGTGATTTTCCCTTTTATTAATGGGTCCTATTTATTCCGATTTTATACACTAAAATTGTTTATGTGCTTAAACAGCTTTGTTTGTTTGTTGAATAAATTCAAAGCTTTTACTAAAACATTGCTTGCACTAACAACAAACCAATCCATTTTCCCTTTGTTTCCTTTCTTCTAACGACACACTACGTTTGTAATTCTGTGCCCCTGCTAGTCCGGGACCTTTACAGCACGGTTAATCCAGGTGAGTAAGCAGTAACAATCGACTAATCCGACGATTATGTTTGCCTCGTAACGAGCGATAAACCCACTTATGAACACCCCGCGTTTTAATTAATACCAGGCGCCGGGTGCATTGTGTGTTGAGAAAGGGAGGGGGTTTGGCGACATAGGAATATTCTATCAGGTTTGTGGAACTGTTGTAAAACCGGAAGGGAGGGGGTGGTTTTGGTGCCGGTAACGTAGTGAAACGTTCTCCTCACCCCCTTTAATTTCACCCCTTGTACAGCCTTCCCACCCCTTCACTATCCGCCAATCGACGTACCACATTACCGACGCTGTGCTTGTTTCACGAAAAGCGATCGCCCTCACTCCCTTTATAATCGTAATTATGTCCCAACACGCCATTATGCCCTCGTAGTAGTTGTGGAATTCCGGCGGACGCACGCCAACCCTATTCGACCCCTCAGATTTTTATCTGTCTGCTTCCGTGTCTCGATTTTTCTACCCTTCTTCCCGGCCTTTAAACTGATTTTCGACGAAAATTATGCCACCGGAACGAGGTCAAAATTTGAATTACACGTGATTTTTATCTTTGGATCGCTTGGTCTCCAGATCTTCAAAGCTCAGGAATGGTCTGTAATAGATGTAGGCGCTGATAGCCAGTTGCAGAGTCATGGCACTTCTACAGATAGCGAAAAAGCAGCTCGTGTTAATGAAGAGGGACAGATAACAGGATTAGTTCATTATCAAGAAATCGCCTGTCACGAATAAGCTGTAAAACTGCTAGGTTGATGTTTGAAAATCCTCTTTCACCAACTTTTCAATAACTTTGACTTACCCTTTTATTGTAATCATCAACGATCCTGAACATAGGAAAATACATCTACTTCTCTATGAGCCAGGTTTACAAGTGTGATACAACGGTCGGGCTGTGATGGGTGATACAGCGAAATGGGGAATCAGGGGCCCAAATGTTAGCCTACCCAAACCTCTTTGACATGAAGGCCTCGTTTATCAGGCAGAAACCCATGCAATTGCATTGTCAGCACAAGATGTATTCTGACAACAACTCGAAGTGGAAGAACATACATACTGTCAGAAAGCCAGGCAGGAATAAAGGTTATTCTGCCTCCTCAATAACCTTAAAGCTGTCCTTTAGTTACCACAGCTCACTCGAGGCTACAACTCAGGTCCACAAACAAACTTTGCTCTTGTAACCGGGTCACTTGGGAAAAGAGGGCATCTATGAAGCTGATTACCTTACTAAAAGGGGATCAGAGTCACCACAATTGAACCTGAACTTCAATTAAGAGTTACCAAGATTTATATAACTCAATAGACAGAGGAAAGAGAGGACCAGACCCGAACAGTATACAGGCTAAATTGTCTCCAAAGCAGAGACTCGCGTTCTTAACCGTCTCAACGAAACGCCCAAATTCTCCATTGTCACTCGAACGTAAATACAAACCAGTGGAATTCTCACTGATCGCTGTCTCCTAAGGTCAGCGAATACCAAAATGGGTAAGGTCAGGACAATGGAATGACGGCTTTGTTGCGAAGAGGCAGAAATAGCAGAACACATACTCTGCGACTTACCTGCTGCGGAGTCAACGAGATTACCATTTGGAAAAAGGTTTTTAACTCCTGCTGATATTGCAAAGAAAATATCTGAAATCCTTCTTTATTTAGTGAATGATGAGGCCATTAAAAAGATTCTGAATTGAAGCGGGGATATCGTCACGATAGATCACAGTGGTCTCAGATACCAGGGATTCCTACCACCCCATAGCGAAAAAACAGCGATTAACATAATATACGTGATTAGGTAACAGTTTCATAATTTTTGGATGCGTTGTAGGCTCAACATGAATTATAGAATTTAGTTTATATACTGCCTTACAGAAAAGCGGTGGTTAAGCGGATTTAGTTTGTCTAGGAGTTACCGAGGTTAGAATCCTGTTCCGAAAATAGTCAATATGTTGGAAGGTTAATCAATTGATCTTCAATTTAGCTCTATAATCTACCAAGAAAAAAGTGCTTTTGAACTAGAATCATTTTCAAACAACCTCAAGAGGTAACATTGAGGTAGACTTTTGAACAAATAATTAAATATCTCTAAAATTTTTATGACACATTTACTTAGGTAGATCCATAGATTAAAGGGTGTCCTCCCAAAACATTTAACCTTTGCGTAATGACTGTAAATCTTTTTCAAAAAGGCTTGAGGCTTCCGTAATAAATATTATATAGAGTTATGCAAGTTTGAGTAAGGCAGGGTTAATAAGTCATTAGAAAATGTCGCTTCTTCATTTTACGTATTGCAAATATTTAACCGATGAAATTGATTGAGACCGTATCAAGTTCGAAAGAACAAGTTGTGAAACATGAAGGTATTGCTATTTTTATGTTATAAACGTGGTGACTTAGGTATTCATTTTTCTTGTTGAACGGGAAGATCCGCAGGGTACAGCCTGCACGGGTTACGCTATGCATCAAGGCATTAAGGACATTCAAGGGGAACTGATAGGCAAGACCCGCACGACTGTCCGGTCTTGAAGGCTAGGTAGGCCTCCGACGCCGTGTTGCGGTACGAATAAGTTCAACGTGGAAATCACCGCTCTTCCATAACGACCTATACAGCAACGTTATTTAATATCATATTTATTGCTACTAATACTATTATCAGTAGACAAATAATAACTGTCTATCAGGAGCACTGACAACTTTTCTTTCAATAAGAGGGAAGAGACGATTAAACCACATATATTCGAAAACTAATATTGTTAATCAACGTTTAATTAAGCGTTTGTCTAACTACAATTGCAGAAACGTTATTATTCAAAAACAATGATTATGTTCTAAAAATATTGCAGATCATGAGAGGATCGCCTCGGCTTTTATAATCGCAATGTAATGTTGTTTTCAAGAGGGTTTTCAAAATCGGGTTTTTCATGTCTCATGTTTCATAATTGTGGAAAAGTTTACACTATTGATAGTATGCATTTGAGATCTCTCTCAATGTCTATGATTTTGAAAAAAATGTCCACCATTAATTACTAAGCATATGAGGTAAAATTGGCCTGTATTTCGGTATACATGATCTAAATTGTATTATCAATGATTTTGAATCCATCCCACAACTTACTGAAATCTGAGCATGTGTATCAATCTGATCAAATCAAAATCTAATGTCGGTTAGGTAGTCAAGAGTTATATTTTCCATGTTCGCGGAATTCTCACGTCCGGAATACTATATACTTGGTCTTCTATATTTAGAAGAGCATATAATCAATAGGTCACATCCTCCCACCAAATCCCAACCTTTCAAGTGGGACTTCTGCCTCACTACGTGGGTCACTAATGTGTGATTCCAGACGGTTCCATTCAGTTGCTCCAATTTCAACCAAATAAGCACACATGATTCAATTCCATTATATTAACAATTATTAATTTACATTGACTAAATTTCTGAATCTTGCGGTATTTAAACCGTTGGAATCCAACAAATTCACGGAAAAACATACCATGAAAGCATATAGTCGGTATATTCTTTTTCAAGTGCAGCTCAATGTAAAAACTTCTCTATCATATAAAGGGTGTAACGTGTCGAATCGCTCTCCCACGAGATCCATAATTCAATTCCGACCGAAAGTGGCTCAGCACTTTTTATTTACTCCGCCTGAACTACCATTTTATTCGCATTTAAAAAGCTGCTTGGGTTTCCGCTTTTCGTAGAGGGTTTCCTCAAATCGTCTTGGTCTTTCTTGCACACTTTCCCACAAATCGAGGCGATAAAGGTGATGATCCATTGCAAGCTTTGGTAGACAAATCTATGTCCCAACTCACTCGAATCCCACAGTCTAAAGGTGAGGTATACTTCCAGCTAGAAGAAGTTAAAAGGACTTTTGAAAGGATGTAGATGCAAGACTCTTGGTTTTCTGATCTTTTAAAAGTAGTGACAACTAACACCGTAATTTACTGTAGCACCCTCTTCTTTGCTAATCCCTTTTCTCTGACCTCTTCAACTATCTGCCGCTACTATCAGTAAATATTGAAGCAGGTTGTAAATTCATGACACAAAGTGAGGCTAGTTTTAGTTTATCATATTCAATAGCGAAATATTCTCCTGGATAAGTGTCAAGATGAGGAGAATAAAAGATCCGTCCTTACGTCGTCCAGTACTTTACGGAAACCTTTCGTAATAATGCGTTTATAACGTTTTTGACAGGCACACCTCCAATGAAACAAATGAGTCACCTCGGACAGCTTTGCTCTCCCTTGGGAGAGAGAGAAACAAGAATGTGAAAGTGAATGTTCTTGAACATAGGTAGTAAATACAAATTCCCACAAGTTCGGAAATATTGTGATGGAATTGAGTTTTCACGAGATTATTTAGAAATCGAGTTTTTGTAACTTTTCTTTATATACTTGCGGACAATTAAAAAGCGTGGGCAGGAGTGTTGTGTAGCCCCATTTTTTAAATGCTTCATTCGTGGGTTTTTACGTTTTTAGTTGATATACGCTGCATTTGACTATTTCCGATTGTTCGATGTCAGCTTTTGTTGTGTACAGCTAACTAGTGAAGTGCTGGTGTTTACAGAGTCATATGTAAGACGGATTCCATTCTTTAGGACGTAAGGCAATCAATTACAAGGTATAGATACACACTGATCACCTGAAGAAAGCCTGCCGCTAATTTTTTCCCGCATCGGTTTATGTGCAGGAAGATAGAAGGAGCTTTTTTTACCACATCTAGAATACAATAACAGGATTTGGAAGTTCCGAGCTCACAAATTATGAAATGAATGATTTACGTAGAAGGCTAACTAATACAGAAATGATGACCCTTTGTATAACAATGTTCAGGTAATATATTGTGTGAGTTCACTCTTCACAATCACTATGAGAGACTCATTATCGATCTAACTCCTAATGATACAAGCAATTCACTACAAAAAATCCAAATGACACCAAATTCATACAATTTGGAATAACACAGTTAGAAATGGACAGTTGATTGGCCCAAATATTCCTTTCCGTATGAAACATACATATTTTCAGTTTAATGAATGTATTAGTGTTTTTGCTCTACTTGTAAATTGACACGAAGTAAATCACTGTCAACGAAGTTGTGGAAACCAATTAAAAGAAGTTAATCAAAACGTAACCTATTTCCATTTAAAGACAAGTTTAATTATTTAAGCATAACCTTATTTGAATAATTAATAACGATATAGTAGCTCAAATCAATTTGTGTATCACATCTAAATAATATATCCCCCTATCCGGATCGTTACAGTGTTGTCAAAACAGCCGAGAAAGCACGAAGTCCTCGTTCATGATTATTTTAACGAAACTCTTTTGCATCTGTAACTCTCACAAAATATGGTAGTGGGACCTCGTTAAATATATATCTTGAGTAAACATAGACATTTACTTATGCAGGTTGTCATTCTTCATCTTCGTTAGTGGCATTTTTTGCAGGGGATTTCGCTCAGTTTATTCTCATTCTATTCAATCATAGTTTTTATCTTCAAGGACTGACGTTGGATGGGGTAGTTATTTGTTATTACTGGTAGCAAAGGAGCTGGTTTGAAAGGTTTCAAGGAACCACGTGTAGAACTTAATATTGATTTACAAGAAATGCATGTCGTACAAGACCAACTAGAAACTAACCCAAACTATCGCGTGTAATCAGCAATTGTAGTTTTTGTTTACTGGGAGCTATGTTATCCCTTTAGGGAAATGAAAAAATTGCATTTTAGTCCATTTTGAACAACTTTTGTTTTGTGTCTGTCTTCCCCTATCTCCGTATGCGTGTGTTTGCAAATCCTCGTAAATCACGACAGTAGTCACCCGACCTTGCTGCAATTTTTAGGGAATTTATTGGTCAGGTTCATGGCTCAAAAATCAACACTATACTTTCCGTAAGCGCAAATATTAAATTCACCAATCATCAGCTCTGTTTCCTCTCAAAATAAGAGGGAAACTCGACCTCATAATTACATACAAATTTCAGCATGGTAGCAGTCGTATCATAAATAGTTATCGCTCTTGGGCGAAAGTGAAATCATCGTAACAAGCCTAATTTCTACAGTTTTTATTCAATATTTTTTTAAATTTGCAGGGAGTTTGAGGTTTAGTCTGAAGATGGTGCCTATAAATTTCATCCCTCAAAAGTGAATACCTTACTTTGCGAGACCTTTCATTTTCTCAAGTTCTAGTTGTCTGCTCTTGACAAAATTTGGTGGATCGGTGAGAAAAACCGATTTAATCATACATCATTTTAGCTGCACAATTGTTTCTGGTGTGAATTAGCGTGACAGACCCTCAATACATGCCGGCTCACCAGTTCGAAGGCGTTGGTTGCGGGAGTGCGTCCCACGGTATTTTCGACCCTTGAATCGTGGTAACAAGCTCAATTTAGGTACAATACTTTAATTATCTAGTATGCATTCATGTTATCGGTACGGGAAAGCTATGTACCATTCCCAACTTGGCAGGTGTTTATTAATTTTTACTGTCAACGGTAAGGATTCTTTGTATATGTGCGAACAATCAAAATCAATTAATTTTTACTGTCAACGGTAAGGATTCTTTGTATATGTGCGAACAATCAAAATCCAAAAATGAAAAATTTCATTTGGTTTTTGCGTTTCAAATAATGCTGACGAATTTCGGTACCATGTTTATCTCTCCGTTGTACGTTCTCATCGGGAAAAATTCTTCTTGAAGGTCCCACATAAATTTCAATTCTGTCGGATCAAAAGTTGTACGTGTGCTACTAGGTGTGCTGGTGAATTCAATTCCTCACAATCTCTTGTTCTGGAATTGCTTAATTTAGATAGTAGTTTGTATCAGGAAGGTGCCCCTTGAAGTTTATCGCTCAATATTGGTTGGGTAATAACTGTCGAAATACATCACTCACATTTATTGTCATAGACAAGACCAATATATTAAACCAACATAGATGAATCTACGAAAGAATGTTCCCGGAAAAAAGGTCACCATAAGTAAGGGAAAAAATCCTAACTGATCAGGTTTTTACCATACCCTTAATGCTGTACCATGCCACTGTTTGTAAGAAGGTCATTGTTCAGTTTGGTTCTATGCCCGCATCTCAAAAATGAAAAGATGCTTATCCTAAATCGATCTTGCTAGTTAGTTAGGACAAAAACGTTAGTTGGACAAAAATATGAGAATCTATGATAAGGCTTCTATGTAATTTGCTTGTTTGGAAAGTCTCTATACTCCCATCTCAAAAATAAAAAATTACCTAGATCAATCATCCTATTAAAGTAGATTATTTGGATAAATTCATCGGAATCTATGATAATACTGAAACGGTGGTAACTACCTTCAATAAAAACGGAGTAAAATAGAATGTTGTCTATATTTCCACGGAAATAGTGAGTTACACAGTTAAATCGACTTCGACAGTTAGGTCATCATCAGTAACAAACATAAACTGAAAGTATATCACAGAAAGCACATTTTATATAGGCCCTGGTGAAAGGAGATTCAATCCTATTGGCTCAGGGAAGTGAAAGGGACGGGGAGGACCAACCAATGTCACTTGAGGCTTACAAAGTGAAAGGGGCACAAACAGTAACATTAGAGCGAGAGGGAGCTAAATTATTGCAAAAAGGAACCCTTAAATGGTGAAATATTTTGAGGAATAACTTCATTTAAACATTTTGCTGACGTATTACTCAAGAGGGATTGAATGAGTGAGAGGAATGGGTTACCACAACTTCGTCCCAAGTGACTTAGTCCGTAACTACACTTCGCCTGTGGAACTTTTTTCGTACCCGGAATTTTTATTCCTTATCTTTTTCATGGCAAGTAATTACGTTTATTTTGATTTTCTGCAATCTAATAATCGAAACAGAAGGCTGAAACATTTTGCACTCTAATAGATTTGGAAATTTTCGATTGAATACCGTGGGTGAGTGTTTCAAGTATTGGGTTGTATGGAAATGGAATAGAATAAATCACGAATTGATGAGGTCTTGGAATCACATGGTAGTGTGATGAGAAAAATCGTTACCGGCGCTATGTACAAGCGAAAGGTCCATTCTGCCCTTCTCTTTCTGTCTCACTTACCATTTCCCCTTCCACAAACCAGTGTTTTCTCTTGCGGTAGGTCCTAGTCGTGGACTGGACGTACGTGACAAAACGTGGCGAGTGGTATTGGGGGCTGTGGGGTGGAACGGGCCCGAAAAGGAATCGGGGGTTGGGGGTTCGGAAGAGAAAAAGAGTTGGATTGTGGCGAGAAGATGCGAGAGGGAGAGAGAGAGGAAGGCCTCGGAATCCGGAGAGAGGTCGGAGAAATAGACGTGGACGGTTGAGGAAGGGGGGCATTAGGCCGGGGCATAAGGGGTGGCGAATGAGCCGGGAGGTAAAGGAACCGTTCTGTGATATGTTATTTCGAACTGGAACGACTTGGAACGATTGCGACTGACCCTTAGTCAGTTCCGCCTAGAACGGTCGAACTGTCCACCTATAGTACGGGTGATCTGTTATTTTCGAACAACTAGTTGTCTAGTTCCTTATTTTCTGAAGAAGTGCCACTAAGGATTTTCCAATCTACCTGCTCCGAGCAGGTTCGGGGGAAGGCAGTGTAGGGCACTTGCTGCTCGGAACAACGTGTTTTCCAACACATAAAACACTGGGTTGGAAAATGAAATGGAAGTCCCAGAGCAACCTTACTGGAGGATTACCCTTGAACGTTCGAAATATTCCCCATTCCTAAGGATTCTTGTTCAATAAATAGCTCCTCGGCTAAAATATCTTGGATCTCCGTGTCCGACAAAGAATTTTCTCTCGAGCATTTCACCAATGAATTCCAAGAACTCCATCGCACTGGATAATAAGTACAAACCAACAACAACGAAAATGAAATGAGGAAGTTTAGACGTTAGAGGAGGTTTCCTGCTCAGTGCAAGTTGCTCCGACCTCAGGCTGGAGTAGGTTGGGGGCAATCTCGAGCAAGTTCTCTGGCCGGTTGGAATTCAGTGCAAGATGCCCCGAAGTTGCACTGGTGGCGGTTGGAAAACGCGTCATCCTGCTTCCTCGTTAGTGCGCCTGGGCGCTTCCACTGGTGTAGCTCGGAGCAAGCGGATGGAAAATCCTTCATGTCATTGCTTTGCACGAGCTCTGTAAATTAAGTGATGAGACTGATTCTTTTAAAATTTTTAATAGAAAATGAATTACAATTCAATATTGTCACCTTCAAAATAACTTCCTTCTGAGGCCACATAGCGCTGGAGATGTATCTTCCACTCCTCATAGCAGTGCTGGAACTCCGATACTGAAATAACCTTCTGCTGGTCGGTTACAGTCATTTGAATTTTTTCGATTGTCCCAAAATGATTTCCCTTTAGGTAATTTTTCAACTTTGGGAAGAGAAGAAAGTCACAAGGACTCGAGTCGAGCGAATAAGGAGGCTGAGGAGCCGGAGGAATGTTTTTACTAGCCAAAAATCGTTTATTGAAATTGGTGTGTGACAAGGAGCATTATCGTGATGCTGATTTGTTTTTTCGATATCCTCGGAATCGTCCACAAAGAATTTGTACGACAAGGTCAAACGGTCAATCAATAGTTTTACCTAGAGGTTCTTGAAAGACTTCGAAAAAGGGTCATTCGTGTGAGACCAAACATCAAGAACAAGTGGGTGTTGCATCACGATAATGCTCCTACAATTACTTCATTATAAAAAAATTGGGTTTTGCACCACCTCAGATAGGCCAACCCTATTTCAAGTAGGTCTCGTTGCCACTCCACCCTCGAGCTATGACACAACTCAGCCAGGTCAGGAACTAGGGACCAGTATGGTCCAATAACTCCTTGTACAGTTACGCCTTATTTCCTTTAAAGTTATTGGAGAAACGGTATACCCTATTCATTTTAACGTAGGTATGGACTCAACTCTGGTGGTTAGCTGTAGTGGTCTCCAAGGTACTCGTTATCAAACTTATTCAAACCCTTTGTCACCTCTGAGACAGGTAGTGATGATTGTCGATCATCAATGAAAACATCCCCTTTATCCCAAGTTCCAAGCTAAGAGCTTATTCTAAATACCATCTGTTTTGAATAATTGGACATCGTGAAAATTTCGAAAATGTAGTAACTTGTTATTTCAACTGGTTACATTATTACCGACTCGTTCCTACTGTGTAGCAGTCACTCGTTGGAAGTGTATTCGTCGTTAGTTAGAATATAAGAAAATACGGATCGGGAATGTGCCGTCGCTGTTAAGACGGGATAGTCAAGATCTTTTTATTGATTCATGAACAATCTTAAGGGTTGGATCCTTTTGAAATGTTTTAGCTAGATTGATTGAACTGTTTGGACTTGGACAGTTTAATTAATAAAATTAAATGATACCAGAAATTCCTTTTTAGATCTTTTCCTTGTCCCACTATTATCATAACTCTAGACAGTCATGTTGCTAATAACATTCTACAAAGAAAGCCTCCTTATTGGATAATGAACTGTCATGGAATGGCGGAACAGCTCATATCGTCTAGTGTAATCGGTCTGGACTGATCCGGATTTTCGAGGAATGTCTCGTCTTAAACGTGAAGGGGTGGTTGGATGGAGTACAAGGGGATGTTGGAAAGTAGAGGAGTGAGGTTCCACGAAAATTTGGAATGGTTCCTGAACGATTACGCTCCACAAGTAAAACAGTTCCTTTAAGCTGCTGCAGGATTCCAGGACGTTTCAGCAGTAAAAAAAACTAACGTTTTTTAATTTTTGGATTTCACACGTCGTGACGTGTAAAACCAGCTAAGTTTGAGGGAGGTCAGAAATGTATTTCTTGATTTATTAGAGAGAGGTTCATTATCAGAAATATGGTCAGTTCCGGGTGAAACAAATATAGACAAAAAATTGTGAACGTTTCAAGCCGTTCCACCTCTATATCACATTACATTGAACGGTTCCATTTGGAACGTCACACCCCTTTGGGGGGTGGTTGGTAGGAGCACAGGGGGTTGGAAGGGAGTACAGGGGCGAGTCTAGGGGAGGCGGAAGGACGGCCGTGGAAGCGGCGCGGAAGCGACGGTACGAGCGGAAGCGAGGGGAGGGACAGCGTGAGTGGGCTTGCGCGCTCAGACACCAGGCGCTCTGTAAGCTGATCGACCCCAGTACAAGGTCAACCCCGGCAGGGCGCACACCATCACTCCACTCCAGGTCAGCTTTTAGAAAGAGAGAACACAAAATAAAATAAAAAAAAGAAACAAAAATAATTTTTTTTCCAGGCGCTTTTTAAGTAGAAAAAAGTAGTCTGAAAATCACAAAAATAAATAACACAAACGTACTTCAACATTCATACTCGTGACAAGACGCACACGAGAAACAACCACAACATACCGGTGTTCATGGCCAGATGAACATTCCACATGTTCGATTTTACCTGCAATACTATTTTCATGACAATTCCACCGTACGTCGTATTTACACAACCTTTACAAGCTAACTTCAAATCGTTTTTATTGAGTTCACATACAGACGTTGGATGTTTCTAAAAAAAAGTGTGAATAATTTAACGACAGCGTGAAATATCACCTGGATGTCTCGCTCACCTCGAAAATATGGTGGATCCTAAAGCCGACCGAACTCTTCGAAAACTGCCGTTTGACGGTACCGTTAAAAGTTATCCAAACTTTTCGAGAAATAATCTTTGTGAAAATACAAGATACAAATTTTACCCCGAAAATAACTGTTTATACCGGATAAATGTGATAATTTGCAGTCAAATTGCAATGTTTTCTTCAATCATTCAATTTTCAACGCTGTTGATTCCTTAGTTTTTCATCCGGGAATATAATTACATAGAAATTTCCAATAGTTTTTTAAATGCCGTCAATCTGCCGTTTTCTTTGAACGAAACACAAATTTACGTTTACAAGTTTATACCAAAAATTTAATCAATTTGAAAACAAGACACTACATAGCCCATCATATTTAAATCCAAACCAAGAATACATATTAAAAAATCAACGTTTAAGCTCTTGGTTTTAGATAATACTTATTATTCATACCTGTATGTTGTTAGACATTAAGATTATCTGTAACATGTCGAGCCTTCTCGAATGAACCATAAATGCATTATCAATACAGTACGTATCTGTAATTCGTGACAGTACCTTCCGGAATTGAGGAAAATCGGTGGAAAACAGACGGTTTCAAGTTCTCAAAAAGTTGAATGATCAATACGAGGGCTAATAAATTCGATGGTTTCATGGTTATGGTAAAATTGTCAGTAATGGGTTAAGGACACGGTGTGCAGATCAGATATTTGGTTCGAACTCCTCGATAATAATTATCAGGTAGAAGTAATTTTCCAACAACCCAACAGGATTTGAGTAATGAATAATCAATAACAACTAATGACACAAATAAGGTGATGGGATTCACATAAAACTACGTGCATTACATATATGAATGACTATAATATATTCACTGAGATCTGTAAATGTGTGTGTGTATCTGTCTGACATAATGTCTGTCAGTTTTTTTGTAATGATTAAAAAGAGCATCAAATTCTATTAATGAAAGCTGTGCAAGAATTTAATTTCTAAAATTTATGATCAATGGGTGATTTTTTTTCTAGAAACTTTTGCAAGATTGAACAATATTACTCAAATGAGTAATTGATGCGGGGAAACAAAATCAAGTTCAATTAATGTACATTTAATCGAAGAACTTTCTGTCGAAAGTGTGATTAAAATCTAGACCTCTGATTACGAATCGGGGATCGGGCTAAAAATCTAGAATGATTAAATTGGCTTCCGAAGAGAGAAAATAGCAGTAGTGTAGTGTAGTTTTTGTAGTGTGTATGTTTAATGAGTTTATTATCGAACTTTTCTTGGCTGACAAGACTTACCTATCTTAGCTCAATTATTTCGCTTTAGAATTTCAAAATTAATTAGATACCAATTCACTGCCACTGATGATGGAGTTAGTTAGTACTCGAAATAATTTATTAATATTGTGCATGTCTTGTGTTGTTGTGTTTGTATAAAAGACAGATGAGGATTTCTCAATTATTTTAATTAAATGAACCTTTTGAATTGAGCATGAAATAAAATTCTGCCAAGGTGATTTAGCAATTAAATTGGTACCTACTTATTCAATAACGACGAGTTTGATAATCTTAATACAGAAAATAGAGGGATATTAGCCGGTTGAAGAAAAAACAAAGTTGACAGAGAAGCAGTTTCAAAAGAGATATGAGGTATATCACAATTAGCGGATGCGTACTCGCAATCACCTACCCGAAAGCGTTGAATTTTAAAACGTTATAGATTATTACCCAAAGGTTTATTATTTCGGTATTATATGCGTAACCTTTCTGCGTGAAACTCTTTCTATGTTTTTCATACGGAGTCCGTGCTACGTCGTCCAAACAACGGCGCCTCCATGAATTGTAATTGTTTTCCAAGTGTAATAAAAATGCCGCACTTTCGTTTGAGCGCGGTAGGTCGATTAGGGAAGAAATTAACCTCAAGGGCTGACAGAATGATGTCTCCATACCTTTTAATTGATTTGTAGAATGACTCGTCCTCTTAAATATAACGCTGTGAACTTTACCAGTGTCTTTGTATGAAACGAATGTGTAATAGACCTAGAAATCCACAAATAGAGCTAATGAAATTAAACCGGATAAAATAAAACACTTACCCACGGTTCACTTTTCCACAAGTATATAACTTTGTTATTTAAAAAACGTTGCAAATTCTTTCACTGGGGTTTATTATTCAATGATTCATGATTTGAATTTCTACTAAGCCTTGGAGTGTGCGTGTTTCACAGGTGATAGAGCGATTATTGAATTTCAGGAGATATGCATAGAGCTTTTAAATTGGTTCTCAACCAAAATACCTATTTGGATTGATCAGTTGATCATATTTGTGTGCCTCCTGAAATTCAATAATCGCTCCACCACCTGTGAAACACGCACACTTCAAAGCTTAGTAGAAATTCAAATCATGAATGCAAGCCAAATTAATAATAAAATCCAGTGAAAGAATTTGCAGCGTTTTTCAAGAGCAATTACAATGGAAAAATATTCTATTTGAAAATTTTAAATTTCGTAAGACGAAGCATGCATATCAGAATGCTTCAACCCGTGTATCGGCTATAAACCCTTTAAGGAGTTCACCAGTATCCACATTCACTACATCACTAGGTTACTGCGATAAAAAAACCCTGTTGTTTTAGTTTTGATTGCAGTAACTTAGTGATGTAGTGAATGTGGATTCAAATGTTGGCACCATAAATCGGGCCATACATCGAGAATGGTTTGAGCTAAAGACCTGGGGAGGAGCTCATTCGATTCCTCATGGAAAGTTCTTCAAAAAAGTCCAAATTAGGCCCTCTTGACTTTTTTTGAGGTTTTTAGGGATTTTAAAAAACTTTGACAACCCTTAAAGGGCACTTTAAATTAAGTGAGAGTGCTGGCTAAAGAATTGGGGCGTTGTCGGACCAACATGGATTTTTCCTGAAAATTTCAAATTTTTTGCTACAGCCGTTTGGGAGAACGATTGGGAGAGCGATTACAATGGTTTATTATTAAATAATAAACCAAAAAACAAATAAAACTGGAAAACGGTATGGCTAGTATATTACTGTAGCAACCACCTAGATCGGTTCCCAGTTATTGTTTATAGGAACCAATCTTGGTTTTGAGGGAGCCCAGCAATTTGCAAGTGAACAAATGATCCTACAGTAAAAATAGAGATCTCATTCGATTCACAAAGCCAAGTTCTATCTGAAATCCTCTCTCTTACGTTAAAAGCGTTTAAGATTTCGATTTTTCAATAGTTTAATCCTTAAATATTATAGTTTAGGGTTGATTGATCAAGCTGCCGAGATTATTAGCACATCCGTATCTATGTAGGATTTTCGAGCCCTATGCAAACTTTGGTACAGTAGTTTCGGATTTTCGGAATCGGATTTGTGAAATTTATTTATCTTGAAACGAAAACCGACAACTTCTGAAAGAGGGTAAACACAATTTTTTTCTTTGGTTGATTACAACGGTTCAATATTGAAAATAATTAACCAAAACATACAATCCATGCACTTGAACCCACTAGACCGGCAAATTTGAAAAATTCAGGAACATTTGTGAAGATTAGGTCAATAGGAACTTCAAGTGCTGTTAGTATTGGATACAAAACTGATTGTGATAAAATTCATTTTTAGCAGGTAATCTTGATGTCTGGATAAAACCACCCCACAATTTTGATGAAAATTAGAAACTAAGATCATGAAAAATCCGTGATTCGTTGCCTAGTATTTGATTCCGTTGGAATTTTCAGGATATCAACTACGTGTAACTATCACCATCTTTGAACATTACCTAGTAATTTAAACAATTTCAATTTAGAAAATTATGATTATACATTACTGTCTACTTTTGATTCAGAAATTACTTGTCATTAAATAAGCTCGAATATAACAGTAACTTAACCCAGAAAACATTAGTGTCGAATTTCGGCCAATAAGATTAATGTCATATCCACGCTTGTGCAGTTGATAGCATTTGCAGGTCTAATTATGAGGAAATTTGTACCGAGTAAGGTTGAGGCTTGCTCCAATCCACTCCTATTATTTTAATTTGATTGACATCTGATTGTACGTTAATGAAAAGTTTTAATAAATGTTTGTGCAAACGTACAATATCATCAAGTTCGGAACATTGGATTTTTTATTATAAATTTAAAACCAAAAGAACATAATTTATTTTTTATTACGAATTAAAAACGAAAACACCCTGACTAATACAATACATATTTATGAGTATGGTTATGTAGGAACAACTGTTGGCACATATAGATCCATTGGAGATCCGAATGTGGGTAGTAATTTCAAGGCCTGCCTCCATCTACCCTCGTAATCCAATTGCAATCGGACAGTGATTACGTGAGAAATGCGAGGTTCAGAACCCCAGTTAGCGCACAATGCTCGCATCGATCTGACGTTAATGATGTTTTACGGACAGCACTTTAATGATTAACCAAAAAACTCACAAGAATTTGAATAAAAGAAAAAAAGCTGCAAATTCTTTCACTGGGGTTCATCATTCAATTGTCTTGCGTTCATTATTTGAATTTCTACTAAGCTTTGGAGTGTGCGCAGTTCACAGGATAGGGCGATTATTGAATTTCAGGAGATATGCATGGAGCACGTAAATCTGTTCTCAACCAAAATACCTATATGGATTGATCAGTTGATCATATTTGTGTGCCTCCTGAAATTCAATAATCGCTCTACCCTGTGAAACACGCACACTCCAAAGCTTAGTAGAAATTCAAATAATGAACGCAAGACAATTGAATAATAAACCCCAGTGAAAGAATTTGCAGCGTTTTTTTACTGAACCTCAGTACCACCCCCACAATAAAAACATCTATAATTTATCAAGTCCTTTAGCACTCGTATTGCGTTAAAACTTCCCCAAATCCAAATTTAAACGATGTAGCCAAAGGTAGACTGATGTAGAGGAGGCACACAAATATCATCAACTGATCAATCCAAATAGGTGTTTTGGTTGAGAACCGATTTACGTGGTCTATGCATATCTCCTGAAATTCAATAATCGCTCTATCACGCGTAAAACACGCACACTCCAAAGCTTAGTAGAAATTCAAATCATGAATGCAACTCAAATGAATAAAATTGAATAATAAACCCCACTGAAAGAATCTGCAGTTTGCGTGTTCCACAGGTGATAGAGCGATTTTTGAATTTCAGGAGGCACACAAATATGATCAACTGATCAATCCAAATAGGTACTTTGGTTGAGAACAGATTTACGTGCTCTATGCATATCTCCTGAAATTCGATAATCGCTCTATCACCTGTGAAACACGCACTCTCCGAATCTTAGTACAGATTCAAATCATGAACGCAAGCCAATTGAATAATAAACCCCAGAGAAAGAATACTTATTTACCCCACTAATAATATTGAATAATATTTACCTATATATCATCAGCGTTTCATGCATATCAGAATGCTTCAACCCGTGTATCGGTTATAAACTACAAGTATCAACATCGGCTATCACTCCAGTAACCAGATTCACTACAACTCGACGCTATCGGAACCCTAGGTTACAAACAAACAATAATAAACCAAAAAACGCAAATCTTCGCACCATAAATCGGGCCAGACATCGGGAATGGTTTGACCTACGGATGGGGAGGGGCTCATTCGATTCCTCATGGTATGTAAATATGTAAATATTTAGGCCGATTCGACTTGTTTTGAGGTTTTCAGGGATTTTACAAAACTTTGATAGCCCTTAAAGGGCACTTTAAATTGAGTGAAAGAGCTGGATCAAGAAATGGGGCGTCGTCGGACCAAGATGGATTTTTCCTGAAAATTTCAGATCTTTTGCTCCAGCCGTTTGGGAGATATCGTGCGTACGGCGGACGGACGGAAAAATTTTTATTGCAGATTCGGATTCTTCACCCTTTGAAACGTAAACCATGAAATATTCAGGGGGGGGGGGGGGGCTAGAATTTTTCTTTCCAGAGCGATTACAATGGTTTATTATTGAATGATAAACCAAAATTGTGGTCCGTCACTGTCGCCTCTGACGACCAAATCCACAATTGTGGGCGCTCATAAAACAACATTTGGAAAGAAATACAAGCAATACAGGGATGTCCCTATGTTTTGTAGATGGCAGTAAATTTACTGCCAAAAATTCAAATACATTTATATGAATTAAAATAAATCAAAAATATTTATATGAATTACCCTCGATTGACTAGCTCCAAAACAGGCACAGCGAATGATTACTCGATTTGATTAATCTAGCGACCGTAGGAAATACAGTACCTAGAATTAAAATCGGATGAAAATAGTGGAGATATGAAGATTTTTTACTATTACCCCTTCCATTCACTCTCTCTCATAATTAAATTTTGAAGATCTGAAATATGTCTCAAGACTGCAATAAATTTCTTAATAGAAAAAGAAAACAGGAGCACGAAAATCGGTGGTGAATGCTGACTGATTAGCGCAACAAGTTTACAACACCCTCTATTTCCCCTCGCGAAAGAAGTTCCAAAATTTTCTAGCTTGACTGTTATCTGTATTCCGTACACATGTGAATCTCTTTGCGTATAGAATGTGCCGTACACAAACTTCCTCTAAACAAAGTTTTCTTTCCGGAATAGAAGCAGTTCAAAAAGTCTACAGAGAAGAACGACAAAGCAAATCTAAGTACGTTGCGATCTACCAACAGACCG
Organism: Creontiades dilutus; assembly: GCA_031894815.1. Classification (NCBI taxonomy): domain Eukaryota; kingdom Metazoa; phylum Arthropoda; class Insecta; order Hemiptera; family Miridae; genus Creontiades; species Creontiades dilutus. The sequence goes on from JAVIWC010006729.1 coordinate 430,015, forward strand.
CAACTAGCTATATGATTTGATCGTTAAATGGAGGAGGCTACGAATTGAACTGTATCTTTAAGTTTCATCTGCTCTGGAATAAAAAGTTTGACTGGACAGATCCGTGAATAACTTTACGTAACTAGATGTTTTGGAAGACCCAACTTCAATGATATGTAGGGGTCCCTTAATTACGGGTAGTATGCGCGCTTTTACCACCATCGTTCCCCAAATCCCCGTATTGCCCTCATATATCTTCAGTAGCCACCTTTGCCTCCGTGACCTGTGACCCCCATCTCCTTTTCACAACGCCCGGGTCTCTTCACACATGTTAACGCCTCCTTCCTCGTAAGAACCCTTAAAAGAGGAGTAGCCACAGAGAGGTAACTCGATAATATGAACACAAAAGGGGTTGAAACAAGGACGAAATCCTTATGGTTTTTAAGACGTCTCTCTGACGCAAGGGATCGTCAGTACGATTTAATCCTGCCTTTTAAGGAACTTCACTAATAGGTACGTAAATAATATTTAAAAAAAAAAACCAGTTGAAATTCATAGGTTCCCAGCAAGAATCATCGTGGAGGTGAAAACCCAATTTTATCTTTAACCCAAGCTTTATTCCTATTATTGGAGCAAACGGGACAAAGGAAGCAGAAAAGTTTATTACTTACTTATCGTAGTAATGGGGGTTGATCTTACGAGTAATGGAACGATGTGTCACAAGGGATGGGGACAATCAACTGCTAATAGTTTAAGAGTGGGTTTTGGGGATTCTAGGGCACTCTTAGAGGGTCAAAAAACAATTACCGGTACGCTCAGGAATTTCGCCCCCTTTATTTGGGCGCATTCATTGGTTCATTCTTTGGAGCCGGATAGATTCAAAAGCGAGAAACGCTGTGCTTCACGTCGAAGCTCCGCCCATTGGGCGCAATGCCGAAGCTTTGCTCCCAGACAGCAAATCCCTAACTCCTCTCACCAAACTCACGACTCCAACATCGTCCCAACATCCTGAGGCTCTGTTTGGCACGTGAATTTGAAACTCATCTGCTTTTTAATGAGGATTTTAAAATTGGCAATGGCCAGGAAACTTATCGCTATACAATATTAGGTCATAATAATATTTAAACAAATTGGGACGTTCTTAGTAGTAACGATCTTTTTAATAAATATTATGACGAATGAAATTGTCTAAAATATTATCAGCATGTAATCACTTATCGATAGCAATGGTATATCAGTATGTAATCCCGGATTGTCGATGAAAAAAATTTTTTTTTTAAATCTCAAAATCGTTCTAGAATCTGGAAAGGGGGAGGGTGTCGGGTTTGGGTCATCGCATGGACCGAAGGACTAATTACACTTCAAAGACCTTTCCCAACCCGACCCGCCCAATGGGGCTTGAAAATCGGCCAAACTTTGTTAGTCGCCTAATCTTTAAGCTGAATAAATTGGTTTCTGGCGGAATCACATCTCAGTTTTCCATTGCACGCCTTGGCGTTCAACAGTCCTAACTTCGAAGGAATGATCCTGGTTCGTCCGTGGGGATTTGTGAATTCGGTTAACCCGTATAACTGTATTTGACGAAGAACTTGTCATTTGATGAATTTCTTTTGCCCTTTCTTTTTACCGTATCTTCCACTCCCAACGCTTGAGAATCAGTTCTAACCACATTAGAACTCACATTAATCACATTTGACTTATGCGAAAAAACGTGACAATTTAGGTAAGAATCCCGTTTAGTTGAAAAATACCTTCTAAAATCGAGTGTTCTTCTAATTTTTTGTTCAAGCCCAGATTAAATTAATAGACGAACCTTGAATTTATACACCATAATATTTTCATGATTGAGAGGTGATGGACCAAGATGGTTCTCAAAGAACAAGATACGAATTTACTTGAAGTATTTTATTACCTTTTTACTACTGGTTGTAAAATACACATTTTTCTCCCAGTTGCGTGTTTAATCAGAAAGAACGAGCACTAATACTACTGCATTGAGCCGTATCGAATTTGGAAGCATTTTGTAACTTATATGATTTTTTATCGTAGTAACATTACTGTCATTTTAAAGTTTTTTTTCTTTGATTTTAAACAAGTTTACTGTGGAACGGGGAGGGGTCCAGGGTCCAAAGATCAAGTATTCGAAACAACTGACGCGTAAAACAAAACAAGAGCTTATCAACACTTAACCATCTAACCATGACAGGGCAGCGCCGTCCTCCATCCCAAGGACCTCAGCCGTAAAAATAAAAAACGTTGTCTATATTTCCACGAAAACATTGAGTTACACAGTCGAATAGATTTCGACGGTTAGGTCATCATCAGGCAATATGTAGAATTCCCTCACTTTTGCCCATAGGGAGGTATAGTGAATGTGCTAAAAAAAGTCGATATTGTTAAGAGTGATAGGTCAGGAAAATGATTAAATGACGTTATTCCTGAAAATATTTCACCATTGGTGGGTTCATTCATGCAAAAATTGTGGCCCACCCTCTTCATAATGTTACTGTTTGAGCCCCTGTCACTTTGCAAGCCTGAAGTGGCATTGGTTGGTCCTCCCCATCCTTTTCACTTCCCTGGGCCAATAGGATTCACTCTCCATTCACTTAGTCCTATATAAAATGTGCTTTCTGTGCAGCCCATGTTTGTTACTGATGATGACCGAATCGTCGATTTCGATCCGAGTGTATAACTCATTATTTATACAAGACAACGTACAGAACGTTGTCCGTTTTCATTGAAATGGGTTCCACAACTTCGTCGCGAGTGACTTAGTCCGTACTTCAGCCTTATTCGAGTATCACGTATACGTTTGGGAACCGCCTTCAAAACAGCCATTTGCTTTTAACCCTACCCCAGCCCAATACTTGAGGATAGGGTCTTTTTTACTCCTCAGACAGTTTATGAGTCCGTTTCAAAAAATCGCTAAATTCCCCGTGTAGCGCTCCCCATCTGCAAACAGATGATTCCACATTCGCCCTATTCGCATTTTTGTATTGCAATTTAGGGACACCATTCTACCAAGATCTATACCAATGATATTTCCGTTTGTATAACTGCTCCTTCAGTTCACCTCATTGCAATATCATTCCATCGTTTAGAAGAGATTCCCAAAATATCCGGCAAGGTCATTAGACATGGCTAAAATTCCGGTGTAAAGCAAAATGGTATCATAGGGGAACTGCTCAAGTCCTTCCCGTCCGCTTGATGAAGTGAGTTGTAACACAGAGAGATGATTTGATGGAATGGTATAGTTGCCCCTTCCATTGAGCTGAATGCGGTTTAATGCTCCGCTACACTCAGAGGATGACCCAAACGCTTAAAGGCTTATGATTCATCACCCGAGGGGGCGGATCCAAGAATTGGGAAGGGCCGACCAACCATATCCACAGAGTTCTATTTCTTTTGATTCGGTATTGATCCAAACCATTTGAAATTCTGATCATTTAGAAGGCTAAAAACTGCAGCACATTGGAAGGGGAGGATGGTTAACACATGACTTCATAGCTCAGACAGAATGATCCCCTTGCCCTTACCAAATGTCGAGCAACTACCGGTTTAGGATGAGTTGCTATTTTTATAGAACTCATCCACGGTTACTGAATAAATACGCCACATATTGCCCCCTAATGGAAAGCGCAATAACAATCTAGCTTTTATGGATCGGTTTATCCTTATCCTCATTGATCATGGTTCGTGCAGATCTTTGGCTTAGAAACTATAAATAACGGATTACGTATTTCACACGTACTTCAAGTATAAAGTTGCTGCGAATTGAAAATAACTGGGATCGATCTGGCCCACAAATAGACGGCACTGGGTCAGCCCCAGTGGCTCTAAATATCAATATCTTGAACATCCGGGACATCCAATATTTATAGTTCCCCCAGCGAGTGGGAAAGAAATACTCAAAATAAAAGCACATTTTCCTGAACAGAAAAACCATGCCTCAACTCATTCTGTTGGCAACAGAAGTAATACTATAAAATAGGTAAAATGACGTAAAAAAAGGAATCGATAAGATGATGAAGGAAGGGAGTGGGTAAGGTAATCCTCAACTGCGCCTGCGCCGTTCTTAATAAATCCTAATACTGGCTGAGCTGGTTCCGAACGGTTCTACACGCTCAAACGAACAGAGAGCTATCAGTTCAGATGCCCAACAAACGTCTGAAAGAGAGCGTGGGACCCCTTAAAACACATAGAGCCACACTGCAGAAACTGATGCTTTTTTTGCCTTGCCAGGAAGTTAAGTAACCGAAGTTCCGTTTAGTCTATCTGCGAGACAAACCGTATACGTTTCTCTTCTTAATCTTTCGTCTCGCTTCAATTCTCCAACTCTGGCAATGCGACTCGATCTTAGACCAAGAAACCTTTTCTCTATCCCCTAAGGGGAAGGAACATAGCTTTTATTACACCCTCGAACACGACTCTTGGAGCAGATCCGTGGCGATAAGGTGTTATGGGATTTTTCCCGCTGAGTTCGAATTTGGCCACGAGATCTCACGCTGGGTCGGATGATTACCTCTGAATTCCGTGCTTCACTTAAACGTCGACATGATTCCGTGGACCTTTAATGGTCAAGTTTGTTGATGCCATACTTTTAGTTTGTTACCATACACACATTACATTTCTTACATACATGCTTTTGTGCCTTTAACATTAAATCATACAAGTAATTACTAATGTAATTTCACTTCTGAGAATCCCTTAAGGTCTCGAAACCATCTTAGACCTTCCTACAGAAATTCCGCATCTGTTCGGGTGGATAAGGCTGCGTCCGCAAATTTTTGTTGGGGGTTCGATTGTAAGAGCATAAAGCTCGATTTCAATGAATGTTTCAGAGATTGTACTGCGCACAACCCCTTTGAATTTCGCCAGCATGGTTCCACTGTTAAGTGGGAACTTAGAAAAAATAACCACTTCTCCAGTTAGCATCAGATTTCAATGAAATCGCGTTACCCATTGTTACGTCTTCAGTTTGCATTCGATTTCAACGAAACCATGAAGGAGCACTGATAACGTCCAAAGTTGAAATGCATTATGTATGAACGGTATTCTCAGTGGTTTTGGTTGTCGGGGCTAGACGAAACGTGAATTTCACGGCCGCCAGAGCACACAAAAAGTTCCTTTAATGGTCATGATTAATACAATTTACATCCAAGTATGATGCAATTTTCAGAATTTGTGCGTTTTGTCCTTTAAAAGTGTTATCCCTAGCGATGAATCACATCTGCATTTGTACAAACGAGAAATCAGTGCCCTAACATAAAATTCTTTCAAATAGCTCAATGTCGGTGTATTATTTCCAACAATAAGCCTTTGTAATCGTGTAGCAAAATACCGGAGGTTCAAAAATGATGAACCTCTGTGAATTAATCTGAAACGCATTTGAATCTTTAGCATTTAAAAAAATCTATTTGATTAAATTGAAGTTTGTTAACATATTCAACCACTTTATCAGTGGTGTTCGAAGATTTGTGTAAGCATTTCATGAAGAATTCTATATTTATTATGGTAAACCCAACGTAAGAGTCTAGATGATTTGGCTTGCAAGTCTACCCGGCTGAACTGGTTGCACTTATTGATGCTATGAAATATGGAGCGAATCGTGGAAGTTAACCAGCTTCATTCGGATCCATCCAGAGGGTGCTTAATCCTATTACCTGACTAGCTAAAAGCACTTCGCATTAATTAATTCAGTCTGAAATTTAAGCTCTTTCAACAGCAAAACCCTTAAACCGGTTTTATTTACAATTACGATTTATTTGTTTATTTCAACTCTTGAATGTAATCCTTAGCTGACTGAAAGTGATGCATCGATTATACTCTCATCTCTGGGCCGTGGGTGATTTTTAATAGAACTATTTCAAGCTTTGGTCCGGTAGATTTAAGGAATAGTCTAGGACGACATTAAGTAGGCCGAGTATAAAGAGAAGATGGACAACGATGAAGGGGTTTAGAAATGCCTTTTACTGAATGGTGATAAAGTACTCGGACTTCGAAAACTGATATATTTTTCTGTCAACGGGTACTTTTTCCCCATGAATTCTAGCAAAATCAACAATTGTACAGCAGTATCTTGCTTCCTAACAACATCTCATTCAGTATTTGTGTAAAGAAGGAGTAATGGTCAAAATTAGACAAAATCATGGAGTGAGTGATCATATTGAGGATATATATAATTGTAACGACGTTTAACATCCTATGAACTCAATCAGTCAATCAATCAATAATTGTTATTCATGAAATATTGCATAGGTATAAATTACAAATATATAAATTGCCGAACAAATATTGCCCGTCAAAGGCTAAGCCCGTAACGACGGGTCAAGAGCAGTAACCCAACTTTATCTATACACAGGGGCTAATAAAAAGAGCAGACATAAAATCATAAAAATATAATAATAGTAAACAAAATGCACATATTTCTATGTACAAATACATTTGGAGGGGTGGTGTATCTGAAATGGTTTAGGATCATTAAGAGTTTTTCGGTGTTTATGTCATTACCTCTTGAAAACCACACTTGAATCGTATTTAGCCGGCTCTTACACTCTTGTTAACTTGAGCGACTTCATATCATAGTTATCAAAGTGACTTCACTTTCCTAACTAAGTAGTGGCAAAACAGCATATTTTGTGATATTGTTGTCTACCCGCGAAACCTCAACCTTTATTCATTTGATTGATTCACTATATCGACGAATTGGAATTGAATTACATATTTCCATACTCGTTCATTGGGCATGTACGCATTCATTTGAAATTAGCCTCTATCAGTTAACTGCACAACCGTTTATATCTTCCTAGGGTTCACCTTAACAATACATGACAGGTATACTCTTCATCATCAAAAGAACTGAAACAAGCTTCAGGGAAATCAAATGTTTGAGCACTCTAGTCCTATATTCAAGCTTCGAACTTTCAGAAGGAAACTTCAACTCTTCAGTTAATTTATTATGGAGCACATGGAGAATATAATGGGGAGTCTTTGATTTCAGGACTAAGAGGAGTTACAGTATTTCCTGCCGATTTAAAACGTGTAAAATAATCATGACTTGAGGAAGTATTATTTAGCGAAGGGACCTTATGGTAGTAAAATAGCAGAATCTTTAAGAAGAGGTGACGTAAGGAAAATAACTTCGAATCATTGAAAACTAAACCATCAAACTGTTAGACTGATGTCTATAAGGACTACGCGTTCTGCTTGTACAGGAGTAGAAAGCAGGCAGTAGATACATCGATGAAAAGATGAAAACATATTGTACTCTGTTTTGGAATAACATATTACTAACCTGAAATGCTTTGTTCAGTGAGTTGAGGCCCTTTTTCTTAATGAGGAGTACAGATGAGAAGAAACGTGAGGTAGTAATAATTTACCCATCCTTTTGAAAGATTTCTTGCCTCTTGAAGCCCACTACCCAGTCAATGTGGAAAACCATTAAGGTACGTCTTTCTCCTCTCACAGTAGTGTTGACCGAGTGGTTGGCTTTTTATGAGAGGGTTCGTCGACCCTCTGAGACGCGGATGGGATATGATGTTGCTATCAAACACATGTCTCTACTTAGTGAATGCATGGATCAATTGGACAATGCCTTGCGTGACCGTCTAGTGAGTAGATTGAGAGATGAATTTGTAACTTGCCGTTTGCTGGACAAAAGTGATATCACTTTTGATGAGTATGAATTTCGGTCGTTATAGATCAGGCTGCAAACTCTAAGAGCGTGGTAATGACGTGTTACTCCAGCTGTCCTCGTCGATTCCTCCTAGGATAATGAAAAATTGGATGTCAACTGTACATTGGATCCAGTCCCCTAAGAAAAACGCTGCAAATTCTTTCACTGGGGTTTATTAATCTCATTCATTTGGCTTGCATTCATAATTGGAATTGCTACTAAGCTTTGGAGTGTGCGTGTTTCACAGGTGGATAAAGCGATTATTGAATTTCAGGAGGCACACAAATATGATCAACTGATCAATCCAAATAGGTATTTTGGTTGAGAACCAATTCACGTGCTCTATGCATATCTCCTGATATTAGCACGTGTTACAATAAACTGGTTGGTTGCAAAGGTTCATTATTGGTAATGATAAACCCAAATGAGCCTTTGGTGGGTTGTTGAAGGAGGAAAGCGGGGCTTTCGAGGGGTTGCGAGGAGGACACGTTGGCTTCACAGGAGTCAAGAGGATTCTAGCGGAGGAGAAGGGTGAACCTATTAGTGTAGTGCCGCGACTTCTGAAGCGCTCTGGCGGGAATTGTGAAGCAACATTGAAAAAAAGTGGGTCGAGAAAGGAAGCTTCGTCGTTAAATATTGCAGCATCTCGTCAGCGATGCCCTTCCCACCTTTCACCTTTTCCTTCGTAACAGCGAAAAGTCCGACATTCGCTGCCGGGGTCGCAGCAAAGATTATCCGTCCACTTCAGTTTTCATCCCTTCTAATCCCTTCCCGGGATGAGACTTCCCTCCCGCTCGGTTCCTAAGCGGACCACACCCGCCTGTCACACGGTGTCCCGCTTGTCGCCCTCGTCCTACCTCGTAGTTTCCAGGCCTTTCCCTCAGCCGCCCAGATCTCTCTACTCTTCACTCTGCCGTTCCCTTCTGTTTACTTTTAGTCATTAGAAAGAGTCTTCACGACTTCACTTGAGGCTTTCTGGACCTCAAGCAATCAGAGCTTGCTCTCCTTTTGTTCTTCATTAGGAAGTTCTTTATTTCACGCTCTCACTAGTGGATCTATTTTTAACCGATTAGAACTTGGAAAAACCATGTTGTCTCCGTGCAATGCAGAGGCTTCAAAAGGTTGAAGGATGACAGCAATGACAGGAATTATCATCATGGATAATTGTGAAATAATTCATCAATTTAAAATCCGAGTTTCCCTATAGGTAGCGGAAGAAGCGTTATTTTCACTTTCGGAAGCTGTGTGTGAGTCTCTCAGTCCATTGTACGTTTTTAAAACCATTTTAACAAGCTTTATACTCACTCATTTCAGTTCTATGCAACTTTGATGCCATTTTCCATTAATAAAAGGGAAAGGTAGGAATCTCATTGTTCAGAAATCAGCATTTTACGGTCTATTTTGCAACCAAACCAAACCATTACGCAATTTTTTCTTAGGGCCTAGTCATCAGATCACACTCAAACTGGGAAAACACGATCAAATCATCCTTTATCAATGTCAACTCGATCCTATCATAAATATTTTCTGTACATGCGTGCAAATGTACAGAACCCTCAATTAGGTTGAGGATGATCCCCAATCGAAAAAAAGGATTTATTGAGTTGGTTGTTAGAAATTTATGAGGAAATCACCTGAAGAGCGTCTTACCAGCATTTTGTGAAAAGCTACAAAAATTCGTAGGGATAAACTGCCCAACCATGTGAATTCCAACAAAATTGAATGGACAGACTTAATGGTCAAAATCAGCCTTTATGATGATCTAATGTTAGTTTTTAGTTGCTATTTAGTAAATATTAGTTGATTGTTAAATGAACAGGACTTTTCTCTACTCCTCAAGTATAATCAAAATGCTTAGTTATACTGATAAAATGGACTCAGACAGGTGGTCCAGGATGCTTCTTATGTAGGTTCAAGAATGAATTAAATGCAGAAGTATCTTTTCACCTTCCGCATTATAATTAGAAGAAAAGCTTCCCGATCAGTAGCTATTACTATTCAAATGCGTCTCACGAGGTTTAGCTGTTTTTACAGGGGCGTAGAGTTCGTGAAATTCCCGCGAAATACCTAGATAATCACGGATGTTCTCACTTGTTTCTATCGAGCTGTTATAGACGAGAATCTGACGACGGAAAAATCCTCGGGTTTGGTACGACCAAATCTAATTACTCCCTCAGGGGCTTTTCCCCCCTCCACTCGCCCTGTCACCCCATCGCGGGTCGTTGTCCCTTCGCCACTGATGATACGGTTTGCGAAGAACACGGATTTCCTTCATAGCTGGCCCGTTTCATTCTTTCCCTTACAATCTACCAATCGGCAGTTATAAAATGAGGAGATTACTTTCAAAAGCGGACATATCAATTTTCAAAAATTTGTCAGGAAAATTTTGAATCTCTAATCGACACATCGACATTTTCATAATGGACACGTTCCGTTTCGGTGCTGAACTGTGGACGTGTTCCCTTTTGAAACCATTTTCAAGTTCAGCTTCAATAATACGTTATCGGATGAAATATTATTTTTATCACAAAAATTTAGGATACCACCTGACCTTACATACAGCTTCAAACCAAAAAATTCTTGTCAAAATCGGAAGTAGGGAAGACTTGAAAAAAAAAAAACAAAAAACGAACGTAGACATCTCAAAATTTGAAAAAAAAATACGCATAAAATCCACGAAATTGTGAAGTAAAAAGTAGACGGAAAACTGGTACCCACAAAATCCCATAACTTGAAAACATTGTGTAGAGTGCCTCTCTCATTCAAAAAACTTAAAACCGCAAAATTAACGAGAATGAGTGTCACCGAGGACGTAATAAAAGGATAACAGTAATGATATTCTAGAGCACAACAAACACACGGCGTGCCCAAGAGCAATCGTGCTCCCATCTATGGATTAAGTTGAGCATGTTCTGCAGACAGGTTTTGTCCGATTGTTGCTGCCGTAATACAAAATATTTATAAAATTTAATTTTGGGAGTACCTAAATGACCATAGAACTAGAGTCGAGTGGGGAGTGGGAAACCGGTTAGTAGGCTCTTGATAGATGTTGTGCATTAGATGTTTGAGCACAAGTAGCTGTTTATCAACGAGCGATTTTTTGTGAGGACTTTCATGCGGCATGATCCTCAAAATTCCAAAAAATTGGTCAATGATCAGATGTAAATTGTTGAAATAATCCGAATTGCAAGTATTTCACAGATGCAAAAGTGCAGAAAATGATACAATTCATAAATGAAATTCATTTGACCTTATTTGTGTTTCGAGATATTATCGTTTTAAGGTGTAATGTTTAGACGTACACATTGAATCCTAATAATCCATAAGCTCTTAGGTTTTAACTCGAATGATCCCAAAAACCGTGATTGAAATGAATCGGGAAGCGTTGTAGTTGAACGTGAACCGTACGTTGAACGGGCAGTGTTGAATCTACGAGTTGGACTAGAATGCATGCATTCACAAGAAAACTAGTTTGTGCACAGAATTGAATAATCGAGATTGTTTCGGTCCAATATTATCAGTACATATTTCGAGGAGAAATCGAAATGTTGAAGTTTTTAATTTCTGACAAATTTAAGACGGAGTGGCGGAGATGTCATTTATAATCTGGTTAACAGCATCTGGTACCCTTAATAGTGCATTATGTGCAGTTATCATGGGATACCTTTCTAAAACGTCCGAGTTTGAGGTCACCGATCGCCGCTTCGGATGAACGGTAGAAACGTTCAGTTCAACTTTTCGATAGAGTCAAGGAATTCATACTCTCTTGTTTATAAAGAGACCCGTCACAAACTTTGGTTAAGTAAACAGTTCTTCCGCTACTTCCGATATACCAGGAAGCAAAGATGTTATAATCCAACGTCAATCCTCGAAGTTAGCGTGACTCTTTTAGAGAACGACCGTTTATTCATTGACGTAAAAAAATTTAAAACAATTTCACGCGACATTCAGACAATTTATTCGAACTGATTCGAATCGTTACTTCCTCAACGACTGTCGAGCTAGTTGAGGAGTCCACCCTTCACCTCCCTTTCGACTCCTTATTCATTCCTTTTTTTTTCTTCAATTTCCCTTCTACCATCTCGGTCTGATATTTGAATAATCGATGTCCTCATTGTGATTCTCCCTTCGGAAACGCTGATCCGGTATCTTCAAACCTCCGGCTTTCGATCCTTAGTGATATGATGTATATACCAGAGATGTACCATCTACTTATTCACATACTATCCGGGCTTAAATTTGCAACTTACATAAATCAAACATTTCTACTTGTTCAGGTAAGGCTTCGCACCACAATTTATCTTGGGATGGTGTGATACTCAAGTTACGGTAAATGTAGACTGTTCCTTATTGTTGTTGATCATAATACTGCACCTCACTACCAAGGTCTACAAGATTCTTAAATTCGGCAGACCCGCCAACCTAGCTAAGGATTTTGGCTTTTTCGCAGAAGTTTACACCATAAACATGCTTTTGGTTCCACAACATCGAACGATACTTTTTGAGCGGTCCTTCGTAGCCCAGGGATCAAAACTATACAATAAGCACCCAGAGCTTTTTGAAGTAGAACAGACCATGGTAACTTTCAAAAACAAATTCGATAAGATGCTATTAGAATAATAGAAGGACTAAGAAGTGAAAAATTGATTTTTTTTCAGATTCCATTTTGTACATACTTTGTATGTTATTATAATTGAGTTTTAGATCTCTATAGTAAGAAGATTATTTGTTCATAAAGCTCCAGGGGAGGTGGGAGAGAGGCCCACCTGGCCCTAATCTCTCCCTGGTGATTAAACAAACACATTCAATCAATCAATCAACGATCTAAACCACTGTTTTTCTAGTTTTACATTTTTTGATCTATTTGTTTTAACAATAATAGCTTTTGTATTTCATTCTAGTAGGAAGTTTCATTATTCGGTCCTCCATGAACTGTCCTCCACATACTAGATATTATTTACATCAGTAGCAGGTTTGGCTTCAGAGGTTTTTTTGTCACAGCGCAATCACAATTTCGTCCTTCGCTGTTAAATCTCTTGAGTTTGGATTCCTTAGAGGAGATGCCCTCCTGCTATTCAGCACCAATTATTCTACGAAGTGAGCGAATCAAGAATGAACGCTTGTAGTTTGGGGTTGGTTGTAACGGTACCTCTCCAGAACTCGATATCAGTAGATCAGCTTGTGATGGAAATGGTTAGTTGGCCCTTCGCGATTTTAGAATCCGTCGCCTTGGGAGATGAATCAGACGTTTTCAAGCGTCTGGGTCGTCTTCTGAGCGTGGCGGAGCATTATTACCGCATCCAACTCACTGGAAGGGGCAACTATACCACTCCATCACCTCACAAGCTTTCCGTTATCAAGCCTCGTAAACCTTAATTTTTCCAGTAGAAGCAGTTTTTATTGATCTATCAATCTCACGTCTGCCACTGGTTATCATCCCACCCTAATACAAGAAGTTTCTATTCAAATGGATTCAGTTTTTAAGTGGAAGTAAAAGCCAATGAACAAGCGGTATTCAAAATGGGCCTCAGAGAATTTAAATCTGAATTATTAACCGTTATATTGTAATTCGTAGTAAGGTTTGATGGTATTGTCAATAACCAATGAGGATAAATCGTAGGAGCAACTTTATAGGTTTTAGGTACGTCAAAATATCAAAAACTTTTGCGTTTCGGCCTCTACTCGAACACACGTGCTTGAGTCAACCAACTCGGTTTTCCTTTGTCACACAAAGCCAACCTTTCAAGTGGTAAAAGGAAAGTTTTTGATAGGGATTGATAGATTCCAGTTGGTTCGAGTTGTTCCCCAGAATCCCAACGGTGGGAGGCCAATGAGGTTTCCAACATCTCCCCCTCTTAGCTCTGATCTTTGACATTTGATCCCTTTGGTCAACGTGTTTTTTTTTCGAACCACACGTCAATAACGTCTAAATACCACAAGGCTATAAAAAAACCTTCCTCTCCCTCCCTCTCTCGCATTCACTCTCCACCCCTCTACTTCAAATAATGTTTCCGAACGGTTGCAACAAATATTTGAAGAGTTGTAAATTGGATGGAGTTTCAAAGCCATTACCGAGTTATATGCACCAGTTTGTTCGGTGCGCTTTTAAACGGGAGAAGCGCCAGCCATAGCCAACTTTGTCCCTGACAGAATGAATTATTTGTTTAATGTTAGAGGGGATGATCGTTTGACCCAAAAAGTATTCGATCGACCCACAGACCCACGTTGTAGTCGTGCCGGTGTTTTTTAATGAAGGCGAATTCGTTTTCCTTGAAAATCAGCAGTGATTTAGACTGAAAGGACAGAGTCTGATTAATGAAGTTTCGCCTAGAGCAGTTGAAATAACTGTCAACGATCAGAAAATAGCTTTCTTTTGTATCCGACTCAATGCATCGAGAACACTGGAGGTCATGCAATTAACTGAAAACTGAATTTCAGCTTCAAATGCTGGAGTCAACTTGGAGTGCAGGCCCAGTGGCATGACCATGATAGCAATATCTGTATACTTCTTGGAATTCGGTCAATCTATGATGCTCACAATGTGTTGCCCTTCAAAACCATTCGTTCGTTGTTAGTTTCTTTTGGAAAACGAACTTCGTTTGAACTGATTTAAAGAAATCGCCGTTCTGAGGAGGGATAACGTCTGGTGGGAGATACTTATTTAATTATTTTTTAAAATTATGGAGCATTCTTTCACATTTTCCAAATTAAACCAGAGAGACCTATGTGTTACAGCATTTGGAGTAAAGAGAAAAAGTCAGCGAACAAGTTTGATTATTGGAAAGAAAATGTGTATCTAACACATGCAGGCAATATTTCAAACAATTGATATCTTCTGTTTGTGCTGATCTTTTCTGAAGTAAAATTTTTCCATTCTATTGATCTAACATTCGTCTTTTTACTCAGCCTGAGTTCAATTAAACAAGTTGTTAAACCAAGGCCACTTTGTGTGAATTGAATAGTTTTTAAATAAACATGTAGTGCAGATCATAAAAAGTTTTGGATTTCTAACAGAATCGAATGTAAAACACGGAAATATATTCCAAAAGTGTGGTCTAGATATGCAAGAATGTTTTAGAATGAATTTCATGTTTTGTGTTCTATATGAGATCGTTACTGACACTTAAGAAGTACTTCATTGGAAAATTATTCACCGTAGTGTTCCTACTGACCATAGCTCTACTGCCCTCAGCAGGCTCAACATTGAAATATTAGCTTGCCCTGGGTACGCAAAGGGTTGGCAACTATTCATTCATCGCAACTGGAGGTCGGGAGGTGGATTCGAACTTGTTAGGACTAATCAAAGCCAACGTCTTCCTTTGAAAGGGCGGCGGTCGCCGGGACTAACAACTGGTTTGGTTTTCCTCGAGAAGTTAATTAGCCCTCAGGCCTTCCAAGTTCGCCTCACTTTGGGCTTCGAAATCCCTAGAAGCGACTACTTGCTCAACACCCTTTACAGACGTTTCTCCGACCTCGGCTGTTTACCCGAATTTCCCGCTAATCCTCAGTCCCCCCATCGAAATCTGCTCAACGAATCATAATGAGACTCAAAACCCGCATCATTGAGTTCTCTAAAGGTTTCCACAAACTTTCAATAAAGCTGGGACGGAAAAAAGTGCAACAAGTAGTCTCAACAACTTTGATGGACTAACGGATTGCAGTTCTGTGACGTGGGGCAATTTTTGATAATTCTATTCTAAACTGCTCGAACTCAATGGACTCTTTTAGTACAGGGGTTTCCAAACTATCTGCCCCAAGGGCCGTATCATAATGTGGAGGTGGTGGGGCGGGCCAACAGGGGGGTTTTGGGGGCTAGTCCCCTTGCAAAAGCGGGGCCCTCCCTCGGAAATTTTTGAAAATTGGCCACTCGAAAACAGTGTTTTTAAGCACTCCTGGACGAGTTTGACAAATTCAAAATTAGGCCTAATGTAGGAACCAAAACTTTGGACGAGCCCAACCTTCGCGCCTGGCGGAGGGGAGTACGGATAGCTGACTTTTCTTTCTGTTCTGGCGATAGCCTAATTTTGTCCATTGGTGTCCGCTGGCCGTAGTTCGGAGACCCCTGCTTTAGTATATAACAGTAACATAAAACGTGTTCATTGGTAACTGCGAAGGTAAACCTGGGCAGCCAAAAAATCAAAACAGACCAGTTGTTATCGCAATCGTTTCTGCTGAACTCATTAATAGCAACGGTAGAAGCAGATTCAAAGCTGATTTTGGTGATTACAATAATGTGTTGTTCCTTTGTTCATATTGCAGTGAAGGTCAGCTGGCTTTTCGGAAACTGATTCAGTCAATTTAAGAAATGTGCTTATTCAAGTTATGGCAATATGGAAAGTTTCAGTAGTTGCTTCTTTTCAATTGTTGAATCCATAACCTTCATACAATTTTAACAAGCACATAACGCTGACCATAACGCTTTACTTCCAAAGATGGAACCCCTCGACAGAGTCTGCCCTTACATTTAACTTTCACCATTTGTTGTAATTTTGTGTTTTATTAACCATTTCCCTAGTCTCATGAGTGGTTTCCGTTGAAAGCAATTCTTCTTAACATTTGAGGCGGTCCGTGCCAAAGGGGCGAACGTAGAAAAGCGGAGTACCTTCCGTAATGCCTAATCTAGCAAGCAACAAAAAAGTGTATTGTGTGCAAAATACAGATAGGTATAGAACAAAAACATGCCTAAATAAAGAAGAATATGAATCAGAAATAGTCTATAATATCATCTTCCTCATCTTCTTGTAAATTTTTAGCTAAGTCGGAGGCTGCAGTTGTTTCAGTCCATTGATTTTCCAAAATGACTAGAAAGTAGTCGTTCCAAGGCGTAGGTATATACTCCGTTAGGGGTTTGAGGTCTTCTTGTTTTGCAGTTGCATAAATCAAACCATTTTAGCATTGATAGGAGCAGTCTAGATAAATCATGACTTTACAAATAAAATTTTAGGCTATCATAGATCTGTCCATAGATATGCTCTTTTCCTATTGGAAGTTTCTCCGCAATTTTTGCCTCCAAGTTGTATCCCGTATGGATAAAAAAATCCAGATTTATAGTTTTCAGTAAATTGAAAAGTCTTTCCGTTTCGAATTTCGTTCCTGAAAGTGTTGTTTTGTTATGGTTTTTTGAAGTGCTGCAAATTTTTTTTTCACCATTTCTTGTTTTAATTTGATGACCTTGGAGGATTCCTCCTTCGAACATTTTCAATGTCCAGTTTATAGTGATCACGTGAAAACACAAGAACGTTTCTGTCTGTTGTTTCTATGTTCCTGAAGTCCCAATTACATGGGAGGTACGCAAATATAGCAAAAATGAGGTGTGCTAATTCTGTGGGTTAGGTGGGGAGCGGCGTTGTTTGCCATTCTGGTTCGCACTAAAATCGACGTCACTCCGTTCTTGTGAGGTTCTTCCCTGTTTTCGGGGGCAAAAAGGCGAATATATTCCTTGGCTACAGAGGTTTTTGATTAACCTTCAGGTTTCTTATGGATTTTAAAACCCACCGTTGATGATTTCGCAGATTCAAACGGAACGGAACAGATGAGTGTTGTGTAAGCGGGCACTTGTTTAGACAAACGAGTGACAATTGAACACACGTGATGATGAGCAGTAAGAAGAGCTCATTTAGGCACGTGTAGACACTTTATAACAGATTGTGAACTCCGTCTCCGACTGTCGATTAACTCAACCTTCAAGATTGACCTTGAAACCTGCTATTGACACACGACCTAATACACTCTTACTTGTGGCTTGCCTGGTCTCCCCTCAGGCCTTAACGATTTATTGGTCTGGAAGTTGGGGAGAACTTTGTCTTCACCTAATTCGTGACATTGTACTCTTTAATTTATCAGAAAAAGTAAAAGGGTTGGAAATAATGGCAATGAATGGAAAATATACATTCAAGTAAATGTATAATGTGCTGTTCATATCTTTCATACAATGTTAGTGTTCCTTTTATTTCGGTTTACTTTTGTATGTTTGTTCAAGTATATTTAAAAAAAATTAAATTCAGCATGATCCTCGAAATCGTACCTACCCAGTACCTATAAACTAAACATAATACATTCTTAACAAGAATCAAGGAAAAAGTAAGAAGCAAGTGAACAAATAAATTCAGCTAAAAATTTATTACCCACGACAAAGCAAATAGAGTTCATTTAGTATGTCTAAATCTGAAAAAGCCACTTGGAAGACGTTCGTTGAAAATTTTCATTGAGAACTTAAGTGCAAGCAATGTAGTGGGTGTTCATCGCTGAAGCCATTCAGTCACTTCTGAACTGTAAAACACGCAGGAGAATAATTGGTTGTTTGTGTCAAAAGAGCGTTTGATACGAATACATTCATTAGCCTCATTCCATCGCCGAAGGTTGTCTGATGTATTCGCGACGACCTACCTCACAGGATTTTCCGTTTCGGCCCATTTCTCTAACCTAGCATTGGTTCACTGACCCTATAAATATTATGAAATATGCATACGATGGCAAACAATGATTGAGAAAAGAAGGCGTCACTCTCATTGGCATCTTGTCATATCATACATTATTCCATCTCTATTTGAACAGAAAAACATAACTTACTTTCAGTAAATATCGACAAATACAGTAATTACTTGACCCTCTTCTTCACTCCTTAGTATCATTTTCAAAATTCTTATATTTTTGAGACAGTGGTAGTCCATCAAAATTGAGTTGTTGTACCAAACTACACCATTTTCAATAGTATTTAGGGAAACATCAGGAATAACGAGAACCATCCTTATCGAAATGACAGGAAATGGAAAACAATTTCTAAAACAAACCAAATCACAGAATCATATCTTTCCTGTAGCGAAACAAGGAAGAAACGTTTACTATCACGTGGATGTTCGTATCCATTCCATTTGATTTTGGTTTATTATTTTCGATACTATCATTTGTAACGAAATCGAAGGGTAGAGTCGAAATCTGGAATGTCCGCCCGCCGTGCGACTCCCACCGACTGCCGAACGGGTCATGAAAGGCCTGAAATGTTTGTAAAAAATCTTCCATTCTCACATTGGGGTCAAATTCTCCCTCACTTCTGGCCTATAAGCAAGTGGGGTGTCATTTCGTAGTAATTTTGGATGCAAAATTGATTCGGATAGGTTCAAACCAGTGAAACTTGAACCATAGCAAATAAATGCATTTTTCAGCCTAAAAGCGAATTCCAACCTCACTATGACACAAGCAATCACGCATCATTAAAAAAAAAGAAACCCTTGCGTTAGAATCTGCAGGGTTTTAATTTCAGTGTGTGTTGTAGCTAAATATTTAATTGTTTTGAGTTTTTTTTCAAACAGTGCTTTGTACTACTCGTTTCCATAAAATGCTGGATCTGAAATGAGGCGTGTTGGAAAAAATTTGAAACGAATCGAGAGATCGGCTTCTAGGAAGAATTTTATTCAAATTGCTCCTCAACTCTTCATGGCCAATCTTGCTGATAATTTGTATAAAATTAGTTTCATTTTATCACATTTAAATAAGAGGGGTGCCACGAGTTTTCCTGGTAGGATCTCTGAGAAAATGAACAGCAGTCCTGCTGAAGTATCATATATCTGATCGAATTATTTGAAAGGGAATGTCCGCCTCCCAAAAAAAAAAACACCATCAGAAGAAAGGAAGTGTCGAACAAATGGAAATGCATCGTCTCGAATTGGAGACAAACTAGCTTTTTCCCAGAAGAATGCCTTAAACAAAACAGATAGTAAGGCGCCAGAGGTGAAGGGATAGTATTTCTGAGCGGAATGGCTCGATACCTGCTTCATTATTGATAGGCGGGGAGGTTGAGCTAAGACCTGCCTTCGCCATTCAAGGCCGACATCCATCGATTTATTGTCGTCGTATGTGATTTCCCGGAGGCCTCAGCGAACCAATTTTCCATTGCGAGGTGCCAGCATTTCGTCAGAAGATCCGGCCAGTGTATGAACTTTTCTATTATTTATACCTAATGTTGACACAATAAGCGGGCATAACGGAAGTCAGATAGTGACCTCGTGATCTTATTTACATGCCAAGAGTTCTACGTCCAAGAATCAGCTTGCTAGCCTCTAATATGAACCCCAGAAATCTACAACCTAGAACCGATTTCTTCGCTGGGATGCAAGTATAGTGCAATTTCTTTTCTTCATTTCCAATCCCATGATGTATTGTTTCAAAAACTTTCCCTAGCAACTTATCAAAAAAGATGAAAACCAGAAAGTGAGGAATAATTATTTGAAACACTTGATTATGAAATGCGGAAAATACAGTTTATTCAAGACACCTTAACGGTTTGCGATTTTCACTGGGGTCTTTTCACGAGGCGATGCAGGTTTCAGTATTTTCCCAAGTAGGCGGAAGACTACTTGTCCGTACTGCCAACCCTTGAATACGATAACGCGATTGCTCCTTTGATGGAGCCGCCTGGAAGTTTTAATGAGAAATTACGATGTGGGTTCGGTAAATGAATTAAACAAACAACTATTGGCGGTACTCCACGATATACTTTTTTCAATGTTGGCAAACTTTGTTATTACTCTCGAAGCCAAGAAAATGAATATTGAAAATTGCTTTCTGTCCGTCAGTTTAGTTGCGTTCATATAATCCGAAGCCATACTGCACCCTTGGCCGTAAAATTCTTGAAACGCTCAAACTTTCCACAATTTATATCAAATTATGAGGGAATTTTCCAGACCATTTGCTGTTTACCATACAAGGAAATTTTGTTATGCCGCTATCAACGGTGAACACACAACTAATGAGGAAGCCAAAATATTGTGATTCACAATGTGAATTTCACACACATTTTCCGTCTGATTGTTCGCAACTTTTCCAAACGTCTGAATTTGAAAAGTTGAAATGTCTTCAGTTGGGTAGGTCATTATGAGCTCTTACTTTCCCAACGGTCCGAAGGGAAAAGATAATCCCCAAAAGATGAGTATGGATTGAAACTAATTCATGTCTGAATCAGGGAAACACTTTTCTGTCACTTTGTTAGTTACGGCAATAATTCAGAGAAGGTGAAAAAGCGTAATTTTTTTATTAATTCTTTTTGGTTTATTATTTAATAATAAACCATTGTAATCGCTCTGAAAAAAAAAAAAAAAAAAAAAATTGTAACCCCTCTGAAAATTTCATGGTTTACGTTTCGAAGGGTGTAGAATCCGAATCGCATAAACAAAATTTCCCCCAAACGGCTGGAGCAAAATATATGAAATTTTCAGGAAAAATCAATATTGGTCCGACAACGACCCAATTCTTTAGCCAGCACTCTCACTCAATTTATTGTGCCCTTTAAGGGTTGTCGAAGTTTTGTAAAATCCCTAAAAACCTCAAAAAAGTCAAGGCGGCCTAAATTTCGACTCTTCTTGAAGAACGTAGCACGAGGAATCGAATGAGCCCCTCCCCAGGTCCGTAGGTCAAACCATTCCAGATGTATGGCCCGATTTATGGTGCCAACATTTGCGTTATTTTGGTTTATTATTGTTTTCGTTTTGATAGCAGTAACCTAGTGACGTAGTGATGTAGTGATGTAATTATGTGGATACTGGAGTGAACTCCTAAAAGGCTTTGTAGCCGATACACGGGGTGAAGCATTCTGATACGCATGAAATGCTGCAAATTCTTTCAATGGGGTTTATTATTCAATTGGCTTGCGTTCATGATTTGAATTTCTACTAAGCTTAGGAGTGTGCGTGTTTCACAGGTGATAGAATGATTATTGAATTTCAGGAGGCACACAAATATGATCAACTGAACAATCCAAATAAGTATTTTGGTTGAGAACAGATTTACGAGCTCTATGCATATATCCTGAAATTCAATAATCGCTCTATCACCTGTGAAACAGGGACACACCAAAGCTTAGTAGAAATTCAAATCATGAACGCAAGCCAATTGAATAATAAACCCCAGTGAAAGAATTTGCAGCGTTTTTAAATACAATTTATATATATTGATGAAAGTTCCGTTAGTTATTTCTTTTCACCATCATCAACATTAAATTTCGCCCATCCTGTACCAAAATATAGCGTAATTATTGAAAAGAATAGTGCGTAAAACCACCGTCTTTTGTCGGTTGCAATTGTGGTATACCATATGTACGTACCTCATCAAAATATTTAACCCTAACCAAAGAATACGTATTAATCACCAATTAATATTAAATTAATTAAAATAGAACCAAAAATCTCTGGCTGATGGTACAACATCTCTGTTCCGTTGAGCTTATCGAGCCATCCATTAAAGGTGTCTAAGATTCATCAATGGTTATAGTTGTATAACTCAACGATTAAATAGGAGAGTAATTAGTCTCTCGTACTCCGTGTTTTCTTCTTGTTGTGAAATAATGACTCTTCACAAATAAACAATTTAAATTTACTCATATTTGAAAAGGAAGGAAAAAGAATGAAAATAAAACTGGAGCTGTGGATGTTTATAACTTACTAAAAGAAGTAGTATACTGCTCCGCAGTATTTTTTTTTTTTTTTTTTTTGCTTCTCAGTTTGTTCAGCCCACTGTACAAATATTAAAATTGAATGAGTGAGGTAAGAGAGAAAGAGTGGGAGTGAGAGATAAAATAAAAACCACTCTATTGGAAAGGCGAATTCCCAGTTTAATCCGTTTTACTCATTAGAGGTAATTTCTCACCCAAGTTTTTCTCCGAGAGAGAATTTCCCTCGCTAAACACTCTTTAATATCAATTACCGCCGTATTTTAATGTAATCATCTTTGCAAAAGGAATTTCTCGGAGTCCATATAATTTATGAATTCCAAATTAAAATTTCTTTGAAAGCGTCCCGGCTGTTAAGGTTGATCGTAATGCACCAAATTTTATCCCATGTTTTCTGTTTATCTCGTTCTATATTTAAGTGCCTATGTATTCCAAGTTGTCGAATTGAATGTTCTGCCTCGATATTTATGAATTTTGGATTAAATTAAATTAAAATATTGCATTAGAGGCAACAATGTTTTAAAGCATGTTCCCTTCTGAAATTGATTTTGATAGCCGGATATTATTTAAATTTAGTGTATTAATTGTAATATTAAGTGTGATATTGTTCAAAGACCTGCCCGATATTATAATTATTTTATACAATTCAATAATCCAACCAACCAAGCATATGCACTTTTTATTTATCCTCACAATATTTGCCTCGAACCTACTTTCAAAGCCGATCAACATCTCAGCACATCGCCAACGCTTGCGGGTTCCTCGGAAACACGTAGAACTCCAAACGCCAATCTTGCAAACAAAACATACAGTGTTCTGTGGTCTTTTCCAAGTGTCAGATAAACTTTTTGGTTTATAAAGGCGCGTGCTTGGAGGGACCGTGTTATATCTGCTGAACGTTCCAATGGGGTGAATGATGCATGACGTTCCTCAAGTTTGCGCACATTTTATTCCCGTCTCTCTTTAGCAAATCTGAGTACTGTTTTGGTGCTACGGGATACATAAGAAGAGGCGTCAGTGTCAACGACACGGATATCAAATAACGCACCTTTCTGAGGCTCGACACCCTAAATCATCTCGCAAGGCAGGTTGTAGGGAAGTGGCTTTGGATTAATGGTTCGTTTACACAATTCTCAGATGCAGTCGATAGTAGCTCCTCCAAAACATCCCTCACTTCATTGTGTCGTCTCGAGATTAGACCTCCAGTCTTGCAGCTTTGTGCGTCGTTAGGCTACGAGTTCTCAGACGATGATCCGCAGCCTTCACCAGACGTTTTGGCTCCCTGTTGCTTGAGTTTGTATCGCAACGATAAGGTACCTCGAAATTCCTAGGATGACAAGCCGAAATGATGGTGTTTCAGAGGAATCATCGATAGCCACCCTGTGATTTCGATACCCTGTGCATGACCCCTTGACTGTTCTCCCAAAAAATTGGTTCCTTTCCAATTTCAAGATGCAGATAATAATAGTAATTCAAAGAACTTATCTCCCAAATTACAAGACCAATGTTTATGAAACTTGGGTAAAAAATCCTTTAAAAAGGGACCTTGTACCCTCGGAATCACTTCCGATAAACTTAAGGGCCAAAAGTGAAATTTGACACAATGCATAATCTGGAACCAAAAATCATTCGAAACAAGAATAATTTGAAAAAAAAACTTGTAATTGAGTGATATGATTTCAAAGAACCGAATGAGACTAACCGGTTTGTTGTAGGTTTAACCATTCACTTTCTCTGGAGGGTAGAACTTTCGCAAGAAAAAAGAACATCAAGATCAAGGTGAATGAAATCGTGTGTTTACAGTAGAAATTCCCTCATATTTTTTCCCAGAAATTATTTTCCAATTTCCGGTGCGGTGGAATCGATTGATGAGGATGATTGAACTCTCCTCACCTCGAGTCACCTGATGACATTCAACCTTCAAGAGGAAACAATGTAAATAGGCCAATAGGTCCAATCGATATCCGCGAGAGAGCTCGCTGACCGGTGTCATCCCCTCTCCCCCCCCTACCTTCCACGTCATCCATCTCTCCAATCCTCCTCGCTTCCTTTACACTTCGCCCACTCAACCCCTTGATACAGTATTTATAACAACCCCCTCTCTGCCCCAACAACACCTACCATTCTCCTGTACGACATACTCCCACGCACACTGTCTGTACCTCACCATTTCACGCTGTCCTGGCGGAATGATTTTCAATGTCCACGCTTTGTATGCACAATCTGCGCATAATCTCTCTCTCTCTCTCAGTCCTAAACAATCAGGCTGCTGCCACATTTGATCTTAAAAGCGAGGAATTAACAAAACTCCAGCGGGTTCCAAATTCAGCAATTCGATTTGTTATGCGCCTGAGACTGAATGACCACGTCACCACTGTCGGGTCCACGGAAAGGAAGCGAGCGTCCAGTGTCCCCTCCACCTGGCTCAAGGCGGCCTTCCCCCGGGAAATTGAAGACGGCAGGAGTTTTCTTAGGAAGCAGGGAACTGCACAAAATTTAGTCCATGGAAAGCTGCGGTAGAAAACAATTCGCTGTTGTTTCCTACCACATCCACGACTCCTAAGACGAATAGCCCCGTCGTAGTATCCAGTGCTCGAAGCAGTTCGGAACAAGCTGTCTCTCCATCGTTCTCGACGTTAAGGTACCATATGAGGAGAGACTTTAGTTTAGGGTTAATTATTAGATAATTAGGATTAAGACGAAGTTGTTAATTATAGTCTTTATTCAGCTTGATTGCCGACTTTTCCTTAAATACCTAATTGAATCAAACACCCCTAAACTAGCACGACACCACTGCATATAAAAACCGGGGATACTGAAGATCAAAGATCTGGAAAAACTCCAAATTGCATGTACGGTATTCAAAGTTCCGAAATTTAGAAGACCACACTACCTATTCCAAGAATTCAGCTTTATGAGTAATGTACACAACAGAAACACATGAAATCGTGATCATCGATTTGTAACCATAGAGAGGTCTTTCATCGTACAAGGAACAAAGATATATAATGAATTTTATGAATATTTTAAATTGGAATAGCAAACTGGAACTTTTGGCATTAATTTAATGAAGAAACTTTTACAAGAACATTGAGTTTAACTTCATTTTACTTTATTTAATTTCGACTTCAATCTTGAATGGATACTTTGTAATTTTGTTATATTATTATATCGATCGTAGAGGATATTGTTTTTATTTTTATCCAGGGTGGGTGGAAGATAGGGCAATTAGGGCCAATCACTACAGGTAATGGACGCTATGTGTTCGCTTCAGGAGTTGACAATTTTTTTTCTCCAAAATCAAAAACGTTTCTAGATTCTGAGCATATTTAACACCCATCTGTCTGTGTAAATGTAGTGTGCCCGCAGATCTTTGTGACACCCTTCGTTTCTACAGTTTTCATCGGATGTTAATGAAATTTTCATAGAAATTGGCGGATCTGTAGACGGTGCCCCATGTAAGTCATCCCACAGTGGTGGGGCAAGCGTCAAATCCACCAAGCGTCATTTTCTCCGGTTCCACTGGTCTGATCTTGCCCAAATTCGTAGGGTAGCCGGGGAAGCACGGTCTCACACTCTCATCAATTTCAATGTGGTCCTAACATTAGTTGTGCAAGCGCGAACGTGACATCCTTGCTACAAATCTAATTTCTACTGTTTTTGTTCGATTTTTATAAAATTCACACAGAACGTGCTGGTTGGATAGTGGATAGTTCCCTGTGAATTTCCCCGCTCAAAAACTGATACTTCATCCAACGCAAGGGCTTTCAGGTTCTCAGGTTCCACCGGTCGACCTTACTGAAATTTGAAGTACAGTTAGGAATAGCCGATTCGATGATCTCAATTCAGTTTAAACTCGAATATTTATTACTTCGCTTTGTTCGAATTTCGTACTTATTGAAATTGTATTCGCTATAAATTTGGTTCTGAGAAGCATATGTTCGACAAGTTTCCAAATTATGGATCTTTTACGATGTTTCACCGCATTTCAATGGACTATACATTCTTGATACCGATAAAACTATTTGATACATCTGCTCGACAGACTTTTTTACTTTCATCCTGGGGATGATTCCTGGATTTATTTTGGATTTTAGTAACAATATCCCTTCTGGATTCCTTCAATGCCTTACCATCGACCAGCACGGTTCATAGGACTGTAAGTTTGTCAAGTTTACTGGTAGTTGCCGGAGAACTTCATATATTTTCTGAACCCTGAAGAACAATATATATAAATATTTTTTTAATCCCTTTGTTCGCGATGTTTAAAGCCCTCACTCACACCTTATGAAAATCGACTCCTTATAAAAAAACACCATCAGTCAGAGTCAGTTTTGATTAATTACCGCTCAATGAAGGACGCGGGATCCAAAAAAAGGGAATAAAAATGGCGGGAAATAGGAGAGGATGAAACAAGTTTTTTCTCTAAAAAGTGGTACTCGCAGTTGCTTTTGAATACATCCATCTTTTCACGCGAATAGTAGCCGCAATAAAGCGTAACTAATGACTGATCCTAATCAGAAACCGGTAGTGAGTTTATAACAAATCGCTTACTGTTTCCCATATTTTGAAGAGAGAAAAAACTTGATATATTTAAGCATTTAGCGTGACTACAGGCGTTGATAAGCGGTGTGACAAACACGCAATATTGTCGTGTTCGGTCCTACGACAGTGAAAGACATACAATGTAATAGGTACGTGGTTTAAAAGATAAACGGTGGAAAACTCATGTTATGTTGTCAACTGTGTAAATGAAGTGAAAACGAGTTCGAGACATGTTCGTATGATCTATTGACGTAACGTGAGTTGTAAGAAAAATTATTGTGGGTCAGCGTCATGAGCTAATCTCGCTACTTATGTCAAGTACGGTGATAGTTAGAATGTTGACAGATTGTAATTGAGAAAAATCTTTATCAACGTATAACGTGCATGTTTGGACTAACGTGGAAAAGTGCTGATTCTGTTCGAGTATATGTAACGTAGAATAAATTCGTAAATGTACTCACCATCAACTGAGATAGGTTGGGTTCTATATGTCACTTCCTTGTCCTCAGATAAATAGGTTATCTTTATTCATCTGTCAATCCCCCCCCCCCCCCCTCCCATTTCAGCTGACAGGAATTATGTCAGGATTTTTCGGTACAATCAACTTGAGAACTGGAAATGGTAGATTCCCTCATACATATATGTAGATATATCATCATCTGGCACAGAGTTACCATCCAGGTGTACTTGTGCTCACATACATACGTAGAAGCAAAGGCCACCACTGGGATCCTATCAACAGCCATCTCGAGATGTGCACCTTGAATCGCGATATTGAAACATCTTGATGTATCTATTTATTTCAACGATCATATGGCGAGAAGTGTATTGGTAGCATGCTCAGAACCGTAAAACCGAGCGCAATATGATCGCATACGTGAATGCATGAGTATATCCTGTTTATAAACAGATATCCACGTACATCAAGGGTTGAAATGTTTAATTACATGTGGATAATATACTGCCAGATGACTATATGTTGTCTTATATGGGGAAATATACCATTTCATGCTATTAAATTGACTGCACCGCAAAACTTTGTCATTCTTCTGTTCTTTTGGTTTATTATTCTATGATAAACCATTGTAATCGCTCTTGAAAAAAAATTATAACTTACCCTGAAAATTTCATGGTTTACGTTTCAAAGGGTGTAGAATCTAAATCTGCAATAAAAATTTGTCCGTTCGTCCGCCGTACGCACGATTTCTCCCAAACGGCTAGAGCAAAAAATCTGAAATTTTCAGGAAAAATCCATGTTGGTTCGACAACTCCCCAATTCTTTAGCCAGCTCTCTCACTTAATTTAAAGTGCCCTTTAAGGGTTTTCAAAGTTTTGTAAAATCCCTAAAAACCTCAAAAAAAGTCAAGGTGGCCTAAATTTGAACTTTTTTTTGAAGAATTTTCCATGAGGAATCGAAAGAGCCCCTCCCCAGGTCCGTAGCTCAAACCATTCCCGATGTATGGCCCCATTTATGGTGCCAACATTTGCAACCACATTCACTACATCACTAGGTTACTGCAATCAAAACAAACAGAAGAGTTTTTTTTTTTAATCGCAGTAACCTAGTGATGTAGTGAATGTGGATACTGGAGTGAACTCCTAAAAGGGTTTATAGCCGATACACGGGTTGAAGCATTCTGATATGCATGCTCCGCCTCATGAAATTTAAAATTTTCAAATAGAATATTTTTCCATTGTAATCGCTTTTGAAAAAAAAACACTGCAAATTCTTTCACTGGGGTTTATTATTCAATGATTCATGATTTGAATTTCTACTAAGCTTTGGAGTGTGCATTTCAGGGGATATGTATAGAGCACATAGATCGGTTCTCAACCAAAATACCTATTTGGATTGATCAGTTGATCATATTTGTGTGCCTCCTGAAATTCAATAATCGCTCAATCACCTGTGAAACATGCAAACTCCAAAGCTTAGTAGATATTCAAATCATGAATCATTGAATTATAAACCCCGGTGAAAGAATTTACATCGTTTTTTTCAGGTCACTAGAGACGTTTTGTCAGCATGCAAGAAGTTATCATTCCCACATAGTCCCATACAAATTCTATGAAACCCAAATCCCACTAGAAAAGTCTTTTACCGTAATAATAAGGAACCGTTTTAAAGATCTCACATTTATAAGATTTATCCTTTGATTGCAGAGGTGATGTAAAGGAATGATGACTGAGTGGGCTGGGTGCGTGCTGGTGTTGCTGGGCGTGAGCTGGCAGGCGCTAGTGGACTGCAGACCTCACTCTGGGCCCACCTCTGAGAACCCTCACAACCACCAGGTCCCACAAGATCCCTACGTAGTGAAAACCAGGAGCGGCTATATCCGCGGCTTCTCCAGGACAGCTATGGGACGCGATGTAAGTATCTGCTTGTAGAATCCTAGTTCATAAGACCTAACGTTCAAATGATGTTCATTCATGTTATCGATTGGTCTTGGATCCTTCCAAACAACATGGCCGTTACAGTTAAGAGTCTCCGTTCCAGGATTATAACCTTAGCTGTTTAATATTTCAAACCCCAATGGCTAGCCGTTTGGATTCCTTCATCACTGGAGTAACGGAATCTTCAAATCGATGCAAAGTTTGCAGAAACATTTTCACGTGATTGATTAGGAATTTGAGTTCCACGTCTCTTCCTCTGCTTGACTGTCAGAAACTGCTTCTGTTAAATCAATTCCTTGCCTCTGGACGTAATAATTACAATTATTGTACTAAATTAGAGTTCGCTTCCGAATATATTTTCAGGCCCTTTAAGTTTCATTCTTGCCGGATGAACAGTAACTGCAATAGTTCATCATTATAATAATACAGGGGGTTTGCTACTAGAGCGGAAACTTCAGAAATCAATTCAGCAACTGATTTGCAAAAACTTTTACCTCATAGAAATTTTTCTAGTTCTCTCCCTTTCTGCCTATTCTACATCAACCTTTTTTTTCTTATTTTCGATCTTACTTCACCGAATTTGCCATAACTTCCTTAATTTACTAAATAAATAACTTTTACATTATACCGTTGAACACAGCATTGAATTTTCTTTAATTTTCATTCTATACAATTGCCTCCTAAATAACGTCGTACCGTCGTTTTTCCAGCCTGAACTTGAATTTTGTCAACCTTTGGTTTTTTCAACAATTTTCAATGATTTTTTAAAACGAAATCAGCGTTTCGGCATGAGATAATGCCTCTGGAATTGGATGAATTTAAAGGGAATGAACACATTTCTAAAACTCTCCGAATGATTAAAATCAAAAGAAAGGAGAGGGGGGGGGGGGGGAATGGGTTATTCTCAAGCCGTAAAGTAATATCTGATTTTGTAATAATTAAACCTGGATTAGCTTTACTGAATTGTGTCAGGCTATGTTTAAGTAGTTGTGCATTACCGACGATGTGACTTCATCTCCATTCTTCTCAACCAATGGATTTTTCAATTTGGCTGGAACGTAATGAAGAGTTGTAGGAGTACGATTAGATCTGTTGAGGAGATTCTTGGACAACTGTACACCATATTCAAACACTTTTATGATGCTTACCAACATGAGAGAGGTTTACATGGATCTCAATAGTAACGGTTTGATACATTTATCGTGGACGATGGCACAGGAAGAACAAGTTAGCATGACTGTTTCAAATATGTAACAGAGGTGAACTCAATACCAACCAAGCTTCTGAACCCCGCAGCAGCTTACGAAAACTTGTAATAGATTCGTGATACCCATGAATATTTTTGCACTTTTTCAGGTCCACGTGTATTTGGGCGTCCCGTTCGCAAAACCCCCCCTGGGGCCGCTGAGGTTCCGCCGTCCCGTCGCTATGGATCCCTGGTACGGGGTATACGATGCCACAAGCCTACCTAACTCCTGCTACCAGGTAATTTTAAAATTCAATCCATTTCATTTTGTTTTATTTTTTTTAGAAATGAATCATTGTTGAAACCAAGAAATAAAATTGTTTAGGGCTCTGGTAATAATGCGTAATAATGACTGAAGACGCTTCGTGATGTATTCTGACTTCCTAAGGATTTTATACGATCACGCTTATAAACATAATTATGAAGACATAAGTATTTTTTTTTAACTGAACCAAATTCTAAATTGAATTTGGCCATCCCCATGACATCAAATTCAACATTTCCGAGGTTTATTGCACAAGAGAGATTTTTTAGACAAAAGGAAACCAAGGAAAAAATTAAAACAAAAATTCATTGCAATTAATCTCTCCCCTCTATTCTCCTCATTCTGTAATTAAATTAGAAATACGTTTCAAAACAAGACCGAAGTTCTCAATCAAAAGGAAGATAATCATGAAAATCGGCAGTTTAAGCTGTGTGAGCAGAGCTTGAATGGATTTACTGTTACCCCACTTCATCCCCCATCAAATAGAAAATTCGGAATAGCCAAGTTTTGATGTACAAATAAAATGGAATTAGAGTCAAACTACAATTTAAATCAATAAAATCAGATGAAAATATTAAATAAATAACGAATCATCAGTATTACCACTCTATTCATCCGTTCCAAAATGGAAATTGAATGAGCTCAAATATTTTCATACATTAAAGCAAAATCTTAATTGAACAAAAAAGAATGACTTGAATCGGTGAAGAATTCTTGCTTCAGCAGCGGTTGAAAGGATACCCGCTCCATTCCTCCTCCTGTCAGCAAAAGCCAAATTTCCGAGTTTTGTTGCACAAGTGGACCGAAATGGGGATCGAACGCAATAACAATCATAATAAACGATTGTTAATTATCAATAATTATTACAGCTTGATTATTAGCTGTAATTTTTAATCGCGAAAAACACGTTCGTTCGGCAATACCCCCTCCAATTCCACTCTTTCATTGTGAAATTCGAAATTTCCGGAGTTTGTTGCACAACTACGGTGAAATTGGAACAAACCAAAAAAGAATCATCAGAATGGTCTGAAACGGATTTGTATGCAGTTATTTTGTTCTCATATTGAGTTGTAACCACTCCTGAGTCCTAATAGGCATTAAGGCGAAGCCTTGCTTCAGAGAGCAACTGAAAACTGTTGACGACCCAAAACTAATGTTACTGAACAATGCAAAAGTACTAGTTTCAGTGTTACTAATTTTTTCAATGTTTATTTCAACGAAATAAAATTATTTAATGTTATTACACCTTGTGATTTCTTGATACCAGGAGCGTTACGAGTATTTCCCGGGGTTCGAGGGAGAGGAGATGTGGAACCCGAATACGAACATCTCCGAGGACTGCCTTTACCTCAACATATGGGTTCCTCAGCCTATGAAAATGCGCCACCACAACGACCTCAAAGAAGAAACGAAACCTAAGGTAGGTTCAGCCAATTCATTTTATTTAGTACTCAGATTAGTAATTGTTGAGTCGATTTCACAAGTTCCAATGGAAACAGCAAGTCGATTGCTTCAAAACAGCAAATATGGAATGAAGTAATTCCCAGCAATTGATTCATGAAAACCTAATTGAAACCGATTTATTGGAATCATTGAGGTAACGTCCATCCCCCAAAATTGCTGTTACATATTTTCGATTAACCTTCCTACTTTTTCTTAACTACTTCAGCGATTGCGATGAAGACTGCAATACCTGCGTGTAGTTACGAATTATAGCTGATATCCTGAGAGACCCTGGATCTCTAAAATACCGCTGAAACTGAGTTTTAAACACTGTACTCATGAAATAGTTCTTTTCTAGCAGTTCTGATTCCTACATGTATTCCCTTTAATTTTCAACGGGGTTCCGAATATTTCAACTTGGAATTTTACTCTTTTGGTCTACAGTGAGAGCTCTGCCAAAAATAAGTCCTTGTTTTCAATAACAGTTGGTATTTGAGAGATCGCTGTATTTTGTATTATCCGTGGGAGTTTCATAATAAATCGCTTAACTACACGACTTAGAAAATGCCTCTTTGGAATCCGCACAGCTGAGCTGCGCTGCAGGTTAGCTGTTTTAAACCTCACCTTGGTATTTCAATTGGTGTTCTCCTTTATTTAATTTTCCATTACTTATTAATATGTAAAGAGGAGCAGGACCCTCCACTCAAACTTTTTAGTACGCAAAATAGAGAGTCTCTCTCGAGTTTTTGAGAGTCGCAATTTTTCAGATGACCCATGTGATTCGTGATTTTGAGGTATCTTTTGTCGGACTTGATTGATATTAGTAATAATGATTTGGAAAAATACTTGAAAAAACTACCAGAATAACATAGGTATCTATCTATTTATTTCTTAAATACAGCACAATGCGCTTTAATATTACCAATATTGGATATAGTGATATATTTTCAACCAGTTGCACAGGTTGTTAACAATCGTGTTATATACCTGTTGGATTATTCAATCATTTGCTGTAGAATCCAATGCGTTTGAATTGAGGAGCATTCATCGGCGACAGAAGCATTTTTAATGGGTAACTGTTGGGATTCAGTCTCTCGTTGAAGGCGTGAATCAGGACAAAGGTGCTGAGAGCTTGAATCGATCAAAATGCACGAAAAAAAGCCTCTTTGGAAGGCGGCAGAGAGGAGGTCTTGAGAAATACTCTTTACGGGTCGGAGTGGAAATGCTCCGAGAGGCTAGGAGGGAGGGGAGGAGGTCAAATTACCGAAGGAAAAGGGTAGTAGAGAGAAAGACGCTCTTTTGGGAAAGGTCGAAGTTCATTTACCAGATATTACGAGAACGGTGGGTATGGGGAAATGAAGAGATGAGAAAGGAACTAAACGTTAATGAGTTATATTTCACGTTTCATTCCCCAATATTGGCTCAAACAAAAACAACACATACCGAAGAAACGTCTGTACTTCAACGGAGAAATCGAGGGTTTTGCGACGTCAACATGTATTCTACTTTTGTTACTACTTTCAGTACATATGTTTAGGTACACGTCGAGTTAAAAGGGGTCGAGATTAGGTTAGGTAACTCACCTTTGGTCACTGTAGTGAATTCCTTAAGAGAGATTCTACTACTATTTTCACTTTCTCTCCTGAAGGGAGATACTAGCTATGTTTTTACCCCTTTCGGTCTGTTAAGTAAAATAGTGAAATTTGGCGTGTTGAAGGAGTCAGCTCGCAAAGTCGGCGATGCCGGCCGCGTACGACCGAAGCACCGAATTTGCTTGCTGGATAGAGAGAGAGAGAGATGGATGTAGTCCACAAAGTTGTAGTCCACCAGTCTCTCGAGACTGCAGCAAAAAATTTGCTGGCTACGGAGGTAGAGGTTTGTACGAAGAGGCGATACCAGACTCTCGAGACTGCAGCACCCCAGTCGTAAGGGAAGGTCAAACTGACCAGAGTTATTACTCAAAGGCTAGGTTAGGTGAAAAATGAGAACGCAGGGTTTAAGGTTAAAGCTGCTGGGGCTTCCACCGACTGTGTCCTTCCGGCTCGACGGCCGGTTTTAAATTCAGACAGGAATCCCCTTCTACCCTGCTCCCTTCGGAGGAGGGTGGAAGGGACGACGCGACCTGGTCGGCTTGGCCCTTCTTTATTAGGGAATAATTCTGTATACAATAGGTGAAATTCTTCACAGTTACGATAGAAGTTTATCTTGAACTTTACTCAAGGCAATAGTTGCAATGAGATTTTGGAACCACTTGCTGCACCATCCATAGTACGCAACAGCTCTTCGCGGCTCATTTACTTGTTTTCTCCCCCGAAAGCACAGTGTATTGGATATTGATAGTTTCTCCTTCTTGTTTCTTGCGATTGCTGCAGCAAAGGTTATACCTGGACCTTTTCAACTTTCATCGTACCGTCTAGCTTTTGCAGCCTAATCATCTCAATCTTGGAAGGGGAAACTAGGCTTTCATTCCATCAGGTCCTTGTTATGTCCTGGAAGTAACTCTTATGATGGAAAATTCACTCTGTACCTCACTTAACTTACCCCTGTCCAGTGCGATGCAGTATGCAGAATGCGCGAAAAAGAAGATCTTTCTTCCACCTACTCTTTGAGTGTTCAACTCTCATTAGGAACGACAGAGTTGAATCGCATTTCAAGCAATACTGAAATATTTTACATTTGCGGTGCCTCAAAACAGACAGTCGTTTTTAAAATGCTGGAATATTTTATTTTTACCATTTTTGAAGTCATTGCAATAGATTCACTTTCTTCGTGAATGAACTACACATGAAAAAAGGGTTGAAGCGGTACCACATCGATTGATGAGGTTTTAATATTCGTCCGTCATTAATCATACAATCGATCGCAGGGAGGATGCATAACCGGACTCGAGGTGCGTTAGGATATTATGTGTGGTTAGATGTAGACGTTATGTAGTGTATAATCAGGTCGGTATCTGAGGGCGTGATTGATTACGGGCGAGGGGTGAACCCTCCTGCTAATATTAGCCGGTTGAACGGGATTCTCCCACCCGGATGTCCTACCGAAATAGAATCACCCGGACGGCACGATGTATTGAGCAGTACGTGCAGCTTGTGGACATTGACAGGATAAACCCTGGATATTATCGCACGAAGTTGAATATTTCCGATTTTCTGTGAAGATATACCTTCCAAATAGAAATGAGTTTTTCCAACTCAAATCCTTGGAGAAATCAGTCTTTTTGATAGGTGACTCAGTTTATTTCCAATCACTTTTCCTAAATTTATACTTCTCTTACTTTAACAGAACGCTCAAGAAATACAAATGTGTGTATGGCCATTCTCTCAGCCAGCCTCTTATCTTTATAGTGGAAGCAAATGTTTAGGATTCGAGACTGGGATAACTTTGACTTTGTCAAGTACCACAAGTTGAGGTGCTATCAGTTTTTACTCTATAGAGTTAACTGCTATGCTGCATGATCCAGTATATGGTAAAGAACTACGCGATTATTTGTGATCACTTCTGCGACATGTTGTAACAGTACGTGTGCAGAAGACTTGTCTATTGGGGTAAAATTGAGATACTGCACCTTATAAGCAGTGGAATCTCATGGTGCCCACAAAATGGAGTACGAAGTTCTCCGTTATCCAGTGAGTGGTTTGTGGAAACGGAGAGACACTATCGTATGTCATACAGGCAGGATTCATGACATCTTTACTAATAAATACAATACTACTACTACTACTTCTAGGGAACTACTAATGGACACACTAACCCAGGGTGGGCCTCTTTCTCCTATTGAACACTTTTCTACTAGGTGGGGTCCTGAGTAGCCGTCCTTCAATAATAGCACCCAAGTCGTGTACCCCCCTCTCCCCCTCTCAGTTGGGCGCTAGACGGATATTCGAGTATGAGTAGCTCTGCAAGATCGTTATAATCCATTTGGATAGTTTTCCGACTTATTACAATCTGATTTCACGAATATGACGTCAAAATCATCGTACATTTGTTGAACATCGTCCTTCATTGCCCTTGTTTACCAACTGGACCTAAAATTCCAAGAGCTACCTTTCTCTAAAACCTTGTCGTCAATCAGGAGTACCTATTTATACCCATAATCTGTTTAAAAAAAGTTGATACTTTTTAATTGAATGTAAAAGTTGAAGTAAATCAAAATTGCACATATTTATTGGGTATTAAATTATTTCCTTAGTTCCGTTCAGTAGTTAAATAACAGAAGATTTCATAATAGTTATTCTAGTGATATTATTCAATAATTGTTGTTAATAATTAACTTTTGTTTGTTGATGAATTGTTTGGATAGCTTCCAGTACTTATATGGATATATGGCGGTGGATACATGAGCGGAACAGCCACCCTAGATGTTTATGATGGATTGATGCTGGCGGCGTCTACAGGAGTCATAATTGCCTCCGTGCAGTATCGAGTCGGTAAGATAAATTCAACCACCTTATGACAAAACATTACGAAAAAAAAAAATCAATTATTACTAATAATTCGAATGTTCCAAACGCTTACAATCACGCATTTGATCTGAATATAAATTGCATTCGAAAGGAGTATAAAGTTTTCCTAAACCCCAATATTTATGTCCGGTAGCTCATACAATAGTTCACACTTACTGCACTTCATAAGTACTTGTTATAGTGAAGTGCACAAACCTAGATTTGAAAATTAGACTTGATACCATTCTACTTTTAATGACTAATTACTCGGGATAATCTAACTACCAACGTTTGAGAATGAAATGACAGATTCCCACGATTAGGACTGCAAAAAAGTGAGTAGATTGCATAGGCTGAAGAAAGGAGTTTTCATGTTCAAACAACGTCATCAAGCTCGTCACTGTCACCTTGTCTTTCAAAGCGATCTGAAGTGGATACCAATAACTGAATACAACTTTACAAGTTTTTTGTATAATGAAAAGGCGGCAAAGCTGATGAAAGTCTTGTTCTGGAAAACTTTCGAACTTAGGCTTGAAATGAAGAGAAAACTTTTTCGCGTGTTGTCAAGAGGAGGTTATAACCCCCACCCCCCAAACTCTTAATTTCGTCCAATAATTCAGATTTTCTTGTAACTCAATTATAATGTTTTTATCAAAAACAAAACGCTTCAAATTCTTTCACTGGGGTTTATTATTCAATTGGCTTGCGTCCATGATTTGAATTTCTACTAAGCCTTGAAGTGTGCGTGTTTCACAGGATAGAGCGATTATTGAATTTCAGGAGATAGGTATGCATAGAGCACGTAAATCTGTTCGCAAAAAAAATACCTATTGGGATTGATCAGTTGATCATATTTGTGTGCTTCCTGAAATTCAATAATCACTCTATCACCTGTGAAACACGCACACTCCAAAGCTTAGTAGAAATTCAAATCATGAACCATTGAATAATAAACCCCAGTGAAAGAATCTGCAGCGTTTCATGCGTATGAGAATGTTTCAACCCGTGTATCGGCTACAAAGCCTTTTAGGAGTTCACTCCAGTATCCACATTACTGCATCACTACATCACTAGGTTACTGCGATGAAAACGAAAACAATAATAAACCAAAATAACGCAAATGTTGACACCATAAATCGGGTCATACATCGGGAATGGTTTGAGCTACGGACCTGGGGAAGGACTCATTCGATTCTGCATGGAAAGTTCTTCAAAAAAAGTCCAAATTTAGGCCACCTTGAGTTTTTTTGAGGTTTTTAGGGATTTTACAAAACTTTGACAACCTTAAAGGGCACTTTAAATTAAGTGAGAGTGCTGGCTAAAGAATTGGGGCGTTGTCGGACCAATATTGATTTTTCCTGAAAATTTCAGATTTTTTGCTCCAGCCGTTTGGGAGAAATCGTGCGTACGGCGTACGGCGGACGGACGGAAAAATGTTTATTGCAGATTTTGATTCTACACCCTTTGAAACGTAATTGAATATGAAATTTTCAGGGGCTGTTAAACTTTTTTTTTTTCAAGAGCGATCACAATGGTTTATTATTGAATAATAAACCAAAAGGAAAAGACCAATTCCCTTTAGTAAATTCTCACAGCTTTCCAGATCTTGAGAACATAACCAAGTGAAAACTAGTTTTTTAAATATGTAACGAGAGAGCATTCTAGGACTGCGCAATTAGGACGGAACAAATGAGAGATTAAAATAACGATGCATCGAAGTGAAATATAAGCGGGTTCTGGGCATAGGGATAACGGCTGTGGTGGTTAAATTTTTTTAAGGTGACGAAGAGAAACTTTCAGAGGTCGACAAGTTGAAGAAATCGGTTTGCTTATGGAAAGATGATAGAACGGCTTTCAGATAAATAGCGTACAGAAAACATCCGCACCTCAATATATAG
The DNA here is from genome assembly GCA_031894815.1 of Creontiades dilutus. Lineage (NCBI taxonomy): Eukaryota > Metazoa > Arthropoda > Insecta > Hemiptera > Miridae > Creontiades > Creontiades dilutus. Next base: position 468,345 of record JAVIWC010006729.1, read on the forward strand.
AACCTGAGTGAGAAAATGCTTAGCTTTACAATAAATAACCTTCAAAGTGGCTTTTTGAGTTATTTGAAGATGCTCTGAAATTGTGAAATACGTGTCATGTGTGAATGATCAGAAACGTGTATTCTCAAGTGTCACTTTTTGCAGGGGCATTCGGATTTTTGTTTTTGGAGCCACTGCTGGCTTTGGGGAGCGACGACGCTCCAGGGAACATGGGCCTTTGGGACCAGACGCTGGCCATCAGGTGGATCAAAGAGAACATCCACTCCTTCAGCGGTGATCCAGATCTCATCACCTTGTTCGGCGAGTCGGCCGGTGGTGGATCAGTAAGTGATTTGTAGTTATCTATAGAATAATGGATGGAGAGGTCACATTAGAGGAACTAAGTGTATCCCGTACAGCGTTATCGATAACCTGTGTCATGCACGCCTGTGTATTAAATACGACAACTACGCAAAAACAACACATTTTTGTTAAACTACAATCACAGAGATTTTATTTGGTTGACGAATTCACAATATACTTAAGAAGCTATGTCCAAAGCGAGTACCGGCACCAAATGTGTTCAAAAATTACGTTTTCAGTGGGAAAACAATTCTTTTTTTGCCACTCCGCCTAAACAACAATTTGAAATCGAAGAGTAAAATATTGTCAAGTTGTGTAAGTCATAAGTCATCACACTGAATTTCATGCTAACTCATCCCTTCCTTTCTCATAATTTCGGTATGCCGTTACTGGTATGTACATAATTAGAAACTAAGTTGTCCACATAAATTTATTTAAGTTAAAATCGAAAGTATGTCCCATATGGTTTCAAAACGATATTCAGTAGAGCTAAAATAGAGCTCACCTTGGCTTTAACCCACGAATTATTGAAGTCCACACTACCCCGAAAAGTTTCACGGCAACAATGGACCATTTCTCTACAATACATGCCAGTGCCCGAAATTGATAAACAGTAACAAGAAAAGTTTAAAAGTTGAAGTCTGAGTATTATAAATAGAGATTCTGTTAAATTCACACTTGAACAGATACTAACTATAAACCATTCCTATGCTACTGTGAGTTGTAACAGGGTATAATGGCAATCTCAGTCAAGGATTCGTAAATTCGACAATTGATTTTTGATATATCACCTACATGACTACCTTGAGTACATGAGATTGAGCTTCTATCATTCCTACTCAAAAGCATAACAGTTCCTACAACAAGACAACGTTGTTCACCGTTTCTCATGATTGTTTCCAAGCCCTGTGCCGTCATATGCTTTATTATACTGGCGTATGCTTGTAAAATTGCTGATTAAGAATCAAGTAGATTAGAGGCTCAAAATTCATAGTACATTTGAAAGAAAGGTGTTTTCTATAACGTATCACCAACGTACCGTCGAACAACATGGTCAACAACCAAGTGTCGATCAGCAGAGGCTGTTAGTTGTTAATTTCTGCTTTAGTTTTATTATTTTCAATAATGAGTGTTTGTAATGGTATAGCACAAATCTGTTTTAACCCCCTTGAACTTTGTCAAGGTAAGTAGATTCAAAATCAATGGAAACCAATTCAAAAAGCTAAGTTCGACCACTGCACAGTCATAAAAGGCCTTGGGATCGATCTGAAAAATCAGTTCTTTAGCACATGGAATTCATTTGAGGTCAAGTGTAGCAGATCGATTGCTTTACACGGGTAGATGCTGTGCTCCAAAAACTGGTCAAAAACGTTTTTATTGACTGTTTTTCAAAGTTTTTATTGACCTAGGCAAGTGGGATGGCATTCTCAAGTAATTTTGGAAGCCCAATCGATTGAAACGGGGTCCCAGACATGTCCGAGATCATCTGGCTTTAAAAGTATCATTTCAAGGGTGAAATGTTTTAAGAAAATGCATGTAAAATTCAATTTTTCAAACCCCAATTCTTTCATTTTCTCCTATTGACGAGTCAGCAGTCAAGGAAAGTTGCGGGAGGTTATGAAGGAGGTTCAAAAGGTAATTAACCTTTGTGAAATAACTTGCTGCGTTTCTTGCAATGGAGCCGATCTTGGGGAAATGTATGTCCTTCCGTATGCATCTGATGAAAATGATTTGAACTTCGTTGGGAATATCTCAATTCATACTGAAATCTTACGCTGCTTATGCATCTTGTTAATAGCAGCAGTTAAGCTACACAAATAGTTGTTAATGACCAGATGCTTGAAGTACATTTAGGTTATTGTTCCATTAATGATCATGAATTAACCGCCGAAATCATTTTAACTTTTTATAAAACTTCAACTTAATGGAAATGGACTAATTGTTTTTTCTAAAAAGCTCTGTTTTTCTTCATAAGGGTTTCCACAGTTTTTCCGTGATATAATTTGCAGCTTTTTTGAGTGTATACTCGAATTTGGAACGCTGTGTTTCAGGTTTCGCTGCACTTGATATCACCAGTAACGAGAGGGCTCGTAAAACGCGGTATCATGCAGAGCGGGACGATCAACGCGCCCTGGAGTTACATGACGGCCGAGCGGGCCCTGGAAGTTGGGAAACAGCTAGTAAGCGACTGCTCCTGTAACGCCAGTCAGCTAATCGACTCCCCGTCGCGGGTGATGGCCTGTATGAGAGGCGTCGACTCGAAGACCATCTCGACGATGCAGTGGAACAGCTACTCAGGGATACTGGGGTTCCCGAGTGCTCCGACCATCGACGGGCATTTCCTCCCGAAGGACCCGATGGAGCTCCTCATGGAGGGCGACTTCCCGGAGACAGAAATCCTCATCGGAAGCAACCTCGACGAAGGTAAATTGAGTTCCGTTGTTTAACTGCAGCACTCGTAGCTTCGGTCGTCTGTAAGCTCTAATAGAAACCACCGTGGAAGGTCGCATATTAGTCCAGTTGATCCAGTTTCTGGCATCTTTGAGACATAACTCCAGACTATGGATTGTCTTCCTTCAGACTTCTATGGTGGAATGGTCTCCGAGGAACCAAATCCTGATGCAACCTATTAGCTAGCACGCTTTCTCACTTTCTGAAATTAGCTCTTATAATGTCCAACCTTAATCTTGTAAAGACGAAGGAACCGTCACAATGTTTGAACCGCACTTACAATTACTTATACTTACCATGAAAATGAACCCGTATATATAGACGAATACAATTTTGTAAAATTGCATTTCTACCTTTGCAAAAGCTGAGATTAAACAAGAAGGGATGGAATAGATTGAAGCGTTCGTCCACTCTGAATCATCTTCCTCCCACGAAGAGAAGATTTTATTTCGAGGATACGGAGAACGAGGATGTGTGATTTCTCTTTTAACGTTATCATGTTCTCATAAAAAAGCAAATTTGGATAACTTCGGTCGTCTCAAACAAACCTCATTATTCTCAGCTTACAATTATGTGCGTTTAGATATTAGCACTTCTGACCTTTAGCGGCTTATCTTCTTCCTTATTCTTTTTTGATAAAAATGAATTTTAATTATAAACGGTGAAATTGAGATATCGGCCATCGCGTCAATATTTTATCGAGCCGACCCAACTGTTAGTATTGCTCGTGACACTGAAAAAAGAATGTTTTGATAGCCCACGGTCGTGGATCTTTAGTTATAGTTGAGACGTTCAAAGCAGGATTGCTTCAATGAGACATCTCCAAGGCAGCCGTCTTCTGTCACAGCTCCCAAGAGTTTTGACGAGGTAGTTAACAAACTTTTCGAACGTTTGAAAAATTAATCTCAGCCCGCTTCAAGAGCAAACAGAGTTTGATGAGGAACAGGGGGACGAGATGGTTCCCCTCGGTATCCTGGTCCCCTTGACCCCCTCCACGCTCTCTTGACAGCCTTTTTTTTTCTTTATTTTATTTTTTTTTTAGTCTGTTGGTCTCAACAGACAAAAGCCCTCAGTAGGGTGGAGCGGCGGAGGGCAGGGGAGTGGAAGGGATGGAAAGTTGACGAAGGCTTGAAGTTGTCATGGGGATGACAGACTTGAGGTCTTCACTGTCAACGCCTTGAATAAAAACGGGAAGAAACAACGATCCATCACGAACCTCTGACGTACAGTGCGGGCAGAGGAACGATGCCCGACGATGGACACGAGGTATTTAGCTATCGGGAAATTGACATTAGAGAAAGAAAAACATCTTTATTCGCTTCGTGAAGGGTTCCTTCCGCCACTATTGAGAAGTGTCCATAGCTATCGTAAGTAATGGAAAGCTTGTTTCGCACAGTATTCGTAGCTGTGAAAAGTGTTGGAAGAGAAAACGACAGGGAGAGGGATTATAAAAATTAATTACTGCAGGGACCTTAATTCCCTTTTGTATTTTCAACCATAGACTTCCGTAATCCTCCTTAGCTTATAAAATAGCTTATAAATGAAAAAAAAAAAAATTAAAATTATTTTTGCTATACACGCCATTTGACGTAATAGCTAATGCTATGTCTATTATATCAGTCCAACAATTTCAGTAAAGAGTAAAAGTGAAGGTTCGGAATGTCCATATATCAGTGAAGTGATATTTATAAATGAGAAAGGTTGTATTTATATTGGGTTTTGTGAGATTCAATTTAAATGAATTCTAGATTGCGCTCTTCATCTTAAGAACAAACTTTTAGCCTCATCCTCACGTACTTGATCATTCAAATAAATTCGGATGAAAACTGTTTAGGCTTATTGTAAGGGTTCCACGTTCAAGCATTACGCTATCAATGATATTGTTTTATAAAGGACCGCATCCTCCAACACTTTGATCTGAGTTCAAATCGCGGTTCAACTGTTGAGCGGAGGTCGTCCCCCAAATGGATTTCACCAAGGCGGTTCAACGAAGTTCTCTAGTGGAACGGCGATCAGCTTTGAACTCCCGACCTTAGCCGTTAACGGGGATGAATTCGGACCAATCGTTGTTGATCATCAGATTTCCGTTTTCACTCACTCCGCTGCAACCTCTTGTTTTAACACTCTAATATTAACACCCTTATTACGCCACCAGCTCTTGTTCGTGTTTTTGCCCTCATTTTCGAAGAGGAATAGTTTGAAAGCGACTTTCGAATCCTTAGTCCAAGGCAATATAGAAAAAGGATAGAGGACTATTGAGTAGAATATTATTTGGTATTTTAAAGTTATTCAAAACCTATTTACACCCGCTGGATGAAAAGGTGTGAAACTCTTCAAAAATAGTTGAAACCATCTCTAGAAGGAAAAGTAGCATACGAGGTAATATTCTTACCAATCTACGTGAGCATGCAATGAAGAAAGTGATGTAATATTGAATAGGTAATTTGGCAAATTACCGGAAAAAATTATTAATCTTATTTCGGAACTTTCAACGTACTTAAATAACACATCATGCTCTTCTTAAACAACTCATCTTGCTTGGCTAATCGTTGACAGCTTATTTTTTTCTCTTGTGAATAGTTGTGCATATTGTTAGGTTGAAACGAGCCGGACCAATTACGAAATAAATACAATAGATTCATCGAGTTGATGATATATTGAAAACCAAAGTTGTTAAGGTGAAATCCATATTTTTTTTAACCAAAAATCGACTTGCCATACAAAAATGAGTAGGTATGGGATTTGATTTCATGTATCTTATTCCGAAAAGTCGAACGGTGTTCACTCGGGCCTCCCCGCTCAACAAATAGGAGACTTTTTAACCTTTTACTCTATTTGAAAGATCTTAACTTGTGCTTCACAGGTTTGATCCTTTTAGGAAAAAGCCAAAGCCAAAACAATGAAATGCCAATTAGCTACGTCAGAGAATACAACGCTTAAAGATATTCCAATATTCCGCTGATTTCAAACCCCGTTTCATCAATCATGAATCAAGCAAGACTGGATACCAATCGCATGAGCTTACAGAATTGAAAATGACGTAGTAGCAGAACAGTCGGTATTGTTCTGTTGAAACGTGTAGATTACGTGACGTATGAAGCCGAGTTAGTGAGAAAAACCTTCTTTGAGCAGTCTGAGAAGAACATTTAGCACCTGGTGGCTGACGTTCGTGACGTTGACTGCCAGAACTCGTGCGAATCGACCGTATAACGTCTACCGAGTTAGAGCAACATGACGTAGTACAACTCCCGTGCTGGGCGTGGTGTCAAAACATGCGGAAAAGTGACACGTTATTTTGCCTAACCAGATTATTACTCTCCGACAGCTCAAAGAGAACTGACATTTCAATATTTCACGTTTCGAGAAGCGAGGAAAAAAAAATAATAATTAAAAAAATCGTCTTACCACCGTCAACTTTTGGGGGAAAGAAGACCAACAAGTATTTACATGAATGTGAAGTGGAGTAGATAATCGCCTTATGAACTACGGCTATCCGATCAGCAGTGGGATAATCTTTCCTATAAATTGTGTTCATTGTTACATTGACAATTTAGTAAAGCGTAGGTAGGTGTTTCACTTTTGGTTTATTATTCAATAATAAACCATTGTAATCGCTCTTGAAAAAAAAAAAAAAAAAAAAAAAAAAAAAATGCTAACCCCCCCTGAAAATTTCATGGTTTACGTTTCAAAGGGTGTAGGATCCGAATCTGCAATAAAATTTTTTCCGTCCGTCCGTCGTACGCACGATTTCTCCCAAACGGCTGGAGCAAAAGATCTGAAAATTTCAGGAAAAATCCATCTTGGTCCGACGACGCCGCAATTCTTGAGCCAGCTCTCTCTCTCTCTCTCTCTCTCTCAATTTAAAGTGCCCTTTAAGGGTTGTCAAAGTTTTGTAAAATCCCTAAAAACCTCAACAAAAAAAGTCAAGGTGGCCTAAATGTATACTCTTTTTGAAGAACACTCCACGAGGAATCGAATGAGCCCCTCCCCAGGGTCTCAGGGCTGCAAATTCTTTCACTGTTGTTTATTATTCAATTGGCTTGCGTTCATGATTTGAATTTCTACTAAGCTTTGGAGTGTCCGTGTTTCACAAGTGATAAAGGAGGAGGCACACAAATATGATCAACTGATCAATCCAAATAGGTATTTTGGTTGAGAACACATTTACGTGCCCTATGCATATCTCCTGAAATTCAATAATCGCTCTATCACTTGTGAAACAAGCACACTCCAAAGCTTAGTAGAAATGCAAATCATGAACGCAAGCCAATTCAATAATAAACCCCAGTGAAAGAATTTGCAGCGTTTTGATAAAAATTCATATATAGGGGGACTTTGAATGAAATAACTATTAGAAATTGATGGAGTACGGTTTTGAATGGTTGTCATGTAGGGCGGCGAGTCAATGAGTAGCTGGAAGCTGAATCATCAGACCGAATTCTGATTTTCCTTTAGGGAGACAGGTGATGACGTCCGTGACGCCAGTGGCAGTTGGACGTAAAGCCCCAACCTGGAATGGTCGTCTGCTACCTGGTTGTTGTATTTGTAGTGTCAGGATGAGATGTAGGAAAATGAAACGAGTGAAGCCGTGAGTGCTTTATCAGCTACGAAGGCAATTTGTTCAAAAGGTCATCCGTGAAAATGCACAAGGAATTGTAAGTTTCATTGGTCGGGCGTTCCAATAATTTCACGCCGCCGTATCGTAGATGAAATTAGGGGTTGAGAGGAGGCGCCTCGCGTGATCCAGGTCGTAAGGGCGGCTGGCTCCCGTGGTCGTACGTCGTTGCGTTGCGGTGTGGATGTGGTCGCGGGGTTGTACAGTTACGGTGGTAGTGTTGGGAGCGGCCAGATTTCTGGGTTTTCAAATTGATCTGAGGTCAGGGCGGCTCGGGGCCGGTCGAGTCAATACAGAAGGTCAAAGAGCACCAAACACCTTTCTCATGGCCGGTGAGCGGAACGGAGAAACTACCAGGTTCCATTTGAATCGGTCGGGGTTTCACCAATAGCAACAATTTTTGACACAGATGTTGAAAACTCCCAATTGTACGAGTGAAAATCAAGATGAAAGATCACCAAACCAATCTACATAACCATCTTTGTATACTGCCATAGTTGTATCTACCATATACCCAATCATTGCATACAGGGTGTAACGAACCGAATGGACAAAAATCCAGGGATCAATTTTAGAGGTGATTTCCAACAGAAATTCCTCCTAGACTTTTTTTAAACGCTTCGATTCTTATTTATTTCACGCTCAAGTATCATTTTCCAAGTTTCCGACCTTACGTCACCAAAATGGCTCTAACGCCAATAAACTGCTGTCAAAAATCAATTTCAAGGGCATAGTTTGAAAGAACATTAAATTTCCTATCACCTTGGAGGAAAAGAAAAATTAACATAATTGTATAAAGTTAGCCTGAAAATAAAATTTTGAGAATCGATGAGAAAAATATTTTTTTCCACGTTTTCTCTCGCTCCTAATAGACAGGTTTTGTAACACTGTTGATCCAAACTCCTGTCTCCATGAAGCTGGAAATTTCTTCAAGGTAGGCACCTTCGCATGGGCTGTATAATAACGGTAAAAGATGGAGCAAACCACCATAGCAACACAAATTGTGAGGTGATGGAATGGTGTAGTAGCTATTCAGCCCCTTCCATTGAGCTGAATGCGGTAATGCCCGCCACGCTCAGAGGATGACCTGGACGCTTGAAGGCGTTTGATTCATCTCCCAATTCGACGGATTCAAGAATCGGGTAGGGTCAACGAACCATATCCATCACAAAATTCACCAGATTTATGCTGGTCTCGTCAGTCGTATCTTATTTGGCGAACACATGAGATCAGTATGAAAACAAAGCTAAGGGTCTCTCTTGTCACAATCGATTGTGCACAAGCGGTCCTCTTGTAGGCTGTAAAACTGGAGAGTGACAGAGAGAAAAACTTTTAAGATGAAAAATGCCAAAAACTAACCTACAACTAGGATCTCTGGAGAATGGCTAGTAAGCCCTCGACTGAAGCACAACACTAGAAGAGAAAATGTAAGTGACTCGGACACACGATGCAATCAAGAGACACGGTCTCAGTTAGAACCTCAAGGAAGGCACGAAAAGTGACGATTAGTGTCTAAACGCCAGGAGTACAAGACTATTTTAAACCTGATACTGATGTCTAAACAGTGAGTCTTGGATATGCCAGGTTTCTCAAATCTTCTCCTCAAGTTCTTAAACCACGGTTGTGTTTGTGAAAAGAGCTAAGCTCTGCTTAAAGTTGAACGGCATTCAGTGGTCGTTCAAGTTGAGTTTTGCGGGATTTAGGAAGTGAATTTGGGTTTCAATTTACTGATTGAATGTTATTCCGTTGTATTCTGTTATATCTGCAATTAAACCGAGCAAAAATGCCGTTCAGGCCACTGGATACTTCCGACGATAAGGGCATTCTGGAGTTGATAGAAATTGTTTTATTTTGGAGGTGGTCACATGTATTCAGAAAACGGCCAAATCATCTCTAAAGTTGGATGGAAGATTAATTTTTTTTAGAGAGATTTCTGCACCCGAGGAGTCCATGTGAATGTTTTCACGAGAAATTGACAAATTAACTTCTGACGTAAAGTTTCTGCTGACATTAAGGTTCAGCAACAGGGTGTAGAACCAGATTAGTCTGTAATTTTTGTGGAGTGGACAGCTTGTCGGATAATACACCTAGTTTCGTGTGTCATTAGGAAGATGTCCTCGTTACATTTTTATACGTTTAATTTGTAATATGGCAGGGTTTTATTCTAAATCTGGTTTCCCTAGATGCGTTGGCACCATAAACAGGTGATATGAGAAAATAGTTCGGATCCACAGAAATCAGCGATATCCAAGTAATCGAAACTGATTTCAACATGAATAACCAAGGTTCAGTTTTCCTTCAAGAAGCTTTTGAATACACGATGCCCAAAACCAGTGGTTGGCTATGGACAACTATACCAAACTTTGTTGTTCGGTGAGCATATTGTGCCTTCTTGCGTTCTTCTTGTATTCTTTTAACATTTAAACGGCAGTTTCGTTACGTCTGTGATAACAGCTTGTACACACGGTAAGCGCAAACAGTAGCCTTAACCAAGCTTCCATAATTAAACGACATTAATGTCTCCGTAATCTAGTAAATTTCACCCCTGGTCATAAGTAAAGTAATGGCACCTATCAAGTAAATTGCGATCACTTCATTGCTCATGGTTCAGAATAATTCTGTAGCCCAACCAAAATTTCTAACCCAATTTCATCTTTGGTAATTACTCCGCTAGTTCTGGGCATTTCCTGCAATAATGTCTATTACTCACTTGGAAATTGCTTCCGTCCTCCCCCGACGAAAAGTCCTGACGCGATAAAAGTTGAACAACTTCCCCTACCCTCCCCCCTCTATGGACTGAATACACGATATTTTGTGAATGGCCGGTTTGCGTGATGATATCTCTTAGGAGCAACTGGTTGTGAACGGTAGGGAAGGGGCCCCTACAATCAAGTACTGGTACGCTTTTACAATCAAGTTCCGGAGAAGGAGAAGGGGAAACCGTGTCACCTGACTGCAGCCGACAATTTCGTGCCCCCTTCCTCTCCACCGCCGACCGCTCGCTACACGGAATCACGCTGTTGACTCTGCTACGCTTAATACTGGGGGGTTGCAACTGATTCGATTTGCCAACGGACTTAAAATCCCGTGTCACGCACCGTGTAGTCGCCTGGTTACACGGTTTTTTCATTAACTCATCCCATTATAACGAACCTGTTGAGCGAATGAAAATGATGCGATAAGTGGAGAATCACGGATAAAATTCATCTGAAGGATGGATGGGGAGGATTGCTACGTTGCACCTACAGAAATAATTTTCAACAAATGAGATTTTCGACATTCCCACGTACGAACTATTTTATTTTCGAGACCACGACCAGCTCTATTTTAAAATAACAAATTCATTAAGAGGATGTATTTTAAACAAGTGAAAGATCAGTTATGCTTCAATTTCCTACTCAATTAAATAATATAATATCAACTTAGGCACTTATCGAAAGAAAATAATGAAATTTAATAACTCATTCTGTTCATTAGTTCTTCTATACATAACAAGAGTTTTTATCCTAGTACAATAGTACAAGAATCTATGTAGAGAGACACAGATGTAAGAACGTATCGAGAACTCAGATGACAAGTCGTAATTTTTGAATTTCAAGTGGTTAAAAAAGAGACTGATTTGAAACAAAACCGTGAATTGGCAATTCCGGTTATTTGCCCCCCCCCCCCCCCCCCTTTCGAAAAAACGCATTCTTGGTTGAGAAACACTTCACATTAATGGCTATGGATTTGCGAAAAACTTCGGACACAAGGCGAGAACAACCGAAATTTGGTTGTACTATCCTTGTCCGAATATTATACGACTCGGATTACCTGTTTTACGTACTTCACGGAAACTAGTGTCTGTATCATGGTTGGGAAGTCCGAAATCAGGTTATTCCTTCGTATTCAACGAGAGGAATCCAAAACTTTGAGATCAACCTCTCATCACTTCCAAAGAGCTACAACCCATTAACCAACCTCAAATTATCATCACGAGCTTCGTCAATCAGCTCGGAAATCTAGAGCAGAATCGGTGTATCCATTTAATTGGGGTAACGGTTGATTATTTGTTGAGTGAGCTTATTGATCGTTTTTGTAGATGTATTATCTTATTTCCTCTTGTTGTGTTGTAGCACCAAGAAATTTGAGCTTACTCTAGCTCATTGTTACTACCCATGTATGCTATTTAGTTTGCTGATAATGCCTAATGCTATATGGAATAAACTCTCTCTCTCGGTCTTTTTTTCGGTGACTAGGCATTCTATAAAATGACGGGTCGTTTAGTCAATTTGTATCATTTCTTCATTCTTTTAACTTCTAGCACACATTGTCTAGGCATTATGTATAATCGTTAGGCAGTATGTATAATGCCCAAACTAACATCCTGATCTAACATTTCCCAATTGATTTCTTAATATTTCTTTTGCTCCCCCTCGTTTTCTAGCAAACTCTGAATAAACGTATTTTACACATAGCCTAAGAGGCCATAGTCATTATATGGAATAACTAGTCACTATGTAGAATAGGTAGCATTTCATACATTGACTAGCCGTTTTAATCATTCTATGGAATGAATAAGCATTAGGTATAATGAAGGATTTCACATATTGACCATAACTCATAAATCACATGTCTATCGTCATAGATAAGCCTCCTCTACACGTCGGCACCCTCCCAGTGACATTATGTCCTCCACTCTCCGTATTATAGATGAATAATTCCATCAGTTTAAGATGGTGTACGTTTACTCGATGAATTTGAAATAGTAACACACATAATCTCTATATATAGATATTCTTGCATTACTTTTCAGGAACCTACTTCCTTCTCTACGACTTCATCGATTACTTTTCGAAAGACAACCTCGTCAAGTTGCAACGGGACAAATATCTGGAGCTCGTCAACACCATTTTCAAAAATATGACAAAGCTAGAGAGGGAAGCCATCATATTTCAAGTAAGTTTAATAACTTCTTAATACTCATTGAGAGAAATAACATTATTCTCCAAACAAATCTATTATTATGGAAAAATCGTGGGAATTCCCTTCTCAACAGAGGGATGGGATAACTTCAGACAATTCCAGAACTAAGCACATCTAAGGTTCCATCGGAACGTACACCCCTACCCCCAACTTTTTCCCCTACCTCCTTTTCATGTTCGTTTTGCTGATATCCCCTAATCAAAATCTGCCGAAGTAGGTTCAAATTTACTATTCTGTTGAATGTTTACTAAGTGACATTGCAGTACTAAAATGTTTCTTCTTGTTGAGGACATGAGTAGTATTGTCACATTCTTGAACTTTCTAAATTGATTTTTTTTTTTTTTTTTTCAAAGAAATTTTGCTTTTGTTATGAATCCAAAAAGATATTACCGTTGAATCTAGTAATAACTAAGTGTTTTTGCAACGTCTGATTTGAGTGCTTTTAATACTTTGATTGAGCACTCCGTCCCATTCCGGGTTCAATAGAAATCCTCCGATATCTCTCGCGAGCTCATCAACTTCTTTCTTGGTTACATCCAGAAATCCGACACCTTTTAACAGCCATTTCGTAATTCGGTATTAATTAGTTATTCATCCAATTTTTAAACCCACCACTGCAGATGCTGATCAAAGGCAATTGTTATGAACTGCTCTCTTCTCAGTATGGTACGGTTTTCTTTCATGGAATCATGATTGTGCTGTTACTTTTTTATTGAATTAGGTATTGCTCTGATTTATTATTCTCCAGGTTTATTATAAAATTCTCTGAGAAAATAATAACACAGTGATATTTAACAACTGTCTCAATCGAAAACCGTGTATGTAACTTACAGTGAATTGTATTTGTCATTCAAGACGGTAGGTAACTCTTGATAGAAGATGATTCAAATAATTCAAAACAAAAGACCAGTTTGATGGACAACACTTTTTGAGCAGTGTAAATAGGTCCAATGTCAAAAAATAACCAACAATTTGAAAGTCACTAAATTGTTGATTTAATTTTAATTTATATTGTTAAATTTATATTTTTAGCAGAACATCACCCAAAAAATCAAAGCTCAAACGTTTGCTGAAAACCCGTTCTTAAATTTCATTAATAATCCTAAAAATTCAATATCAATTTTTAGATAAATATGTAGTTTCATGAATACTATTTGAAAAACGTTTTTTGCAATAAAATTGATCGTTACAAATTTCTTTGCAATAGTGCTTCAATTCTAACTTGATTTAATATTAATGCAGTACATCAAGGTAATGTACGGAAATTCGCCCTTAACTTCATGCTGTATAATTAAAAAAAAAAACTAATTGATTCCTTCCCAGCTCACACGTTACTCGTAACATTTGTTACACATTGCCTCGTAATAATTGTTAACAGACGTTTGTTCTACAACTTTAACAAAAGTTTCCTTTTCAAGTTCGGCGACTTCCACCCCGTGTTAAGATAATAAACCAATTTTTAATGAGAACTTGAAGTTATAAATGTTATAGTTTATTAGGCTTACATGTTTTAAAAACAAGCATAAACAATTGGCCAACGAGTAATAGACCACTTAATAACGTACGTATTTGAAGCTCATCACCTTCTAGTTATCAGGTGAATGTTACGGAAAATGATAGAACCATAATGAATGGAATGTTAATAAGTGTGTTAGTTTTGTTATTATATTAACATGAAAAAATATTTAATTTCAGTACACCAACTGGGATAACATCGACGATGACATTTTGAACGTGAAACTCATCTCTGATATCGTCGGCGACTATTTCTTCATTTGTCCAACAAATCATTTTGCTGAAAACTTCGCTAAACACGGCCTCAACGTTTACTACTATTATTTTATGCAGGTATGTGTTTTCTTCATGAAGCAATAACTTCATAATTTTTTTGTTCACGTTTCCGTAATGTATTTCAAATATACAATTAATTAATTAATATACAATTCAAAATAGGGGATATTCCTTTAATTTTAAATGCAGTATACTCAGATGAAAGAAATAAGATTTTACACATTTCATTTATCGCGTGTTCATAAAAGACTGCTCAAAAACATTTTGCACTGTAATATAAACGTTATTGCATTAAGTCTGTTGGTTCGACCGTCATAATTTATACAGGGGTTTTCCCTACATCCAGGCACAAAAACGACGATTCTCATTCATAGATGTATTGGCGTCATTTGTCTTTGTCTAAATTCGAATAGGGAGAGCGAACTGATGAACGTGCATTGACCGAGTACTCGATTCGATTCTTCGGAATGAAATCTATCAAATGAAGATTCATGAGATATCGGTGGATTATTTACTATTCACTCTATAAATAGTGAACAAAAATTTTGTTTCCAAACTTTTTTCAAGCGATATATGCTTTGTTCCAAAATATGGAACACCAACTTTGAAGAAAACCGTCAGGTTGATGCTGGAGATGTTTTCATTTAGTTATTCTAATTCCATTTAAACGTTTCATTATTGAAAATGAAATTTGAAAAAACGCTATAGCAAATTTTTTCATTCATTTGTTTGTTATTCAAGTGGCTTGCGTTCATGATTTGAATTTCTACTAAGCTTTGGAGTGTGCGTGTCTCACAGGTGATAGAGCGATTATTGAATTTCAGGAGATATATATAGGGCACGTAAATCTGTTCTCAACCAAAATAACTATTTGGATCAATCAGTTGATCATATTTGTGTGCCTCCTACACAAGAGATATACATAGGGCACGTAAATCTGTTCTCAACCAAAATAACTATTTGGATTAATCAGTTGATCATATTTGTGTGCCTCCTGAAATTCAATAATCGCTCTATCACTTGTGAAACACGCACATTCCAAAGTTTAGTAGAAATTCAAATCAAGAACGCAAGCCAATTGCAAAAAAAAAAAAAAAGTCCCCATGTAAGTTCCTCATGTATGATCACTTTGCGCATTGTTTTTTATATACGAACCCCTCTTTTGTATTCCAAATTCAGATTCTACGCTTGATTTCATGAAAGTTCAGTCGTCATTCGAATTTTTCGGCCGTTGGCAAGCGCGCACAGTTGGCAAGTCATCAAAATTGTGCAAACAAATGTTTCCGAAACCCAAACACATCAATTTGCTACGTTTTTCAACGTAATTCGCGTGATTTATCCTTTTTTCATTTGATTAAATTTGAACCTTTTACACCCAAAAACGATTAAATTTTACGTTAGGTACACATTTTTCGTTGGCTACATTCATGTTTACTTGGTTACTGATATCAAATGAAAAACAAAAACAATAATAAACGCAAAAGTTGGCACCATAAATCTGTAATTCGTTAGGTTCCAATGTCTGGTACTAAAGAGATTACATGCATCAAGTATTAACATCAACATATTATGTTCATGATACAAATGTTAATAATTGTTCCCTTGCTTTCAGAGACCCACAACGAGCTTGTGGGGTGAGTGGATGGGCGTCATTCACGGGGACGATATCGGCTACGTTTTCGGCCACCCCCTCAACATGTCACTTGCCTACAACGCGAGAGAGCGCGACCTTAGCTTCAGGATGATGGGAGCCTTCGCTAATTTCGCTCACACTGGGTAAAGTCATTTTATTCGAACTGAGGAGAAGTCATATCCTCTTATCATGCCAGCATTACCTAAATGAACCAATACGGGTTATCTAACAGATAATGCAGAGGTTCATGCCTAGCCCGTCACTTACGGTTGAAAAACTAATCCCCTTGGCTTCAAATTCCTTTCTGAAGAACCGAATGGACAAGTTTGGGTTCGATTTTGGCGATTTTTTATGGGGCTAACTTTTGATTGAAACCGATTTGAGTACATTCTGAACCGGTGTGGGTTTGGGTAACATCTATGAAGATCTATTCAATTGCTACTTGATAACTGCATGTTTGGGGTGAAACGCCGAAATTTAAAAAAAAAGGGTGATTGATCAGGGCAATTCATGAGTAAAGAGCGAATGAAGATGACTGGAGAGATTAATAGCTGACGTCTGACTAATGACAAGACAAGGTAAGAAAACTAACGGCTGGAATGACGATTGTATGGCAAATCAAACTCCTGCTACAGTGACTCTAGTAAGAGAGCGGGAACTGTAAGTACGGCCAGCTGCCGCAAGTCATGTAACTCAATAACTTATGTAAGTTAATTATTCGTTATCGTAAAACAATGAAGAACCTTGGAAGAGAAAAGAATAACCATGCGATGCTTTTCATTGGGTGCTGTCTATAGAATAGAAAGAGAATGTACGTTTTGGTTTGAAACTCTCTTTGTCACGAGATGTCATGATCGTATATTTTCAAACACCCGCTCCAACGATAAGGCTGAAACAATTTATAACAGAAGTGGGGTTCAGATTTTATACAGTAACAATATGCTGCGAAAGATACAATGTGGATTGAAATATTAAGGATATAGAGTTGAGGAATAGTAAATATTTAGTGGAAGTTAGCTGTGTTACAGTTGTTTGGCTACATAAATCCTGTGCTTCAAAGTATTCAGGAAACCAGAACCAAAATATTAAAAGCTCCCATATTGTTTTGGGAAAAATTATATTTTCATTGATTTACTGTTCATAACCGCTGATTGTAACATATTTTTTGTCCCCTCCCAGGAAACCAGGTAACTCTGACGTCATTTGGCCGGCGTACACGAAGAAAGAGCCTCACTATTTCATATTTCACGCGGAGGATTCAGGAATCGGGCGAGGACCTAGAGCGCCGACTTGCGCCTTCTGGAATGACTTCTTTCCTCGCCTCAAATCACATCAAAGTAATTGAAAACTTACGAATATGATTGTGAACGAATTAGGAGTAAGACCCTGCTCAAATGCAGGATTTGAAGCATTGCAAGGCACCACATTGAGAACGTTCATTCTATCAGAAATATCCGACTTGGTTGGGTTGGGGTTTGATACTTGGTTGGGTTGGGGTATTCTAGATATGTCTCGGTACACAATTCGTAATACTGTGACCAGTTTAATTTTGATCGAGGAGCTCAAGTTGCCTGATCGATTTTGCTTATACGTCTTTAAACATAAAAGGAGATTCCCCCGCTAAAGGAAGGTTGAAAAAATCAAAAGAATCAAATCTCAAGAGTCGAATTGAAGACTTGAGACTTACCTAGACTTAGTTAGCTATTTTACAAATTAGAACATTTCGCAGCTTGCTAATGGCTAATACCAATTGATGAAGAAAATACAGTTATCCCGTTTGGAGACACAGCCTCTTCAATAATTACCAAATGGAATTAGTTTCAAGAAAAATTAGCACGCTATGCAAATTAGGTCTAAATAATATAATAATGCAGTTAAACAGGAAAGCTACTGATAAAATCAAAATAAATGTGGTTTTTCGTAAATGTGGATGATTTTAGCCCAAACTGATGATTGATCGAGAAATCAGCGCTTGAAAATTTCACGTTTACGCACTCACTACTATCCAATCAATAAAATGCATATCGCATCATTTTGGAACCTGTACCTTAGTGTTCCCCACGGTTTACGAAATTGGGATTGTGTTATCCCATATGCTCACTCTACTATTGAACAAAAGGCAAGAGTGTTTAATTTATGGGAAATCGTACAGTCATCGTACCTCAACCCTGAATTTTTTTTATTGAGTTCGGTCTGAACGTAAAGCTTGAAGTTTAGTGCGTGACTAGGAATTGGCAGAGAGAGACCGATAATAGAGATAGACAGGCAAGGAAAAAATTAATCTGCCGAAATTGAAAGGTAAAACGCAGGTAGAAGTATACTGATTTTGAAGGGGCAATTTTTTGGCTTTCTAACATGAACAAAGAGATTCTCTATCTTTGGTAATGAGGAGGGCAATATAGTAGAATCTTGATTGATTTTCGATGGTGACGTGCCTTTATTATGTAAGCTCCAATACGATTTAATTTCCCTGCTGTTTTCAGGACTCATCATCATTGAACCGCCATCAAATAATAATAAATTAATCAAATTTCTATCAATAGAACTGAAGATCAATGTTTATCAGGCGCTGTGTGAGTCAACTTTACAGCATGCCATTGTAATTTAGGGAAGCACTTTCAAGTACCTAATTGATAAAATTTTTAAGATTCGAAAAACGACATTAAGGGCATAGTTCATTGAACAATGTTCAATGAGCCCAGGCGCCATCCCAGCGATACATTATTTCATGATTCGAATTTGTTAACTGTCCTCCAAATTTGCACATTGAATTTGCTCCAACTGATTCGTAAACACAAAAGGATAAATTTTGCTGATATGAGGCAGCGGCAATTAAAATCATACTGACTCAAGATGCCGAGAGTAAAAAATACATTTGCTCAAATGACGACAAAATACAGAGCCTTGCGAATAGTCAATAACAATATTGACTATTGAAAAAATTGGATATCTAATGAAGATAAATAGTGAACAGCTATTCGAAAAAGAAACTTGCAAATTAACTAGAGATGGCCCATATGAGTAATTTATGAACTAAAATTAATGATTATATAAAATTAGCAGCTATATAAATGGCGTACCTCTAAGTGCATCGTTCTATGGAAGTGGAATCTAAATTTTAATGATTAATGTAGTGTAAATATAGTGTTATTGGTAGGTTCTTTATAAGAAATTAGAAATAAGAACCAACTATGGGCTCGGCCAGAGTGTTACACCATCCAGCTCGGTCATCAGCTATTATTCAATTGTGTAAAATGATGTAAATAAGCTATCTATCTATCTATTTGTCATTGTCTCGACCGATTCGAAATTTTAGATAATCACTCTATTCTGTGGTTCTTGCAGGCTGTGACTGCAACGATGTCAACCAGACCGAGCAAATCGTGATGCCCGTCAACCGAACGGACGCCGTCAACTTCGCGATGGGCGGCTGCCCAACGAGGACTGCACTACCGCTCCTCCTCCTCCTAGCGGCGCTGGTCGCCATGTAAGGAAGAGCGCAATGAAATGATAACGAGGAATAAAAATCATAATTATAACAACTACAAATGAAGGAGTTGAATTGATTATAACTAGTTGGTGACAGAAATACAATCCGTCAAACATATAGTGGAGCACTGCACGCCGTTGTGTACGAGTAGTCGTTGTTAGCTGCAGTCGAGTTTTCACTCCCGCTTCACGCCTCCAGCAGGAAAAGAAATTAAAAATTTATTTATTTTCAATATTAATTAAATTTCAACTTCACCTTACAACACCCAAATGCAGTAATTACACTAAACATATTTTTATTTCTTCAATTCCCAACCAATATTCACGATCTTTTCATCAAATTCATTGACAGAATAGTAGCAAAATCAATTTTTTTAAAGTCAAAACCCCTATTTCTATTACTACTTGCATATCTGAGATATTTATGTAACGTTCCGTGATCAAATCACAAGCATATCAAAAAGTGAGGTACTCCTTAAAAGTTTTGTCTTCAAAATGTGTTTATTTGAAAATGTGAACCTAGTTTAAAAAAGACAAACAGAAGTTGGAGTTTTTAAAAAATACTTATACCTCATTTGTACCTAAACATATCAGAAAAACGTTTTAAAAGATAAAAGGTTAGGAGGTTTTATATTTGTAAATCAGTATACTTGGACAAGTCCTACCTAATCTTTGAATATTTTTGTGTGTGAAATGTGAGAAAGGGAAAAAAATAGTTTTTTTTTCACCGAGAAAATCTAAACATATCAAAATAACACAAAACATATCATAGCATTAAGATCTACTCGTATATACGTGTTTTATGTAGCTTGTTAGTCCACTTCCAGGGTAAATATGTGTGGAGGAAAGGCTGTTGTTTCCGTACATATCTAGTTCATAACACATTTTGCAATGAAAAAAAAAAAGTAAATGAATAAAGTAAATAAAAAAATACATCTTTCAAGGCTCTGGTGGTAAATAAACAAAACTGTGTGTTTTTAATATATTTTTTAAGAAATGAAAGTGAAAAATAAAGAAGAAAAATTATATTGTAAGTAATCGTAACTATAATATGTGAACTAGGAAAGGGCCATATGATTTATTTGCCTATAGATAAATTTAGTGTGTAAAATAACTGATGACAACTTTTTTTAAATATCATGTGCTTCATTACAAACATGAAAATAAAACCTGTTCTATTTCAAATTTATTCACGCAGGTTTTGGAATAAACAGACCGGATTTTAAAATGAATTTAAAATATAAAAATAAAATGCACAATCCAGCACAAAGTTTTAATGTAAAAAAAAATCTTTTTGAAAGAGTCTTTAAATGAAATCGTCATTTGTACAACATAGAAAACAGTGATAATATATTTTTGGAGTCATCTCTTTTTACGAGTAATATAAAACGGACACTTTTGATCCCAAAATCTGCTGAATACCAAAATTTGCTCATGGTTAGATCGTAACAAAAAAAAAAAAAAAACTAAGAAAATTGTCCTCTCTAACACGGTATATCTCATGCCTAACTAATTGTAGGGATCATTCAGGACAATCTGCTACCATTTAACAATAACTATTAGCTCAATTCATATTTCGCGCTTCTATAAGTAATAGCAACAATTCTAAACTTGAATGGGGAAATAAATTCTTTCTCTTTTTATTTTTTGGTTTTAATTTTGGGAAAACATCGTCGAGATTTATGTAATGTATATGGTTCAGTTGTTGGTTTATCATACAAATTTGGATGAATATTGGAATTAAAAACGCGAAAGTAGGTTGAATACATACTATTGATAAATTATTCTTCCGTCAAAAAATCACAAATAATGTACATGCCGACGCATCCATTCATTGGTGAATATTGGAGTGATGTCGAGAAACGCGGCTCCAAACTTTTCAAGTGATTCGTCCTCAATCGTGCTTAAATTATGAGCTTTCCCCAGGGAAATACTTTTACAGAAACCGAAAACCCAATACATCCGTTTCAAAAACATATTCATGTTTTGTAGGATTTTTGTTTTCTTTGTAGACATTATCACGTTGCTGTCTCAATTTTGAATTCAAATCAGGAACACAAATATTTTTATAATCTCTACAACATTGGGGACTTCATAACTCAACATCCAAGTCAATGTCAAGCTGTAAAACTATAAATAATTATTAATTTTCCTGAGTACATCAAGTCATTGAGTTCAATTCATAGTTCACAGGTATTCTCGTTTTGTCCTAGCCAATATAAGATCTATCAAATACAAATAGGTATTTCATATCTATAAGACAGTGAAACTTCAATTGCAACTATGCCGAACTAAATTCTCAACGCATTTCAAGTTTTAGGTAATTTTTTCTGCCCAATGATTTCTCTTTTTGTTCTTCTGCTGGTCATTCCCACACAAGCTTGGTTGTTTTTTTGAGTTATATTTCTCATCAGCTCTATGGATTGCCAAAAAATTGAATCAATTACACTGACCTAAACGTGAAACCCATATTAAACTCATGGCTTTTTCAATTTTCGTCCATTTTGTATCAAGCTTCCCGGGATCAGAGTTTGGATGGTTTGTCTAGATTTCTTGATTCAACAGTAACTGCGCATGAGGAAAGTAAACCCACAAAGCCATAGTTATTCCCGCCAAATTTTGATGCAGTAAGTTTTCTTTTACAGGGAATAAGTTATAAATTATTCAGTTTATCAATACCTTCTTATTCCAACTGAGTAGGAGTTTGTTAAATATTTTACTGAAGCTAGGTATTTAACTGAAACAATTCAGTACGATTATTGACGGACACTTTTTTGTTTTCGCATTTCTCGGCATCGAAACATATGTTTCGGCATATGTTTTGCACTCCTGTATGAAACTTGGTGAATGACGGTCGACGGCACGTGTTTCATACTATTTGGATGCGCCCGCTTAACGGAAACAAAACTAGTCTATTTGGAAAATTGAAAATTTTGTGTAATAATTAATGACAAATGGGAGCTGGATTTCCACCATGAATAACTTGATGTCACACGACCTAATTTGAAGGCCTACCTATTCCTTCCCTTGCAGCCATTCCACGCTGTCCACTCATCCCTTAAATGTTGAAACAGTAGAGCTATACTTATCACTAAGAAACGTGAAAAATTTCTTGTTCGTGAATTTATAATTATGATTTGTTTTAACGTTTTGTCCAATATTGAAAAATTCGGCTGAGCGTCATTTTTTGCGGCATTTCATTTAATTTGAATTCATAAAGCGAAATACACCCGGTCTTGATACGTTTAAAGTATTTCACCTATTAAAATATTGATTGCAGTGGATGTATGCAGAAGGCCTGTTAGAAAAGTCCAACAATCGAAAAAACCTTCGGGAATTGATTAAATGTCCAAGATTCATACCCAACTCATCACTGTTAAGGCTATTAACTCAACATTATGGTACATTATTGAGAAAATCCAATGTTTTTGACACATTTTTGTTTCGTTACCAAGGTTTGGAGAGTACTTTAAGACAACAGCGTTGAGATCAAACGAGTACATAATTGATGTACTTACTTCTGGCCTTGCCATCTTTTAAGAATGTTCTTAAATAAAGCCTGCAAATAATTGATAATGGGGGAGGGTTTTTTTATCCAACTCATACGAATCAACGGCTCCAACGACTCATCGACGGCTTCAACATTTTAGGAGACAATGAAGCCTAATATTCAAAAACTCACCTTTTTAACCAACAATTCATTATTCTCAATTTCAATACAAAGTGATGGACCACATGCTCTTCGTGAGATCTCTCTCAGGCCGATGGCTGGATTTACCGTGCTACGAAGGGGATACCGTGTAAGTCTCAGCAAGCTCAGAACCACTTCTTATTGACAATATTGAAATTGATCGAAAACCAATTGGCTTTGTATGCCGAAAGTTGAATGTTGGGAAATACTGAGCAAAAAAACTTTTCCCAACCAAAACAGTTAGGATTCTGCCCGCATCCATATTCACCTATAGAAGTACTGGCTTGGAAGCAATTGAAGATTTCAAGCCTACTCCATTTTTAATATTAGGCCCATTTCATAATGGGTTATGAAACCACATCTCTCCTGTTGAACTATGACCGCATTTTAAAACGTTCATCGTATCATGGTTCCTTTATAATCTGGATGAAGAACATGATGCAACCAAAAAAGGCTACACTACAACTATGCCATCCGTCATAGCACTTATATTAATAACCAAAGCTTCCTGCCAATAGAAATGACGCTCATTGCCAGCAGTTGATATTAAAAACTTATTCCTTCCATGTACCTCTGGAGCAACATTATCTGAAAATTGAGCCGTAGTGAAAAGAAAAAAAAAATTTGTGACTAAGTGTAACCAACATCACCTGTATTACCCACTACCTGCCTACCTACCCATAAAAGAACCAAAAAAACAAGAAATCGCACAATAATTCGTAGATTTCAACGCGCACAGTCAATTAGTAATCTTAACAAAAAAATGCATATCACTTTTCTTTTTCATATTGTTTTCGCGTAAAATATTTTCTTTTCTTACTTTTCGTGATTTTCTGTAACAAATCTAGTGCCTGTAGTAATCTTCATTGGAATGTCAAAATAAAATAAACACTCATACACAACCAGAAATTGTATACTTTGAACACGTGCAACTAAGTTTAAACAGCTGCACATTAGCTGACGCTGTACGCTTGTAGATGAATTTCTCTTGTCAATAATAGAGTATATTTTCTTTATTGTAGATAACCGCTATATTTACTTACCAAAAAAATAAATGAATAAAACGTGAGAATGTAAATGTACTTTGTGATCAATTTTTTTAACGTCGAGTCGGAAGTTATTTCCGCTTGAAATTTTCTTATAAAAAAATGGAAAAATAAAAAACACATAAAAATTGTATAAAATTCATGTTACCGAGAGGTCAAAATATACCTATTAAAACCCTTTCTCGAAACTTACTAGGTGTGAAGATGTTCGACATTTTCTATGCCGTCTCTATTTCTACGTTTGATATCTACCTGATTGGCAACCAAATAAAAGCTGTAAAAAAAACTTGAAAAAAAACTTCATATCACTGAAGTATAAATTAAGAATTCGAGTTAAATATCATTATTACATTTTATACGTAAAATTAGGATCGTAATATACTCCAGGGCTAAATGTCAGGCTTATGTGATTGTGATATAGTTATCATATCAAATGCTGGTTAAACAAATTAACCTATACCTACTAAAATTAAAATGACAGAAAAATAATAATTAAATTAAATTAAAACCTGGAAGAAGAGATAACATGTTCTATAGAGGCTGTAGAATGCTATTCAGTTATAAGAGGTACAAATTTTAATTGAACATCGTGTGATGAATTATGTTGGCTAAATAATTAGTTTTTTAATTTTATGTATTTATTGTTGTGCAATCGTTTTGGATTGGTTTATCTGAAGGATGTTTCTTCCAGTCAAAATGGTGGTAACAGCTTTTGAACAGAGAAAATAAAAGCAATGTCAGGTTTATATTCATTTCATCTGTTGATTTCAAGTTCGATAGAATAACGATCTTTTAGGTCATTGAGGAGATGTCAATAGTGGGAAGTGTTTCGTTCTAGATAACCCACTTATTTTAGAGTAGGATTAATGTATTACACAATAAAAAAATTGCATGAGAAATAACTTGAATGTTATTTCAAAAAAGCATAGTGAAACCTTTGAAAAATTAAACGAAATATTTACAAAAAAAAAAAAAAAAAAAAAAAATGAAAATAAGTCATGATGAGCACTGAAAAAACTCCTCGAATGTAACATAGAGAATGTATTATGAATTATTATGATAAGTATGGAATTTGGTGAATGTATTGTAACCAACCATTCAATCTAACTTATGGAATTTTATGAAGCTTAAAAATGAAATGGTATTACTTAATTTCAGAAATCAGTAATATTACAGTGACATCACTGAAAGCAATAAAATACGGAGTAAACTACAGTCGTAATCAAAACAAGGACGCCAACTTCATACATCTTAGAGAGTTAGGTCCAGGGTGACGAACGAATTTCAGATCAATCCAGGTGGTTAAATAGAAAACAGTTAATCGGTCAAAAGTTAGACACAATTCTATAATTGATTAATATGCACTTTGTCTTCGCACCTTCTCAGAGAAAGGTTTTAAAATAAGGGTTTTTAAAGATTTAGATGATGTTCAACTTATTGTAGGTTGTTTAGGAAGCTATTTTAAAATACTTGGTTCGCTTATTACTTGACGTGCTTCAGTTCGAGCTGTATTTATCTGTTTTGAATAGTACATATTTTCATGGAAAAAATAGTCACGGTGGGCAAGAAAACCATCCACTGTCTGGAGCGGCAATAATTCAATAATTTACCAGAAATTATTTTGTAGACAAAATGGTTAATATACACACTAGCTATACAAGAGTAGATTGAAGAAATTTCAACACTTCCTATTGATGCTAGTGTCACGGGTACGGATTGATATGGAGAAGCCCGTCTTAGTCAGATTCGGCTCAAGTTTAAACTCCTCTCGTGCTTTTCCATTCCCTCCTGAGTACACTAAGAAAGGTGACCGCTTTTTGAATTTGATAAGTTCGAAGATCCACAATGCATTTGAATATCGTTACCATGGAATGTCTAGAATCACCACCATGTCCGTTACCACGTAGTAACATGATCTGCACTCTGCTGTTGAATCTCTCACCATTCAAAAGTCTTATGAAGTTGTTACTATTAGTCTTGAACCCTTAACTGCATCAATCACACGTTTTTCTGTTGGTCTGCCTTGCGTGGTAACGCTCCCAAGACATTCAATGCTCGTGATTTCGTCCCTTGCGGACTTCGTCTAAGAATCTTTCTAGTCTTAAGATCCAGAAATTGGCCGGTCAACCTGGCGTACGAATTATTGTCGAAGTACCAGATTTGTTAGTCTAGAAATCGAGCTAGCCTAGAGTCAGTCTCTGAGATTGCACAATCTATCCCGGCCCATCGGCAAAGGTCACTTGCTCCAAACAGAATACAAACGTTAATGATGTTTCATGCTCCAAGCTCTACTTTATCCCACTTAGTGGAGATCGGTGTCAGCCAAGCTCTAAGCTTCTATAGAGCTACTTTAAGTTACTGCAAAGTCGCTTTAAGTTACTGCAATGAGAGAATGGGAAGCGGAAAGAGCAAGTACTTAGGGAGAGCCTTTCTTTTCATCGTGCCATTCCCCGCAGTCAGACGTTTTTGATGAAACTAATCCCCTTCTAGTCTCCGCATTATGATACAGAGAGCAAATGGTTCACCACTAAGTCCCTTTTTTTTCTACGCCAATATTTTCATGTAAACATTCTGTCTAACTGTAAAAATATGAAGAAATAAGTATAATTCCACCATTCAAGGAAGAAAGTCATTCAGAACAACAAAATTCAATGTTTTAATTTACCGAGTCAGTAATTAAAGTATCAAATTCAAACAAAAAACATTAAAAAATTGAAAAACAACAAAAACAGAAAAAGTAAAAATTAAAGTCGCTTCAATAATCTTTTTCACACCCTTGCAAGTTAGTCCTAGATGAACTAACTGCTGCTTGAAAATTGATAGATTTTTAATTAGACAAAGATCATATTGAGATTTTCATGTGTGCGCAATTTAGATACTGTCTGTGACGATTAAAAGGAGAATATTAGTGTTATTTTGTAGTTAACCGTAGATATTTATGGAAATGTAGCAGATAGGTAATATGACGTGAGGACAAGTGGTACGGGAGGAGGCCATGTTTTACGCACCAATGTGAATTAAAAGTGTCCATAGAAGGGTAACAAGATAAGATTGAAAATGGTGAAAACCCTGATACAAAATTACCCTTTTCAAGTAGCTCCAATTTTTCCAAAGGGCCCAATCTGATGACGGTTTTTTTTTTCAAAAATCAAATACTAAATAAAACGGTCATTTTTCCCCAGAGGTGACCCTTTGCGTCAGAAATCGGCAGCAAGAAAATGCTAAATTTATATAATGACACTAATTATTTAACGAATTAGGAGTAACTAGTAGCACGGTTAACCCAAAGCTGTAGCAACCGCTTTGTAACTCTTAAGCCCCTTACAGATTAAGTCAAGTTTACCGCAGATATTTTTTAATTCATCACATAAAAGCGTTCAGTTTTATTTGACACTCTTTTTCGATGTTTCCTAATATTCCTGTAAAAAAACGACTCTCATGAAAATAATTTGTAGCAATCTGTGCAATGTTGCGAATGCAATTGGCTCGCTATTCGCCATTGAAATTTTCAATCTCACAGATACGCTCAAGTTACTGATTTGAGAGATAGCTTAGATTACACCTTGGTATTTAAATAATATGTTCATTTCATGCGTAACAATTCTATTCAAGAGTTCATGTTACCGAAACTGTGCAAGTTTGTAAAGTTGTAATGTTGTAAAGTCATTTTAGAGAAATTCAAATTCTGGAAAATTGTTTTAAGGAAAATCAAAGGGCAAAAGAGTTATGTACGGGGCAAGAAGATTTCATAATCAGTTAGAAATACTTGATGCATACGATTTCAATCTTCTATTTCAAAACCATTTTAAAGGATAATTAAACCAATCAAAACAGAAGATATGTCTAATTACCAAACAACACGACGCTTGATGAGTTTTGATGAATTTTTTCCTGACCACTCAAAATGTCAAATACCTATGTGTGTTGGTGTATCAATATTCTACCCCATCGAATTATATCTCTAAAATGGCGGTGCTGCTTTTAATGAAACTCATCACATAATACGCGTTCAACGTAGACATGAAAAGATCATCAAACAAGGCAAAAATCTATCATTTAGTGTGAGGTATACGATGTTTTTGGGTTAATAAAACGTGATAACCGAATGGTTCAAGTACACGTGTTGAACCGTGTTTCAACGACACCTGAAATTTGTTTATTAAGTTGGAATTAAAAATATTATCTCATGAAAATATAACCCTTTCTCTTAATCATGAATGAAATGAAGAATGTGTAGGCTTCTTGAGAACAGTTTCACAAAGAAAGACAGATGATATTAGCTAAGCATAAAGTGTCAATAATATTTCAAGCATGGTGCGAGTTGTCATGGTCTGAATTCACCACCACGAATTCAATAAAAATTTTGATGAGTAACATGTGTGACTTAGTTTGCATGGTTGGTTCAATAAACGTGGAACATAACTTGTGTACCTAGAAAGCTTTTGTTGGCGTGGCCTATAATTTTTATTTAGGTGAACAACATAAAAATGAAACATTAAAAAATAAAACCTTTAGTACTCAGTTGAATGTAATAGTCTATATTGAAACTCCCTGGGTCCGCCATTATTTGGAGGAACAAGTTCAAAAGTAACACCCCTACCCTGTAGTATAGCTAATCGATGTACAGCTTTTGTAAAACTTCTGAATGAAAGAACAGCGATCTTAATTATAAATACACTTTAGTGAGGAAGACTTGTGTAGAAACTTGCTAGAAATAATAATAGAACAAAATAAAAATACATATCAGATAGCGCACGTTGAGGTCGTATTTTTTTATGAAGAAACAATTTTTTCACAAATTATTTTTGTTGGAAACTTTTTTTTTTTCATCTACTTATTTCAAGTTATTTTGCAAATTTCGCATTTCTGTAAATAAGAATGATTTTAAAGAAGCATTTTGCTAGAGATGCCAAACATAAAAGAAAAAAATAGTTAAAAAAGAAAATCGTTGCATTTTTTGGATCGCATCCGGCCACAAGGCAGTGATCAAATACACATATCATGAAGAAAATTATTGTTAATCATAGTTACGTTTAAAAGTATATATACATACAGACGTTACGAATAGAAAATTTCAATTGTAAATTTGAAGGAAAAAAAAATTAGATATATTATTATTTATAGACTACACTATAAAAAGAGCGTTGTATAAAAAAATGAATTTTATAAAATGTATAAAACTCTTATATTTAGGATGTAATTTGAGGGGAATGTGAAAGAGTTTGTACATGGATTTTATGTCAGCAAAATACGAAAAATGTTTATATACTAACTGTATGTTTATGTGAGTTGTGCTTATCATTTTGTATTCATGGGATCGCCATGGAAATAAATGAAGTGTATGATAAAAAACGTGTGTTCAGTTCAATCGCCGTCGGTAATCTACCTGTTACATCCTCTCTTCTAAGATACTTCGTTTTCATGGTTACAGTTGGTACCGCAATCACATTGAGGTGAACGTGCAATAAATACATAATTATAACTGAGCCTGTTGTGCCTCCTACTTGTTGTGACTGTAATTATGTAGTGTGAGGGTAGTAAATGTACGACAAAATACAAAAAAAAAAAAAAACTCATTACCGAGTGATTAAGAAAATATAATTGTAACATTGATTGCTTGTGAATTAATATTAACCTGATTAATTGGGTAATGAAAGCTATGAATTCAGGGATGAGTTTTGAAATTTAAAGCAAGATGCCCAAAACGGATTCTAGTGGACAGTATACCATCCTTGGCAATAGGTAATGTTCTTTCCAAAAAAAGTATCTCGTGCTAAGAAGGTATGTAGGTAATTTTATTTCATAGATTTATACACATTCAACGATCTAAGTTAGGGGTCTCCAAACGAAGGATTTGGTCCGGCCCGCCGCCCGCGGAAAAAAAGAATGGATGGAAGAATCTAGGCTACCGCCAGAACGTGATGACTTCAAGAGAATCAAGAGTTTTCCCAGACAAATGATAACAATTTTTGGTTCAACGTATGTTTCCGAATAAACCTTTTCAAAATGGCACATGTCAAATCCAGATATCGAGCGATACTTTTGGAAGAACACTTAAAAAATTTGCTCATGATTGGAACAACAAACTTTGATCCTAAGCGGAAAGACATTGTAAGCAAAAAACAATTGCACACATCACATTAGATATTTTTTGCAACAATACTTTTTTGAATATAATAATTTTAAATAAATAAATAGAAAATATATTTCTCTTAAATGCTTTGTTTTTATATTCCTGAAAATGAAATTGTTATTATTTCCTATTAAACGATGAAAAACTAATAATCATGGAATTAAAAAGATTTATTTAATCACTAAAAACCAAGTTTTGGTTCCTAAATTAGGCCTGATTTTGAATTTGTCAAATTCGTTTAGGAGTGTTTAAAACCCCTGTTTTCAAGTGTCTGACTTTCAAAATTTTCCATTCCTGAAAATTCAATTGGTAATATTTTTTTATTGAAGAACGAAGAAGTAATTATGGAATTTAAAAAAAATACAATCACCAAAAACTAATGTTTTGTACCTATACGAGGCCTAATTTTGAATTTGTCAAACTCGTCTAGGAATGCTGAAAAACACTGTTTTCAATTGTCCAATTTTCAAAATTTTCCGGGGGGCCCTGATGTTGGCCCGCAACACCGCCTCAACTTAACGTTACGGCCCTTCTGGCAAATAGTTTGGGGACCCCTGATCTAAGTATGAAACTTCATGCATTCGTATAGAGGGGCAAGGGGATAATGAAAACCGCCCTCTACCGTGAATCGACGGACACCTCTGCCACAAGCCAGAAAGAACAGAGTGCAGCACAGTGTACATTTTAACCCTTCATCACCCATCTTACAGAGTAAAGCCCCTCGACTTTGCTACATCAGATGTTCTGCTGTTACCATCAAGAGTTGGTAAAATTGTAATCTTTGGTATCCAACGAACTCATAATAATACACTATATTCAGAGGTGCCCACCCCCCAACTCAGAAGCAGCCCCCCATGTAAGTTGGTACCCCCTCCCGAAAACCAAGATGTAAAACAATATTCCATCACTGTCAAATCAAAATCAGCTCATTCGAAAATTATGTGGGATGGCGTCTCATCAGTCTCCTCACATAGTATACACAGGGTTGAAGTTAGTGTCACCGCTATGGGGGCCGCATATTTCGCGTAATGCGGTGTATATGAAATTGTAGGGGTGCGAAACCGTTAATGAGGCTGAATATTGTTTTTTAGTTCCCTTCAGTTTTTTCTAAGCAGTCCGTCAGTAATTTTGGTGTTGGGTTTGCCCACCATTGTGGATTGGGTACGCCCATGCTCTTCAATATCGGACTATCTTCTGGTGGTTTATTGGCTGACTCACAAGTTGATGATCCTTCTGAAGGTAGTTTTTGGTAAACTAACTGCTGGCTGAGGCCCTGTGAATGAGGTTTAGGAGCCCCTTCATGCAAGCTGATCAGAATGTTCGTTAACAGTTATACAACTACACCCCGGAACCTACTCCAGGCGAACCCAGTTGTGTTTAGCCAGGTTGTTGAGGATGTGCATGCAGCTCCATACCACTCATGATGAGATGGCTTGAGCCGTAATGCTTTTATCGATTCTTGTTAAAGGAGTAATGTTTATGAAGGAATCATCCAATAGTCCTTGGGCATCTAGAAGTGGATTACAAGGTATGGAGATCAGCTGAAGAGCCTTGTGACAAATTTCGTTCCTAATCGATATAAAGTGATGAAATATAAATGGTGTTCTTTTTATGGCATCTAGAGTGGACAAGGCACCATTGACTACCTCTGATATACCTAGATAAGTCATTTATGTAGAAGGGTTATTCTAATACGGAAATATTGAGCCTCTGTGTAATGAGAAGTACACATAAAAATGTATGAAATAGTAGGGAATTAACAGGGGATTTTTTTGTTTACGTGGGCAGGCGAGGAAATCTTTAAGATCCTAAGGTGGAAATCGGATCTCCTAAGATACCCAGAACTGTTTAACACATTACTTCAGGCCAAGTCCTTGGGATGTATTTATTCCTCAGGGTACATTGATAGGCTCCTCTGCCTCTCCTGTTCTTGGGTGATTTTTCTCTGCAGGATCCCTTCGACATAGTAAACTATGGAGGTCCAATGTTCCTCTCTTCCAGGCATTTTGGCAACTATATTCTCCGGTTTCATATCCTCAGATGGTATTTCCAGGCTCCTGCAGATTTCTTCTTTGTGTTTCCTACTGCTTACACACGAAGAATGTGTGAAACACGTCATCATCTTCTCCATCACAGTTTGGACAAGTTTGAGGTGACGTTTGGCTCAGAGGGACAAAACGTGACGCCTGCAATGTATTCGGCCTTGCAATGGATTCACTTAGCGTTTACTGCTCGACCATCGAGCATTTGCCGGTTTCCAACGAGCACCACTGATGACATTCCCCGAGCATTTCTTCGATCAGATGGCACCCAAGTTATAAACGAGAGCTGCGGTTACAGCTGCATCAATTGTGGTTCTAGATCATCTATTAAGAAAGGAAAAGCCCCGCCTGTTCCCATATAACTTGAAGAAATTATTCTTCATTGCTGGAGGATTTGAAGGAAGATGTCAGTTGGCTGTTCAACAATATCAGTCGCATGTAATAAGGGGATTTCACCTTCTTATTACACAAAATAATCATCTCCGAAATAGACACCAACTTCCCCGAGAGAATTTCGGTTGATAATAACGCTGCAATTCCTTAAACAATTTAAAAAATCAAAAAAGTGAACGTCAAAATGGGGGAGATGTAGCACTTTCTAAAACTTGGCTGGACTAGATTCGATTCGACAAACATCGGTCCAGGGTGTTATCACTGAGTGGGCGACGAACGAGCATCCCTCTGATGCGCTGTTTACACCACCTGAGCCTCAAACGAATGCTCGTTCGAAGTCCCTGCTCCCGGATAATGCTCGAGCAATGTAAATGGGACTTCAGATAGTTCGAGAGCTGCACGTCCCGGCCTGTTCGGCGAATGGTCATGGCTCCTCACTGTGTCTACTCGAGGCGTATACCTAACGCCGTGTGTATACGCGACCAACGCGGTCTGTTACGGCGGAGAGCAATACAACAGGGGTCTTACGTAACATCGCGGCTTCGAGCTAGTCGCGGCAAATGATTGCGACGCGTGGGTTCGATTTTCGTCGCACAATCGCGTAATCGCGATCGCGACCTCTTCGTGGATGACCTTTCGGGTGAATTATCGTCTTTGTGGTTTATATATTCAATGATTTTCAATTGAATGATATTCAAAAACTTACAGTAAGAAATGGATTTCAAGGTATTCTGATAAGAGAGCTTCAACAAAATGAATAAGTAGTAGGTAAATGTTACCATCTTCTGAAAAATAAATAATTTTTTACTTTGATGGTATTTTGGAATGGATCTGTGTTCTTGATGGTATTTTTCTCTATTAATTGAAATTTGAAATTCAAATCTCATATTGCAACCTTAGTAAACCGACCGCGTAAGTTATTTTTTGAATTTAAAATTGTTGGACATTTTTCTGTCGAAAAATCAACTCCGATCTGTTTATTTTGGTTTGGCTTTTTCTATTATAAAATATGGCATTACGATCTGGCGGAGGCACACTTGAATTTCATCTCAATCCACTTCAGACAGTGCAAAATGCTCTTTTGAAAATATTATTAAATAAACCCTTCAGGCATCCTTCTGCTAAACTTTATTCTGATTTTAATGTTTTCAAGATAAAATATATTTTTTTAAATGGAATCATGCATTCAAGTTTTTAGATCTGGTATCAAAGATGAACATGTGTCCCAATTAATAAGTGCTAGAAGTTGGAATTTTATCAACATCGCCGGACTGAATTTTATCGCAGAAATGCACATATAGTTGCGTTAAAATTGTTACATACTAGCAAATTAATATTAGGGATTACAAATCTTTAATTTCGTTTTAGAAACACCTTCGTTCTATCTTAACCAATATATAATCATATCATCTATTTTTCTTTTTTCATACCCAGCGGCGTAACGTCTTTCAGCGGGCCCCCTCGCAAAATATTTTCGGGGACCCTCCCCATAATGTTTTTTTATTTTTTTATTTTGCGAAGCGTGCACTTTTTCAACGGTCATCGCACAATACGCTACGATAACCTAACTAAAAATACATGATATAATATAACAATTTAACCTACCTTTACGAACTCGAGACTTCTAGTCTCCGTCTTTTTGGATGACCGTGTGTTATAAAAGTCAACTTTTGGTTTATTATTCAGTAATAAACCATTGTAATCGCTCTTGAAGAAATAATTTCTAACCCCCCTGAAAATTTCATGGTTTACGTTTCAAAGGGTGTAGAATCCGAATCTACACATTTTTTCGTCCGTCCGCCGTACGCCGTGTGCACGATTTCCCAAACGGCTAGAGCAAAAAATCTGAAATGTTCAGGAAAAATCAATATTGGTCCGACAACGCCTCAATTCTTTAGCCAGCACTCTCACTTAATTTGAAATGCCCTTTAAGGGTTGTCAAAGTTTTGTAAAATCCCTAAAAACCTCAAAAAAAAAAGTCAAGGCGGCCTAAATTTGGACTTTTTTGAAGAATGAGCCCCTCCCCAGGTCCGTAGGTCAAACCATTCTCGATGTATGGGCCGATTAATGGTGCGAACATTTGCGTTATTTTGGTATATTATTGTTTTTGTTTCGATATCAGTAACCTAGTGATGTAGTGATGTAGTAATGTGGATACTGGAGTGAACTCCTGAAAGGCTTTGTATCCGATATACGGGTTGAAGCATTCTGATATGCATGAAACGCTGCAAATTCTTTCACTGGGGTTTATTATTCATAATTGTTTTTGTTTTGAATAGCAGTAACTTTAGAACGTAGTGATGTAGTGATGTAATGTGGATGTTTATAAATTTGATGTTGCATAATGGAATTTTTCTGTGTATCGTTAGTTCCGCTTTATTCTTTAAAATTTAAAAAAAAAATGAATTTTGCAAGAGCGGGCCCGTTCCGGGCCCCCCGCATCGCGGGGTTTGCGGGGGTGTACGTTACGCCACTGTTCATACCAATTTAGATGTGTGAGCTTCCTGTGTTTTTTCCATTCTTTTGTCCATTGGTTTAATCAGAAAGTATATTTCAATTTATATTATTTCTTTTTCATAATTTGACTCTAGACTCCACTAGGACATCTGAACTCAAACCTTGATGGACAAGAAGAACAGCATTATTTTTAAAGTTGTATCTTTTGTTGTTTTCTTTTGTATCTTTTCCTTAAAATTAATTTGTTAACGCTGGCAAAGTATGTACGTCACATCTTCGTTGTAAACGCGGCTTAATACAGACATTATAAACCCTGGCGCAATAATTTGCAGCATGTTTGGTGTGTAAGCTCTAGTGACGTGAGGCTTGTTTGCCCCTGACCGTCGACCAGAAGGCCCCGATGGCTTTTCCGCTCCAGACGCAGACTCCGACCGCGAACCCGTCCGGTTTGTCCGAGCTTCGCGTTGTTCCTGATAGATAGGGTTGCCGTTGCCAACTCCCGCGGCTCACCCTACGTTCCGACGAAAAAGGTGGGGGCGAGCCTGCGGCGAGGGCATCCCGTAGGGAAGGTTGCCGTTTCACCGCTCACTTCTCGTCAGTTGGCTATCGGTCGCGAGTTTCGGGGGAGGTTTCGCCGCCGCGTTTCATCACACTGTCAACAGTCATGCCGTATTATTTGACGTGAGTACCCATGCTGCCCGGATGTGCCGCACGAGCCGCGTCAATTTGTGACCCCAACTGTGTCTCGTTCAGTGACGATGTGAGATAGTACTAGTGGATCCATCGTAGGAGAGGACGTGTATTATGGCAAGTGGTCCTCTTCCCATCCTCTTCTTGCTCGTCTATTTTTCTACGACGACAAGGACAACGCCGTTACAACCCACTAAATCAGGTACCTGTGCATTTAAGTGATAAAACTGATTGTATAAATAAATGAGTAAGAAATCATTATGCACAAGGAGAGTATCAGCTCCTCCAACTACAGTCTTTCTACTTACGTAAATACCTACCCCAAATTATTTAATTTCCTTAAAACAATAAGGTTTCAATCCAGCCTATTTCCTGGTGATAAATTTGGTAGAACACACGTGCCAGAAGGAAGCCGTTCACCTCAGTTAAGATACAACATTTAACAACAATTGAAAGAGACTCCTGGAGAGATTCAATTGAAGGATCGCATGCTCCTAAATTTAGTACCTCCGTAGATATGAATGATAATCAAGTGTTTGCAACTCTGGAGCGTTACGTTCACATGGTCGATTAAAATATATGATAGTTTTGTTCAGTAAAAATTCCTCATTCTGACGAATTCTTGCCACATTCATGGATACAAAAAAACCGGTTAATGAAATACTGTAGCTGATTACTCAGGATCGTAATACGATCTTCCGAAAGGTTCTTTCTCACCTTCTGGGAAACTCGATTCCTGGCCGGAGGACGCTGGCAGGTTCAACAGCCTTCCTTCCTCCTCATGATTAGTCATCTCCCACCTCTTCCACTCTCCTTTGTCCTTTCACTATCCTGCGGTCTGGCCAGGATTACAACCGTGGAATTCTTATCCATATTGTTTCGCCGTGAATATCACCCATGATCTAGGTATTTCTAGCCACACTGGATTGCCGTGTTGTTAGTCCGGATTCAACAAGTGAAAACCGCGTCTACGTACCAAGCGGCGTTTCTCATCTGAACTCGTTCATTCCAATACCTCGTCGAAGCTTTGAAATGATCAACAACCAGTTTGATCTCATCAGTTTGAATTAGTCTCACTATTTTATATTCTTGATATTATTGGGCACCAGGAGAATATTATATTTCTATGCAACCTATAGAACTTGAATCTTGATTTAAAAAAATGCCAAAAAAAGGAGTGGAAGGTGAACAGATCACTTTGGTATATTGAACTGTATATTTACGATCGATAAGGATTTGCCTGAAGATGAACTATGGTTGATAGGAGAATGAAGATGAATAAACTTAACCACCATCAAGAGCTGGTCCCAATGTTGTCAGCTCATCAAAGATATACTTAACCCCCCCCCAATTCAATCTTGGAGGTGGGCACGGACATAAATGACAGGAGCATGAAGTAGAAACCTATGGGACAATACCCTATGGTCATGAGACTGACAAACAGGAGAGTGTAGAAGGTTATAATTGACATGAAATGGCTCCTTGTTGTATGAGGATATGGAAACGCTAATCGAAATTGAAGTTCTTTAAGAGTTTTCTTATGGATCAATTTCCGAATTTCTGGCTTGACACCTTGGGAAGTCCAGGAGAATGAAAAATTATGACACAATCCAACTCCTACGAGTTCTACAACTCATTTCCGAACAAAAATGGCTCCTTGCAATATTTTGCCGGAGGCCTCGTTCCCGAGTTATTGCGATTTAAGATTTTTTTTCGGGTGTACCCATTAGGGAAACTATATTTCTAATTTCTTGTATTCTATATTCATGTTATTCATCAGAAATAAACTATAATTTCATTCATTCATTCATTTTTCGGGTTTTCAATCTTACGTCATTAAAACTGCCATAACTCTCTCAATTCTGGAGATAGCTCAAATTTGATGACACCGTTGGAAAGAGCGTTAAATTTTCTATCTATCTGATGTCCGAAAACATTTTTTTTTTTTTTTTTTTTAGTGCATTACAGCTTCAGTAAGATTGTTGCGTGAAATGACAGTTTTGTCAAAATCTTGAATTCGCCTGTTTTTCATCTCGCCTAGACACCCGATTAATGCTTGACGCAGAAATGTGCAGGCCTGGTAAAACGTGCGCTGAAATGGCAGCTTTCCAACGGTGTAGTCGTTTTATTTTTTAAAATATTTTTATTTTTTATTTATTTAGTTACGGAAATGGTGTTTAACTGCAGAAAAACGTGTGTTTTCTATTAAAATTGAGGTTTTTCCAAAAGTCTCGACGAAAAAAGGTTGGAGGCGGGATAAACGTAACTTTTCTCGCTGAATCGAATGGTGACAACGCCAGAAGATTTAAGTTAGTTTTGTCGGACGCTTAAACCCGTTTGTTTGTTAACAGCGTCTACGACATTTCTAGGCTGTCCGTCCAAATTCAAGATAATTGAAGAGCCGAAAGACAGCTATTGTTTGTGTTCATGTACGATTGATTGCGATGAGTTGCATTCATCTTTTTGCTGACCGTATGGACCCTTATCAAACTAGGCTTCCCTATCATTACCAACTTCCCTTTCGTCTCTTTCCTCGCTGTATTTCCTTCAGCGTGTTTTCCCTAATGCATATTCCCATTCATTATAGTGTGCTATAGCTATTGAACATAGCTGGTAGTGATAACCAAAACCTTAGTAACAAAAAGGATTGGTATATTTAAAAAAAAAGATAGTTTACTAGATAAAAAAAGAATCAGTGACTTCTTTGTTTTGAATGAGTTTTTTCTCACACTGTCCGACGTGTTCGCAAGGGTGTGAGTTTTTTACAGGAGGAGTGTGACTCCCTTGCTGCTACAGAAGCATTACCATTGGCAAAACCGTACACAAAAATCATGTCAGCATACTCACCTGTGGTAAAGCTACTCAACAGAAAGCAACTCATCGCAGTCAATCGTGAATGAACACAAACAATAGCCGTCTCTCGGCTCTTCGATTATCCTGACTTTGGCTGGACAGCTTAGGAATGCCCTAGACGCTGTTCACAAACGGACTTTTTCATTCATTAAATTCATTTTCATTTTTCATTTTCAAATATTCATCTTTTGGTTTATACCTTACAATCTCGTTTAAACTCTAACCGTTTATATGAATTCGATCGAAGCCCCAATATCTGACCATTGTCCTACAATTGGATAACATGTTTCAGACAACAAACGTTCTACTAAAACTGAATTTTGTCAGGAACAACAAATTATGAACATTGCAACACCCAGAGCTACGGCAAAATCAGATGGGGTTGATACTACACGGCGCACAAAGCAACCCCTCCTTCAAGACCGGAGGGTCGTGCGGGTCATTGCATATCCAAGCCCCTGACCAAGACAATGCCTCCTCCGTAGCTTTAGTTTTTGTAAATAAGAATAATTTACAAAAATGAATTACAATGTTTCTGCGACTTATAATCGGGATATTTTATGATGATCCATTTGTTACCATGTTGTTCAACTGTTTTTGAGGTTTAAGATGAATTAAAAATATGGTTTTTATTGTTGTCGTTTGTTGAATTTATTCAATCTTTTCGCATTTACACTCTCTAACCGAGTGGGTTTTGCTTGTTAAACAATTTTATCTCTTTTCTCTCTTGAAACATCGGAATGGATAAAACTTACGGGAACGTGTACATTCAGTACGAGCATTTCACATTTTTAGTTGCGGTTATCATAAAAAAAGAGGAAATTATTGGCAGTCGACTATTCAGAGCTAATCCGCAAGCCCCTGGCAGTTTTACTAGGAAGAGCTTACAAGGAAGACAAATTGAAGAAGGACACTAGAATAAATTCGCTAAGAAAGCACAAGCACTGAAATTTTCGAGGACCAAATAACTGTTCGTCTCTGAGTCTGATCACAAGGCTTTCTCAACCTTAGTTTACTTTGTACCCACGACAATATTCCCAGCAACACGTTCTGTCGATTGAAATACACCGTGAATTCGCGGCTCTAGAGAGAAGTAACGCAGAAGGCAACTTTTAAAGCTGTGAAGTCATATAATTAAATAATGCAAGCAGGTACTAGAAGTTGGTTTGGGCCTACATTAACATCTCAATGCCGGGTAAGTATAAAAAATTCAATTGAGTAGCTCCACCTGAATATAGTGGCTGGCAAAACTTTCCCTCCGGACAGAAATAATTTTTCCCCCTTGTTCTCGTTCTCTGACTATGTGGCCACGCTCGGCTCTCGTGGGTTAAACGTATAATTTCGCGATTCAAGTGTTGAAAACTAACACTTCAAAAAAGATGAAAACTGTTTTTTTTCTTTTACATCACTGAAAAAATAGAAATATTAAATGTATTCTCCATTTTCCTCTCTTTTTCGCTATTCATTCTCCCGTCAGAACCACACGTTTGTGAGGGCTCTCATACGAGAACTTTGATTACAAGGTGATTGCAAAGCACTATGGAGGTCTAGTAAATCATTATTTATACGAATGATAATGATTACATAGTTTTACATGTGCATGACAGGATTCTATGCATTACGAATTCAAAATGTATCAGAAGTCGTAGACTATTAAAAAAAAATCAACGGCTGTAACGTAATGTCTAAAGGCCTGTCTGTAAATGTCATATACTTTTACTGAATTTCATCGAAAATCTAGGTATCGCCATCGTTTCGAAATTTAGGACAACTACACTTTTCTTAATGTCTATCCTAATATTCACTTTAGTACATTCAAACCGATTCTTGGATTTTTGTAAGGGTATTTATCAAATGATTTCTCGTTTAGTTAGTCTTATATATACAGGGTGGAAGCGGATAAGTGACGAACAATTTTTTTCTGTTAATCTGCTTCAAAAATGTAGTAAAACCCCGGCAACCGCGCTTTTTTATCTCACCCCGTTCTCTATATATAAGTTTATAGAGGCTTTTCTCAGAAAACCACATTTTCTGACATAATAACCCACGTTACTCAACGTTTTTATGCCTTCTAACTGGCGTTTCTCCATGAGATCGACAAGGAATCGCAATGTTGACCATACCATCAGAAAGCTGATTAAATTTTCAAGTTTTCGTGAGGTTTGACATGTTCCAGCACGTTTCTTGGAAGTGAAGTAAAAATAAAAGTAATTCAGAAACTATCAATTTTTTTCAGGTTTCAATGTTTGAACTGTAATTGCGGTCCTTAGGGGTTCGTTTATGATTATGAATGTGCATTGGTCGTAAAGGAAATTTTACGCTGAATCTGAAAATGTGGTCAAAAGTAGAAAAAAGTTGTTTTAAAGTGGAGAAACATGGGTTTTTATGCCACAAAACGTGGTTTCCTGAGAAAAACCTTTAAAAAATTATATCTAGAGAATGGGGTGAGATGGAAAAGTGCGGCTGGCGGTTTTTACTACATTTTCGGTTTAGATCAATAGAAGAACAGTTTCCTCACTTATCCGCTTTCACAGGGGAAAAAATCTAATCTTTTCTGAAATTTCAGCATCACTATCCGTTCTTTCCAAGCATAAAATTTAAGATTTGAAATGTTGAACACTCTTCGATACTATTGAAATAAAAATATAGTTGTGGCATATTTACGAAGAAATGAAACAATTGCAATGGTACTCGGAAATTTAAGATCATTTTCCAAAATTGTTTGTCTTGGAAATGCGTTTTAAGGCGTTCCGAAAGGAATCCTGGTGTTTTGTCGTTTTGGGTGTAAACAATTGATTGAAGGTTTATTGTGAACTACATTTCATTGCATTCATTTTCTCAGACCGAAAATGTATAGGGGTTGTTGTGAAGGTATTCAACTTATTGGAACAAAAAGTCACACATTTTTGCGTCAGGAATAAAAAAAAAAAAAAATAATAATAAAAAAATAAAAAATAAAATAAAATAAAATAAAAATATATATGAGTGACAATTTGAAGGGTGTTTCTGCTTTTCATTGTTTTGATCATCTGATTCGGACGTTTGGAAGCAGAAGCCTCTTACTGAAGAAAAACGATACAGGTTACTACAAAAAAGTTTATAATTTCCGAGTTAGGTAACACTTTGTTCGTGATTAATTGACCAACGTTTATTACACGTAGTATGTGGCACGTTACCAGCACTCAGCGCTTCCATGAATAGTTTTTGTATTCAAAATGGCGAAAAAGACCCCCTTTATATTTCAGCATGTTACATCAGTCAGGGAAGAAATTAGCCTTAAGGGTGGTTCAGTTGATCAGTGCGTCTCTTTACGTTGTAATTAACTTCTAGAATGACTTCATCTTAAATATAGCTCCGTGAACACCAACCTTTACAAGTTGCTTCGTACGAAACAGAAGCTGACACCAAAGTTTTCACAAAAATTGCCAGTACACTTTATATTCGCATGACGTAGAAATTCACAAATAAAACCACTAGAATTTAACTAGACACAATAAAACACCAAGCTACGCTTCACTTGTCTACAAATAAATGAATGAGCTTGGAAAACTGGATTGAAGGGAGCGATATACCTAGTACTCGTATATTCGTAGGGAATCAATCTTGTCACAAGTCTGTCGCCATTCATTTTTTATTGCACCCACTTTCGCGTAAAAGAGGGATCTGCTATTTGTGAGCGAACGGTATTGTCTATCGGAATGGAACAATCAAATTACCTCTGACAAAGAAGTTTTTGAAATTTCGTTTTTTTTTAAATATATATTTTAGTTTAATCATTACATATTAGCTCCTAGGGTGGATTAACACGCCGAGGTTACTGGCACGTTACGGATCGATTGTAGCGTAGGATGACCCTAGGAATTTGAGTTAAATTTCGTAAACTCTGCTCCAGTTGTTTCGGAGAAAAGCTTAAAACGGCGGACCAAAGGATTTTTAAATATACTGTGTAAATTACTCAACTATAAATTTTAAGTTCTATGTTGAACGATGAGGTCAGATCCGCATTCATCAGTTATATATAGAGTGATTGACAAACAAATACCAATAGCGCATATTGGTGGAATATTTAGAAGTGCTTCTTCAGATAGAATTCTCTCTTCAATTGAAACTCTCGTCAATCGGTAAGTTATATGCTCTAAATATGAAGAGTTGTTAAGCAAGCACTTATTAACCTTTTTAAATCTCCGACATTATTGGTGCGAGGACGGGAGTTGAGAATGCTGCAGCCAAGGTTTATTAGACCCCTTGGACAAGCTAGACCTTCTGCCGGCCAAGGAAGCCTTGCGCCCACCTATTGTTCAAGTCCTCTTTTGTTCCGTGGGATGACAATAAGGAAATCACCTCGCTCTGCCTTGTGAGCCCAGCCGGGGAAAATAAAGGCTGAGGATGAAGAAAGTTACGAAAGATTTAATAAAAGGCAAGTCACCTTTAGATGAGGATCCTTACATAGGTTCAATAAAACACAAAAGTGAAGGCTACCCCGAGATAGACGTTCCATAGACTCTGGTTGTTAATCACCCGTTTGGCAGATAAAGCGTTTTCCTGTTTGCGACCTCTAAATCGAATTGCTGACCCTGGAATACCCAACCGATCGTAAATTTTCAACTAAAAAGTCTATTTCGTTGAATCGTAAAACGTCATGAACTGATTGAGCTGTAGTGATCGTTCTGGCTAGAGAAGTTCTGTTCGTAGAATAAATGTTGGTTCTAACGAATAGAAACAACCTCACGCTTAGATGCATATGTAAATGTGTTTGAAACAGGCTTATGTTTTGCCTTGTTTTTTCCCTTAATAATCCTTTGTAATTGTTCAGGAGAGATTAATTATAGCCCCCAGTCAAACTTTGTTATTCTACGTTTCAAAGTGCGTAAATTCAAAATCAAAAACGTTCGTCTTTAGTACGCTGTAGATCTAGTTGGCCCTAACGTCTATGCAGTCCGATCACCTCATACCCGTAGATGTTACGGGGCTGAAACGTGGTTTTTCGAGGTTTTTGCTGACATAGGCAAGTGCGGCATCATTTTCCTAGTAATTTTGGTCGTGGAATCGACTGTTATAGCTTTCCGATCGTATAAATTAACCCAAAGCAAATAATCGAAAT
Source organism: Creontiades dilutus (assembly GCA_031894815.1). NCBI lineage: Eukaryota > Metazoa > Arthropoda > Insecta > Hemiptera > Miridae > Creontiades > Creontiades dilutus. Next base: position 512,037 of record JAVIWC010006729.1, read on the forward strand.
TTATGAATGTAAAAGTAACCCCCAAACCCCTAACCAAAAAATCTTATGAAGTACATCCTTATACAAAAATAAGTGTGTATTAATTTTTCTGGTTCGGATATGAGAATCATTGCTCTTCTATGGAACTGCGAACTTTTAATAGCAGTTGAGCAATTATTATTATTGAAATGATACGGGGCGGCACGCTATGTGCGCTAACCAAATGTACCTATTTCAATTAAATTTTAGTAAAAAGGCAATAAATAAATGTTGTGTTTGTCAAAATTGTAAAAACACCAAAACTATTGGTAGGTGGCGGCATGCAGCGCTAACCAAGTTTAGGTAGGCATCTACAAGTGACAAAGAAAAACCCGAAGGACCACAGCCCAATTGGCTGAAGCAAAAATGTGTGTATGATCAAGGGAGTTAAAAGAAAGAAGGATAAATAAAGATAAATGTATGTACAATGAACGTAGAAAAGCACGTGTTCTAGGTCCTACCTACCTAGCATCATATGGTCATAGGAGGAAATTCTGTACAATGGTTAAAGTTATTCCTACCTTGATTCCGATGAGATGAGGACCTTCTGGCTTGTAAGGTGATATACCCAGGACTCCAACAGCTTCCAGGAACCTCGAGGCACAGGCAGGAGGGGCGTGGCAGCGAAGAAATACCTCTCAGTTGTGTTGAGCAGCCTGAGAACAGATCTCTCACTTCTACTCACTTCTCAGGTGCAGATGTAGCTGAAAAACAGATTTCTGTCAAGGTGGAGCTCAATCTCGGAATATAACCGCCTCCAAACTCCAGACACCACGAGACAAAGGCGGGAGGGGGGAAGCCTGGTACGTTAATCCACCAAATCAGCGAAAAAAAGGCTCACAAACTACACTAATTCCGTCTAACAGATGCAGAAAGGCAAACAAAATGCAAATCTGATAAAGAAAAAGCAGTTGACGAGCAGAACTTTAACAGATTGGGTAAATTTTTGTAAGAGGGTACTTCACTTGGCGTAAGTTGGGACATTAAGGCGATTCCAAAACGTGTGTCTTACGTGAGGTTACACATCGCGTTAGTCGCCGAAGCGGGATACGCCTTATTTACAGATTCCTCCAGTGTACTTTTATACCAGTTCTATTTTATATTCGGAAAAATGCATTCTTTTTCCTAATTTTGACTACTAACGAGATCAGTCGAATCATGACAAGTGAAACACAACAGGCAAGAAGTCACAATCGTGGATCTGACTCGGTAATTTCTCTCCGGAACAACTTTTGTCAATATTTTACAGGGAATTTATCAGGTAATTGAACGGTGTATTCATTTACAATAAATAATTTATTAAATGGTGTTTTAACTTACTTGAAAAACTTGTCTCTTTCGCTACAGCATCCCAAGGTAGGTCTGCGAGCCTCCTGTTTTTACATATCTTGCTTTTTTGTTCCCCAAAACTTCTTTTTTTTGCACTTCCGACATTATCGCTTCCATGATAAACATTTAAAGCAAGTCACAAAGGCAATAATTGACTAAAAAAGCAATATCAAAGACGGATGAAGAATGTCAACAACAGCAGGTTAACCTACAAAAACGTAAACAAATAATAACGCGATTACGCGACAAAATTCAAACCGATTTGAAAATCAAACCACGCGACGCGAGCAATTGCCATAGGATAAGACACTTCCATAGGATTGTATTGTTTGATCGCGTTGGTCGCTCGCATTCGTTTTCCACGTAAGACACGGCGTAATGGTGATTCACTGCCTCCCCGCCGCGGATCGTGAATAGCACCGGGAATAACGCCAAGACTTCTGCCGAATCGCTGGGTTGGTAGACCTGGATATAAAGGTAACGGAGAAGAAGGTGGAGTCAAGCCATAGACGAGTTGATTGTGACGTCGAAGGATCATGACGTCACCAGGTGAGAGAATCTAATCCAAGCAGTCTAATTTGGATGCTGAGAAAATTATCGGGGTTTACAGAAATTGAATCCTCTAGTTGAGATTGCTGATTTGTCCTAGAATGTACAATAGGTTGGAAATACATGTGTAAAAAACATTACTTCGAACATTACTTCCAAAACTGATCCCTACTGGATGACATGTATATTTAGCGGGGAGTTGCCATTACTCTCATCACGAATTCATAGTAGAAATGGCCGGCGTCGGGAAAGGTAAACTGCGGAAACTTGTTGCTTTGTTTAATATGGTGAAATTTAGTGTGAAAATGGTGTAGTATAAAGAATTGAGGTGTCGAGTAATTCGTGAAATAGGAACATGAAGAAAACTACATGGAACGAGTCGTAAATATTACTCAGGTAATCCATTTCTGTTCAATTATTGAGACTTGTTTATCCCATCTTATAAAAGTAAACACATTGATAAAATAATTCATTTTTCCAAAATGAAATGTTCGAGTTGAGGTGCAAATGAGTTTGTTGTGTCCGAACTGCCTTCGCAGTTGATTTGTTACTTAATGGTTTTTTTCAAAATGATGTCCATTTTTTAATGAGTATGCTTTGGTACTGAGACTGGAAAACCATCCGAACTTATAAACAAAACCGAACACCATTCCGAACACCTTTTCAAATAAATTAAGACAATATAAATTATACTATAAAAACCCACAGATTTAACGCTTAATCGCTATCTTAAATCTCCATATTATCAGTAAAATGGTAAGAGCCTTTAAAATCTATTCGACTATCTTGATTTTAGCCTCTTATAGCGATACTAATAAAAGTTCTCAGTAACAGATATCAAAGATGAGTGAAAAGTACTAATATAATTTTGGGCGGTGGATCAGTGCAACGGAGACTTGCTCATTCAACTTGTCCAGATCTCAAGGGCTTTCTGCTGCTATTGATATACTCATATTGCAGAAGTTAATTTTCACTTTATTATCCTTATCAGCGAATCTTTGTAATTGACCAAGAAAAAAGTTATTACCCCGTCAAAATGTATTAGTTTACGTTTCAAGATAAATTGCTAAATTTCGAAAATTGAGTTAAAAAAAGTATGTCATCCGCTGTTATACTGTCTGAAGCTTTCAACTGAAACTACTGGACGAAAGTTTACGAAATTCAGTTCAAAAATCATTCATGCGTCCGGGATGTGCCCGTAATTTACGTCATAATCAATAAACCCTAAGGTTTGGGTAATCCCAAACAGTTTCTTCGTAGGTAAGAGGGTTTTCCTAGTTCGATTCAGATAGAAATCAGCTCCGTGAATTGGATGAGACCACGCTGGTTGTTGTTTAATCATTCGCTCGTATCCCATCCGAAAATCCGGAGCATTGTTTTTAACGAGACGATTGAGCGACAGGAGAGGCTGGCGAAAGGACTCTGATGGTGGATACGAATATAGCATCCATAAACATATGTTCCAAGCTTCAGTTCTTGAGAGCAGGCCTATAAGAGCAAGCGGTTTTCTGTCTGTGCGTTTCATTGATGCAAGGAGGGTTATCGTTGTTTTGAAAATTCAAAACAATTTCATCTTTAAACTTCAGATTCATTCATGGTTTCAACGAGTGTGTTGGTTTATCATTGTACGTGTTCAAGTATCAGCTTTTGTTACGTTGGTATTCAGGAACTATCGAAGTGTTGTAGTTTACGGAGTTATGTTTAAGTCGAAGTTACACTGTCTTCTTGGGGATATTCAGAGGTCCATTGCAAGGTTTAGAGGTCAATTACACTGATCAGTTGAAGGATCCCTTGTGGCTCATTTATTTCCAAGTCGATCTAAGGCGGTAAAATATGAATGGAGGTATTTTAAAGGCATCTAGAATATAATAAAAGATATGGAGGAGTGAGGCGGCGTGTTTAGATTATGTCACCCAGACTAGTATAATAAACATAGATCAGTGATTTACGTGGAATGTTTATCGAATACAGATATAATTTGGACCTTTTCGTAAAGATAGTATTATTGAAAGAAGATTATAAACTATGACCATCGAATCAGTTGGTGTAAAAACAGTAGAATTTTCCGGACAAGATATCAAGTATATCATCGTTTTTGTAACTTATAGGCGGAATAGTGCGGTTTAGTTAACAGCTTTATTCCATTTGTTTTTCTGTAGTTCCTTCATTGTAGACATACATTGATAATTTAAGAAAAAATTCTTTATTACTTCAAGTAAAACTTATTAACAATATTACTTTGAAACTATGGATACTTATTCAGAACCAAGATACATCAGTTTTGTTGGTTATGGTAATATTTTCACTTCACTGCTTCTCAAATGAGCTGTGCCAAGTGGTTTGGTTCATTTTCATCTGACGATGTCACTTGAGTCAAGGAGTCGTTGACGTGGGATCTCACCAGACGGGGGTGCCTCACTGCTTGTCGCTTTATAGCATCGTCAATTGTTTCGATGTGAAGCTCGTGATGGAGGCGCTCGTTTCGAAAGTGCCAAGGTGCTTCGACAATCCTCAGCATATTATTTTGGAATCTTTGGTCTGACTGAGCCCCACAGCTTTGCCCCATAAATCCAAACTGACCAAGGACTTAGTTATTGAGTATCAGCTTGTTCTGAATTGAAGCTTCGACTGTCTCCCCATTAGTCAACACATTTTTTTGAGTTTAAGAAATAGTTCTTCCTTCTTTTTCTTGAGATGAGCGTACCCTGTGTCAAGCTTCATGCCAAGATTAGCGTTGGGAATCACTTCGCCCTTATGATGATTGGTATAAACGATCCGTTTGTTGATAAATTTTTATCCTCCATTTCTCTTCTCACACTTTGAGAATTATATACATTTTCATGTAGACAATATTAAATTTTAATGGTCATTTGTATACCACCATTTGAAGAAGAAAGGGCTATCTAACTCTGAACTAATGAATGTTGTTGTAGTAGGGTTTTCCACGTTTCTAGTTCGATAACAATGATCAGAATCAGCTGGTCTCCCACTATTCAGTTCATATCCAACTTATGGAGTAATGATGATTATTATCAAAATCGCAAGTAACCATGCGTACTACGCATAACTCAGCCCACTCCGAGTCCCGATAAAAGTATAATCTCGAGTTATGGAGTATCACGCGTGTAATCCCCCCACTCTTCAGAGACCGCGGGTTGCCAAAGTTATGCAGGACGACTCGCTCAACTTATTAGCATGTGGCTCCAGGGCGATTCATCGCAGTCGCGGAGATAAGAGGCCTGCGTGGCCGCATTTGTACACACGTCGGGTACTCACGACAAAAGGTGGCGCGTCACGCCCGGGAAAACGCGTACGGGACGCGGCTTTCCGTGCTCGCAACGATCCCATTTCGGACCGACCGACCTCTCTCCTCGGTATCTCCAGCGAATGAGAAATGACGACTGGGCCGGGGCGAGGGCTTTACCCTCCGCGGTAAAGTGTCTCCTACACGCACCCCTCATCACCAGCACCCTTGTTGAGCCCGACCGGTCCAACGCAAATTAAATTATATATAGTGGATTCCCTCGGAGACCTGAGCAATTAACGCTCAAGGATCACGCAACAATGCTCGCCAAGACTTTCCCTCTCCTGAAATTCACTCAAATCCCTCTCGTTCAACATCATCGCTGTTCATTCAATGTTTTACAGAACCAACTGCTAATAGGTTTATAATAATAATTTACTAATCAAACCGAACTTTTTGGTTGAAAATCAAAGATATGGATTGCCACTAAGATACTACATTTAATTATACCATTAATTGAAACATTAATCTCGTAAAACAGGCGAGTATAGGTTTGAGTACATTCGGTTATTGCACCTAATGAAACAGCGGACAAAGTAGCAAAGCATGGAGCGATGTCTGGTCTAATAGACGACATGATGTTACCTAAAGAAGAATTAAATGTTTCTGTAAAACATTATTTTGGTTTATTATTCAGTAATAAACCATTGTAATCGCTCTTGGAAAAAAATTCTAACCCACCCTGAAAATTTCATGGTTTACGTTTCAAAGGGTGTACAATCCGAATCTGCAATAAATTTTTTTCCGTTCGTCCGCCGTACGCACGATTTTTCCCAAACGGCTGAAGCAAAAAAGCTGAAATTTTCAGGAAAAATCCATGTTGGTCCGGCGACACCCCAATTCTTGAGCCAGCTCCCTCACTCAATTTAAAGTGCCCTCTAAGGGCTGTCAAAGTTTTGTAAAATCCCTAAAAACCTCAAAAAAAGTCAAGGCGGCCTAAATTTGTACTCTTTTTGAAGAACACTCCACGAGGAATCGAATGGGCCCCTCCCCAGGTCCGTATTTCAAACCATTCCCGATCTATGGCCCGATTTATGCTGCCAACATTCTCGTTATTTTGGTTTATTATTGTTTTTGTGTTGATATCGGTAACCTAGTAACGTAGTGATGTAGTAATGTGGATACTGGAGTGAACTCCTAAAAGGCTTTGTAGCCGATACACGGGTTGAAGCATTCTGATAACCATAAAAAAAAACGCTCATGATTTGAATTTCTACTAAGCTTTGGAGTGTTTTCAGGAGGTATGCATAAATAAATCTGTTCTCAACCAAAATACCTTTTGTGATGTTACAACTGTAAAGAATAAAATACATCTAGTAACTTTACTTAATTTAACTTGGTTCACTTTCGGTGGTTCATAGATCACTATCTACCTCCACGAACGAGTTCACTACTATTAGTGATATGTAACTAGGTCCAAGGGTTTGGTCCTCTTAAGTCGTCGCACTTCATAGCTGTTGTCCTGGGTTGAAATGGCTTCGACGTTGATGTGATTGAGGTGCCGATTTTCGTGATCCACAGCTCTTTTTCTTATAACCTCGTCGACCATCTCAACCTTGAGATCGCGATGCAGATCATTTGTTCGAATATACCATGGGGCATTTAAAATGCTTCTCAGAATTTTGTTCTGGACTGTTTGGATGATTTTGACGTTAATCTGGGGACAGCCGTGGGCCCATATTGGTTTAATCACTTGTTCATATAGTTGTGTTTTACTGTGGGCTGGGAGCTGTGAATTCCTTCCCAGAAACCAAAGAAAATCACAATATGGTGAAGTTTTATAGAACGAATCTAATTCGTCCTCAAAGTCCGTTGGCTTAATGCCTGAAATAGTGATCGAAAATGCAATAGAATATTGTGCAAATTAAGATCTAATCTCACAATTTGTTAGCACTTCAAAGTTCTTAGACCAAAGAATGTTAGCCTTCGCTGAGAAATTACTGGCTCCCTTGAAAGTGAACTGGAGGTCTTCTCACACTGAACTTGTCTTCGGACTGAGGAACCCCGGCAGGTCACCTGGTGAATTGACAAATCAATCAGGTGAAGCGGGTTTACACACCGCTTAATGACATTTTAGCAGCCATTGTTGTACGTACACAATTGTTTATCAATTTCCTGTCTTCGCTGATTTAACTTTTTTGAAATATTTCACAATAAAATGTTACTTTTTTAGTATTCAGACAATAAAAAAGAAGTCTTCCAAGTTAGCTTGGTGTGGCAGTTAGCTTCCTCGTCTAAGTAACATGATTGTATAGGTCTTTTGAAATGTTTTAGATAATCTTGAAAGGTGTAAAATTCAATCTTGTAACAAGGATTCAAGTCAAAGAAATATCGCGGGACTTGTTCCAGAATACATCACCGTTTTCATATAGTTAGTCAACATTGCGGGTTTGTTGCGGTAACTCTAAAACTGATAATACTATTGTGTTGAATTGATATATGTTTATTTGACTGTTCTTTCCCGAATAATATGAGATTGTAGGACTTCAGAAAATGATATTTTAGGGGATTTTTCATAGCTTCTGGGCAGTATGACTGATTCATGAGCTATGCAAGTCATAGGAGATCATCTACATTCCCTCATATCGCAGAAGATTTCGTCAAAATGGGATGAATACTGTAGGAACTAGGCTTGTTACAAGGACTGCGGACGCACAAACAGACAGGAAGAGAGAGTTTTTCAGAATAGCGAAAACGCGAAATGCGAGTCGAAATTTTGATTTTGGAGACATAAAAAGTTTCATTTCCCGAAAGTGAAAACAAAGCTTATGCCACCTGCAAGTAGACTGGGAAGAAAAATTGGTTTTAAGAAAAAGGAACACTTGTTGGTTAAATTATGAAATTTGTGAAACTTGTGTAATTAGTTGGAACATTGAAATTGTTGAACCATCGTTTAGAAAAATTTCGTTGTTGCGGAAAACATTTTATTGAATGCATGTATTTCTCCTCAAGGCCAAATCAAAGAAAATATGGTAGCTCTGATGTTTTCGAAGAGCTGTTTCGCTTTAAATCATCATAAGATCATAAGCGATCCCCCTAAAAAGTAGGAGATCTTCTGCAGAAGGGGAATTTTTCCGGTTCCAATTCCTCATCTTCGCCGTCTCCCGAGTTGAGAGATAATCCGACGATCTACGATATGGATTCCGCCTCGCTGACAGGCCCTCCCAAACACGGGAAGACTGATAAGTTCATTTCGGCGGAGCTCTCACTCTCCGAAGCCCGCCCTTTTCCCCTCTCGGCTCCCACAGCTGAGTCACCCTTCTTGCATCACTATGGAAATCGCGTGTTCCAACCCCCCAATTCTCATCCCTGCATCCCTGGAAAGCCCACGTCACATACCCTCACCCTTCCCTGTACAACGCAAGCAGTTAGGCCGACGTAGGAGCTGGGGTAAGCAAACATTTTCCGGTCCACGTGTTGTTTTTTTCTCTTTTTTTCACTCGCAGACTTGAAGTGTATTTTCCCTTTCACCATTCTCATTACTGGTAACTCTAGTGTAAATACTGACGCTGCCAATATTGCACATCCTGCTGGTTTTGATCTTGATGATTTTACTCGTCATGTTTCAAGTTCCTTCTTTGGCTCAATGGGAAAGGTGAATAGTTTTTTGTTTTTGTATCTTTGCTTGGTTCATGAATTTTTATAACCATTCGCTACTAGTGATACACATTAATTATTGTATATTATATATAAAGACAGAGGGATGCAAACATGTAAGCTCACTGAGGCGAAGTGTGGACGTTTTGTTAGAGAGTTTTTTCAACACTGGCTCCTCTGGTCAGTTTAGCACCAGGATAAAGGGGATGAAGAGGGCAGCCCACATACATACACTCACAAATATACGTACATACAAAGATACACGAGTAACAAAAACGATACATTCATATCACTTATAGTTAAGTATAGTTCATTTAAGAAAGAGTTGGTATATTTTCTAGGAAAAATTGCTAAACTAAAGTAGCTCAGCTAAGGTATACAGAGGAGGATGGTTTCAGTACCTTTTGAGGCTGTAATAAAGAATTAAATATGTATTTACAACGGAGCATACACAAGAAAACAGGAAAAAGAGAATAGAAAATGTGTAACTCCATACGAATTTACATCTGATTTGAGAATATTGGAAAAATAGTTCAGTCTGCTTATTTGTTTTAACTTCTAGGTGTACAAGGTAAGAGTCGAAATGATTGTATAGAGAATAAAACACCAATAACTATATATATAAAATTAGTGCATGAGCAATGGTTACTAGAACCAATCGCCACGAAGTAAATGAGATACCATCCCGAGACTTGCACCCGAGACTTGCCCGAGTTTGAATAAATACTTGTACTCAACATGAGAAAGTAGAACATATGAAATCAAATTTCACCAGTCGTCAATCCATTTCCTTGCTTAATAAAAATTCCACCGTTGCAATGAAACTCATAGAGCCCATAATGAAGTATACTACTCAATATGAAGACAATGACATTTGCAGGAGACCGTCTAGGAGCCAACCCATACATCCTCTGAAAGTTTTACCAAGATCGGGTAATATCTTAGTACCTAGGGTATGGTTTTGAGGATAACTCTGTAGTCTCTGTAGGCTAGAACACTAAGCTTCCCTAACCAGTAAAAGCGAAAAAAGTTGTAAGTTGGGGAAAATCGGATGACGAAAGCAAGGAAAACAGTCCTGAAAAAATAATAAAAGATAAATTACGTAAAAATTGAACGTTTAATTTTTAAATATAAAAAAAAATTATGTTAAGAACAGAAATACTTCCCTTGTTCACAAATAGTGTGGACAATGTTTAAGGACGTTAATATGGACCGCCTCATGAGGCAATCGTTGAGCGTTCAACCGCAAAGTGGGATGGTAACACCCATTCAACAATTTTTCCGTTCTGGTGGTTCTTGTAGTTAATCTTATCAAATACGCACCTTGATGAGCTCAACGAGTTCATGATTTGCTCAACTGAAACGGCGTACTGAATATTGCCAGAGTTTAGTCAGAAGCCTTCACCCGGTGATAAGTACCGCCATAATCCGGTCATTTCATCTGTGAGTTTGACTCAACGAGCAGCAACACGATTTTCGGAAAAGAGACTAAACAAATTATTCCCCCTCTTTTGCAAAGCGTTTGGTAAATTAAAATTTTCATCAGGGCCTGTAATATACAGTAAAATAAGCTAGTTATTCACTGCGAATCCATAAAGTTGGGGCCGTTTTTACCAACACTGATCCGAGTTAAAATTGCTGTGCTATTGTTTGGGTGGAGATTTCCTGCCCAATGGATTCCACCAAGGCGGTTGAACGCTGGACACCAACCGAATAACGTTACAGCTTTGAGCGCTCGATCTTGGCCGGTTACAGGCATGATCTCGGATCAATCGTTGTCGTTTAAACTTTTTTTTTTTAAATTTTAATATCAATACCGACTTACGAATCCTTCGTTCAAGGAAATAGACAAGGCTCGGTGGACTATAAAATAGAATTTAAAAAGTTGACCAATTATCGTGTGCCTATTGAAAATGATTCAAAAACTTATTTACACCCTGAAATAGTGTTGGAATCATCTATGATAATTAGCACTTATTTCTACCCCAAAAACCCAATTTACTATTTCAATAATTTAAACTTGAAAATGGAAATTAATGGTGAATTGGGTATTTTTAATGAATAACAAATCGGATTGGAGTTTATATAGATTTATTGAATCTGATATAGGTCCGATATGAAATCAAGAGAGAATTTGGGTTGTATTAAGGAAACCGCAAATAATGGAAAGGGGACTTACCAGTTATGGGACGGCTGGGGATCAACTGGTCTTACAACGCGCCTCTTGGGGGAGCGCCCGCGGAGGCGGATCCGATAACGTATCGGTCCGCGTTCGCGTAGAAGTTCTAGGAACTGTTACACTCCCCGTCAGCTTAGAAAAAAATTCTAATTAATTAAAAAAAGTTTTTGAAGTTTTGAAAGTTGAAAATTTGAATTTTTTTTTGCGGCTTTGGGAATTGGTAGGTGGGTGGGCCCACTGCTTGGATCGGAAGAATATGCGCTAATTTTATAGAGGAGATGTTCCTTCTTCTTACAAAAAAGCCTCTTCGGAAATGGGTGAAACCATTTTTGTTGAAGAAAAAATTAGTACAGTATAATTTTTTTCACGAGCGTACAATAAACGTGCAATAAAAAAAAATTCATTTAATTGAACTTATTTGGCAAGATACAGAAGAACAATCACAGAAGTGAACAAAAACTTCACAAACACCCGGACGAGCAAACTAACAGTCGAAACTAACTACCAACGACCAATGGATGATAAAGTGAGTTTGACGAAAAAACATTGAAAAACCCCCTTTCAATAGCTCAGTATCGCCTTATTAGACAACACAATGCCTTGCAAATTACTGTTCCACCACGGATCATCGGTAGTTCAACAGTGACACAGTGGCTCAGGCGAAAACGCGTTCCCTAAAGCCCGGTTCCAACTCATTCAAATTGAGATCAATCTGCCATTCACGTTGATCGGATTTCACGTTTGTTTAGTGAAAGTGGCAATGTTTTTGGTTCGGAGTAAAGCAAATAAAGACTGAAGCTTTAAAACACCCAAGTAGGTTCGATAGATAAAACACCTGACCAAACTTACTCGGAGAACACAACTATCACTCCACTCGGCGCACAACTAATCAAGGAGGGGACCGCAAATTCAATTATATCATCCGCATTATGCGTGATTCGTGTTATTAATTCAGTTAATCCAGTCAAGTGTAATCAAATTATACAACGACGGGCCACACTAACCAAATCATCAACGTATCGAGTGTTGGCCACAGCGTAAGCCGCGCCGCGCCCTACCGAACGACCCCGTAAAATCACTCTTCGTACCGCTTGAGCACTGATCCGATTGAACATTGCATGCCCAACAGTAGCCCCAAGCAGGAGAGCAATTGGTTGAACCTAAATATTTTCGTTTTGTACCCTACCGGGAAACGTTTGTGATTTCCTAAGATTAGAAAACAACAAGTTATTGCCAAATTATTTGGTATTTATCGTAAGTTTCGAAAAATTTCTAGATACTCTTCCCTCGATAGTGCATGGCGGTGATTAGCTCAAGTAAGGTTTCACGGAAGGTTTTAAACATTTACTCGATAAACTGGAGATTTTAGCTGTTGAACAACGATGTTTAGTTTCACTAATCCCGATTCAGATAAATCTACGACAAACCTTATTTCATCGATGATCAAAACCAACTAACCATATTCGAATAGTTAGCATCCTAAACGATTAATATCAGTTCTTTTCGCCATATTTGCTTCCATCGCTTTTGCTCCTTTGCTGTTCATTGTTCTACATCTGATTTTTTTGTGTTAAAGTTTCTCGTTAGTTTCATCTTTTTGGTATTTTCCTATCTATTATTACGTCCGGGGATACATTGTCCGTTTTCGTTTACACTCGTCAACGTCAATGAATTCGCGCAAAAAACGCACTAGTATTTCTTCTTTGGAGTACTCAAACTCCGGATCACGCAAAAATAAATTCTGGAGTCCAGTGTGCTTTAGCCACCCTTTTATAGTTAGCTCAAATTTCGGATAATGAGTTCACCTTCCTCCTTAACGGAAGCAAATTTTTCATTGAGTCCGACATTTCAACTTTAGCCAGTGACTAGGGGCTTATTTTCAAATCATTACATCCACAACCAAATTGAATGAAGCCAACATGAAATTTAAAAGTACTGATACATCTTATACACATTGTGTACAGTACGAAATTTAAAAACCACTTATGATCTATGTCATAACCGATGGCTATGTTTAATCATAAAGGAGAATGACAATTTTCAAACGTGCAAAATATAATAATGTTATTATTATATTAGGCTCACGCAGAATTTAATAACGCTAATGATGACTCAATACTACCTTTAATGGAAGTAGATTCTTATCTTATATAATCACCGCTTCATAACAGAATATCGCTTAGGTTACTCCAGGTTACCCGATTCTTAGTTCCATATCTTCGACTAAGCCAAATTTCGTGACTCGATACCATTCCCGAAAAATATAACCCTTTTTGCCAGTTAGGTAAAAGCTAAAGCATGTTGCATGCTAACAAAAAAGAAAAGTAACAATTGGTGTAGTAAAGTATGACAACCAGCAATCGAACAACAACGAGAATTGAGCGAAAAAAAGAAACGGTTATTGGTTAAGGTCATCTCGTTATGACTCTCATTTTAAGGGCAAACCCCTCCTTGCTATTCACTAGATTCAAATTAAAACAAGTTCAGTGAGATTCTTCAACCATTTAATCCACAATTATGGCTTTGTACTTTCTTTTTTGCTTTTCCAAAAAGCTCCAATAGCTACATTTCCTCTTGTGGAAAACTTCTATATCACCCAGAAAAGCGACCGGGAGTGTCTCCCATCATACTGACATCTGTTCCCTGATATCTGTTCTCCATGACCTTAATATCCAGGTGGAAATGTTCACCCTGCTCCTCACTGGTCGACCACAAGTTCTCCGAAAAAAATTCTAGATGAGAATGTAAAACCGAACTTTCATGCTCATGAGGTAGCCAAGTTTTTCCAAGTTGTTCAAAAGTTCATCGACAATACTGATGTAGTTCGGGTCTTTTTTACTCCTCGGAAATCTCTTAGTCACTTGTCTGAAAGAATTTCAAGCATCTCTTTAAATTTTTGTCATTTTAGATGGAAACTCTTGGTCAAACTTCATAAGTCTCAAATAATGGCCACAAAAGGGCCTCCATTCATTTTGCCTCTGTTATCTAATTTTGTAAGGAGGTACTTGAGACATTTATCAATTTCAAGTACCAATCTATTGATTGTAAAAATGACATCTAGACGAACCCGAAAAATGAAAATTCGGAAATAACTGAGGGTGATACAGTTTTTATATTATTTTTCCCGAATTCAGCGCCCAAAAATCGTTTAAGTTCACCTGTTCTTCAATCGCAGGATTGTGTTATTTTCCTAGTTTTCTTGTAAAAGACTCAAACAACAAAATGTAAAGGGTTAACGTCTTAAGCGGAGCATTTATTTTCAAGTCTATTAAACGAACCGTCTGTCCGACAAGGTTTCGTGGCGGCTGTTGCAACGGCTGAGAATGAACTGGCACAAAGTGTTTTGTAAGGGCTGGTAGAATCGGAAGGAATAATGGCCAATTTGAACAGCTACGCTCTTGCCGGGCCGATCTCCGGAGTTTCACATTGATGACGACCCCTTTATTAACGAGCCACCTGCGTACGGGCAAGCGGCTCTCAGATTAGGACGTTTCTCTGTTCTTCAAACCTTTCCCTCCGGCCGAAACCGCTGAAAGCGCTTTATTACGCCTGTGCGGCTCGTTAAATCGAGAGGGAATTGTACTAGGTTCAAATGTAACAAACGTGTCAACTGAAAAGCTCTGTGTCCGAGATCATGAATTCTTGTAGTGGCCTACAGAAATGGCGTACCTACTCAATAGAGCCTGTACAGTGCACATCTCTGTCTTGCAAATGTATTCTCAACATAATTTCAACATTTAAATGAAGGAGGTAATAGTGAATCCACTCAAGCGTTGCCTCATACATCCTAAACTGCCGATTTTCCCGATTATTTTTCTTTCGGTTAAGAACTTAGGGCTTGTTTTGAAACATATTTCAAATCTTTCTAATTTAATTAAGGAAGGATGTACATAGAGGGATTATAGTGATGAATAGTTGTCTTAACTATTTCCATTGTTTTTTTGTTTAACAAACCTGTGTTGTGCTAGAAACCTCAAAAATGTGGTCGTGATGAAATGATGGGTGGGCCAATTTATTCAAGCAATCCTCATATCTACTAAAATTTGCAGCCATTTTCACGCTTTTTTTCAATTAGGAATCCGGTCTAATTTATAAAAATACTCATTTTACGTTCATAATTGTTCATTTTTTATAAAATTCAAAGCAAGACATAGGGACCTGCTTACTTACAAGTTTATAAGTAATCTGATCGATCTAATATCAGCTAATGGTTCTTTCTTATGTCAATCAAGCGTGGAAGCATCACCGGTCCTAATCTCGCGGGATATTCGATGACTGATTTCCCTCCGGAGCCCTTTTACTCAATTTGAGTTGTGCTCTGTAAGGCATTTACCACCATCAATCGGATCCCATTCTCTTTATACGGTTATGCCACGAGAACAACAAGAAACTGTTCGGAGAATGTAAATTTACGCCCTGGCATGCCGTCTTTTGAAATAGTTACCCCTGAAGGAAATCCGCAGCAACCCTGTGGGAACAGAACGCCGTGGTACGGAACTTGTCATTGGTACCTATAATTAGGAGGGTTACGAACTGGAACTTCACCTTCCAACCCTCCCCTTTCAAAGCTCCTACGGCGAACGTGCTTTGAATACCATTTCCACCCTCACTTCCTCCGCACATAAATCAATCACTGACCGCACAAACTAACCATCCACCTGCTGTCTTAGTTCCCTTATAAATTTTCCTTTGTTTTTATCTTAACGAGGGCCGGAATTTATATCGAGTTCGGTAATCTAATCAAACAGTTTGAAAGAGAAACTAATAAGCTGTCTTTGCATATCATGTATAGATTCAAGGAAACTCAAAATTTATCATGACATTACTTATTTGTCCTCTAATTTATCCGTGTTTACACATAACGAATACAATATTTATGAGGCATGGTTCACAATGATAGACTACGGAATCGTCTAGCCATAATTGGGATTTACCATGTTTGGAAATTTGATGTTTTTGTAAATTAGAGATTGGCGAGGGAACTTTAACGAATTTTTCAGAAAAAAATCAAGCTACTTGGTCGCTCCAAATTTTTAAAATATACAATGTCAAAGAGAATTTCATTATCCTGAAATTAAAAAATATATAAATATAAATGTATTCAAAGTAATTCGTTTTGAGACATTAAAACAAAGCATTTTCATATGCAGGTATCATATCAGACTTTACTCTTCACAGTATTTATATCAATGATATCCGCTCATTTGCTTAAAATTGAAGCATTCTAAAACAAGATAAATGAGTGAATAGCGCTATTAAGCTCGTGTTTCAACAAGTATACCAAAAATCATGTGTGCTCAATCCATTCTGTCCGAATATGTTATGGGTTTTCATCGCACTAGACAAGAAAATGCGATAACTTATTATTTAACCACGTGACCTTATGAGAAATTCATCGGAAATTCCGCACCATACATTATTCACGTAGTTGCTTTCAGCATGAGAGACTGCTACTAGAACTCGAGGGAAACTTAATTTATATTGTTGAGAGTACTTTTGTTCCTATAAATTCGTATTACTGTCTATGAGCTTACAGGTGAAAAAAAAAGTGTAAACATACCGATCCTTCATAACTCTCATTCACTTCGTTATTTCAAGTGATCTTTTAAAATTGTTGATATCGCTTTTTGTTCATTGTTTCCTCGTTTACTCAGATTATGACGATTTAGGTAATAGTTGATTAATTTCCTTTAAGACAGTGTCACTCATGTAATAACTGGAATTACGATTAAATGCTCTGTCAATCTCGTTATGTTTGAAAGCTTCTCTATTAAAATTGACCATTAACCCTCTCAACCAATTTCCAACACTTCGCTACCCATTAATATCCACTCTTTCTTCTTGCATCGGACATCATCCCGAGACGAAACCCGGTTTTAAGCAAACGACACGTTAACCTCTAGATAAATGGGAGCTGACTGCCCAGCAATCCTTCCAGGAACATGGTGACAAAATAAGTATGTTAATCTTATAGCATTTCTTCTGCGTACATTATGTATTCGATTGCAATATCTCTCATGGGATTCATCATTATAATGCGGAACAGTAATTCATTTCTCCGTAGCCACACTGCAGTCCCCCGGAGGACAAAGCGTACATGAAACACCCTTGTAATTGAATTTAGCACAACATTAGGATAATACGACATAATTCCAATCAAATTCCGCTCAACGGGCCCATTCCCTTAGATTAAATTTTTGGTAAGTTTTTGAACATTGAGAACTCAAAATAAAATTTCAAAACTTACTGATTAGAACAACATTCCATTCCAATTACATCAGCTGATTTAATTGTCAAAATTTACTCGGCGAATGTGTTTTTGTTCAAAACGCACACGTGCATGTGCGTTCATTCACGTGCATGTTGAAATACTTCTTTTTTCGTCAAAAGTTTTAACCCTTAGGGAGGGTGAACGAATGAATAAAGCAGTTCGAGTGGGCCTATCCGATTCATTGGGGGGATGTCCATCGATAACGAAACATTGAGAAAGTTGGGAACGAACCAAAAAAACGATGAAAATTAATAACATGCGCTTTGAATAACATTCAAACTATAGCAATAACTTAATTAAACCCTTCTTACTCTCGCTGCCCAGTCTCCTTGTCCAAACCCTTTCTTACTGTTAGTTGATGAAATACTGCCCTCCCTTCTTGGCAGTCTTTGTGCCACAGAATACTACCTACTGCTTACCGCTCGCATGGACAATAATTATGACATAAGTTGAGTCTTCTGGAATCACGTTATCTACATGTTTGATGATACGAGACAATTTCTTCGAATAAACAACAGAAAAAAATCTTATTCATGTTTTATATTCCATTTTGTATTGTCATCCGATGGATGTGTTGTATCCGATTTTTGGATTTTACAATTATATCCAAATTTAACTGGATTCATGCTTGATTTATTGTAAATTGTAACCTGTAGGCACCAATGACGACGTTTAATGCTCTTCGACAACTGAATGTAAACCGGCGAGTCTGTGAGGAAAACGAAAAGTTCAGTTAAGTACCAAGTTTAAAAAGTCATTCGGGTTATTTGAAATTGGAAATATATTTTCCATAAGTGGATAGGACAAATATATTTCAGCTGAGATTTAGCTTAAACGCAAGCGAAGGGCTTTCAGAATTTGTTGGATTGCTCATCTTAATCATTTGAAATGTGATTCAAAAGGGAGACCGCTAATTTTGATGATTTCTGTCACATCATGCCGAAGGTCCCTATCTCCAAAGGCCATATTCCTTAACAGACTCAACACTCTGTCCTATTAGTTTATTCATTATTGACCTATGGTAAAGCAGTTCTGACCATCTGCGAGGTAGCACTCAAGGTAGCGTACCTGCTCCGGATGTCAGGAAGTCCTTGGGTAACTCAAGCCGAGTGGAACTCGTCGTTCCGCCTACCTACTTGAGATCTTGTCGCAATATCACGCACTGAATCATGAGAGTTCTTTGTCCAGTGATATTGGTAGATTAGTACGTAGAGTTTACATTTCATTTTAATAATTTCCAATTACCTTATGTCTCGGAATAAATGCGCTACTAATTCTTAGTGTCCGTTTATTATTATTTTTTTTTTGTGTGAAAATATGATCTCTACTTTAGAAATAATTCCCTGAAAATGTCATTAAAATTGGATGTACACTGCAAGAACAGAGCTTGTTGCAAGGATCTGCGGATACACAACAGGCTCGAAATTGAAGTTGTTCAGAATGTCCTCATCTAATAGAGACGTACAGATAAAGCAATTTCGCTATGAAAATTGGGCTGGGTAGAAGAATATGTGGAACATTTCCTGTATGAATGAGTAGGATGAACATCGTCGGCACTGTATTAAATCAATATAGGCGAGATCATGCATTTAGACTAGGAGGAAACAAAAAACCATATTATCGCTTACCGCACAAAAGCCATTTCCATTTATCAATTCACCTTATTTTTTTCATCTTGAAATTCTTGGGGTGTTCCAAAATATGTTTCTAGGGGGGGCTAATTTGATTGAAACATTATTTAACGTGAAATAATGTACCTGAAATAATAACGTGATGATAAAGATCATCATAAAGATCAATTGACAGATCGCTAATAATAATGAACCTAGAAATTAATTTATATATGGTTTTTGTTCTATCTGAAAATGTATAAATTACAATGACAGTGCTCGAATATTGCCCGTGATTTTGGCACCGGCGCGCGTCATGGAAAGATATATATTTAACAACCTTAGAAGGTGCCTAGATAACTTGTAGATGGGTAGATTACAAATTTAAAATTGTTGACTTCAAACTGTTAATATTTTTATGTTTTCTTTTAAAAAAACTAAATTGTGATATTTTTTTAGCTTTTCGAATTTCTTCGTTGAGAATACGATGTTTCTTATGTAAAGAACCTCAAGAAATATGAACGTTTCGTCTATTGCCGACTGGGTTTTAATTTTTCCAATACCTATATAAATCTTCTTTTGGTTTTAGATAACATAAGGAGTGCTTACAAGTATTTTTCAAATTTTTGTTTTAGGGAGGGGGTTCCAACTTACATGGGGGGTCTGGTTCTGATTTTAAGGGGGGGGGGGGAAGGGTAACTTTGGGTGGGGGTCCACCCCTGAGTAATATATTTAAAACTACAATGTACTGATGCTATTTATAAATACATATGTATAAGTTGGGATATGGTATATTTAGAACAAGGCAGAGATTTTAATGGCTGATTTTTATTGCTAAATAATAGTTCAAATTGTACCAGGATAATAACATCCCACGTCATTTTAAACAGTTACATCTAAACTTCCAATTCAGTTCGCCTATGTACAACCCCGTTACGCGTTTATCGTCTAAAAATATTTACTTTTATTTGAACCAACCTCGTATTGAATTTGACAGTAAGCCAATATAAAACTTGGAAGTACGACTACACGAGTTTCGCGTGATATCCTCTCCGAGCGTGTTTGATTTTCGTTATTCTTCATCGAGGAAGGTACCCAACTTGGCACTGAGCCAAGAACGTGATCGGTTTTCTTATAAAGTTTTCAATTGTAAAATTCCTCCGTTCTTTTTTTTTTGAATGGACTCCGAAACTCCTTGTAGTTCTACGTTCTTTAAGAAAATCTCTTAAGTAGAGTATTCTGTACGGTTTCTGGAGGTTTTTCATTCAACACGATTCAGAAGTTACTAAGCTTTAGAAAGTTGGTAAAAAGAATTTCCTCTTCATTTCAATAGATGAATTCGGGTTACTACGTTGTTATTTCTCTCCGTATATCTCTTGCTCTTTTTCCCCTGCTCCTTTATATACCTCTATCTTTGTTTACGTGGGCTCTCTTAAGCTGCAATTTCATATTTTATTTTATTTTATTCATTTTTACTAGCGAATATGATGTGAGAACAAGGATGTTTATTACATTCTTATTATACATTGTTTTTCAAGCCACCAATCAGCTTAGTAGATGAGATATAATTTGACACCGAGTTTTATAATAATGATAAGATCAATTATTGATCTTGTTGATTTGAATAAATTAATAAAATAAAAATTAATTGAGACCTGCTCAGTAATAATAAAGAACTCGTTGGATGAATATAATATATTCCGGAAGCATCAATCCTTTCAAATATACTTCATGCTTTTGTGGGCAAATATAGTTCTGCCCCTCTATGTTACTTATAGTTTTAATACATAAGATTTCATTAATATTTATATTTTTCCTTTTTTTCAGGTAAATATCCCTTATTGTCTCACTTTACCCCAGGAAGAGCAGTGAGTACCATCTTTTACTTGAGCAACGTATTTGTCATTCTGTAAGGCAGCTTTCTTTTCTTTTATATTTACCGATTTTTAATTTACTAGAGAAAATTTTCATTTTGTTGTTTTGAATTTGCAACCCACTTCTGGGATATACTCATGTAATTCTCACTATTTAACATCCACAGTACAACAGTGTTTTCAGTAGTTTGGTATTTAGAATTACGTCACAACGCTCTCTACTAATTTTCATTCGAAAGGAGATAACTATAGTAATTTGTTAACAATGAAGTATTGAGACACTGTATGGCATAAAAATGTCCTGAGTGGAAGATGATTTCAGCTGTTAGCAAATGAAGGAAACAGGTAGCAGCAAAAGAAAATTCTTACTCTCCTTGTGACTTACTGGTGGAGGCGTGTTGCGTACAGAACTGTAATTTAATGAAGACTTTGGATGGGTGTTGAAAGAGAAATAAAAAAGGGTGAGAATAGTGGAAAGTACATGAGACAGATGGAGTGACATTGGAAATGGACAGTTGAATGATGGCGGGTTAGATGTAGCTCAAGTTAGTCACTGGTCTGAAGGTGACATAATAGTCAGCCAAACGGTCTCATTGATAACTCTTCTATTTAAAACCAAATAATTTTATTTTGTCTACGTTCTAAAAATGCAATTCATTCTACGTTCTAAAAGTTGTTAACATACGGGAGGGAGAGCTAGCATTGAAAACATGAGAAATTGCAAAAAGGGCTGCTGCGTTTTGCCTTTTTCTGTAATATTTAAAGAGAAGCGAACATTTTTTGTCTCTGGCTGATGCGTCATGATAAAAGAAGTGAAAAGAGTTTAGTTCTTGGTGATAATGTAATAATTGATCAAAAATAAGGTAGCATTGCTTTCAAATGAGTGCATATTCCACAGTGATCTAATCAGATTGGAATTCAATTTTGGCTCCGCAAGGTCACTCTCTGTAGAGCTTAGAGCTACTTCTTAGAACCACCTTAATCCTTAAAAACTCCAACAGAAGAATGATGAAGAGCATTGGACCGCGCACCAACGACTCCTTCCACATTTCCTTAAAGTCAGATTCAAAGTGATTTACTTTATCGGCTGGGGCTTGACATTGAAAAGTTGTTTCTTAATATTTGGTTTATTATTCAATAATAAACCATTGTAGTCGCTTTCGGAAAAAAAAATTTCAACCCCCGGAAAAATTTCATGGTTTACGTTTCAAAGGGTGTAGAATCCGAATCTGCAATAAAAATGTTTGACCGTGCATCATGATGGAACGGATGGAGCAAAAAAGCTGAAAAGAGTTTAGTTCTTGGCTCTCTGAAAATGTAACAGTTGATCCAAAATCTCAAAAAAGTCAAGGCGCCTAAATTTGGAATCGTTGAAAAACTTTCCACGAGGAATCGAATGAGTGTGCGTATTCCACTCTACATTTGCGTTATTTTGGTTTATTATTGTTTTGTTTTGATATCAGTAACCTTGTGATGTAGTAATGTGGATAGGTGAACTCCTCTGCTTTGAGCTTAGAGCTCCTTGAAGCATCTGATATGAACGCTTCAAATTCTTTCACTGAGGTTTAATTCAATTGGCTTGCGTTCAATTTGAATTTCTCCAACAGAAGAATGATGATGAGCATTGAATCAACGACCGGGCACCAACGACTCCATCCACATTTCCTTAAAGTCAGATTCAAAGTGATATTGAAAAGATGTTTCTTAATTTTTTCTCTTCTGAATATTTAGCAGTATCGAAGATTTCCCTAGCAACTCAAATATTTTGATCCGATACCACAAAGTAGCTTCGTCTTCCATAGAACTTTTCAAGAAGGAGAAAGGCCCACAACATGAAAACCCTACGTCAAAGCGAAGAAATGCCTTCTTTTTGGAAGACATGATGTCATTATTATCGCGAAATGTGAGGCAGGTGTCTGGACGGGTGACCCCGTTCCGCGTAACTCGCGTTCCATTTCGAAGTGGCAGCTCTCAAAAAAGGCGTCAAAGAGCCTGAGAGAGTCCTCCGATCCCTTTGCGCGCGTGTCAATAACACGGGAGCCGGCGACAAGAGTAACGATGCTATCAGCTGTTATGTTCCCACCGAAGTGTTTTCCGAAAGTGTCTAGTCGTTATCGGATCTGCTCCGGCTGCGACTCCGATAAATAGATGCTTTCGCTGAATCCAATCTTCGGAGGTTACGCAGTTGTGGATTTAGGGTAAAACCTAGAATCGGGAGTTTGAGTTCTTAAGGATTAAGGTAGTTCGATGAAAGATAGACGTGTGAATGGTTTTATTGTGTAGCCATCTAGATGAATGCAACAGTTAAAAACGTCCTTTCAAAATTGATTCCTGTGATTTCCCATTCCAAAGGACGAAAGTGTGTGTTCGTGTACGAAGGCTCAACTCAGAATATTGGAGTGAAATCTAGGAGGTAATTGGCTCTCATGTAGTGAGATTGGTTGGTCGGTCCCGTATTCTAAGTAGCTGGTGTCTATTGGGGGAGTACTTAAGAGGGAACTTAACAACGCAGTGCAATAATTTTGGGTA
Source organism: Creontiades dilutus (assembly GCA_031894815.1). NCBI lineage: Eukaryota > Metazoa > Arthropoda > Insecta > Hemiptera > Miridae > Creontiades > Creontiades dilutus. The sequence goes on from JAVIWC010006729.1 coordinate 535,297, forward strand.
TTACGAAGCTCACCAGAAAGCGATCTGTTGGCTGAGTTTCATCCAGTTTACCCCCAGTACCAAGGTTCCACATCTCAATCACTGATTCTCATCGCTATAGTAGACTGAGTGAGTGATGGAAAGTACCTAGCAAAACCTGTACAGTAAATAGTTTTAAATTTAATTTTCTCATAAATCATGCATACTTCAAAGCTAGGACTTTTTATTTATATCGAGCGTTGATTCTTGTGTTGTTTAAAACAAAGTAGATGCGGGAAGCAAATTTCAATTATTATCTTGGAATCATCTAACAAAGTGCTTCCTGAAGGCGTCAATGCCTTCATCAGGTTATAAACCAACATCAATATCTTCCTGGATTCTTATTTATTTATATTTTATTCAAATTTGCTTACTTACTCAGTTTATTTTTTTTACAAATGTTACGTGATGATTCAGATTGTTTCTCATGGTTACAGGATCTGTCAGTAGAGTTTAAGTATATTATTCCTTCGAATTTTTGAGGATTCGTGAGTTGGTTTTAAACGGGAGGATCTTTCGCAATATATTTCCTTGTTTCACAATGGTGTTCGCAATGCGTGTCACGTACCTAGTGACCGAATAGGTTTCCTCCTATTGTGTTTTTAACAATATTGGGCGTCATCGTTAGCCAAAAAACAGCGCGTGAGACGGTTTTCCTAGCGGGGGGGTTCTTTTAAAAGCGAGTAGAAAAAAAAGTACTTTGCGCAGAAAACCCGAGCAGGTCGGGTGCGGGCCCGCGGAAACAAAGACACCGTGAAAATCGGCCCCTATCGGGGATCAGACAATACGGGCCGGAAAGAAGGTTTGTTGACTTCGTAATGGTTCCGGGAACGAGAGAAGAGAATGATTGGGCAGGGTATTGGAAGCCCTCTCTTCCGAAATAATGGAAGTTCACGGGGTTGGAGAGACGTCCTCCCGCGGGCTCAGGTTCGTTGATGTGCCGTCCGACTGCACGCGGGCGGGGGCGTGCGAATCGCATACTCCGGGTCAATGCACCTGAAGAGGTCTCGTCCTCGACGTTTCGACGACCTTAGCTGTTATCAGAGACGCGTTCTCGCGGTTGTTAAGAATGTTGTCTTATAACTGCAGTTGTAAGTTGGGTATGAATGGATGGATGACTAGGGTGTGATGTAAGTATAAGTAATCATTGCACAACCGAATCACCTATTGTTTTGAATACAGTGATGGTGATAGAGTTGCCGTATATGATAAAGGTTACATGAGGTGAAGTTTCAGAAATTTTTCCAAAATCGAGTTTTCAGTTGGTTATTATGCATGACAAAGATGTGACAGGAAGGAGGAGTTACCCGTTTCAAAGACTGAAGCGATTGACTTCCAACATCTACAGGACAACGTGAATGTTAAAAAACTCATCTTGAATCTTGGAAGCAGCACTTTTAAGAAACGGGAAGAGGGAACTATATATCCATCGCAGCAGTCTTATTACCCTTCTACTAAGGGAGTGTTGGGAGAAAGACATGACTACCATGCCGGCCAGGTGTAATTATCTCGTTAATTTTAAAATGTCGATGTTTAACATGAGAGGCGGTGTTAGCAAGTGTACGTATATTTGTATAGTATTTACTATGCTTGGAGGCTATCGCCCGGTCGTCATTCTAGTTAGTATCCACTAACAATCTTTTCAAATGGGATGCAAACGGATGGTCGTGCAGCAATCCGTGTAACTTCATTCAATTCACTGAACCAATTTAGGAATCAAACAGAGAAACTACTTTAATACATCGAACGTTTCCAAGGTTTCGATTTGTCAACATTTTCATCCTTAAATATTACCGCTTAGGGTTAGTTGATCATGTCGCTGGATTACGGACACGTCGCAAATCGGTTTAATCTTTTTGAGACAGATTTTATTAAATTTTTTTAATGAAGTTTTTGAAATTTTCACATCTTGAAACGTAAATTTAACATACATTCGGGTGGGGGGTGGTGGTTTTCTTGGTTGATTACAAAGGTTTGTTATTGAAAGATGCTTGTTGGCCAGTCATGAATATCTAGTGAAAAAGGCATTTAGCGAGAATGTTCTTCAAAATAATCACTTTCTGGATTCTCGAGATCCAAAACAAAGTTTGCTCCGAAACTGCTGACTACAGCACCTATACGGAAAACTCATACTTTTCGAATTGTTGGACGCAAGCTGGATTGAGGTGGTAAGAGAAGTTGAAGTAAAGGAAGGAATTTCTGGAGAAGCTTAGAAAGGGGAGAGCGTCGGGCCCTAGTCCTTTCCTACCCCGAAAACTCAAGTCCTAAACAATTCCTATTAATTTCACAATCTTGTAAACTTGCTGGATTCTCCTCTCCCTCTTACTCTCTTAACCAATCCAATCAGCTCTAGGGGGGAGCTTCACATTGCTTCCCCTTACCGGAGCTTCAAAAACCCTCCCTGAACCACTCCCTCGCTAAATCAACGAATATACGGTTAGATTGTGAAATGAATGACTAAATCTACCAAAGGAAAGAATTCAGAAAATTAGACAGAGTTGGAAAATCCAGAGTGATGATATCAAATAAATAATATACTATGTCGTAGAATATCATGTGAACCCTTAAACCTTCAATATTTTGTGGCAAGACTCTCCTCCAAAGCCAGATCTGATAGGAATAGCGATGCCAGTAATAGAGACGGCTGTTAAAATTGATACCCGGTGTTGGGATAGGTATGAGTGAAAAAATAAAGGAATACAAATTTGTAAGTTCACAAAGGTAGATGCAGTTTCATCTCATCAGTGAGAAACCTCGTAGTAAGTTCCATCAACCTTCATTTTCCTATGTGCACTATCTCAAGTTCCTCCGGCTTTTGATTGGATCTTGTTGTGAGGGACCTCGCGGAGTTCCATGACGTTCCACTCGACAACTCGTCTGTTTGGTTAACTGTGTTGGTACCGTAGTTAGAGGTAACGTGATGCTCTCTAGCTTTCCACTCAGCACCTAACTAGGTTGAAGACTCTGCGCGTCTCATGTTCTTTATTGAGCTGTATTACCGTAGACTTCTACGCCCACTTTACCGCATTACATTGTTCCTGCCCAGACCGTATGCGTGAACTCCAGGCAAGTTGAAAATGTGCTCTCCGGGTTCTCATGTTACTTGAACATCTGTTGCATAATTTACGAGATGAATGCATTGTATTTTCAAAGACGTATATTCTACCCTGACGTTCTAATCTACATATAATATAGATATGCTATATACTATAATATAAAACAGTTTTATATTATAAAACTGTTGATGATAAAACTGCAACGATTCGTGAAGCAGCAGAATTCAAAAAAATTATTACAATACTTACAGAACGATGTGTTATCACTCCAATGAACTTCACGGTTTAATCTTGTTTAAAATAGGTATTGGTAATTACTTGTAAATTTATTTAATACTATTAAGTTTCTTTGTTATTATTTTTCCACTCTGCAGTCCGTATTTTTATGTTCCTTTAGGTCAGTCTCGAGCAGACGTATTTACATTGCTCTGTAAGCTTTGGTAAAGTGTAATTTTCTCTTTCTTTTACATATTTTGTCCTGTCTCACATTCTTTCTGGCATGTTTTAATTTCTCCAATACTATGTACATTTTTGTCGAATAAAGCTTTTTCTATTCTATTCTACGGGGGGGCTTGCAATAAAAAAGGTTCCCTGGGCTATTAAAAATCGAAAACTTCATTTTGTTGAAAAAATTATAATTCATTCAAATTCAGCAACTAATTCTCTATTTTTCTACGTAGTCATCAGTTCGATCTAAAAATTTGTCGAAGCGTGGTATCAATTTTTAGAAATTACTTGAAAAAGAAAATTTCCTGAAATTCAATAGTCGCTCTATCACCTGTGAAACACCCACACTCCAAAGCTTAGTAGAAATTCAAATCATGAATCATTGAAAAATATTCTATTTGAAAATTTTAAATTTGGTAAGACGGAGCATGCATATCAGAATGCTTCAACCCATGTATTGGCTATAAACACTTTTAGGAGTTCACCCCAGCAGTACCCACATTCACTGCGCTCATCTTGTTCATCATTTGTCGAACAACATTCGTCTACAAGGTACCTACCTGCATGCTGCTTGAATATTTCCTACTCACATTTTACGTACCAATTTCATAATCCTATGGAATGTGCGGGTTATTAGTGATAATACCTGTATATTATATTGAATTACACAGTAGTAGTAGTAGGAGGTGGAGTAGTAACCTTATTTCCAACAAAAACAACAATTAAAATAGCTTGCTTAGTTGAAATTCTTTTTTACTATCCAGTAGATGGGCATAGATTTAAAAAAAATATCATACTTGGTCTTCACTTTTGTAATTGTTTTGGAAATTTCTATGTATATAGAATTCCGCATCTCATCGAAGGAGAATCTTTAGCTTCATAGCAGGGAAAAATTGGACTCTTCCAGGATTAAGATTCTAAACTTCTTCTATGATTCAATGGTACATAAGCGTATATGTATATACCTGTGACTACATGTACATAATTATCATCAGACTATAAATAATTGGTATGAGAGCCCAGCAGCTATCTGGTAAATCGTCAGGGACTGGAATTTGTCTATCCTAGATAAAAAGAAGGGAGGGATAGAAGGAGGGATTACAAGCTGGATACGGAGGAGAGGGGGTAGATAGACTTCTGAAAGTGTCACCTTTGGACATCACACCAGAGATAATGACAGCCAAAATACTTGTAAGGGAGGCACATTGGACCTCTTTAGTTGCCTATGTTAGCGGCAAAGTACAAAAAAGATCACCCAAAATGGCAGGGATAAAGAAGGAATCATATGGACCGGGAGTACTGAAAGAATTTCTCTAGAATTCGGCCTGAACTAATGTGTTCAGGCCCTGAAGTAATGTGTTTAACCATTCCTAACTGGGTTCCAACGTGAGAGTTATTTTTTTTTTAAATAATTTTTATTGTTACAACTGTATGCACATTTAGTAACTTCATTTGATCACTTATATCAGCGTTTTGTGGCAAATAGATCACTACCTACAACCACTCATCACATCACTTCACTGAGCTGTAACTAGGTCCATGGGTTTGGTCCTTTTCAGTCTACGTATATCACCGCTGTTGTCCAGGAGGCTCAATACTTCGACGTTTACGTGTTTGTGAAGACGGTTTTCATGGTCCATTGCTCGATTTTTAACAACATCGCCTAACATCTTGACTTTGAGGTCTCGATGTAGGTCGTTCGTTCGAACATACCAGGGGGCATTGACAATGCTACTGAGCATTTTGTTTTGCGTTGTTTGGATAATTTTGAGGTTACTTTTCTTGGTGCAGCCCCATAAAGGGCAAGTAGAAGAAATGTGAGGTTTTAATGAGTTTGAAGGGAAAAAATAAATCCTTAGGGGCACATTTTCTAAACATTTCGTCAAATTTGAATGAAATAATTAATAATTATAAATTAACGAGCGCTGATGATAGTGTTGATATTGATAGAGGACGGTTAAATTGTTTTCCACTGCACTCTGAATTTGGTCAAACGACTAGGCCATGTGAAAATTATGTGCGATGGATTTTACGTTTGCTCATCTGCAGTGTGAAGCATTGATACTAAACTATTAGGGAACCATCGTCAGCCTAACCAGCATGTTCTTCCAAAATCGAATGAAAACTGTTGAAATCCTGTTTATTGGAAATATTCTAACACTTGAAATGCGAATGAACATTTTATATTACTTGAGCCTTACGGAGTAGGAAGGGAACGACTTAAAAGTTGGGGAGTCGCTACTCGTTTGGGCCTGGATGTGGAAAATCAATGTCTGTGCCCCTTGCACTTTTAATCAATCAATAAACTTGTTAATGTACTGGTGGTATTCCACTACAGAAATTATATTAGAATGAACATTGACACACCATTCCTGTTTCATTTACTGGATGAACGGATAAAGGTGATGTTTCGCTGAAACTGATCGCATAGTACCAGAATTAACCCATCGAATGAAAAAAGGATTAGGGAGCGAATAGCCACTATCCGATGTCAATGGACAGGAAAGTGTTATCTGTTCTAACTTCCACCACTTTCCCTCCTCTGTTCGTAAATAACTTTTAAAACTTGTTCTTAGGAAACACAAAAATGTTACTAGCGCCTCACTTTGGTGTCCCTTGAATTATTTAAGCAATCTGAGGAAATTGCCATTATTGTAACCCTATATAGCATTAATTTGCTTTCTGCAAGTCCCTTGCTACAAATCAAGTGATGTTTATCCAACCACCTGCAGCTCCTTCCTCCACATCCTTAAGAATCATATTTACCAACAGCCTATGACTATGTGAATTAATGTCCTACGTTTATCCTCATTAATAAATAAAAACACATTTAATAAGTGACAATGCACTTACGTTATGATGATTTCACAGTGTAATTCAAGACCGCAGTTACTTAAAGAAAAAAAAAAAAAAAAAACATCACCGTATGGTTACCTCACCATGTAGGTTGAGGCCGAATTTTCCATTCGCGGTTGCGGTCATAGTGGGAACATGACATTTAAGGGAGTATTATGCCTGTTGTATCTCGCAACTATGCCATCTACCGTTAATGTGTGTCAACTTTCAACCAACTACCTGCGACCTTCTTGAATGAAAGACCTCATTTCCCAGGATCATGGGACAATGAGCACTCGTAAATTGTTCAATAGCTTGAGAATTTTTTCTATCGTGCGGCTACAATTGTGGCAATAATGGGTTCCCGTTTTTTACGTTAATAGCACTGGAGCTACGCACTATTACCCATCTAATGTTGAATGTACAGACTTTGTAGACGTCCCATTACGCAGGTGCAATTACTTCGGTTCCGTTTTGAGTGGAAGTGAAAGGAGTTGTTCACCGCTCCTTAGCAAGAACACTTCTTTCATCAAAGGTAAATGACTGAAACTGCTATTAATGATGCTTAAAATTACCTAGCAAAATGGCTGGTTAAATTCAAAATCAGGTACTGCTTTTCAATAAAGTCCAAAATCCAAATACAGTCAAGTGCCGTCCTTCTGGCCCTGTAGCGACTCGAAATCGTTCCAAGTTTTGGCCATCATCATGGATTCGATGGAAGGAAACGAAAACGTACATGAGTGTCAAGGAAAACTGAACTGAATGCAAAAGTCACCATATAAACTTGGACAATCGTTAATAACTGATACAATTCCAATAGACACCAAAGGTGGTTGGACAAACATGAGTATGATCAAGTAAAAACCGGGGATAGGGACCTCCCTTTAAGGCCTGAATTACTTACCAACGTGTTTAAATGTCATTTGTACGGGAGAATAACAGAATAATATTACACGCATTGAATTGGTCAAGAGTTGTACAATAGAAATATTGAAATAGAATGTATTCATATGAGAGTTCTAACTTTGTTTTGTGTCGTTATTTTCCCGTTCGCACCGGATAATAATCGTCCGTTGGGTGGAAATTCCCGCATTCGTCCGCCCGTTATAACAACACTCAGCCACCCGTGTTAATTTGAACTATCGTTACGAATATCGCTATTGCGGTGGGATATTGAATCGATATAATGACGCCTACGAGGAATGCGTTGGGAGGAATCCAGCTCGGTCCCCCTACCTACAAATATAAATATCCACATTATGAGTGCTCACTGCAGAGCTAAATCTGCCTTTCGAATAAGTATCGCAATGATAACAGCCATCTTAGTTTTTAGGTCGTCTCATCTCTCTGTAAAATATTGAATAACCCTCAAAATCCCTTTAATACAAGTTCATTATAATAATACATCCACGCCCCAATTAAGACTTCAAAATTTTATATTTTTGTGCTGTCTATTAATTTTGCACCATATTGAGTCCAGGCGCTTCATCCAGATTTTATTTGCGGGACCATTTTTTATTTCCATTTATATATAAGTAAGACTTTTGATAGGAATCAGGAGAAAACTGTAGAAGTTTTGATTCCAAACAGAGATTACCTTTTGAGCTGAATAAATATTGTTCTCTCCATGAATTTAAGTGAAAATGTTTTGAAAGAAATGTTGTCTTCGCCTTTAGAAAGACCTTCCCGATAGAGCAGGAAGCAAAAATTACGTGTGCTCTGTGGTTTAAATTTCCAACCCTACAGCGTATTGCTCGGCCATTCATTGCGACGACGAAACGGAAAAGTCACTTTCGTGAGGAGAAAAAGTTTTCCAGCTGGTACCGAGTTTAATCTTTTTCTCCCACTTTATTTGCATTTCTGTTTGACTTCGCCAACTTGGAGGCAAAACGCTTTCACGGGCGACGAAGTGGGCGTACGAGAGCCCGGAGGGGACTCGTATGAGGTCACGGCGAAACCCTCAAGGCAAACACCATCCTACTCTCATAACTGGACTCCTGAGCAACTCCCGTCAAGAAATTACTCACATATGTTCCCACATACCCATCCTTTGGTCTATCGTCGCTTTCCGTTAATCGCTCCCGGCTTTACTTACATTCAAAACTTTTCTTTCGAATTGCTCAGAGTCGGGATATATTTGGTTTTCACAGTTCAATCGGTTTGGAAGCTGCGGCTAAGATTTGAATAAGTAAATATTTCCCCAAGAACCGCTTTCACCGAAAATTTGGAACTGGTTTGAATAGGAAGAAGTTGCAAATTAACGGAGTTTACGGCTCTCTGTATTTCACCCGAGGGAGTTAAATACTCCTGCTTGGGCGTTTGATCTTTATATTTATTGTAAAACTCTGACGACTATGAGAAAAAATCAAAAGTAGGATGTTGCATGTTGCGAGGGCTGGTGATTTGGTCATCTGACATCCTGAAGAACTCATTTCAAGAGTATCCGACTTTTAGACCTTCATTCCGAGAGCATAGCACTAGGAAAAACATTGACGCCCTTCGATCCACAACCTGTTAATAGGTACGCTGGAAACAACGGCTAGTGTAGTATATTTTGATCCGATGTTTAATAGAGAGTTATGAAAAGGAGAGATTGGTGGGTTTAATAAGATAAATCCTCATTTCTTCACAATTTTCATTCGATTTTATTGACTATCTCAACTAACTTCTTTTTCTACTTCAATTTTATTGTAGTTGTGCAACAAACGTCGGAAATTTCGAATTTTCTATTAGGAGGTAATAATAGACAATCCGTTCGATTGCTGCTCGACCAGCGTGTACTGGCGATTTTGTTGTATTTTTCCTCATTCGATTAAGAACCTTGGTCCAATTTCTAGCCATATTTCAGATCTTCCAAATTTAATGATAAATGATAAATTGAGGGGGTTTGTTATATCTTCACCATTTTAATTTTCCCGATCCAAATTGTAGTCCAAAAACTTTCTCTCTCGTGTAAAAACCACAGAAATTTTAATATTGCTGTTGGGACGGTTATCGGATGGTTGATCCATGTAAGTGCTGCTCATACCTACTGGAATCAGCTGCCGATATCTGTGCAATTTTTTTCTATTAGGTGTTGTTTTCATGAGTATCAATAAGTGTTTAATAAATGTATTTAGTATAAACTGATACGTCTTCTAAAACCGTGCCCTATTCCGTGTCTAATTTGACAAGAAAGTACGATGCCGCTACTAAAACTTCTGGTCGAGATGCTGCTTAAATTTGAATAAATCACAGCTCAAGATTCAGTTTTTGTGCTAACAAGTTGATTTTTTTTTGCACGATGCTGTTGAATTCATCACCTGTACTCGCAAATACCGGACAGTACGCTGTGTCACATCTATTTATCCATCAGTTTCTTCCATACCTAATTTAATTCATATTGTGATAGCAATATGTAAGAGGATAGAATAGGTAATAAGTGTTATCTTGCCTGTTGTCGTGAGATAGAGTGCAGCAACGAATTGAAAAGGAAAGCTCTAGGAACTTGAGAAGGAGAAGCCAAGGAAATGGAATGGATCGAAAAAGTGGCAGGAAGGACGAGAGATGAATTCGGTTCGACACCCCTTTTCGTTTACACGAGCTTTCGAAAGATGACCGCACTTTTTTTTCCAATATTGCTGAATATCTAGATCAACTTTCTTTTCTATATCGGATTTGCATAACTAGTTATTAACCATTTATCGGCGAAGGTGACTTCGGTTCAGTTGGGCGATCAGGTGCCGAGCATGTAGGCCAGATCGTTCTGCTCCACTGTGCTTGTTAAGACTTCACCCCTCTCGTCGAAAACAATTCCGTCGGGCAGTGAAAAGGAAGAGGATGTTTCGTCATTTCGACAAAACAAAAAGTGAAAAAACGAGCTAATCACCGCCCTACTGTTCTAATTCTTACGATTGTACGGTCGTTACATACTCCATTCACGTAGTTGGATTTGATGAATTAGTCGAATCGTAAGCTCGATAATGTTGATTTAGTTCGGTTCCTGTAGATTTTCCATAGAATAGTATATTCAAGAACGATTTATCAAATCTCGTATCGCTCCTCCCTACAAATAATCCTAAAATCAACGATGACAGGTAGCTCTCAGCAATTTTGGTGCGTTCTTGTAATTGAAGGCCCATGTAGTGATTGGAGTTTGATAAAGGGAGTGACAGCTACCTTCATAACAATGTTAAATTATCAGATATCTATTAAGTAAACCTCTCTATTCGTTCATCCATGTCAAATTGAGTAGTAGTAACCGCACAAACATGGAAGAGAACAGCTGCCTGTAACACTACGTAGGAATATTATGACAGCCCTATCTGAAAAGCCCAACAAATTTTGGTAATAAAAAAAAATGAAAATCCTTAGTGGTAGATTCGAACGAGAATTACCTGCATGTGGATAATAAGTATTACAGAAAAATCAAGAATGTTGCAAGTAGGTACTTGCCTATTTACGATCAAGAATGAATAAATCAATGAACACCTGCCGGTACAGTACAAATTCTATTTCCTCTCAACTTTACATTTGCCAACTGTATAAAAATATGTATTTAGATGAATATATGATGTTTTTGAGAGTAGTTGGCAATACGATAAGATGTTGATATAAATTAATACAATAATGGCTATTAACGCCAGAAAAACATAAAATGGTTAGGCAGTGACTTTTAGTTGAAGCAGTTTTCGCAGCACGGTTGTAGAAGGCAGCACTGCCTGCTTTGAGCTTCAAGAGCTAATTACTGATCTCCCAAATACGATTGATGAACCGGTCTCTTAGAATGCTTTTCATTTATGATGGAATCAAGTGCAGAATAACGGCGAAACTGGTTTGGTTTAAGCGGGTTGGACCTCCTTCCTTCTTCAACTACAAATCCTTCAACATAAGAAAAAAATGACACCAATTAAATATGGAGATATTGTATTTCAGTTTGTCGTGCTGTAACTACATATATCATTTTATTAGCTGGCCCAATTTATCACTGCTTTTCATCTGATGAACTTGAAATGTAATTCGAGAGGATAATTTAGGGGGCAGTGTGAGGCGTACGAATCTAAGGGAGCCCATGTCTCTCCATTACACAACAAAAACGCAGAGCTGTACTGCAAGGGTACGATAATATTTTCCAAGAAAGAAACAAGCTGTAGAGGCTTATCTTATACATATTGGTATAAAAGCCTGCAACCATATCATTTATCTGTTATAGCTATGACTATAATCAGTATCCTATCAATTCTACTACAACACAATTTGTCTGTGAATGAAAGTTCTTTAAGGTCGTCAAAAATCGACCGTTCGTGCCCCTTGAGAATTTGGCGCTCGTGAACACGAATTCCTCGACTTATCCGTACTGAATGCAATTATCTAACGTAACAGTGAATGAAGTCAGACTCAGGTGACACCTACATATCGGGTTCCCTGTAATTCGTTCCCAAACCCTCAATTCAGTCCTGCCAGCTAAACTCAATTCGTCCCCACTCTCTAATCCCGCATTTCGAAACGAATAATCAACTTTGCTTGTACTGGGTCATCAATTCTTTTCCTGCTCTTTTGTAGTTTTCATGGTCCAGTCACGGCATTTCTGCTATAAATAATTCTTTTACAATAATGTTGAAGATTCAACTCATCGGGAGAATAGAGTGCATTACGTTTTTGGCTTATTATTTTCTTAATAATGAACAATAATAAACCTTTGTAATCGACCCAGAAAATAAAATTTGAAATCCCCCCAAAAATCGTTTGTTTACTTTTCAAGACACATAAATTTCAAAAATGAAATTGAAAAATAAAAATAAATAAATAAATAATACTAATAACAAAAACCGTATTTCCCGTTTGCCCTCCGAAGCGTTTGTATAAAACCAATTTACCAGATTTTTCGACATTTGGCTCAAAATCCAACACTGATCCGGAATGTGCCAATAATCTCGTCATCTTGGCCAATCCACATTATTATTCAATCGTTAATATGTCGAAAAATCTAAATGTCAAAAACGATTGGTGTTAGAGGGTTGTTTATTGTATGATTCAGAACGAAATTTGCTCGCAGAATCGATTGAGACCATTCGGGTCGGACAGCAGAGCCCGTTCAATGGGAGATCTGAGCTACACCGCGTGGCTGGCGTTATACCATGTATTTTCATCTTGAAGCAATAACAAACACTATATGGAGGGTGCCGATTTTTTAAATGTACTGCGAACTGCGCCTAACACACTTAGACCAATTTACATAGAAGGAAGATTTAGATTTAAGTAGAAGGGCTATCTAATACAGGAATATCTCTATAATTATTAGCTGCGGTCTTATACTGGATACAATAGAAGATGTATCAATGGGAATAAAAGCTTTTGGACCGTAAATAAATAAAGAACATTTGTATAATTTAAATGTATACCGCCGAGTTGAACGTTCCTAGAGTATCTACCTGTTCATTCGATGCGGTGTTTAGGGACATCCTTAACTCGGACATCCATGGAATGTATTGCCCGATAGCTGCATATTATGGACTGTTAATAAAACGGTGTTTTCACAGTTTTCTACCGTTGTTGACGTCGAGCCAAGCTTCTTGTTCTTGAATATTTCATAAACGCCTATTTTCATTATATAGACCTATAGTGCGCTGTTAATATTAACGGGACTTGTAGTCTGCTGTAGTATGGGTGAAATGGTCTATCTCATAGACGACCGGTTAATATCCACACCCATTCACTACAAAACAATCATAGAAATCTGTAAAGACGGAGTCGACTTAACCAAAACAATCACGGACTGAAGGAAGAAACTACGTACCAATAATTTTCCAGTAATTTAGCCGACGAAAAAATAAATTTCCTCTTCGAAACGGTTGGTGATCATTGTTCATTATTCATTAGTATGCAGAATATTACGGTACCGTCATTGGGGTTGTTTAGTCTGAGCTCCGATCGAGCTCAGCAAGTCAATATTGAACGCTACGTTATTCATCGTCAATATTAAAATTCTGATGCCGAGAATAACTAATTGATTTTCTTTATTTTTAAAAGAAGTGGATTCTGAAAATCAGATCAAACAAACCCTATTCGTCAGCTTTAGTCCGTCCGTGGCACTTTAGTTGCTCGACATTGACTAAGAATAATTCAATCTTTGTTTATTGTTAAAAAATTGTTTTTTTTTACCGCCTATCAAACCCAATTGCAGGATTATGTATCAATAGGCATGACAAAAATAAAATAAATTGAAAAATTGAAACGTTCGTACGACGCAGCCCCGACCCGCGAAAAACCCCAAAATCCAAGGTAAAGTTTTGTTAATGAAAGTGCTACATTTTTCTACGTTTTCTTTCAAATGCTTTGGGGAAATTGATAGTTTTTCGTCTTCTCAAGCTTGTGTAAACATGAGAAATCGTCATCTGTAGTCGTACTAGTGTACCTTTGAACGAACACAATGGTTAACTATTTTAACCATTATCAATATTAGATTTCTTATTGTCATTTTATTATTCAATTTCATTAGAATGGGGGTATGTACATTATTTGGATAGGTTTTGCTTTTTTCGTGATCCAAGTATGGTCTATATCGTTCCACATTGTACCTGTGTTTCACTGTAGATGTGAAGATGTTGTACAAGTGAAACGATCCGTTGGAATAGCAGTGGGTCCAAGTATTGACCAACCTTCAAAAACCCTTAGTTTTAATTTTCAAAAATTTCGAGACCGGTAACGTAATTAAAAATACTATCCCTCTGAATCGAGATATACATAATATGATGATACATAATATATTTATAATAAACCTGATTTAAGAATTCCATTAATTTATACAAGATTCGAATCGATCATCAATCCTTCAATCCATTAAGACTCTCACACACTTTTTTTGTCGTTTTAAATTCAAATCACGTTTTCTCACTTTCTTACCTAGGCTGCCGTCCTCCGGGAAAAGGTTTTGTAGTTTTGTTTTCGCTTTATCGATAAAAATTGATGAGAGGGCGGCTGTTAACTGGAGGCGATCGACTTTTTAGACGACGATAAAGTAGTGAAGAGGCGACCTCGGAGGAGGCTTCTAGGAGTCGGGTAGAGCATAAAGTTGCCGCAGGCTCAATTACTTTCATCTTGTTAAAACAGGTCATGCATTTAATGCTGTTGGCAAAGCTTTCCGTCTTTCCTCTTGAGCGGGAGAAAAACTCAAATTCGCCGAAGTCATCTTCGTGGTTCCAGGGGAAGTTTTCGTCGTAGTATAACTAGGAAGGAAACAAGTAACAGAAGAAATATAAGTGGTTTTTACATTCTTCCACCGTTGTTTTTCCAGAAGAAAGACAGTGATTCGACTTGGTATTTCGCTGAACAACTTCCTCAAAACATTGATTTGGTCTCAAAACAAAGACATATAATTACAATTCTGAGATTAGCTATAAATTGGAATCATTAATATTAGTATTCGAATCGGTCAGTAAGATAATCACTCGACTACTCTGAAGTGCAAATCAGTATTGGATTGAGCTGTGTGGAGTTATATTCGATTATTTTTACAGGGTAATCTGCTTCGTATAAATAAACTGATTCTATTTTCCATATCTCTATACCATGAGAGAATCTGGAAGATTTAACATGTCCTATACTAACAGCTTCGTGGAGTTTTGATAATTTATTTTAATCCAATTTGAATACCTCGGTTTATTCAAGGAACACCTACTTGGTTCAAGGAATACCTACTTGGTTTATTCAAGGAACAATTTATCGTTCTCATTGACGTAAGAAAAGAAAAATCATAACGCATAACTTTATAGATCGAGGAGTCACTGAGAGATGAAAGAATCCGAGGCACCGATTTATTAATTCTTCTTGTTATCACGGGTTCATAATCCAAAGGACGTAGCGTGAAGCTTCGTACCATAGGTTTTATCTGCTATATTCTGTCATTTATGTACTTGAATTGGAAAGTGTGTCCATTCAATGTGCTTTCGAATAGGGAACCAATTTGAAATGAATCCTTTATAGTACATATAGTTTGTGAATGTCGATCGTCAAAGAAATTTTATTGACATACATTTTGCTTATCAGTAATTTATTCAACTAGCTGTTCTTGGTTATGGGATGTAGTGTAACCACTTTCATATGATAACTAGCTGTTCTAAACCGATGATTCTAGAGGGGAATTAGTACAATACATTGCAATCCTTATTTTTATTGATCTTATTATCCTTATCAAATCTTGATCATACACAGTTTCATTGATAACACCAACTATCTCACTAACTTAACTTTGATAAAAAATTGAGAACGAACTTCTTCTCGGAATTCAACTATTACAATTCGTTGTCTGCTGAGTTTCATAAATTACCTTTATACCGTTAATTCTAAGTGTGACCAATGTTGCAAAAACGAAAACCAAAGGATCTCTTTTTAACAGTAAAAATGATTTAAAAATACTGAATTTTGGTCAAGTCAAGAGTATGAGGTTCAGAACCTCATTACCGAATACTAATGAACATATGTCAGTAGGCAATGAAACTTACTACCAAAGTTGTTATGTTATTTCTGAACCGAACGTTGATTGGACTAAAAACAATGAAATAGCAGTGGCAGTATAACAGAAACAATAATAAAAAGGTTAGGAATATAGTATATAGTATATAGCATATTCCTAAATAAGTATTACTTATTTGATATTGCTGGTTATGTTCTAAACTTTGTCTTGAATGTGTATAATGGTCATATTAATGTTTAGTGGAATTAACGGCTGAAATTCCCGTTCATATTGCCTGGTGCTTCTACACGGACTAATTGTATATTAAGGATAAGTCAGCTTTGAGGCTGCAATAAGCCCGTTCCATGTAGAGCCAATCTCGTGGTTTATTTTGTTTCCGATCTTTGCGCTCGCCGTCCAACTGCTAAGTGCCCATTACGCTAATCCCCGAGCGGTTCATGGCCCGAACTGAATGCAGCTCACGTGATTGCTCATTATCCCTTTTGGACGGCCACGCTCCGCCGTTTCTCAGCGAAACCCATCCCCGGTGTTGTATCCCATCGAAGGCCCGTAATGCATTTCCTCATGGGCTTAGTCATTGCGATCAATAAGTTGATTGCGTCTCCCTGTCGAGCGTTGCACATTATTCCCCCCACGGTCGTATGACACGCATCGTGGACCGAACTCATGTCACGCCATGTTTCACTCTTCACCAATAGGTAAGCGACCCGTGTGTTTTCTTCCTGCCAGATACGGTGTCACGATCTAGAGATTACATTCGGCTTCATTTATGACTTGAAAAGATGGTAGATTGGGAATGGGAGGAGAGAATGGATATCCCAACGTCGCCCTCATTGTCTTGCCACCCACGTACCTATCACTAATCAGATTTTTGGCAGAGGAATTAATAATGAGGGCACCAATACTCTACTAGTAGCAATTTTATTTTATTTTATTGGGATGAGTAGAAACCTGTTTCTATAATCTCTCCATCACTCTATAATGACCCCGAAGTTACGTATTACTAGTGAGTTTTCTATCACAGGAATCAATAATGACGGCGCCAACAATCACTGTTGGTAGTCATAGGAAAATTATTGATTGGCGACAGCTACAGATGACACTGCTCGCCAAAGCCCTGTAATAGGTAAGTAGATGTTTCACCGAAGGGAGTATTTCGTTATATGTATTACAAACCTGGAGCCAATGATTTGAAAGCCAGATTTGTGTAAATTTTACTTTTTATCGTAGTTACCTGGCATATTTTTTGGAACTGACTCAAAAATCGTTTTCAACCATAACTGAATATATAATTACAAACCTGAAAACATCATTTTTCCTACGTTCTGAATCAAAGTTCTATTTCAAAGAATGTCTTCAATGTTTCAAATTCAAAATCTGCAACATCTGCTCTACGCCGTCCGCCGACAAGGTCTTAAAATTGATGTCAAACATCTGTTCGAGATTGCCTCACACGCATAGGTGATATTGGCCCAGAAACTGGTCACAAATTTGTTTTTCGAGGTTTTTAATAACTTAGGCGAATAGGGTATACATTTCTAGTCATTTTGGACGCCGATTAAGATGGGTTCCAGACTCGTCCGGGTTCATCTGATTTAGGAAATCTCGTTTTATGGGTATAAATGTTGAAAATGGGGGTTAATTTCAATTTTTTAAATTCTAATTTTTTTAGTTTTCTCTTTTTGACGACTTGCTAGCCAAAAAAATGGTGTGGGGGTCGGGGAGCGAGAGAAGGTGTAAAAAAATACTAATAATAATAATACATTTTTGTGAAATAATTTGCAGACTAACCATTTTAAAACGGGTAGATTCTAAATCTGCAATGTTCGTCCGCCGTGCGGGCCATGAGGGGACCTAGAATTCATGTAATTAATCCGTTCTTTTCCATATGAACTTAACTCGAAGTCTAGTTGGTCCTAATTCCTAGCCAGCAAGGTGGCCTCACAGATAGATGTTATGGGCCAAACATAGGACAAAGACTTGCAAAAAAATGTCGTATTTCGAAGTATTTAATATTGTGTGACTTTAATGTATAATGTATTGCCATTTTTTAGGTAATTTTGAACGCGTAGTCGAATGGGATATATTTTAGATCCGAGAAAACGCATCTGTTACAGGCTAAAAATGTTATTATCCCTGACTAAGTTCGAACTTGTGTCTTTACTACTAAGGAGAAATGCCTCTTTTGTTTAGTGCAACACCTAACACTCTTAACAGGTTGAACTATGAGGCAGATTTGATCAAATGAGTCTTCGACTGCGGGTTATTCTCCTTAAACATATAATAACCCAAACGTCGCAAATAATAGCCATTTCCGAACCTATTCAACCTTTTTATTAAAAAAATAATAAACACAGGCGTTAGAATAACATTTTTGTTTATTAAATTTATTTATTTATTTTTACATTCATAACAACTGGTAGTCTCGTTCGATTCATCATTTCTGACATTATATAAGATCGAATTCCCTCATCTGTTGTACGCCTGAAACAGTAAAGTTTAACGGTTCCACTCACCCGGTATACCAGAATTTCTACTTAAATGCCCCGAAATGGACATCTTCGTTGAACCAGTGACACGAATTAAAAAAACAATAATTAGCAACATAGACAAATTCATTTCATGACTCTGTTTCTCCATCCTTTATCTGTATATATGCACAATTTAATACTTTAGTTGTATTAAAGCCCGTATTAAATAAATAAATAAATTAATTAATTTTAATATAATTTGAAACTCTGTATAGGTACCTAATTAAGTATTCTGGGAGACTACGAAACAAGGATATGTAATACAATACATCTAGTTCACAAATGTAGAACCTACGGATATAATCAGTAGTAGATAAATACCTGAAAAAAGAAGTAGCTTTGATTTATTTCAATAGTTATCGTATATTTTAAATATTTGTTGTGATGAAAAGCACCAAACCTGGTGTGAAACATCGGTGTAGCATAAAATAAATATTTCACCTATAGTTCGTGAAATGTTTGAAAATGTAAAGTTTCCAGGAAAAGGAAAAGTTATGTGGCGTTGGTTGCAAATGTAATGAACGGGTAGTAACGGGTGTCAACTCGGAAGGTTTATCTGCCCATGAAAATGGAGTAATAATTTGGGATTTCAAGAATATGTCATATAACTATCCATTCAACAAAACAGCTCTTCCAGCTTTGTTTTTGTTTGTGATGAACATAAAATAAATCCGATCGAATCACCTAAGGTCCTATTATCATTCACCTAAGGTTATTCGAGGGTGTCGTACGCCGTGCAATCTCCCCTTACTCAAACAGCGAGTCGTTCCGAAAACCAATCCGCCGAAGAAGAGGAGGCCATGAAAATTGAAAAAGACCACGGGAGGTTGAAACGTAAGGTAATTGTGTTGACGGATTCGTCGATGGTTCGGTGAAGAGTGAGAGGATCGCGATATCGAGCGTTACCCTTCCAACCCCGGAATTCGGAGGGTGAGAACAGGGGTTTAATGCCAAGGAAGGCGATGGTTATATTGGAGGCGAAGGCTCAGCGAAAAGCGAAGGTTTTTAGGGTTGAACCCCCCAACCCCCGTATTTACATACTCGGTGCTATTTACATCGTTAAGGTAATTGAATACATAACTGGTTTCAACTAGGATTCTCGGCAAATACTCAGCTTTCGGCCGTCTAACTGCCTTTGCTCAAACTGCTCACTTACTCCCAACGGGGCCCTCGAGGGCCGCATTTCTCAAGCGTTTTCTTGTTCGAGTACAAACATTCAACTGTTTATTCCCTTTTTATCGCCAGGTTTTTTACTTCTCTTAGCGATTGGCAATTCACGCATGTGAGAAACCAATAATGTTAACAACATTACAAGAAAGTAATACGACGATGTAATTCTGTAGTGGCTTCTTTAAAGCTTCTTGAATTCCATCGTGCGTATACATCGATCTTCTTTATAATTGCCAATTTTCATTTTTTTTTCGCCCTATACCAGCATTCAGATACGGAGAGTTCCAAGCATCTATATTTTATATTCGGTTGAACTGTGTTGGGCGAAATATTATTCAATATTTGAATTTATTCCTATAAATGAACTATTAGGTATTGAAAACGCATTAAAGTCGTGGAACAAGTTTGATAACATGACATCATTTAATTATAAACAACAATTAGGCAACGATGGTAGGTAACTGCATTTGCTCCTTCTACAAATCTGTTCAACTCCTGTATTGGTAAACCCCATGTCCTAGTTCAGTGCCAAGGAAGCCAAACTTATATTGAAGTCAAAAGCTTGGCGAAAAGCTAACCTTTTTTCGGGTTGAACTGTTTACTTCGTGAAGTATTTGAATATATTACTGGTTTTAGTTAGGAATCTCTGCAAATACTCAGTTTTTGCCTCCTAACTGGCTTGCTCAAATCGCTCACTAACCCCCAACTGGCTTTTCGGACCTAGTTTCGTCAGCGTCTTTTTGTTAGAGTAAAAAGAAGACAAGGGTTTAGAGTTTAAAAAACGATTAGTTTGAGAAGCTAAGGGATCACATATACTCGTATCTATATACGATATGTATATATAGATATATAGAAATGTATCACATATTTATATATTTTATAAACCAAATATGTTGATACACTTCTCCTGATCGAAGGTTACATTCCGAAGTTGGTTGTATAAATGATCATCACTTTTAAAGAACTAGAGAGCACAAATTTAATAAGCGAATTCACAATGTAGCTTGATACCAAGAGAGAAAAACAAGAGTTCGGAGCAACGGAGGATATAAGTGCGCTTGACGGATGTCAGGAATAGAGTGAGTGGGAGGGGGGAAGTCCCAAAAACAAACAAGCCTCCAAAAAGTACATGGCCAAGTCCTACTAGATTAAGCAACACATCGTAGATGTTACTTTATTTTGGAAGACATAATTATATACTTGCGTTCATAAATTTATAGATACAATAGTCAAAATAATATAATATTCCACACTAAAGTACTGTGTGATTCAAGGTATTTAAAAAAGTGGCATTTAGTGGTCAACGAACACAGAAACAACTATCTTTATTTTAACTAACAATCAGCTCAATAATTTTGTATCGAGAGGTTTCCTAGTTCCGTTAACAATTGGTAGTTCACGTGTGTGAGAAACAAATCATTTTAACAATATTACAACTAAATAACAGTGTGATGTAATCTGCTGTGCAGTGTTGAAAGCTTCTTATGCATATCTATGGATATATTTTTTTGATCTATCGTCAATATTTTTTTTATTCTTCGTAAACAAGCTATCATATAAGGGTAGTTCCAAGCAGTTTGCTGGATTTGATCTTGATATGGCATTGAGAGTAGTTGGCTGAAATATTATTCAGTATTTCAGTTTATTCGCTATAAAGAAACTTTCAGGTTTGGACAGTTTCAATTAGTCAGCTGCGTAGTGTACAATGAAACCATTTAATTATTGGGAATAACTATTTGATACAAGGTTAACGTTTAGCGATGGAAACTAAATTTGCTTCATCTATAAATCATTAGTTCATTGACAGCTGACCCTCAACTTCAGTTCGAGTTTTCTCGCCATCGACAATAAGCGGTAGCCCATCAAAGTCCAATTTGAAGTGGATACCGAAACTAATTGTATTTCAATAACACCTTGGCTCGATGGTAACGTTTCGGGTTCCCGCCTGTGAAGCCATACGTTTAATGTTGTCAATTCCAATTATTTTTCATTTAGCTTTGTGGGTTTTTAACATAGAGTGTGTTTTAGCTATGGTCTAACTAGCCCAAAAATGTCACGCGGGAGGGTAACGCGGAAGTGACACGCCAGGAGCGACCAGGAGGTAAGACCACGAATTCAGAAATTTCATAACGAAATCTGGTACGACAACATGGATACCGTTGTCACCCAGTCTAGCCGTTTCTAGGGAAATGAAAGTTGTTCAGTCTCATTTTATAATCATCCCCCCCCCCCCCCCAACCTTACAACCAGCCCCCCCCCCCCCCATGTAAGTTGGTACCTCCTCCCCAAAACAACAAACCATATTTAAATTAATTAATAGGTTCATTATTATCTATGTTCTATCTAGTGATGTAATATATTTGAATGCTGTCAAGTTAAAAACTGTTTCAATCAATTCTACCTCCCAAACATTTTTTTAAGCCCCCCTCCCAGGAATTTCAATGACGCAGTCTGTAGTTGATTCAGCGATGACGTATGAGATCCCAAGAAACAGGTGACATTTCACTACTCAGCACTAACTTCTGAGCCCAGTCAGTACCTATACACTTTCATATAAACAAGATGGAGATATGATTTTTGTTATACTAACTAATTATGATTACCATAGCGACAATTCACAATCAGGAATACATGAACATTCAAAAGATATGGTGATTTCATGTAATTATGTTGGTATCACTGTTCATTGGCTACCAGGAATGCTTTATATACAGATGGAGGTCCAGGTTCTTCCAATGAACAGTTCGTTTTGAATTTCTCTACTGAAATCTGGGAATATCAAATGAATTGGTAAAAAAACAGGATCCAATTCAGAAATTGATCGTACCTATATGGAAAGGAATAGGTGTGATAGTTGCTTATGAAAATACATTAATAGAATTGAGCCTGCAATAGTGGTAACAGGTGAGGTGAGTATTATTGGTTGGTACAGGTTCGATATTGCAGATATAGTTAGTTCTCGAAACCCGAATACTTTTCACAAACATTCGCTTCGCTAATCGATAAAATGGATTCCCGGTATGCCCAAACTACTTCGTCGTTGAATAATCATTTTTTACTGCTGGAAATATGACTCATCTCCCATTCAACAGTCATCTCGAGAGAGCGCGTTCACTAACATAAATTTGCATACAAGTAATTCAAGTTTGGAGACTGGTTCAGATTTCCCTCGTAGCCTCTTTTGATGTTGTGAGGTATAGATAATGAATCTTCGCGGGCTTTAAAATAACACAAACTCGATGACAAAACCAAATCGTGACGCAAGCTCCTAACAAGGCTCCAAAGCGATTATTGCTTGTTCAGGAAATGTTCACACAAGAGTAATAAGCCCCGGAGCCTTAGAAGTAAATTTTTCGACCCACTGACACAAATATATTTTACTTAAATAGTGGTTATTGGAATTTAAGCAGTAATTTGTATGCACCAGCATTTATTATGTGTGAACAACCTTTTCTTAAATTACTTTATTCTGTCATGAAAATCATTTTTATGATATGACGTGATACAGCCATCCTTCCTCATTTTGGCACACTATGTAGCACATTTTATCGAAACTGAAA
Organism: Creontiades dilutus; assembly: GCA_031894815.1. Classification (NCBI taxonomy): domain Eukaryota; kingdom Metazoa; phylum Arthropoda; class Insecta; order Hemiptera; family Miridae; genus Creontiades; species Creontiades dilutus. The sequence continues at coordinate 558,365 of JAVIWC010006729.1, forward strand.
AAAAGGTGTTAATTGAAATGTGTGACTTATTTTTCTTTTAATTTTACGCGCATTGCTATCGTTTTGAAGACAAAAATAGGGGACAGGGGACAAAATATTTTTCTTGGTTCATCGTTACTGTTTATAGCGTACAAGCTCTGGGGAATGAATTTTGATTATCAGGTTAGGGATTAGGTTTTTCCTCAAATTCGAATCGTTTTACAATCCCAACATACATGTTTCCAATCATTGTAACAATGAAAATGAGTGTCTCCAGTTTTAAATGTAAGTCATATTTCGTCATATTTTGTTAATTTTTCTAAAAAAATCATCTTTTGGTTGTTAAGTCATGTATGCCTGTATTCTAAATTTTCTGTTAAACACCATATCTAGACCTCGTGTTAGACCATTCATTTTTCCTTTTCGAACGAATACCAACACCCTAATCATTATAATCTTTTCGAATGATGATGGCCTAATCACAGAAACCTGGGTACTCAAGTAAAGGTCATAGTTGTAATTTTGTTTGGGAAACCCCAGAGGTTTTCTTCCCCACAAGCATCTCGATGAATCTCCGTCTTAACCCCTAACCCATTACCGACCACTAGAGAATGTTCAGTGCGTATCAGACTTTTCAATCAAATTGTGCCAGAAAAAAAATTGAGAAAAAGTGATGGAAATATGTTATGGGGAGGGGGGTTATTTGGGTTAACTTTACGTTCTTGGTATTTTGAATTTGCTTTATAACTTACACTAGATATTTTGCTTTTTTGATCATATTTAGATTAATGTAACAAGGTTTACATTTCTCTCTGCTCTCTTTCAGGTCATATTTACAAGGGCTTCAGTCATATTCTGCCATTCTCACTTCATATCGACTCGAATTCTCGTTATAATTGTCAGATTTCCCCAAGAACTGGTTGTGTTTTAGTAGAGCATTTAAAGTTCTAATATCGGCAAATGGTGTATCGGCGAATTGAAACGCACCCTGACGATAATACCATCAAGAGAAATTGAAGCAATCAACCCCCCGCTAGAGGATGAAGATATAGCATTGGATTTGCATGCACTGATTCCTGCCCTGCCCTCCTATTTGCTCACGCTGCCATTGATGCAAGGCCGCGGTCAGATCCAATCTTGGAGTTCACACATGTGGAGCATTCGCACTAATGGACTACACGATGCTGTCCGCCGGCTTCTCTGATAACGTTAATCACGTTTTGTACCCTGGGTCGTCGTGCAACAACTTAGTCTCGTATGTCGACCGTGGCGTGAAATTTAGGGGATTTGGTTGTCGAACCAGGGCCATAGAAAAGGCATGGAAATCACAATGCATGTGTAACAAGTTATGTAATTAGTAGCACATGCATTATTTAGTAGAATTCTCGCTTTAGGTCAAATAGTTGAGATAAGCGGTGTTAGTGGGGGTATTCCGTACCCCCGTGTGTAAACTGTGTATAAGGAACGACACTAATCGTTATTCGTAATAATTCATCATTGCTGTTAATCGAATTGTTTCTGTAACTATTTGGTACTTACCATTACTTACGCAAACTATCCGATTTGTCCGAAAAAGTAGTTCAATATGATCAGCCATCCGACCGCGGACAGGGTACGCTGAAATAGTCCTGATAATCAGCTAATTTATATGGGTATTAGGTAAAGAAAAGTGTGCTGACTAACATTGTCGATCTAAACCAAGATGAAAGAGGCCCCCAGTAGATGTAGCAAAAAGTGATGTCGAAACGACACGACGATCCGATGTAATACAGGACCTGACAAATGCACAAGTACAAAAAAAGGGTAAAGTTATAATTAATCCATCCATGAAATATCGCATAGAGAAAATCGATTACTTTTTTCGTTCTATCAAGAAATCATCGAAATACGGAACATATATGTTTGAACAGAGAAACATTATCAATAGTTACCTAAAATCTTCGAACGAAAATGCATTGCATTAGTTATCAATGTTGCGGCTCATATTGAGTTAGAATAGTAGGAGGGGATTCGGATCAAAAAGTCGGAAAGGCTTCACTAGTTTTCGACTGTTTATGTCGAACTATACAACGTAGGCTTTTCTTTCTGAACTAATAGTTGTACTCTTTGAAAGAATAATATGCACCTTTGTGCCCCATTACACTCAAACTCATTGTCAACGCCGCTGATGTTTTACTGATAATGATCCTCTGTGAAGTTCTTTTTCGTTCTGTTCTAGCAATACAACAAGAGCTAAAGTAGTTCTCACTAATAGCGTAAAACAACCAATGTCCTCGCTCCCGTGCTACTGTATATTACTGACAGCTACCCGTAATAACAAAATTATCTGATCCCCAGATGGTTGAGCTGAATGATATCCGGCAATTTCGGTGTTTACGCCCCACTACTTTGTTTATCTCACCAGTAAATCACCCTTCTTTAGCATCGATATTAAGTAAATTGCTTTTCACAGAAAGGTTCCTCGCTGGTGGGTTTGAATTTATACAGAGTAGACCACGTTGTTGCCCCCTACAATAAACATTTTTCATCTCGCGTTTCAGAATTTTATGTTATAAATTGGATTTTCTTTTGAAATTTGTGTATTAGCAATGTAGATTCTCAATTCGGAAAACTACTATAACTATTGAACTAGCCGAATGATCGTAATGGGCGTTTTTAGAGAGTTTTCATGTTGGCGACTTGATGGTTTCGTGCAGGTATTAACTTTGTTAAGAAATGACTTCCTCGTTATTGCAAACATTGAGCGATGCTAACGATGTTCAAGAAAAGAGAACGATCGGCTTGTGCAAGAATGTCTTGTTACTTTCTCCGCACTTTGAAAGGTTAGTTAGATGGTTTATGTTAGGTCTGAAGCAAATTGTCCTAAATCCTTCAAGACATCCAAACAAAACTGGATCAATTAACGTAATCTGTAGTGAATACTTAACATTCTGATCTGATGACGTGATTTTGTCATAATTATTGGAACTGATAATTATTCATGATGAGAAAAACTGATGGTTACTCTTCTTTAATTGTGAGCTACTTTGATGCCCCTGGTATTTAGTACCTATGTAGTGTGGTTTAGTAGGTAGAGTGAACTCAATCGCGAGCTATTTTTACGTTCACTGGAATTACAGTCGTATATCTCCTGTAGATAGAAACAATAAGTATGAAAACGTCGTCTATAAATATCTGGAAAATTGAGTAGGAAATTAATTTAAAATATTTACGTTTAGGCGTGTGAGAGGGTGGATGTTGTGTTGCAAGAAGCCATACCGTGAATTGAGAAACTCGATCATAAATATCCATTCAGATACGTGAGAATTCAATGGGGAAGAGAAATAATTAATGAACGAAACTCCCTCGTATATTTTAAGAACTTTTGAAAGTTGGTAGCCCTCGTTTCGAAGAATTATAGTTAAGCCCGTTATAGGTTACGTTTTTGCAGAAATTAATACTTGCAGCTTCAAAATTACCTCACACATTTTCTGTTTAATAACAAAGGAAAGGTTGGAATGGGAAAATGAAATATATCACCGGTGTGGAGATAGGAATTTTCATATAGAATCTAACTATGGTTGGACGGTGATAATGGTGGAGAGTGTGTGCTGTCATGGGTCTGCTCCACTGTTGATTGTGTAGTAACCAAGTTAACAATAACACTCCTTGATTCTCTAATATGCTTATTCTCAATGTAACTCTTACTAATCGCTATTATTTTATATTGATAAACTCAAATGGTCATCAGACATAAATGACACGGTGCCGAAAAATTAAAAAGGAAGAGGCCTTGAAACCGGACAAACAACGATTTCCGATAGTTCGGATGATGATGAAAATAAAGTTCTGTCAAATAATAATTTCTTCAAAATTCGAGTCATTTAGGAATGCATACCTCCAAAACCACTTTTCTTGGCAGATCTTGAAATGAAGTCTAATTGGAAGTGGTCCAGTTAAAGCATGAAACGGTGTGTAACAGCTTCTGTACTCCAAAATGAATGTGGTAATGATCAAATAGCATCAATAAAGTTCTATAGGGCTCAATGTTTTGGACAAATGTAACAGTTTCGAACTAGATTGTGATAACGACGATGACTGGAACATTATAATCAAAAATTTCTCAGATTGCTTCATAGGCATAACTAATTTAACATATGAACGGTTTGGTTTCAACAAGGATAGACGTTCCTGACAAACGTTTTCGACCAAAGTCCGGAATTCGGCTTCTTCTCGTGAATATGGAATCCTGAAAGATAGTGTTATTACTGAGAAAATGTCAATTAGAATTTTATACGAAAAACTAAGAGAAAAACAGTTCATACTCCAAAATCTCAATCTCGATCACACTATTAAAATTTGAAGGGCTCATAAATCAGCAGTGAAATAAGTAAAAGATTGATATAATACAGGTTCCTAGCACTTTGAATAAGCCCCCCAGATGCGATAATAAGCTTTTTGACTCTTCTAGATACGGAAGATTTTGACTCTTCTAGATACTAAACATGCAATTTGCAAGCGTCCAGTTAAAGTGTAGGGCATTTATTGGAAGAAATAATTTCAACAAATTATCTAAGTCCAATAAAAATCAGTCGGTTTACAATGTAGATGAAGACGACAATAATAGAGATTTGAGGTTACTAAACATCGATATAGGTAGTGACGGTGCCTATGCCAGTAGAGAATGGTTTGAAACTTCAGGGTTTCCTGAAGACCACGATTTACGTTCTGTCGTAAATGTGTTTTACAAGCAATACTCCTGAGGAATAAGTGCAAAATAATCATCTATTGAAATTTACGTAATTTGAAAGTTTCAAAACAAGTTTCAATCAATAATTGGTATTTCGGACTTGGGGTTCAGATAGATACAAGGAAGTAAACGTGATTATTGCCACCTAAATCACCTGGAAAGGGCCATAAACTGCCCATTGATTTTTCAAGTTTTCACCATCCAAATATTTATATCGGTGTAACAGCGACAACGTTGCATGCAAGTAAAAAATACTAACGAGAAATACGACTCGAGAATAAAGGCAAATGTAATTGCGGGATAATCGTGCATTTACCCAGGAGGCGTATTAACATTTCCTCAAAATATAATTGAAGGGTACGGGGGAAGAACCTGGTTTGTCACATTTTTATCAAATCTGAGTTATGGGTGCTGTTGTGTAGTTTATATGGAGGTGTAATCAAACAAGGGGAAACAAGTGGATTGTCACTGAAAAATGAGGCCGAACGATTTGCTGGACTGGGGAAGAAAATGGTTAAATGAACTTTCAATTCAAGATTACTCAAATCAACCCCCAGGTGACAAATCAGGTTCTTCCCCCGTACCCTTCAATTGAGTTTGAATTAACGTGAGGGCTCCCATAACTTCCGAAGTTCGTCTGTCTGGTTATTCCATACAATGGGCGTTGATATGAGTAATTAGTTGGGTAGAATGAATCAAGAAGTGACTGAGTGAAGAAAAAGATAATGAACCAAGGCGAAGAACCGAAAAATTGACCTTAGCCAGGAGGGACGTCCAACAAGGGATCCCATATGTACCCTCCTGTTGGTTTGGGGTGTTTTGTTGCCCAATTGTTCTCATGTCTAGGGACTCAAGATGCAGGCTTTCTCCAGGGCAGAAAAAAACACCAATTCCTGAGGAAAGCGGATTTTACAATCAATGTAGCGCAAAAGTTGGAAAGCTATGATTGGCTCCTTTTTCTGAACGAAATTAATTCAAGTCTCTTGGGTTAGCCAATATGATCCGTGTTTAGTGTTTGAAATTTATGTAGTTTAGTAATTGTCCTTATTGTGATTTTCATGTTTTTCTGCTGTAACTTGCTGTTATTTATTTGATGCTACGAAAATAAAATAATGAATACCTAAACTGAAATCTATCAGTTTGAGAGGGGTTAGTGATTTGGGGAAGAAACTACACAAACCCTACCATACCACAGCCCTGCAAAAGCAATGCAGATACCTATTTCGTTTTGTGTTATACATTTTCTTGATCATTGGTCGCTCGCAGCTACGGTATTCAGTTCGTCAAATTATGTTTTTTTAAATAAAGCTGTGCGTTTCATATTTTTTGCTGAAACAGCTTATTTTATTCTTTCGAACACGCTGAATAGATGTAGCGAGTTTGTGAATATCGATTCAGCTGTCTGAAATTAACCAGTTCCAGTCAACATTGTAAACAAATAATAATATTGAGTGTATTTGAAAGGTTCAAGGCAGGTTTCCTGGAGATATACGTAAGAACGGTCCTGCCAGCGTCACGTTGTTCAAGTTGCGAGAGCTAAGTCGGTTGCGCAAGTTTCGTCTGGAGTTCAAAACCTCAGAGTATGACGCATTAAACTGAGGAGACACCCGTCGGGGTGGAGGTTCGGAGCGTGGGCCGAGGCAACAAAAAAAGTTTCTGGCACGTAGGAAGTTTACATCTGGTGGTGAAATAAAAGGTCCTCTCCAGTTAAAAAGGAATGACCCCGGAACAATAAGATCGGTCCCTTGGGTTGATCGCCTCGACGTTTATTCCTTCCAGTTATTTAGAAGTTCTTCAAGTCGCAATTTCTTCCATTACATTGGCTGTCGTGATTAAAATATTTAAAATAGCTCTTTATCAAAGCAACAGCTGCTAAGTAGAGTAACTTTTGTTGTTCATTAAAGTTGAAGTGAGTTTTGAGGTAGTTGGCACTTAGTCCATGGAAAGGCTGGAACTCCGCTCATGTTGCTCAATAATGGGGGAGGAATTACCTTTGCTACCCTGAACCACTCAAAGAAGCTAAATTTATAGTAACTTTGCAAATGTTGACAGGCGTTTTGATTAGGATGATATTTTATACAGAAAGAATATTTTAATAAATTATTGATGGGTTATTGTGAGTTGTTTGACAGTGTTTATGAATAGTCTTAAAAAATCAACAGGTTGGCGGGTGAGGATAGAAGATGCATGAAAACAGAAATGAATAAAATAGTTAGCAGACAAGGACTTATTAGGATTGCTTCGTAATAACATTGGGCTTTGTTTTCTTGTTGTCAAGGTGTGTTGCTCAACTTATTCGAGCAAGTTTGCTGCTATATTGACTAATGTTGTCTGCTAGCATAGATATAATTTAATTTGGACCCTTAAACTACACCATTGCATTATTTAAATGTTGCATTCACATGATTTTGCTCAATACAAATGTCTTTTCATTGCAGTAGTACCTAATGCCTACGAATAACCTCGTAAGCTGTTGTCCAATCCTTCTAAATCAAAATTTCACCTCCACTTTCACTATGAAGTGGTGACAGTCCTTTGTACAATAGTTTAGGGGTATCTGTGTGTACTTCTCAGTTATGGCAACGTGGTGACATGAATGCTCGTCTCTTCATGATAACATTGGTCGAAGAACTAAATTATTTGATCCGTTTGTGGAGTTTTAGGTATTTCCCTTGCCAATATTTTTGATTAGTACACTCCCTCTGAATGTAGAGCAAAAATTACGAAGTAAAGGATCATTCTGTTCTGTCAGGAAAGGTTTGAAGCGAAATTTCGTTGTACCGTGTAACATTGTAACTGCCAGGTTTTATGAGGGGATGCGCTCTGTCATCTTGTAAGAGTCGGAATGCTGGATTTATAATAACTGCATGTATGGAGTACAAGGTGTACAATCAGAAGCTTATATGAAGATAGAGCGCGTGAAACTGTACCAGTATGTAGTGGATATCCTCTCCTCGCAAAACTACTAAGACTTATAATTCCCTTTCGTTGGAATGGAACATAAGTCAAGACGATTACTGCCGACTCGGGTGACGAAAGGACTCGAGGCTTTAATAAATAAAGGCCCTGACATTTGGATTTTCCCCTGAGTCATGAGTCCATTCGTTGGGTTTTGTCAGAGGACCTACACTTCTCTTGACTTAACGGAACGTTGGTCGCAAAGTGGCCGGATGAGAAAAAAGAGCTCGAATTTACATGCAGCTCGGTACTTGGAGATACGTGAGCTCCCTAAATTTTTCCTCCGGCTCTCCGCTGTTGACTTCGGAGTTTCTTCCCGAGGAAAAATCACCAACTTCGCGGAGACGGTTGCTCAACTTTTACTTTCACGAACCCCCCCTCCAGTCGGCCGCTCCTGACTTGAGTTGCCTCCTGCGGTCGTTCTCCATCGACGTCACCCAGACCGATTCCTTCTCCATCCAGTTGTTCCCCACCACCTTTCGCAAGTCCCCCACTTCTCAGCTCCTCTCAGGATGAAGGAACACGAAGCTCGGCATTCCGAACACAGTCCTCCTCTCACCTACCCAGCTGTTGTGCTGCACCTCCGTGTCTGGCCACTCTCCAAGTTGAATAGCCAGCGAACATAAATTAGTACTGCTTAGAGTGTTCATTGGATTTATTTCTGGACTATTTCGACAATAATTTCATATTCAAAGATGTGACATACCATCCTGGTCAGTGCTCACGCTTTGTAACGCAAGTCGAAGTTGATGTCACTGTAATGAACTCTTCATACCATCTATTCATACCGTCTCTTCAGATCTACCAATGTTATATAAACATTTGTAAAATAAAGGAACACAAGAGATGATAACAATGAAATCAAACCACACAAGTGGATTCCAATATCTTGCCTACTGCCTTTATCTGAGCTAATAAGAAAATTAAGTTTTTAACAATCCTATTACACGTAGTATGATAGAAATACTTGAATGGTTGTCTTTGTTTTCTATTGTTAGGATGCCCTTCTAGGCTTTCTCAAGTCCGTGAAACTAAATGATTAAAACCATGTCCCAATCAATCAATCGATCAATAGATGTTATTCACCATTTACTGTACTTCAACCGACTTAATGCATTAGAAACAGGTCATCTCGTTTCATATTCCGCGTGATGGCTTATTGACAAATTTCACTCTTCTCTATAATTTCACCAGGTAAATAGTATGATTTTTTTCCCCTTTTCTATCTCACAGAAATGATCGCAATGCTTCCTTCGTTTACTAGGAAGCAAAATTACTGGTACTCGACAGTGAAATGAAAAGCCATTTTCATGTTCAAGCCTTTTTCGCTTAACTACTCATCCAATTTACTCGTTATTACTGACAAGAAAAGTGGGCGTATTACGTAAAAATATGATGGTGAATAACGTAATTCTCCGTTTATCAGTAAATTACTTGCTCAAAACTATTGCTTGCGTAAGGCGAACCACGTACACCGTTCATTTTAATAGGAGGGAATATTAAACTAATTATCAACACAGTTTTACCCTGATGCTGAATGACTTCACCTAGCAACTTGTTTGTAAATGTTTCTTGTTAAAACTGATCTTAGTTATTCAGCTATTGATGTTCCACCAGTTGTTGATTAGCTGGACAGCTATTTGTAGCTACCGTTTTTGAATGAAGGGGTTTTCTCAAGACAAAATATACCGTAAAAATGAATGGAAAATGTCTAATAAATTACTTTAATTCCGTTTTGATGTGGGTAAGAAACTATTCAATCACCCTGCTTTCAAAGCAAAAACTAATACTTGATAGTAATTTACTACTAATTTGTGGTGTAGTACATATTGAATTTTGTGTTGCAATCATAGTTTGTACCGATTGCATCTTGAAAATTTATGGGTTTATGTTACTAAACCCCCTTCTCATTCATAGGTGTCAAATTTGGTTACCTACCTATTGTGATATTGCGGAAGCATGAATAGAAAATTTGCGTGATGGAAAGTTACATTTTCCTCCTCGTTGTAAATTTAATTAATGGATCACAGATTGAGCTTCTATCAAGCAAATTGCTAGTTGAAAGTGTACATCGCGGCAATAAATTTATCCAAGCTGTCCCTTACAGAAAAGAGTTTGGGAGTTTTCAGGCAAACAGTTTAGAGTCTCCGAGGAGGGAAAGGGCAGATGGAGGGGTTGAAAGGAAAAGTGACAAAGTTTAAACGAAGTTGAGCGTATCGTAAGCGAGGGGCTTTCCAGTTGCTTAATTTAGCGCAGTGCGGCCGGTTCAAATAAAATTATTTTCGAGGTACCTAAGCAACATTGAGATACGTCTCTTTCAGAATTTCGTGGAAACATTCACGTTTTAATCCAATGTAATATCATAATTTGATGATGCAGGCCAAGGGGCAATTAAGGATACCTACTGAATTGGAACGGTGGCATTTTTACAACGTTTCTATGGCATTTTTACAACGTTTCTACATTTCAACTTTGCTTCTTGTGCCTGTGTTTATGTTGAACAGGTATTTGTGAACCGAACCCAATCTCCTTTGTTGGTCTCACATAAATGACAATGAAAATATGAAATTGATGAACCACCAGTTACGTCTTTGCTTTCTCACTATCAAGGTTGTTGAGGGCTCTTCCATCCTTATTCAGCTCCTCTAAAATCCTAATTTCTATAAAAATGCTGTTTCATTCCGATTTTGGTTTATTATTCAATAATAAACCATTGTAAAAAAAAAATCTACCCCCCCCCCCCCTGAAAATTTCATGGTTTACGTTCTAAAGGGTGTAGAATCCAAATCTGCAATAAACATTTTTCCGTCCGTCCGCCCTACGCACGATTTCTCCCAAACGGCTGGAGCGAAAAATCTGAAATTTTCAGGAAAAATCAATATTGGTCCGAAAACGCCCCAATTCTTTAGCCAGCACTCTCACTTAATTTAAAGTGCCCTTCAGGGGTTGTCAAAGTTTTGTAAAATCCCTGAAAACCTCAAGTCAAGGCGGCCTAAATTTGGACTTTTTTTTTTCAAGAATTTTCCATGAGGAATCGCACGAGCCCTTTCCCACGTCCGTAGCTCAAACCATTCCCGATTCATGGCCCGATTTATGTTACCAACATTTGCATCCACATTCACTATGTAGTGAATGTGGATACTTGAGTGAACTCCTAAAAGGGTTTATAGCCGATACACGAGTTAAAGCATTCTCATATGCATGATCCGTCTTACGAAATTTAAAATTTTCAAATAGAATATTTTTCCATTGTAATCGCTCTTGAAAAAAACGCTGCAAATTCTTTCACTGGGGTTTATTATTCAATGATTCATGATTTGAATTTCTACTAAGCTTTAGAGTTTGCGTGTTTCACAGGTTCTCAACCGAAATACCTATTTGGATTGATCAGTTGATCATATTTGTGTGCCTCCTGAAATCGCTCTATCACCTGTGAAACACGCACACTCCAAAGCTTAGTAAAAATTCAAATCATGAATCATTGAATAATAAACCCCAGTGGAAGAATTCGTAGCGTTTTTTAAAACGTTCATTTTGGGTGCCAGCTTAACTCAAGGCCCGCTATTCAACGTTATCTCAGTTTCTTAACACAAAATCTGATTTCATGGTACAAAATCAATGGTCTTTTGAATAAGTAACTCACTAATCATTACGACCGTGATAAAGATGTTACTACTTTCAAGTCTCCGTGAAGAGTGAAGGGTTGGTCCTACAACAATCCAAGTGATCATGTTTGGCTCATTGAAATGAAGATCATCAAGTTATAACCAGAACGTCCTCCACTAAAGGTTTCAGAGATTCTGAATTTTGTAAATCTTCAGGTCCATTGTTTGCCAAAATTTAGTGTCTGAGTAAGAAGTTGAATCCCGAGCAGTTTTCTCCAAACTCGTCTAACGGAGGCTTTTTTCCCTGTTTTTGCTTTCTTGTTTGACTTGCTGAATTTATGTACTTATAACTTAATTAACTTTTCAATTGCGGATAGTTTTTTCTTGTTTTGTTGCCATTTAGCTGAATGGAAGCATCAGAGTATTATGTTTCATTTTCTAAAATGCGTTTGGCAGCTTCTTCACAGCTATATTACAATGTTGAGAAAAGCCGATGGGGATCGTTTTATTATGTTCCGCGCGTAACGCTGAGAGAATGAAAGGGGAGCTGTGAAGCAATATTGAGCAATATTGACTTCTGGGCGTTAGAGGAGTCCGCATCGATGGACAGGCCGAGTTTCGATTGAACGGGGGCAAATTTCTGTTCGGTTCGCTGGTTCATTTTCAACATCGGTCATGGGATCCTCGAATCATTCTGTATCAAACCACTCTTCTGATCTCTTCCTCCCACTCCCTCTCCAGTTTCTCTGTGTCCCAAATTTTTGCAATTCCCGTGTATTTCTGGCAGACGAATCCCTAATACGTGTTCAAATACTGTTTAGAGCGTCTCACAACCAAAAAGAAAACGCATGGACGTAACTTCACCCTACCGTCATAGGGTATATTTGTTTTTTGTGAATTTGGTGTTAGTGTGATTCGTTATTTCTATAAACAAATAAATTGTTGCTTCGGTCAAGAAGCTTCAAAAATCTTGAGTTTACCCAATCTCAAAGATCGACAAATATTGTTCTTCAAAATCAGAGTACGTTAGCCAAATAAGAATACCTCAGGGAATATGCTTTCATAGGAATGAGCATCTTGACCCATATTGTCTGAAATTCTATTGGTCCGGTGCAGCTAAATATCCCCACAGTACATTTCGGGACAAACTTACAGTGACTTTATGCTTCATGATACAAATAACAGTTGAATAGTTAACAGGAAATGAGAAGGCTATGTGCCATAGCAAACTTTTTTCGGTTTCTTATTACGACCGTTTTGGAGCTAAAAATATCGAGTATTGCAATTGTATAAAAAATGTTGCTTGTTTTGATGTAGTTCACGATGCAACTCCTCTGATTATGGTTGAACTTCGATTCACGTTACGAAGAGGCCCGTCTACCACGATCATGCAAACTCTTCAATATTTTCTGGCAATATTACTTCATTCATATTCATGATCACCATATTTACTGAAATTCACTATCGTGTAGCTGGGTTCACATTATGATCTTGAACGTCATGAATTTCGTTATTTCGTACGAGTTTATTTTTCACATAAGAACCTACGTAATTATATTCAATCTAGCACGCGTAGCACAAGTACCTAATATTTCAGCGCAGAATAAAATAATTTCTCGTCTACTTGATTTGAAAGTACACAAATCGCATAGGCGGATTGAAAACGCTTCATTCGAAAGAACATGTTTCTAAAGTAGAAACACAAAAGTGTTTGAAGGAATGAAGTGGAATATTTCTGGCCGTTTATATTAGCACATTGTCGCTAATTCTCTGGATCCGTCTGCTTGTAGGAGGAAAAAGTATATCAGTCAGAGAGGATGTGTTAATTGTATTACTACAAATTACCCACTGAGTACAGCTATGATTGATAATTTTGATAATACTATCAAAATGTGTAATAACGAAAGAATAATAGTACTAGCAACACTATGTTGTAATTTGTCCGGACATATTGGATTATTTGCATCGATCCATAATTATCAATAAATTAATTGTAATGTGCTTGTTGTTTACTTTTATTCTGTACAACACAACAGAAATGTAGTGTGAGTGAATTTAGCTACCAAAAATATTGAAAAAAAGTAAACATCAATGGGCAAAAAAATAGTATAAAATAGGAAAAATATAATCAATGAAATAGGTCGCTCTTCAATAGGTCGTTACATCTTCATGCTTGAGAGGTCCTTCTTGGATTCTGCTAGCCCTACTCAAGCTACGTCCTTCGCATGTCAGAGATTGAGCAAGAAACGTGGGATATAGGTTGAGAAGTGCGGCCCTGAACTCCCATCCGTCTGAGCACCGTTCTATAAGGAAGACGAGAAATCTGCAAGACGCTCAGTTATTGTACTATCGCTGGGTCGAAGTGAAAAAGAAAGTTGGTCACGTCGGTTGGTGTTGGGACTTGTGTTCTAGAGGAGCAATAATGAATCTGGATGGCCGGAATTGTTGTCCTAGAATTCCTCTGATCCAGCTTGAGTCAAACGAAAAACGTTAGGAGCGGTCTCATCGTAATTCACATTACCGTTTTTATTATTTGATGATTGATTAAATGATGCTGATACTCTGCTGCTGTTTATCTGTGGGGCTGCAGGGAAGGTACTTCAGTTGATTTAAAAAAGAAGAAAGTACCGCTGGTTTCCCCTCTTCACCATTAACAGTCACTAAAACTTCCAATTTACTAAAAAACAAACAAAAATACAAATTTGGTTTCCAAAAATGTGTGATGGATATGGTTAGTTGGCCCCTTCCCGATTATAGAATCAGTCGCCTTGGGAGATGAATCAGACGCCGTCAAGCGTCTGGGGTATCCTCTGAGCGTGGCCGAGCATTATCAATGCATCCAGCTCATTGGAAGGGGCAACTATACCATTCCATCACCTCACAAATGTCAAGAACAACAAACAAATTATGGTTAACGCGAACTGGCTTTAGAAACGACATCAGAATCACCGTTGCTAGCAAAACATCCAACTAGACTTATGTAACGTGGTCGTGCTAATAGTGCAATAACCAATTTATCATAGAAGGAATAAATGGTGTGTTGTGAAATCAACTGTGCAAAAAGCGAAGGTCATATTGCGATGATAGTTGTTACATTAGGGGATAGTGGTGCTTCCCACAATAAATATGCAGATGATCCTTCTGTTGTGCTTTCACTTTAGGTTCCCTTCCCTCAACCTTCTCGCTCCCTCGAGCCTTTGCCAGTAAAAGGTGATCGCTTCCACAGGGCCTGACCCCGCCGGGGTATCTTCTATACCCCACGAAAGCGGTCAACGCATTACCTCCGACAAAGTTCTCCCGCAAGGCTCTGTGACAAATGATATTTCTGTGGCACGACATCCATCTTGAATGAGTCCACCTTTTATCCGGCCTGCTTTATTCACGCGGGTTCGCCATAAGCTGTAGGACTCTACCGTGAAATATGTGCTGACCTCGTGGTTGGGCTTAAAAGAAGTACTCCTGTAATCACTCAAATTTCACTTCAGAGCGAGTTACCTACTGTTTTTAGGATGTCCCTGGTGCGGACGACTTATTTTCTTTGACGTGGGTTAGAAAAACAACCCAAAAAAACAGAACCATGTGAAATTTCGTTTGATCTGACCCCGAAATTAAATTCACACTCACGCAAAACAAAAATATAAATGTGTTGGCTGAACTTCGTTCAGGTTGCGTTACTCAATGTTCAAGTCATTGGCGGGGTCGATTTATTGTTTTTCGCAGAAAACGGCAAGGTTGCCTTTAGGTTGGAAGAATTTTGAATTTTGCATTTAGGAGCCTTGGAGAAGGCGAAACATCACTGACTTTAGTTTTTCCTGCAGCTTTCTTCACGCTGTTCAAGCCATAATTATCAACCGATTGGTGTGTTCTTTTCGATCCAAGCATAAAAGTTGTTACTGTGCACAACTTACGTCACCCGATTTTCAATCTGTATTGAAGTGAAAGAAGTAGGAGATTTGCGACAGCTTTTTCCGATTGACATAAAAATTCACTAATAGTTGTCAAGGCTTCAATCCTCAAATGAAATGAATGGTTGTTTTTCGTTAAACTCGTTAATGTTCAGTTGGGCGTTCAGTTGTTGGTATAGAAGTGAAATCTAGTTTCTAGTCTTCAAACTCTAGTTACAGGTCAATAATTCACAATTAGATCTTGTTATAATTTTAGAAACTTTAATATTAATAGGTAGCACCGCACTTTCACAGATGATTATAGCAACGACATTAGAAATGGATCCCCACTCAGATGAGATATGTGTAATATCTCAAAACTTTGATGATCTTGAAAAAGGACCAGAAGGAGCCTGGAAGGAATCCTCTTTAATTCGAAAATAATTTCACATCCAGTAATGATAATTTTCTCCAAACAGATTAGATATTGAATTGAGTGTTACTACGTTGATGGTTGCTTCTTAATGTCATGTATTTGTACATATTCCTCGAAGAATTTGTGTTGATTCTTCTAATGTTAACGTCGATTTTGTTTTCAGGTACCTGAAAAGAACTTTGTATTGAGATCAAAGCTGCCTAACTGTTGGTATGTTTCTATACTAAGCATCAATAAGATATGCGTTCGCTTCTACAATCGTATTCTACAATACTGAAGTGCTCTGTTACTGTATTTTTCTTCAAAACATATTTGAGCTATAACCAGCACGAAAACTATTCAGTTGACGCAAACAACAACAAGATCAAATAGACAGAACAAAATTTGTTCATAAACAAATAAACATTCAACATAAGTGGAGTAGGCGCGAACAAAAGTATGCTTTCCACAAATCTGCTGTGATTTTACAGAAAAATTTATGAAATTGTCATTTCTGTGGAGAGGGTGGCAACCTCAGTAGGCCTATGAGACATGAAGGAATTCTGGTTCAGGGTTGGGTACTTTTCGTCAAGAACGAGTTACTATTGATGAGGTGGATTAAAAAGAAAAAATCTCATTCATTTCCCGGCCGAAGTGTTAAGGGCATCGATGGAAAGAGCGTCAAATGTTCTATCTCCTTAGTTAACACCCAGGAAGCAATTAAATTTTGATGGTGAACGTGAAAACAAACAGCTTTCGTACAAGTACGCAACCACGGAGGGACATTTTATGTCTTGTGATGTAAAACGCTTATCCAATTGAACGTCGGCGAGATAATAAGGTGTCTCGATAAATGTATCACGTACCTTGCCAATTTCAATTTCATTTGTGGATAATGTAGTATTCATAAGCAGCTTTTTGGGTGAACGATATTCGCGCACTAGTTCCAACGAGTGCCGTTTTGTAGGACCAATGATAACTACGTTAGATTGTGCTCGTTGATGGTTGCGATGTAATGGTTCCATCGTTTGGTCACTGAGGTTCCGAAGCAACGAATGGTAAACTGTAAAGACAAAATCATCACCACTCACAGGACTGTCACAGTTAGTAAACAATATGGTTCCATCGGGTGGTCATTGAGGTTCCGAATGTCCAGGAGTTAACGTAACAAGATTAAGTAAATCAACAGCTTTCAAATGAGTGGTGAACTAGTTTTGTACGATCACAAATGTCAAAGATAATGATCCGTTGCAATGAATCGGTTGTAAGCGAAAACCATCAGAAATATTTTCGTGACGCTGTCCGCGTTACATTTTCGAGTTTATGTAGCAAAGTAAAGACATAATATGTCAAAAAATGTTAATTTCTTTACACTCAGGGGAGAGAAATTGTACACCTATATAGGTATATTAGACCCATATGCCTACAACTACCAAAGCCTATAACCATTTACCTATTAATGATTACCATTGTTTTTTTAAGAAGAAACCAATTTCGGCACTAGTGTAAACAGATGAAAAAGTTAAAACCATCCCATCGGACTTCCAAGTTTTTTACCACCGCGTAAAAAAATATCCTATTATTGATTACGCCGCACAATAGCAGGGGCTTATGGCAGGAGGAGCAGCGCTGTTACGTTGGTGTTTGAAGGCTTCAACAATCTAAGTGGAAAATGTTTTTTCAGGGCAGAAGGGCTTCTCCCTTGAACCCTAAAAGGGTAAGGCAACTTAAGCGTGATTTATGGATGCCTTGACCTCAGAACTAGCAACTCTTTAGCAAAAACCAACCAACAAAAAGAAACTAGTGGGTCCGCCTTCTAGGTGCTTCTTGATAATTTGAAATTTCACTCATGTTTGCGTATTTTGCTGAATATTAAGAAGGTGTATTTCCTCAGTTATTGCCGATAAATAGTTGTCACTTGCTGATAAATAGTTGTGAAAAACTCTGTTGAGCTTGTAATTGACGATAGAAAATACATAAAACGTGCGCTATTTTGTGTGGTTTAGGCCAGGGGTGTCAAACTCAATTTTGCAATTTTACATTAAATTTAGTATGTGAGCCCACATTGTGAATTATTATAACATTTTATTTATTCAATTACGGTTGTTAAAAATCATATCAAAGTTATAAAAGAGGGTAATTATTTCAAGTTCAAATATCCACGTAGCTGACATCTCTTGTTTTTGACAAGTTCATTGATGTCTGTTATCATATTGGCAGTAGTTATTTTAAGAACTGATATGAGATGTTCATTCGTAAGTCTTGTGCCATGTGTGTTCCTCTTTTGTTTTCCTGACGGAAAAAATCTGCTCACACAGGTAGGTGCTACTGAAAATGCAATGCATCCTTTTTTAATTCCGGGTGGTTATCCAAACTCTTGTAATATTGTGTGTAAAATGTATGATTCTTCTTTTTTGTGGCAAATTGCACTCCCTTAACTTTGACATGATTTTTTTTAGAGGTTATTCCGGGAATTATATTAAAATCCATTCATCAAGGTCAGTTTGCTCTAGACATGTACAGTATAAAATATACCTAGTTTTTAACCCACTAAAAGTAAATGAATAACATAAATAATATTTGCAATATATATCATAGTTATCTTACAACCCTAAGATTCATTATGGTTGTGTGTATTTTCAGCGATTTCGGGTTTGGAGTTTTCGGTGTTTAGTGAGTGTCAAGTGACATATTTATATCTGAATCTGTAGAAGACAAAAAATATCTGAGTGAAAACCTCCATTAGTACCAGTCTTATCCTACATACGCGTACTACATTAGACTGATTTTCAGCGATTTCAATGATTTCCCTATTCGTCGTTGTCAAAGGGTCGATTTCCTCGTAGTTTGCACCAATACATGCCGTCACGCCAAAAACCCCCCCATCCGGTTTCCAGAACCTGAGTTTTCACCTGAACGGAACAGAAATTAAGGGTCCTGTTTCGGAAGCGACAATATAAATTTATTGTTCTGGAAAAAAAAAAAAAAAAAAAACGAAAAACAGTATTCCAACACAAGTCAAACATCTCCGCCTTTAGAATATTGATATTATACAAAGTGCTCTAATATAACAAGCGTGATGATGAATCGTAGCAAAAGCGGAAGTATAATTCCGTTCTCCAACAAAACACTGGGCTCTGGATCGAGGATAATACGTTACAAGTTTACATTGCCCTTGGTTAACACGGGAAGCTTAGCACGGCCTTACTAACCAACAAGCTACAGAACTGTGGTAGAGGATAGCTCCACAAGCAACTGACTCCGATATTTTAAAGTTTCAACACTGCAAAGTTTAATTACTTCAGAGCAACACGCCTCTCGCTTGCTTAGCAGCCCTTACGGCGCGCCGTCGCCTCGATAAAGGGAAGAGGTTTTCACCCTCTAACCTTTCGTCTCCTGACTTTCCATCAAGGAAGTTTGTTCCCTAATAGAAAAAGTGAGGGAAAATCCAATTTACTTTCTGGAAGCGCCAGACAACACAATGAACCTTAGAGTCTGTACAATTGTCATTCGTTTAAAGTGAACTAACTTTTTTCTATAAGATTGTTATGGTTTAGGTACTATTTTCCATAAATACCTAGTGATTTGAAATTCATTGTGGAACAAAAAAGTTACTCACCAACATTTCTTGATTAGTTTCCAAGTAGGAATAAGATATTTCAAACTCTGCCGTAATATGGCAGAGTTCAAAATATATTATTCGTTTCTCAAAAAAAAATTTTTTTTGGTTACTCCCGTTTGGACGTAGGAGGGGAACAACTTGGACACGATTCGTTTCTTGGAAACCCATCAAGAAATGCTAGTGATTATATTATAATCACATTAATCAGCCGGAGTGAAGTTTAAAGGTATTTAATGAGTAATCCATGACCCAGTGTCAAATCAGTGTCACCCGCCTCTTAATATGGTTCTTTCTACTGACAGAAGTCCCATTGTTCACCTCTTGGGCATACAATTTATGGACTGCAAAAGTCGTTTGAATAACAAGAAATGCAATTCGTATATATCCTCGTGTTATGATTAAATCAATGTCCTGGCATGGGTGTTCCGTTGAAATTATATCAACTGATTCGGTTGCCGTAGTTTATTACGATTTCATTTGTTCTCACTAATTTTCAATCACTCTGAAATTGAATGGGGAGAGTAGGTTGATGAACTTTTAGATGAATTAATTAGGAATTCAGGTGGTATCATTCGATACTTCGAAATCAACCAATGAAAAACAAGTGAACTTATATTTATTGCGACAGGTTATGAGATTCAGATTCTCACATCTTCAATCCAATTTTGATTTTATCTTTCAGGTTTGATATAGAAAGAAGCTGACGATTGAGGCTTTTTATGCCATGTATGCATTGGTCCAGTTGTTTGGGAGCATAGCTGCGGGGAGGGAACGAACCGATTCTTTCTATTTCACCTTTTGGAATCTCAATATACTTGATCGTAAACCAACGATTCGAGATTAGTCGTTTTTTTTTCTTAATGGATTACAACACTTTGTTATTGAAAATTATAAGCGAACACCATAAAAAGACAACATCCAACTAAAGAATAACTTTTGCTAACAGTTAATGACTGCATTTTTTTATGCAAAAAAGTCATAATTTCAATGGTTGGTAATTATGAAGGGACAGCGTACAAAAAAGTGTACTTGGCAGTAGCACGCAAACGGAAGAACAACGGAACTGTAACACAATAACTTCTGCGGTGTTTCCAAGGGCTGGATGATGTATGCCTTCCCATCTCTTCCCCAAAAGAAGATTGGAATTTTCCGGACGGCTGGGAACACTTTTAATTCCAAGTTTCCCAGAGAGATGACATTCAAGAAGTGAGCAACAGAAATAAATAACAGCTTTCAGACCCTGGTGCACAAAAAAATGGGAAAGAGCGAGCTCCCTGAGGATGAGTTTTGAAGATGACGATGCTGTTTTTGAAAGCAGATAACCGGAGAATAAATTTATATGGGATAGGAAAAAAGAATGGAATTAATGAGGAGCAACTAATTTGAGGTTCGTAAACTGTTATAGGTTTTATTCAGTCTATTAGCGACAATAACAGGAAAAAACGTTATTCAAAACGCATTATACTAAAACACTCCTCATTCCAAATTTTTTCATCATCGCTGATAAAGAAGGAAGAAATTACCCTCAGAGCCTAATTAGCTGATGTACCTTATCATTGAATCCAGCAGTCCCAAAGATTCTCCATTTCAAATTACAGGGTAATACTCAGATATAAGTTAGCTTCTGAATATGATTTGAGAAAAGACGCCTGATTTCAGTGTCTCACCGGTAGATACTCATTAAATATGGTGGTTCAGTTCTGCCTTGAGGTACATTAGAGGACTCTTTTATTGGCATGCATGTGCCTGAAGCCTGGGAATCAGTGGAAAAATCGGTAACCTATTTTCAAAATGAATGCGATGGTTTTTCTTTTAGTCTGGTGACCTCCATTCTGTTAGTCACCTACAATAATTGCTAGGCGGTTCGATTAAGAAAAAATGGTTCGTGGGACACACTGTCTCGAAAGAAACGTTGTTCATTCTGTGAAGAAATTATTGAGGCCCTGTATTAACTGGGTAGTTTCAACTCTTGTAGGTAGGTAGTGGGTGTTTCTATGAATAGCTTTTTCATTCTGTGAAGAAATTGTTGAGGCCCTGTATTAAATGGGTAGTTTCAACTCTTGTAGGTAGGTAGTGGGTGTTTCTATGAATAGCTTTTTTCTGTTTCAACAGCTTATGATCGGTTCTCTGAATAGTTTTCCCTTAGTTTCTCACTGTAGTCTGCAGTTGAAGTGAAATGGCTAGAAACATTTAACAACGACACCCACTGGTCGGAATTGCAAAACGAAAATTCGATCTGACGGTAACTCAATTCTCTGGAAGCGTTGGAACTTTTCATAGGACTATGAGAGGGAATTCTTTACTGAGATCTCAAGACTGAGGATAAGAAAAAATGATTTCCGCATACAACGGAGCCGTTCCCAGGAGAGTGTAACTTCGCCAGTTTTCATCCAACGGAAATGATTCACCACTCTTGGAAAAGGATGCTAAAATCCTAAGTCGTGTAAACCGCTTCGAAAATAGAAGCAGTGCGCTAATTTATTAATGAAAAGTCATACGTGGTAGGTAAATGAGGATATTTGCTGGTACTTGGAAGTTTTGTCTGACTCGAATTGACTTAATCATAATCATGATCTAACGCAATTCCCAGTAACGAGGAGGTTTAAGTTTGTCATTTCAATTCTTCATGGGCAAGACCCTTACACCTCATCTACATTTTTGTTGACTTTTCATGAATTCAAGCTGTATCATGTTATTTGATTACCAATGCCAACTTTTCGTTATGAATACTTCTGGTTTTGGGTCATTGTATCATCACGAACAGCCATCCCTACATGAATGAAAACGTAAGGTATTTTCAAGTACCTAACCGAGTTTGGATACCAGTCTACGAATTTCCCCTGCCGAGATAAGCAAGTTTCCAATTTTCAGCGCTATTATAGGGAAAAGGGTGAGGTACTGGTGGGGGGGGGGGGGGTGACTTATCTGAAGACGGGTGAGAAGCGCAGTTCGTAAAAGGACTAAGTTCCCAAGGGAAAAGTTTATCCCGGAGCAAGGAATTTATGTTCCACACGGCTTGTAAAGTACTGATTTATAGGTCCCAAGGAATGAGGCCATGATAACTCCATATTTTCCACCTAGGAGGTTATCTCGCTTCTTCCACTTCTTTTTTTCTTTCTGGACTCTGGACAGATTAGCGGGAGATACGAACCTTCCAAGGGATTCGGTATTGGTAGCGCCAGTACGATAAGGAAGCTCTTGTGATCATAGTGGCATCCAATTTTTTCACTTATTCATGACGTGCCCGTTATATCGAATCTATATTAGCTCAAAATGCGGGACGCATCATCATACGAAACGCAGCGGTACGAGTAACCTGAGCTATTTTGAATGTCAAGCTGTTGAGAGCTTCTGTGGGACACTTCATCTTGGAACTGTCTGGTCATAAGCATTCTTCTCTGCAAAACATTAGCAGATGCGATTGTACAAACTGATTATTCCATTCCTGGATACAACTCAAATCAAACGAGCTTCTGGTACGTACTTTTTAACCTACTTCATTTTTTCTAAGAACATAGATTAAAACGTTTGGTTTTGTAATACTCATAATAAGGGCAGACTCTACAATATCTTTTCAGAATTAGGTACAGAAGGAGTATCAATCTATTGGATGTTGAACCCGTGAAACGTAATAATAACCACGGAACACGCTCTTGCATGTGCCATACTAAAATTGCCCAACCTATGTGAGGCCTGTGTTTGAGAACGCCTTTACGGGTTATACTGAAATGAAATTGGTCTCGGAGTTGATTACGATTAATGTTGTGTAAATGGATCTTGAAATACGAAATATAATTTATTGGGTAGGGTGAATGTGGTAGAAGTATTGAACAAGTAACGTCGAGAGATATCTAGAGCTCTGCCACGAATAGTGATTAATGCTGGGTCAGATGACAACCAGTATTTCTCGTTTGCATGTGACTATCATTCGTTATATTTCCGAACCTTTTTCATTAGCTAATTTCTCTATCATCCATCTTTCGTATGAAGGGCAAAAGCGAACTTTTTTTCTCTTTAAATAAAGGTAAAAACTGCATTAAATTCAGATTTTAGTTATCATAAGGAGACGGGAATAACCGGAGTTGCGTGACAAAAGTAGTTCTTTCTACATCACTCGAAATTTAAACCAGCTACTCATCCAAAAACCATGCAACTCAAGTCACTTTTTTTTATCAAGATTCCAAGGAATGTCATAATTTGATACTCATTTTCCTCATTGGAGAACACCAAAATATCGTTCAGTCAATTTTCTTGGTTTAAACACGAAAACAACAGCCATAGATGTCATATTTGACCAAAAGTTGAGATACGAGTGAGATTTGGCTGTCTTTCATTTAGGATGAATTCAATAAGACCCCTTATTTGCCATCGTGATGAGTTCACCTCATACAAAACTGAAGAACACTCTCCTGTCGGTGAAATATTGCGAAATCTACTAGCCACCACGAGCAAAATGAAATCGCTGACATTAATGTGTCTTAGGATGTACTTAGATGTTTCCGCTAAGGAGCATAATGCTACTCGTCTTCGGAGCTAGCTCTTCGAACTTCTAAGAGCATTCCGGGTGAAGTTAAGACGATTTGAATTCGGGGCCGACTTTAATGTTTGGTACGGCGTGGTTCTAATAAAATCGGCGAGTCAATCCGCCTATCTCTAATTAGAGATACTTCTTCTTCTTCTTTTGGAGATTAGTGTCGCCTCTCGAAATTCCAAAGATGCCCTCGACTTCTTTAGGTGATAGGAGCTGTAAAGTATATCTATTGTGAATTTTCATTTAATAATTTCAATAAAAAACTGAAGGTCTATGTTTTCATTACATAACCATTTAAAATGTAACTCTCTGTGAAAAACAGTTTCCATTATCAATTGTAAACAGTGATATTGTCATTGGTGATTGTAATGGTTTAGAACTTCTAAATAGGTTATGATGAGGGAAAAAATGTTCTCTTTCTGAAATTCAAAGGATTATTTTTCAAACTCGTTACAACATTTTTAAGAATGCGTTATTGCTAGAACTCGGAATTCCAGCAGATCATGACTAGGATATTCTCCCTCCACATCTGTCAAAACGCTAGTTCATCTAAGTCATAAACTAAGTCATAGGGTCTATAACAAAAGTTTAGACTACCGAGTCTATACCAAAAGAGGTTAGGAGTACTTTAGAAATTCGCCACCACTGACTGTATGTGGAAACTCTTGAATCACAAATCACAATAATCTATCCCGCCTGGAATTCGTGAAGACTACTGACCATTCGTGAAATCGTAATTTATGTAGCTAGTTTGAATGCCTTTTTATGATTAATGTAAACAGATCGAGTATTTCCGTAGGCGAATTATGTGTTGCGTCAATGTATGTATTTGTGTGATCCCAATAAAATTAATGTTTCATGGACTGAACGATCTTGAAGATTATTTGAGTAATAAATTATAATCGATTCCAATCGAGATCTTTTCGTCCAAATAATTGTGAACTCATTCGAATGGGGTTTTTTAGGGATCAGAGCGAGTGAACCGTGATGTCACGAGACAAACCGTAGAAATGCAGCTAACGCCAATTGTTTGTTTAGTGAAACGTAATACGGTCTTTCCCCTCTTTTCAACCTCCCTTTGAATGTTTGCCATGTTCATGCTCACCCAAGAGAGAAGCCCGTAGCCGACAGTTATTTACGAATTTATCACCGACGGAGCCCCCACCTCATATAGAGCTCATGCCGCTGCAAGGTTTTCGCTAAGGTTCTTTCAATGCGCTCCTCCATCATAAAGTTCTTCCCTTCTGTGAACGGTATGGGAGGGAAGGAAACTAATCCAGATATGAGAAGTTCTGGGAGTTTTTTTTACGGCTCGGGTAGGTATACGAAGTGTTGATATTTCTCGTCATCTAATATTTACCGCGATCGAAGGCAGAAGAACTTTTCTCCCCCTCAAATACAAGTATGATGCCCTACAGTTTATCCGGGAATGCAATAAGATTCACCCTTTTGTTGAGGGGGTTGGCAATGCCGTATATTACCCCGGTAACAAGGTAAGTTATGAGTTATTAGAATCTGAGGGAAGGTTCAAGAGGGTATTGTACAAACCAATTTCATACCATTCTACCAACATCGTTTCTTCTGAACCTCGAAGATAGAAATCATGAAACAAATATGTATTTTCTAGGAATACACACAGTTGAACGAAAAGAACAATGATGATGAATAATCGCGGCACAATAAGTCATTTATAAATTTTACGGGGATAGATACTTTTTCCTGATTATTATAAACTCAAGAGAAATTTAGGACGATTATGGAATGTGGTAAACACTATTTTCTGATAGCTAGGTTATGTTTTCTTCAACTTCGTTATCTCAGTGAAGGAGATATTACTATATTATATATTATTTGCTTGATGTTATGCAATTTGGTCCTCTTCTATTCAAAAGTGAGATTTATGGCCGTGATAACCTTGTCACATTGGAAGTGACAGAAGTAAATAAGGTTCATAATTGAAAATAATAAACCAAAACTTGTCATTTGGTGCTTCATAATTCTAAACAAAAATGTAATATATCTAACTGAAATCGGAGGAAGTGGAGAGAATCTCAGCTTCGTGCTTGGACAGTCATCTCACAATACCCGAGAATCCTTTCTGGTTCTGAAGGAGTCATACGAAGTTTGCAGAGGTTTTGGAGGGTTGTGGTAAACCTGATGGCCTATGACAATCATCTGATCAGATTCTGAAGATCGGGGTGCGAAAAGGAAGTATTTTAGGACCTTTAGCATTCTTGATATTCGCAAATGACTTCCCGTTTCTCATTGTCTCTATTGTTCCAAACTGGAAAGTTGTTTCCTGGAGATTTATGGCAGTGATAAGCTTCTCACCTTTGCAGTGAAAGAAGTAAAAAAGGTCATTACTGAAAATAAAAAACGAAAACTTGTAATTTGACATTCCAAAATTCTAATCAAAAATGTTATAAAACCTCAGCTTCGTGCTTGGGCAGTAATAACACGAGCGTAATCATCTCAGAATGTTTGAGAATTCTTTCTGTTTCTGGAGTGAGGAGGGTTGCTCTGAGTGGTTTGCAGAGGTTTGGGGTTTATCTGGTGTCCTGTGACAATCATCTGATCAGATTCTGAAGATAGTGGTGCAAAAGGAAGTATTTTAGGACCCATGGCATTCTTGATTCGCAAAGTAAATCAATTGTCACTATTGATCCAAACTGGAAAGTTGTTTACAAAAGTGTTTGTAAATGGCACGGTACAGAAAGCAAACTAGGCTACCAAACCTGTTTTTCAAGGAATGGGACAATTGCTCCAACATAATAGGCTGAGGATGGATGAGTCAAGGATCCGTGAGTACACAAATCTTAAATAAAATCTGATGTCTTCTGGAACATCCCAGAAGTAAACAGATCTTCCCTAGCACGTTTCATTTCATTATACCAATTAATTTCCACCTTATTCCATCTTTCATAACCTCTGAAACAGATTATGTCACAATCAAAACGAGTTATCTTTCCTTGTAAGGCGATAAATTTCAAAAACGGATTGAAGTACGTATACTTTTCAAGACGTCTAGTTTCCAAAGAAGGTATAGACGCTCATGAAGGTTCGGCGGCAGTTATCAATTACTCAGGACAAAGCCTGCACAATCCTCAAAGAGCACAACAATGAGATAAGTAATTATGGGTTTCTCCCTTTCACTCTCTCTCCTTCCACTGCGGTGCAAAGCATCCGAACGGGCTTTGAGGAACTTTGCCGTCATTCATCTTCCCAGGCGAGATGAGATTGTCCCTTTCTAGGTTCAGCTACTTGCATCATAAAGAGAGATGAGGGTTGCTATTTACAAAGCGTTTGGAGCCAACCTTGCAAATTGCATTTCGGAGATTGAATCAATTGTGCCAACTAAAGTGTGTGCGAGGATTTGAGAACATTGAGTGTGCTTGAAACAACAAACTGTCTCAGTGTTAAAAATTCATATGTTTTGAAGGAATGGTGAAATTGCGGTTTTCTTCTTTAACTGGGGGTTACATATTGCTATTCCATCCATGTAAATTATATCTGATGGACGAACCCCTACTGATCAGTCTGATTGAAGCATAGTAAAATGAATTAAGAAATTCGACTGCGTAGGCTGATGAGCTGCAGAATTAATTCTTTCAGACTATATATTGTACTTATTGAGATTTATTCTTTAACAATGATTGCTCATCTGCTTAGCTACTTGATTGCCTTCTATTCAAGAAGAGATGAGCGCAGCGGAAACAACCAGCTGTGCGAATGTTCAACGGATTGGTTGTTAATCTGGGTTGAGGCACCATGGATTGTTGGTCCGCTCCTCCTGTTCCAAGTACGGATAGTTGGGCTGAATCTATTGTGTTTTGGTTCCTGTTGATAACTTCCTAGCATTTCCATTTACTGACCAAATAGTTCCCTCACTACTGGTAAACGAACGTGCAGTTCATATTGTAACCCTACTTCAGCGCCTTTTGCCTTGGTGAGGAAGATCATAGTTTTTGTCAGTTGTAATGGAGTAGGTATCTCATGGCCAGACTTTGTATTACCTGGTATATTAGTTATTATCATTATTATTTATTACTATCTCTATTGAATTTCTACTGGCCATGACAAAAACAATTGTACGGCAATACGTCACTATAAGCCAATCAAATCGTTTGAGTTAATGAGACGATTAAACTCAATGCTACCTAACGACTGAGAAATTCGAAAACAACTAACGACTGTTGTCATTGGAAATCGTTCAACTACTAATGGATTTTCTCCATTTTTCTATAATCTTTGCGCCAAATGGGTGCAGAAACGTGATGGAGTCCTCCTATAATAGTGCCACTGATCACTATTAAAATCCAGTGATAAAACGATCTGAAATGTACCATTGTTCCAAATCAAAAAATTAACCATTTCAAGTTGTTCTTGTGATTAACCAGTAATTGTAGGTATCAGCTTGAAGTTGAAAGAAATTAGAAAACATAACGCATTTTGTTGTAATTAATGGAACGACGTTTCCTCGATTTCACAACTTTCTCTCTAGGAAAGTGAAAATGTGCGTTTTTTATTAATTTTGGTTTATTATTCAATAATAAACCATTTTAATCGCTCTTGAAAAAAAAAAATTTAAACCTCCCTGAAAACTTCATGGTTTTTGTTTCAAAGGGTGTAGAATCCGAACCTGCAATGAAAAATTGTCCGCCGTACGCACGATTTCTCCCAAACGGCTGGAACAAAAAAACTGAAATTTCCATGAAAAATCCATGTCGGTCCGACGACGCCCCAATTCTTTAGCCAGCTCTCTCACTCAATTTAAAGTGCCCTTTAAGGGTTGTCAAAGTTTTGTAAAATCCCCAAAAACCTCAAAAAAGTCAAGGCGTCCTAAATTTGGACTTTTTTTGAAGAACTTTCCATAAGGAATGGAATGAGCCCCGCACCAGGTCCGTAGCTCAAACCATTCCCGATGTATTGTCCCGATTTATGGTGTCAACATTTGCATCCACATTCACTACATCACTGCGATCAAAACAAAAACAACAGCGTTTTTTTTGTATTTTTGTTTTGTTTTGATAGCAGTAACCTAGTGATGTAGTGAATGTGGATACTGGAGTGAACTCCTAAAAGGGTTTATAGCCGATACACGTTTTGAAGCATTCTGATATTCATGCTCCTTCTCACGAAAAATAGAATATTTTTCCATTGTTTTCGCTCTTGAAAAAAACGCTGCAAACGTGTTTATTATTCAATGATTCTTTCACTGAGTGTGCGTGTTTCACAGGTGATAGACGATTATTATTTCAGGAGGCACACAAATATGATCAACTGATCAATCCAAATAGGTGTTTTGGTTGAGAACCGATTTAAGTGCTCTATGCATATTTGAATCGCTCTATCTACTTAGAAGAAATACAAATCATGAATCATTGAATAATAAACCGCAGTGAAAGAATTTGCAGCGTTTTTTATTCTCTCTTACTTCCTTGATTGTATATATTCAGTGAAAAAATGATATTTTTTTCTAGATATAAGGGTTATATCATTGAATTTCAGGAGGCACACAAATATGGTCAACTGATCAATCCAAATAGGTATTTTGGTTGAGAACCGATTTACGTGCTCTATGCATATCTCCAACACGCACACTCCAAAGCTCAGTAGAAATTCAAATTTTGAGTGCAAGGCAAATTAATAAAATTGAATAATAAACCC
The DNA here is from genome assembly GCA_031894815.1 of Creontiades dilutus. Lineage (NCBI taxonomy): Eukaryota > Metazoa > Arthropoda > Insecta > Hemiptera > Miridae > Creontiades > Creontiades dilutus. The sequence continues at coordinate 587,755 of JAVIWC010006729.1, forward strand.
CAGTGAAAAAATTTGCAGCGTTTTTAGCCATGTGAGCAGTATTGAGTGGATATTACAGTTTACATCGGCCTCACGTTGTGCACAAAACTTCTTTCGCAGTACGTCCTAATAAATTGCACTAAGACGACTGATTCGCTCATGCTTTAGTCTGCATCCATAAATTATATTCATGATATCCAGTTCCTGGTTCCGGTATCGTTAGCTCAGCATTTCAGTATCCAAGGCCAGATTACTAATGATGTGTTAGCCAAAAATATTATTATTTCGCTAAACTCTTAGATTATGTGGAAATCCCAATATAAATCCCCTCTCACAGGATTCTATGCTACATCTCTACCATTCTGTATATTTCATTGTCCGCAGCCCAGAACTGAAACGAAAGGAAACTTAAGCTATACGTACTCCTATAAATGATATATTACTTAATTCGTTCTTCAATATTTTATGGTTTTTGTATTCTGCATTAGCGAAATTACAATCTCCCCAACTCGTGGATCGTTCAGTTTCGTCACGCCATCTACTTCTCCCAATCCATTACCGCTACCTGACCACGGTTTTACTCTTAAGTAATTTTCCCGCCCCGAAGAAATAAATTTTTGATCTTTTAATTTTAATCCCTAGGGCTTCTTTTACTTAAAAGCTCTGTTGAGCCACGATAAAAATAATCACCTTTGATGAAGGAGTTTCATAATTGTTCAATCTTCTTTCACGGTATTTTTAGAAATTCGCTTCGAAAGTTCCTTGGTTTTTGTTTTTCTCTGTGAGATGTATAGTTGAATTTATGTTCAAATGTTACTTTACAACAATTGTGTTGTTTGTGTTATGTTTTTGAATGAGGGCCCTAGGTAATTATCGATAAACCAGCGATTGATGGAAACGATTTGTACATTCTCTGATCGTTAGCTGTAAATTCAAGTAGATAGACTGCGGGTATATTATGTTAGAAATATTATTTTGTAAATATTACTATCGTGTACAGCTGTTTACATCAACTGAGTTAAGATGATGGCCATACCTTTTCATCATAGGATTGGAAGTTACCTGCTACCGATAATATCGGTACTATACCAATAATATATTATATACCAATATAATATAATATACCAATGATATATTATACTAGTTTAATGGCCCTGCTACGCAGGTTAAAAAGAAATAGGTGAATAACACAACAATATGCAATATAATAACAATATAATAGCAATATAATAACAATATGTTAAGTCAAAAAATCGTACGTCCCAAGTCCTGGGAGACGCTCTGCCGGGTTGGGTGGGGGTAAGGGGGAGAACACCACCCGCCCAGCGTTACCACCCCCTGAAAAGGGGATATACCTACCTACTTACCCACTCTGATATTTTCGTCTTTAGATAGTTTGATGATGATGATGGAAACTGAAGCTGAGTCCTAGGTACAGGGCCGCTGGCCGCCTGCCACGCCGCGCCTCTTGAGAGAGCACTCTCCCACAGCGCGGCGCGAAATCACACAGTCCACACACACAGTCCTGTGTGTGTACCTACATGAAGAAGTCGCCAGCCGCGGACGCGTCAGGGTCATACGTGTGAAACGAACCCGAGCGCGCTGGCCACCAACGCGATCTGTTCTATAAGCGATCAAACTGTGCTGTTCTATGGAATTGTCATACGTAAAAGCGCGGCACCGCGCTAGTCAGCACGTTTGTCGCGGCAAACCCTCGTGCCGCGTGGTTTGACTTTAGAATCGCTTTCTCGCCGCGCTATCGCACTTTTTAGGATAACCTGCTTCTGTCGAGATTTACCGTTCTTCGTTGATGTTACCTTTGTGGTGATTTTATTCGCCTACTGAATTGTCAGGAAGTCTATAAGATGATTGATGATAATCCGCTCATTATAGCTTTTCCCAGTCAAATTAATACTTTCCCCAATTGATACTTTTCCCAATAAACTTAATACTTTTTCCATTCAAATTAATACTTTTCCCAGTCAAATTAATACTTTTCCCTACCAAATTAATAATTTTCCCATCCAAATTAATACTTTAGCAACCAAATTAATATTTAAAAAAAATATTAACCTCCTATATATCAAATGCTAACTAACCAAATTGATCTTAAAAAAATTAAGGAAATAGAACAACGCAAAGCTTGCAATCCAACGAATAATACATGTCTATAGTATTTTATTATACAAATGATTGGCAGAAAAAATATTGGTAGTTTATCATCTTAGTTGAAGTTTATTTTTAGTGTAGGTATATTAATTGTATAAACATACTACTTTAATGGCCCTGCTACGCAGGTTAAAAAGAAATAGGTGAATAACACAATGAGGGAGTATAATAACAATATGCAAAGTCAAAAAATCGTATATATACGATATCCCAAATCCCCGAGGAGAGGACCACGTCGCTTGCCCTGGGACGCTTCCCCCCGCTGGGGCCCTCTCCCCTTCTCTGGCGGGGTCGGGGGGATCAGGTCGGTTGCCCTGGGAGACGGGGGGAGAATTCCACCCGCCCGGCGTTACCACCCCCTGAAACGTCGATATACTCTGATAAGCTCGTCTTTATATAGTGTGATCATTGAGGTCCATCATCTTGTTTAAGAGTTTGATTAACGTTGTAAGTTCGTGATAGCTATAGGCATTTCTAAATGACAGTAATAATTATTTCTCCGATTCTAGTATGTTGATGAGTTTTTATCTTATGGCTCATGTAGTAGACGTATAGAGTGAAAGCAAAATTTCTCTCTTTGCTAATAGTTCGAGTGGACGGAAACCGATAGTTTGATAAATAAGGTTACTTATCAGCCATTTACTTATATATATATATATAGCTTATTATATAGCTGTTACTTATTAAATATCATTAAATCTACCTATTAGTTTTATTGAGATAATTTAATCGAAAGGGAAGATTATGAAGATTATTCGTTGGGGTTGGAGAGTTCTCATCCAAAATCAAAATGCCGTTAAAATTAAAACATACTTTTTTAGTATCAAATGTCATCATGTAAGATGCGCACAAACCGATTTTCCTGAAAATATGTTCATGTATTGAGAACGTAAGACGTTAGAAATTTTTTCGAAGCACCAAAATTTTACACTATTTTGCAAACAATTTTCTTAATTTTTGTTAATTTTTTGTAGACCTCTATAACTAAAACTCGTTTTATATTATTTTAAAAGGATTCATGAATTAAATATTTTCATTCTAAGGTATTTGCGTCATTTCAGCAATATTTTATCTGACCTTAAAATTTATAAAAAATCATGTTTTTCTCAAAAAAGTACATCTTGTTTCAACACCTTTGATGGCAGAATGGAGGTAACACTGTTTTATTTTATTTTCTTCTCAAAACCAGGTACGTGGAAAAAGTTTGTGAATTCCATATTAGAAATTTATTAAATGTATATATCAGGAAAATGTATTTACGTTTATCGAGGGAAATTAGGGAATTTGAAAGAAAATCTTTTCAAGTAGCTTGATTTATCGTGAAAATGTCGATGTATTGTCCATTATTCTCTAGCAAGAGAACATAGGATTACAGTGAGTATAGGAACATCAAAGGGAATTCTTGTTCAATATTATTTCACGATCATGACAATTATTTTAATATAAGGTAGTGTTTGGTAGGGTTTTTCTGCCTGTAAATTGTATTTCTGGCCTATCCGTCTGTACTAAACTTGAAAGATAGACTCCCTGGATATTGTGGGTTCATAATAATTAGACGCCTGAAATGGAAGGTTCAAGGAATGGTTAATGAACAGTATGATATGACGAAAAATGCAGAATCGGAATGATAATAAATTGAAACATTTATAGGTACATAGTTTCGTACATGTGTTCGGAATGTTGGATTCGATAAAATGTGTTTACATTTCAAAACAAGGTAAAAAATATCAACCTATATTTTATATTAGTATCGAAGAGTACAACTTTGAGCTTTTTTAATTTGTTTTACAATCTCAATTCATCATCGTGTTCACATTTCATAACGAATTCAGTTAAATAGGTGGTAAAAAGTCATGCAAATTATTATTTTACTTTTTGCGTTACTGAAGAGGTTTTTTACATGCCAGTCATGAGGCAGGAAAGACCAAGAGGAGTTTTAGACGAGCATGTGAGAGTGGCAGCAGAGGAATGGAAGGGAGAACTGACGAATAACTTTAAAGCTAATTTCGCGATAGGAGGGGGCGAGAGGCCGGGCAACCCGCCTGCCCAGTGATAGATCGTGAAGAAAAAGGCTCGCTGGATGTGTTCACCGTCGGAGAGGGTACTTTTATGGGGTGAAGATTAATTTAAAACCCAGGGCAAGTTATTGATCGAGAGGGTGAGCGGAAGAGACTGAACAAGTAACCCAACTCAGCCATCGATGCGGAGAGGAAGTGGAAGGTGCGATACACTTGAAATCACGGAAGTTCCGATGCGGCCGATCCCAGGGCGATAGGATTCTTGTGTCCCCGGCTTGTCAAGAGGATTGTGAGGATTTGAACTCAACAGTGATGTTGGAGTGATTAGTGACCCTAACCGTGTTCTGTCTAGGGTAGTCTCCCCCACAACTGAAATACCGGTTGTTGCCTTCTGTCAAACATTGAAACCTATGTTGTTTGTTGTTAGAAGCTTTGAACATAAACCTTCATTGAGTACTGTGCCTAAGCATACTGTCAAGGAGATACTCGTTTTTAGATAGATGATAAAAGAAAAAACCCTGCAAATTATTACTCAAGGGTTTATTGTTAATGGATTCCCTTTTTCCTAAATCTATCATTGTTTATCAGACATATAGTATAATACAGTATCTATCTAAACTCGGAGAATCCACACCCTGTAATTGTACTCTAGATACTAGAAAAGAGCTTCCCTTACACTTCACCTCCTTAGATTGATTAGGATACAATTTAGCCAGACGTTCTCTTCAGATGATCAGTATGTGTCCATACTTTGTAATTGACTTCTACACTCTTATTTACCAAAGATGAACACGAACGAATGAACGTGAATGTGATCATACTTGCACATGCAGCGATGAAGTTCTGTTCATCTACAGCGTAAACCGTTCAGTCCCTTAGAGTTTGTCAAAATCTGATTAAAACTGATGAGGATTTGTTATGAGGATTTGAGGTTACCACAGTAGCTGTTGCTTACGATAGTGACGATGTGAGTCAATAAAACCGCCCTTCGCTGACTACTTCCCAAATTTGAGCAACATCAGCACAGTAGGACTTGTGATAATGGTGTTTGATAAATTGGATGCTTGAAGAATCGATTTGTGAGCAATGAAACTTGTTGGAAAACATTTAGAGTCCAACCCCTCGCATTCCCTGAAAATGTTATCAAAATCGGACTAAAATTGTAGGAATGAATGTAGAAACGGAGTTCGTTACAAAGATTGGCAGACACACAAACACACAGAACGAGAACAAGATCGCTAGAGAGATATGTTAGAAGTATTCAGAGTTTAAAATCCCGCCTAATATTGTAGATAAATCGAAAGTTCAATTCCGAATGAATAGGTGCAGGACAATCTGATTCATCCATGTATGGATCAATTTTGTTAAGATACCTTGGAATTTTGTGATAACCATCTCTTCGACTTGGGACGTAAATTGTTCTTAATGGTCTAAAACGCAAAATGTCTAAAAAGTCCATAGCCTAAGATGGTACGTCCCCACTCTGCGGTGGCAACGGCTTTTCCTTCGCCTACTTCAGCCATCGTTCGATCAACGTCATCTTCGGTGTAGCTTGTGTTTGTTCTTTTGGTAGCTGTGATGGATATAGATAGAGCCTTGAAGGTTCGCTGGTGTTCTGGGAGTATTGCAGGCTAATACCCTCAACCATTGGAAGGGGTAGTATTCCATCACCTCCTGGTCATGTCACTTCAGCCATCATTGTGAAACAAAACATTAATCAAATGCTTAATTACAATTTAACTTATGTTCCCATACAAAATTTAAAAAAAACCCTAGTGATGGTTTGTTAGACTTTGACAGTTCATCTCGGTCATTCTTCCCATCGTTTATCTTACTACCTAAATGGTAGTTGATTTCTAAATATCAGTTGCATTTGAACAAGTGGTCTCTATATTGTTCAGATGCTATTTCTTCACCAACAACCCACCTTTCTTGTACCTTCCTAGACGGCATCACATTGCTTCGAAAGATATTGCTCCCTACTGTACAACTTCTCTGTCACTCCGTGGTCGCAGTGGAAGTTTTCTCTCCGCCATTTCGACATAGCTCATTGGCCAGACAAATTATTCTCCGGTAAATTGAAGACGGATTCGCGAGCCTCCCTCCACTTCCCCTCTCCGGCTGTTCTGAACCATTTGATCCTGTCGAACTTTTTCGTCGCCAATCATCGGAGCTTTTTCTCCCGAAAGCGAGCGAGTGTGCTCTCGTTGGCGAAGGGGAAGGAGGCAATTAAACTTCCCGACTATTTTTCTTTGAGGGGACCGAGCTTCAGGATGGGGGCTTCCCGCCCGCCCGTAGAAAAGGGAAAACACTGAAGCGCCTCTCGATCCCCCACTGAGTCGGGTTCTGAGCGATGGGAATTCTGCTTCGTGAACATCAAAGCTTTGATTTGTTAGCCTTTATTAGACTCTCGGACGTATTTATGGATTTGATACCGCGTCGGTGTTTACTTTCCAGACTTTTCATTGAACTACATGTTTCGTTGACTTGTTCTGAGCTTTGATATTGGATCGCAGAGGCTCTGATCGAACTCTGGTGATTAATGTCTATCTCAACGCAAGGAGATGAAGATTCATGAGTGAATCGATAAATTCTGTAACCAATGTCGGAAAAACCTGTATCCTATATCCTTCCTCTATATCCAACAATCTCAGATCATTTCGTTCACCCAATTCATCATCTCAAAGCATACTCCTACGAATTAAAGTATGGCCAAAATAATAAAAGTCCGCAATCATGAAATAAGTCCTCATGTGATTAGTTAGCTTCATTAAGCTCACGGGCATCCTATAGTATTTATGAATTTGATGCCATTTAATTTTTCTCTTTCTGGACTTTTCATCAAACAACAATATTATTTGTTCGCTTGTTCTGGATTTGATATTGGTTCGTGGAGGCGCCCATTATTAGCAACGTCAAATCTCTTCTCTATACGTAGTATAGTAATTGCCTATCAACAACAAAGATACGAAGATACGTATTCATTTCGATAAACTCTGAAGAAAATTTCGTTAATATCATTCGATCAATTTGGAAGTACTGCTGTAACGGTTAAATTTATATTAAACTATTTTTTCTTAAAATTATGTTTTGGAACCACGCTCAATCTCTAAAGTCATAAATGTGTAGAGGTTTGAGGTTCGCCTGGAGAGCCTTTATAAAGTATCGCCAAAATAATAAAAGTCCGCAATCATGAAACAAGACCACATTCGATTTTTTAGCTTCATTAAGCTCTCGGATATCCTGTCGTATTCATATATTTGATTACATAAGTCAGTATTCAGTTCCGGATTGTTCATTGTTCAAAACAGTCGGCTTGCCTAGTCATGGCAATATTGGATCATAGTTACCTTCAACAGTATATATAGATTGCTTCGTTGATCCGAGAGAACCGCATGAAATTAATTATTTCGTGGTAACGGTCAATCAGAATGCTGAAATATGAAGTTAGCGGTCACAAATCAACGGAGCAATTCCGGAACGTATTTCGAGGAAACCCATTTCATTCATTTGCTTACGATCTTCCGCTATATATAACTCATTGTTACATACGCATGTTGTAGAAACTAAAATTGTACTGGATACATTAGGAAAAAATGTAGTCATAAAAAAATGTCAGTCTAACCAGGCATGTTCCTCATGCCTTTTGCCTAGATAGTAACTTTTAGTAATCGATAATTTATGGATAAGTTTGCTTATTTTAAATCCTTGATTGACCTTCAAATTAAGAAGCGAAACCAATAAAAATCAAAATATCTTTTTTTTCAAGTCTTGAATAACTAACATGGGTGGATAATAAATTGTCTAGTTCATTGTTTTAAAATTGTTACGAGACGCTGAGGGTTCAATCCTGTTTACGTTCCCCCATAACTTGCAGAAAATGTTAAATCCTTGTAGAGGATGTGGTTAGGTGGCCCTCCCCGAATCTTGAATCCGTTGCCTTGGGAGGTGAATCATACGCCTTCAAGTGTCTGGGCCATCTTCTGAGCGTGGCAGACATTACCAAACTCAGCTCAATGGAAAGGGCAACTATATCATTCCAACACCTCACATGGTAGCAGAGCATGGTTGCGACCACTGGCCCTTTTACACGCTTTAAGATAAGATGAATACCGACTGAATAGTTTGTGGATGAACTTCTAGGGATGAGCTAACTAGCTTCGTATTCTACAATAATAAATTGGATATTTACGTTCAAAGAACTTATGATATTCTTTTGTCGTGTGTCATTGATTCGAATCGTTACAATTTATATTAACGAACCCTAGGAATGGGATGATGAGTTAGATAGAGCTGAAGAATATGAGGATAAGTAGATAATCACAACTCTCCCTCAACCTGTAAGTGTCTCGTGAGTTGAAGCGGGAAACTCGAATTTCCCCATTTTCTTGGATACCCTAATCCCCACCTGCCGGGAAGCTTCTTGCTGATCCCTTTCCCTAGAAATACTAGGTAATAACCACGGCTGTATTATTCTGGGAAATGAAGCTTGGTGGATCTTGACATTCCTCATCTTTTTGACCTTTTTTTGAAAAGAAGAAGAAAAAAAAACTGTGACCCTTCAGTACTTATCTCTCTTATTTCCTCAAGCTATTTTGATAGCTGTCGCCCTCCTTTTTAGCCCCTGGGGTCTGTCATAACCTGGACCTCTCCCGTTCCCGCATTAATTTGAAGAGCGGTATAAACTTTTATTGCGCCGTTCCATCTTCCCCTTCTTTAATCTACCTGTCACACAAACGCATGTTGAAAACCCCTCTCTGTACCATTTTTTCTTCTTTTTTCTCATTTTCCGTCTCACTTGCTGGGATGTGAATTATGGTAAAACTGCGAGGCGGGTTCACATCACATTCGGTTGAACGATAATGAAACATTACTATGAGACATTTCTGCCATGTAGTATAGCAACATCCTGCTTTTTTGCTATGTGAATCCACGTAGATCCTTCCAACTTACGAATGAACCTCTTTCATTGTACATTTCTGGACTACTCTATCTTCAGTTATCAATTATCTACCCACCCTCAACTGTGCTATGTTTGGGGAATTCGCGTAATTGCTTCTTGGCCCAGAGTGGTCCACCATAGTGGCTCTCGGTCTCATTGACGCATTGTCGTTCGATCGTTCGATTGTGGAACAATGCTTTATCAAGTATGTTTAAATGTTCATATCGTGGCACTTAGCGCTGATTTTCAAATTTATAGTAACCAATCGTTTGCTGCAATGGCAATCATGACCTTCCTTCATCAGGGGTTGAATGTAATCTGGCTCCTAAAGAAATCCCTGGAATAAACATTGCTGGTTACGTAGCTATTCAGATCGTTGCCCTATGGTAAAGCAAAGTACAATTATCAGCCTACTCAAATCTAATTAGATCTCATCAACTGATTTCAAATAGATTATTCTGAGGGATAAACGTGATTATTTAGAATGTAGTACATGCAACGTCTCTCGTCCCAGTACAATCCAATACTGTGGCTCTTCGTTTCATTTTTGCTTCGATCATTGAATTATGTACTACCAAATATGTTCAAAGGTACCTGTCGGGCCAATGCTGCCTGCTTCAACTCCCTGCCATGTTCCCTGCAGATTCTCTTGTTTCTATTTAAAAACTTCTAGTACCAACCCTGTTTTGAGCCATGATGATCTTTGCTCCGTCAAGAGTCGAATGTCCATCCGCTTCAGAAGAGGTAACCGCAGTATTCAAAGCAAGTTATCAAAAACGGTTATCAGACTCCTTACTTTGGGAAATGGCGCTACGCACCGATAAATATCCAGTGTCTACTCATTCAGTAACAATCACGGTTCTGTGGCAAGATAAGTGTTGAGAGCATGAGGCAATTTTATGAGTCGGATGCTTCATTTTGCACTTCATATTCACAACCAATCGGTTTTCACACGATGCTGCTGTTTCCTCCTAATTCCTGACTCCGTCATTTGAACCGACCGGTTCATATACTTACTAAATAATAGAATAGCATTTATTGGCCACATGAGATAACATAAGAGCTTGTGCTTTTGGATACAAACAGTACAATTTACAAATAATTTATACCAAGACGCATCGAAAAAGAAAAGAGAACTCAATCTAGTCACATAAAATACAAATGATAATTTTATACCAAAAATGAGAGATTGATACCAAGACGCATCGAAAAAGAAAAGAGAACTCAATCTAGTCACATAAACGGACAATATGATTAATTTCTGAGTCAATTCGGTTTCAAAAATTACCGATTGTGTAGTTTTTGTGATTAATTTCCAGCATAAGAAATATCCTCAAATCCACTTTGTAGGAGATTCCACGGAATAGCTCTGTGTTTCACTTAATCAATTTTATGTTCAATGATAAGACAGCACGAGTGTATCGAATCACGTAAATTATCAAGATATATTCCGATCTTGAAAAGATGAGAACAATATTCCCTCACGAAATTCGTCTGATATCAAAAACTTGAAACTCTAAATGTAGGAGCCTGGTTAAATATCTCGTCGTCCTATTCAAAATTATTCTTAGTACCAAACTTTGAACAACCCAAAGAGGCTGCAAACGATGTTTTGAAGGCACTACCCCAAACCAGTACCTCGTATTTTACAACAGAGAACACCAAGGGAAACAGACTCAACCATTTCAAAGCAAGAAAATTTCTTATCATTTGTAACACGCAACAATTTAAGGTTTTGGCTTAGTAAATGAATATGATGATCTATTTTCTATAGCTTATAGCTTGCTAACAAACATTATTCCATGTTTACATTGAGCAGCGAAATTCAGTGGAGGGCAGACACAATTATTACCATAGTAACAAAAGAAAACAACTTATAACCAATTGAAAAACTTAGTAGGGCCGTTTTGTTAATATTTAAACTAGGAAAGTTTAAATCAAACCAATTGACAATTCAAAGAAGATCAGTGTTAACGATTTTGATCAAACTTGAGTAATTTTTTTCCCAGAAGACGCAGGAGGTTGTTCTCAAAATCAAAAACCTGACCACCACATTGAAAATTAAAAAGTTCATTGACATATTACAAAGAGAAAACAGGTACCGAGTACTGTTCCTTGCGGGCTCCACATGACATTTCCAACTAATCACTTAATGAGTTTCCACATCGCTTAGACTGGCATCGGCCATACAAACTTACATTGAGCTACCTATATGAAGCTGATGTCACACAACGGTCAATTCCATGTAGAGTAACATACATTAACGTACTGAACTTTATAATGTGCTTTAGTGAAGTTTGTGCCTCGATTCCATTAGAGTGTTTAATGGAGGCTATAGTTGGAAACCTCCTCTTGCAAATGTGTATCCATTTATGGCACTTACCGACTAATACCTGAAACGGAGGGGATCGTCCTCGGTGATAAAATAAGTAAGGAGCGTAAGAGCGGTATCAAGAGCAGATCCAATTAGCGTGTTTGCTGAAGAGAGATGAGCGGAAGCCGCTGAGAAGGATTTAGACTCGAGATTAAGAGGGTTCTGTTCCCTGATTGCTGGTACAACCTCTCTCAGCTGTTGCAAGTTCTTGAGTTCATCAGCGTGCGAACTAGCTTTGCTATTAATGTGGAATCCATTAAAATTAAATCCCAGCTAGTTTTCTTGTGTGGACACAACCTCTTCTTATTCTTGTTTTTATCCGGTCTTTCAAAAAGTGGTGTCAAGTGATTCTGATCACAATTAGACCCACGGCAATGGGTATTTGTTTGTTCTTGAACAACAAACTATTCACAACCATAAAATGTTCCTCCCTCTTGTAGTTTTCAGCTTTTCGTGAATTTCTGTAGAAACTTAAACTTTTGCTATACCTTCAAAGATTAGTAAAAAATGCCCAAGGATTATTATCAAGTATCCGATTTTAGAATTCCTGGATTTCAAATACGTAAATTTTTGTAGTGGCATAAGTACAAATTCACTCAATTGTGCCATCCAGGGAATGATAATGAGATTGAGTTTGAGCGCTCTTTCAGAGAGCAATAAGGAAAGAACAGAAGGAGGAAATACTTCGTAGAATGATACAAATTGGTTTTGATAAATGAATATGTTTAAAAATCAACTGAGAAATGCTTCTTTGTCCTCATTTTCTTGCCCTTATTTCTTAGGAAGTTCCTACGAATACCGCTTGTGCCTTTGATCTCATTTTGTATTGTTAACAGTTAGGGTATCTGGCATGAGGTCTCGTTACTCAATGCAACTGTTATATTTGCACTCTCCATCTGGAATCTCTGGAAAAATTCATGCTCTACATCGTCGACATTTTTGAGTTACTACTTGTTGTTGTTTTGGCAGTACCTACTGCTCGAGTTTCAATTTGTTCCTGTGTAGGGGCTGGAACAATCTGTGGTCAATGAGCAGGTTGGTAGGTAACGTCTTTAAATCATGTGGTATTCAAAAACACCACTGCTGACATTGCAGTTCGTTGGTTTTTATTGAGTATATCCCATAAATTATGAGGAAACTTTGTATCATTTATACAGTAGTCATTTGTGAGAATAACAGTACTCAATAAATGATTATTATGTCCCTTGATTAAACCTGACCAGCGATTGTAATAGTTTTTAATGAGTTGATCGCCTCGGATTTGGTTAAAAAATATAGTGTTTGACATGTTTGACTTAGGACGTTAATTTACCAAATTTAAATTCTAATTTACCCAGCTCTAAAACCTTCCTGATATGTTATTCCTGGTTGAGTTTCTGAGCCTCTAGTATTATGGATTATTTTTTTTTCAAGAAATTTTGGGACGAGACAGGACATTCAATGTTTGAAAGAAACAGGATGACATTGGTTTCACCGATCACAACCTAATGAAATAGCAAAAAGTAATGTAATTCTTACGTCCAAGAAGTAAAACCCACACAAAGAGGCTTGATTAAATCGGTCTCAGCTAAATCCGTTAGTGTTGCAACTAAAGCGAAATATCCCCTTATTAGTGAGGACTTGAGTTCGAACGCAGGCAGGGGTATCAATATTTTTGGGTCCTGCGCAGGCAGCAGGAACCAAAATATTACGATGTATGTAGGGTTGAGTTTCCCTAGATCCAAAAGACTGTAAATGTTACTGTAGAATTCCCAAGTTCGGCAAGTGTTGGGATTTACCAGAAAATGCTAGTATTTCCCTATAGCATTAGTAAAAGCCCAGTGACGGCTATCAAATCAGACTTGGGATTTTTCAAGAGACTTGGTAAAATCTATTGCTATTTCAATCAAACAGTGTGTTTCGGAGTTTTACTAACTGATTTTGCTAAATATGATCATTCAATCTATGAGGAAATCTGCACATTCTCCAAGAGAGATTGGTAAAAAATCCGAAGTTACTGATTTTCAGAAGGTAATTCGGGTCTTTAACGCGTCGATCAGTCCATCCAAAGATAAACCATCTGTCAGGCGGTAAATGCCCATTTTCTATATAGATTTCGGGCTTTCAACAACAATATTGGGAAATACTAGGATTTTCTGGTAAATTCTAATATCCACTGCACTTTGAAATATTACAGCAACATCACGTAAATAAAGATAAACATCACATTCCCTGACGTAGCACAGTTCATTGCCTTACTCACTTGAGTTAAAACACAATCGTGGCAATGACAATGACCGCCGCTCCCCAACCAGCCGAGACGGCTGGTATTTGACTCCGGGGAAATATCATGTTGAAGGTGTATAACCCTATGGCGAAGAGGTTTGACTAAGTCGGCCTCAGCTCAGTCCGTAAGAATGTTGCAACTAAAATGAATTTTCTTCTCAATACTAAGGACTCGACTTCGAACTCAGTCAGAATTACTAATTTTTGGGGCCGTTAGAGTATGAGCCAAATTACATTCGTACCTAGTGTCAATAGTTTATCGTTAGAAATAGTTTGGTATATTAACCTGAGATGTCAACCTACGGCAACTTTCGCGCTTACCCTTTTCAAATCCATGTCTCAAGATCAGGTTCCCCTGAGGAAATATTTTCCGGGGAGTAGAACGATAAATCCAGGATATAAAACCATTTAGATCCTTCTTTCCCGGTCGATACCTCATTATCCCTAAAACGAAGTTACCCTCGAGCAAAACCTCCTCCCGAAGTGTCGTATGAATTTTTTAACTCCTCACTTTTGCACGACCCGAAACCACCTTCCCCCCTCTACTCCCGCCGGAAAAAGGAAGGAAAACCGAAGACCAACGCATTCCAGCTACATTCCTTGCTCGCCCCGCTGCTTGTTAATTAAATTCCCCACAGCCCTCTCTCTCCTCGACTACAACCTTTCTAGCTCAGAATAATGCCGCATTAAATAATCGGTGAGCTTTAATAACGCTAGAAATGCTGGAAGCATCTTGAAACATCTGTGTCGCCTGTATTTTGTTGAAACATCTCTGAAAACCCGCGGAGAGGGTTCGGACGAGGGTGAGGGGAAATATGAGTAATAAATTTCGCTGATTAAAATTCAAATGGTAAACAGCAATTACATTATTCAGGAAGTAATCAAGTCTTGAGGTGCTTTGTTCAGCTATGAATCATGACTCATTTCATGAATAGGTTGTTCTGAGTTAGTTCATATTATTGAACGCACAACTGATGAGTTGTTTTGGAGTTGAACAACTATAGGTACGAATTATAACTCAAATGTTTATTGTTTCTGTTCGTTATTGTCTAAAATGTTTGGTACATAATCTAAATTGAACTACAAATTTTGTAGGCACCAACCTTGCCCTTCAGAAGTGAAAGTGTTGAATCGGAAAAAAATTGCCTCATTAACAGTTGGTAGTGCTCATCACTAAACTTTGTCGGTTTGTGTATGATGAATATCAAGGTGAAAATGCTTCATGGTGTTATGTACTCCGGCAATACAAATTATTCGCATAAACATTCACTCATAGAGAGGGAACGGAAGAAATCATAGCAACACTGGTAGATACAATAATTGAATTGTTCCTTGAAGTGGATTTTCTTCTACTGAAATCCACACTTAAAACAACCTATAATGACGAGAATTTTTGGTGTTTTAAGGACATTTTTACCCTTGCACTTTATTTCTTGAGTTAACTGAGAATTACACGGCAATTACCTACATTGCAATATAAACTTTGCTACAGTAATTCGTTGGACTGCGGACAGCATTTTTCCGATTATATTTTAGCATCCAGTAGTCTTGAGACAATACATTTTGAAGAGGGAATAAACAATTTTTGTACTGGTCGAAGACGTAGATTCATTATTGGAAATAATAAACCGAAACCCAACATGTGTAGTTTGTTACTTAAATCAAGCTTTATGTGAAGCGTTGAATAGTTTTCGAGAATTCAGACAAGTAGATTTCAGACACTATGGTTCGCTCTGTATTGGAATATTGTTCTTCTATCCTCCAAATGCACATCATTTATGAAACACATGATGCTTTACTAGGAGAAACATCCCAATTCATCTGCAATAACGTAAAAACTGAAGAACAGAGCTTAACTCAACTCATATAACGTTGGCAGGTTCAAGTAATTACGTTCATTTATACTAAAAAAGTTGAAATGAGGCACAAGCGAAATCGGTTGAATGTGTAGCATATTCTTGGGAAATGACTTCTGCCCTGTCTTTGAGGCCCTTTCTTGGCTGGTAGGTTATGGGTTATTTTACATCGTAGGGCTTAAATTTGTCTACTATCATCACAGCATTGTATACCCTATGTAATTTATTCTTTTTTCACCCTCATTTGTGAATACTAGAAACATCGAAACATAACAAGATGAAAAACATCATGGTCGTCATTTTTCAAACCCCACATTATGGTTAGCCACAAATCAATAGAAACTGGACATTCTTACCCCCCTTGCTCTATTGTAGGGTTCCAAGCTCTCCAATCTTCCTCTTCAGAATATATGTACACATCATGCAGTCGGCGTATTCTACTTGATATGCAGGAAATGTCTTTATACGTTCCTAAACCACCCGATGTATTTCTATTTCTGAAAAGCACCCACGGAAATCGGTACGAGGGATAGGCAAAGTGTGTACTTACAGTCCAAACTATTCCCCAAATGAATTATGATTTCATATCACGATTCCCAATCTCACAAGTAACAAGATCAAATTGTATAACTTTCAGTTTAATATCATGAGATATTATGTTCTTGGCAAACTAATTTTTAACCTGTTATGTGCACCAAGTGGAACTTTCTTTGAATTTCAATGGGGAAACTAAAAATAATCATACCATGTGATCAAAATAAGAATCAAACTAGAAAGTGACTTTAATTCACTTTTGTACCGGATGATGCTCGTTTCGGCACCAAAATTGTGGTTGTGTTTAATATTCACTGTGTGTTGTGGTGATGTGTCAAGTTCTAGCCCTTAGGGAGAGTGAACGGATGAACATACAGCAGTCCGAGTGGGCTCTTGCGATTCATTGAAGGGATTTCTAACTATAGCAAAGATTAAAATATTAGTTTTTTCTAGAGTTCAGGTTTTTGAAATTTCAGCCCTTCGATTTCACCCTTTGGGATTGACTGAGATCGATGCCCAAAATTCAGTCAAAACTGAAAAAAAATCAGTTTTTTAACCCAAATTTCGTTAAGTTTGCTCTTGTACTTTCTGAGAAATTTTCTAGAAGGTGGACAGCCAAACTTTCAATTTTTAAATTGAAATTTCAGATTTTACACATTTGGAAACGCAACACTACACATTTCGAGGTAGAGGGGAAAGGGGTTTAAATATTTGTTTTTTCTAGGTTCAATTACAGAGATTCAATTGAAAATAAAGATCTACCATGTTGCAGAAAAAGTTCTGTTTTTGTGCAGCATAAATAAATACATCATTCAAAAAGTTCATTATGAGTCGAAACTCATTCGATTCAATGAAGGTACGTCGAGCAATAACGAACATGAAAACATTAGAATAATTTCTGAAACTTTCAATATTCTGCTTTTGAATATATCATCCTTTCGATTTCACCCTTTAGGATTGAGAGAAACTAATGCCGATAATTCAGTCCCGTAGACCCAATGTGATTTTTAGCTATCTATCTTCGGCAAGTTGATGAAGACAGTGGTAACTGTAACTTCACGCAGCTGTACACTACTGCACAACACTGATTCCAACATAAAATATCATATTGTGGGTCGAATATTGTGCACATTGTAGCGAAGCTAAGGAAGAGTGTAGCGCCTTCGTTCAAATATCCCTGAAAACCGTCGGACATTTTGAAACGGGTTATTACTCTAATTCGAATTTTGTAAATATTTGTCTCCGGTCCTGGTGGGCAAACGCTGTAAGAGAGAGCGGCATTAATTTTAATAAAGCTCTGCAGGTGGTATTTGCTTCTGTTTCCCCCTTTTCATGCTTTGCCGTTTGTCCGGCTCATCGTTTGGTCTCTCAACAACTTCACAACGGCTTCAAACAAGGAGCACGTGTCAACAGCGAAGAATAGTCGGAAGGAAATTTCGAATTCCGTCTAACCCCCTCTACTTCGCCTCTTATTTTCCATTTCCCGGCTTTTCATTAGTCGGTGTGTACAGAACTCGGAGGGTATTTTTTTTTCCAGGCCGTTCCGACGCCTCTAAATAATTAATGAAGATATACGAGCGTCCGGCAAAGCCCCTTCATGCTCATTCTGTGGTGGAATCCTCGTTCATCCTAGTGAAAACCGCCAATTGAAAAAAAGGCGAAAAAAAATTAAGTTCATCATTTTGACGGTTACTAGGGCGAGAGTTCACCTAGTGATTGGTCTTAATCTATTTATAACCGAACATATGTTGATCTTGCTATTGGTATCGATCCCTATCAATGATTAACGTCACTGTGTCAGTTACAATTCCCGGAGTTTAACCTATCAAAGTTCTCACTGCGAAATAAAATTTAATTTAGTAAAAACTTTACTTGCATGGTGCTTTCACGTCACGTTGGATCAACGTGTTGCTTCGGATAACCAGGTTTGAGTTCGCCTGTTAGTCAAATTTCCATTTAACTTAGTTCACCTAAGCAATGAGAAAAGCACAACAGTGTATGCGTCCAGCTCATACATCTCTGAGATGATAAAAAGTGATTAGGCAGAGACACTCGGAATACAACGAGGTTGGCTTTATGAGTTTCCTCTACAAAACCTTGAATGAGGAGATTTTGATGTGCCGAATTTTCTCTGCTGATTGGAATTCCGACTCCCTGCTGATCTGCACTCAACGCTGATTAGTTGGACGTCGCAAAGCAGGACAAGAATTGCCCCAAGTCGCTATTTTACTTGTCTCTTGTACTATTTACATAATCAATTATCACTAGAATTGTCCTGTAAAGAAAATATTGCAGTAGAATTGTTCGATGAGGGCCGAATTCGAGCTTGAAAGAGAGTTGACGAGTTTTTTAGTCATGGGGGAATATTTTGGAAAATCTCTCTTTCTCATGACGTTTTGGAAAGAAAATTATGATACAGCTGTGCAGAAGGGCAAAATGGCAATCATATAACGGCAATCATATCATAATATGATATGATTTTAAAATTAATTGTTTCATTATATATTATATAATGGAACAATTAATTTTAAAATGGGTTTTGAGTTGATACTCGATTTTTGGACGTAATTGTATATCAAGGTAAACGTACGAATCAAGCTCCTCTTCCCTAGGGGAAGACCTGTAAACGTTTCAGGCCCTTTTTCATCCTTATTCGTCACATTTCATTTTTGAAGTCACTGAAACATTCCCGACCAAATCTATAAAATCAACGATGAGAAATCACGCGTTAGCTACTTCATGCCAGTACAGAATGCACAAAATACGAAGGCTACCAAGATCAAATCGCACTGTCCCTGAAGTGACGAATCAAAAGATGTCATTTCAAATCCAAGAACTATTCAAAACCAACACAATAAAGTAACTCAAAACAGTGGTGTGTAGCACAAAATTGTGAAAAATCGCCATAACTTAACAGTTTTGGAGCGTTCTTTGCCAGTAAAACTCATTCTGGGGTTTGAAGATTAGAGCTTCTACGGTGAAAATTTGTTGAAACTACAAAAATTGGGTAATGAAGCCAAGAAGCCGATCAGTTTGTGGGAAGTTTTATAAAGTTTATTACAGAGATTTCTGCATCGAAAGATGGTGTTCAGGACATGTGAATTTCAGTTAATACACCTATTATTTGTTAGAATGAGGGGCAAGTTTCGTTGGAACCATAACAACTTCTACCAAGATAAATGAGGCACCCAACCTATGGACCTAGAAATGGAACTCACGAAGGATCTTCTGTAGCATAACTCTCACTTCCCCTTATAATTGAATCGAAATTAAAACTGTTGAAATGAGATATTACAAGCGTTTTACATCCGCGCGCAGAAGCTACAATGATAAGATCGTGTTAAAATTGATACGGAGTGGTTAAACCACTTTTTCCCGACTGCTCCCTCAATTCCAGCGAGTTCGACCAACTAATACACGGCAAAATAATGTAAGACAGATTTTGCGTTTACGCATTCTCAGATTGAGTTATTGATTCGGGCTCGATGAAACATAATTTCTAGTCTAACTCGCACATTCCCAAGCAAGTTTCTTCGAAATCTGATGATAGCTGCAAGATAAGCATTTCCAGACACTCGGACAAACGTCAAAAATATTGTTCAGAATCATTTAAAAAAGACGATTGAAAATTTGGCGACGAATCTACTGAAAGTTAAATAGTTCTTTCGTTGCCAGTTGCTAGACTCGAAAATACAATTTTTTCCATTTAATTCGAGACTAATTATTCAATATTTTAACTGGCCCGGTACACGCATAAGTACATGTATTTTTAGCCAAGCGTGAATTGATGTTACTATTATTATCCGTTCCGGATAACACATAACTGAATTATTCATTATTGCAGTCGTTACCATCAGTTTCATAATCAAGAATTATATTAAAATAGTAGCTATAATGCTACCTAGCGGTTAGATGATTTTTTCGTTCATGTGTAACGAATTTGTGTATGTTGTAACGAGAATTGATCGATTTATTTTCATCTTGTTTCAGTTAATATTCCACATAATTTTGTATGGAAATGTAATTTGAATTGAAAGTGTGCGAACAAACCGCACGACAATTCTTTAGAAATGATTTTTTTTTTCCTTCAAGTTTTAGATCTTTACTGAATAAATGTTATCACATTTTAGAAACCGGCGTAAACATTTCGTAGGTAGACTAATTACATTGGTTCTGAAAAAGTACCATCGAACGACCTCAACAGAAGTTCAAACAAAGAAGATTTTGATGAAATACGCTTTCTGTAACTCTTTGAAACGTTATTACTCTTCTAAAAATGAAACTGAGAGATTGTAAAAACTCTTCCATGTAATACATTTCTTCACCTGTGTTGTTAACTGGAGATAATCTAATTCATAATATTTCAAGTTGGCAACTTAGTTTTACTGTTACTTAACTTGCTAATAATATTTTTAAGGGTGGTAAATGGTTGGGAGATTAGTTGTACGACACTGTTCTTGACATGTGTTCGGAAAATATCTGTATAATATCACATATAATATCTATATACGTGTGGTGTACACATTCATTCATTCATTAATCTACTATCGAGGAACAACAATCGTAGATTAATAATTAAGTACTCTCAAATATCAACATTTCAATAAGGCATATTCATATTTTTCTAAAAATGAATCTCACATCTATTGCACAAATACGTACTCAAGCAGGATTAATTGAGGTTGACTGCATTGGTTGCGCCTTACATCAACATGCTAGGCAACGTCCCGCACGACCTTCGTGTGAAGTTGGACATTAGGGTGCTACGTGTTTTCGTAGGTGGTCTTAGTAGTGAGATCCCATTTCGTCGTATAGTTGCTGTGAGCATCGTCGCTCGAAAATTTTATTTTTATTATTATTATTATTCATTATTAGTATTGTTGTTTTATTGACAGAATACACCGTCAAAATCATGTCATCTGTGCAACGCACGGGTTGACGAACTGGTAATTGGTATAATGTTTGATTGACAGTTATTCACATCATAATATTATTTTCTATGTACACCAGTATTCGGTAGTTATTGCATTAGATTGATTATAAATTTCAGAGTTAACAAATTTGATTTTCCAATATTTTCGTCATTTTCTTAGATCCTACGGTTGTTGGAATACACTTAGTGTGTCTGACATGTTGTTTAAAACACGGTTTCAATATTGAAGAACCTGTATGGAACAAGGGGGGGACAAAACACGGCTGCTTTGATCAACAAGGTGCGCGTACTTTTAAGGGCCTGAACTAATGTCTTGAAGATGTGCCTTTCCCAAGTCGAGTCGGCAAACTTTGTTAGCGAAGTAATAAGTTGGCAACGGTTGCTCCCTTATCTTTACTCTCTCGTGCTTAAAACCTTATTTTCAACAGTAAGGAGGAGCTAATTAATTCCCCCTGCGACTTGTTCCTCGGCTCTCATTACGCACAAACCGCGGTAAGGCTGTTGTCAACTCGACAAATGTTCATTCATGTTCTCGAAGGGAGTTTCTTTTCAGACTTGGAGAAATAGGTTTTGTTATTAGATAGACCGAAACTTATTAAAATTCGTACTGGTAGCTCGACGTTTATTGTTTTTAACCATCATCCTACTCAACCACTCGGTTCGGTTAAGTTGTTAAATGCGAGATTTCTGTGATTGTATTATACCATACCCCAAGTTTAGAAGCTAACAACGGGAAGCTATAATGTAAGATTTCCGATATTTATCAATTTGCAGTAATGGCTATCTACTTCATCCATTAAACGGTTTTGTTAGGCAATAGAACAAGTTGGGGTCATCATTCCTCATTCCCGAACCCGAAACTTAATATGTGAGTCCGGCACACGCTGATTTCTACATTTTTGCCAACGACTCCAACCCATAATCTTGAAAAATATTCATTATTTATTAATTTTACATACTTCGTTAGCTGTTTGTGAATTGCGGTACATATCATCAAATTTATGAACCGTTTCTGCTGATAGGGCATCGGTAATTGGCACCATCACTGAGCGATGAAAACATTGGACATAACCGGTATTCACTAGGTGTTGTCGTAGATGAATGAGTGCAATGGATCACGTCTAAAAAAGTACTTTTTCGTAATTCTTTAAATGAGAAGCACAGTCCCTGAAACTGCTTACAAATGTCATCATCGTCATTTGATTTAATCAGGTGAAGAAGGATAACGTGGATGAACAAGACAAGGAAAGTTTTTATGGTTTTTCGTTAGATCTCTGGTTTTTGTGCCTATTAATGAACGGTACGGTATAAATAGTATAAATAATCACACCTCTTTGTTTTCCAGTGTATCTTTATGTTTCAGAATGAGCTTCTTCAACATACCCATCTCAGTTTCACTATGGGGTCATTTTTTTGAAACCAGAAACCTAAGCAGGAGGTCTTCACTCCTATAGCTGCCAACCTCAGTGAAAGAAATGTATCTTTAAGTCGAAATTTTTCTCAAGATCCGAAAGTTAGAAAAAATCTTAATTCACTGACGTTTTAGACCAGTTTTGAAAATCCAAATTTTGAGAAATGAGAAAATCTTTGGTCCTTTTTTCAAATATATATATCGGCTACTGTAAGGTCATCTTCAGGCACACAAACACATGGTTTTGATAGGATCAAATTGGCAACTTTGTCAAAACATCAACATCAGCAATCAAACATCAAGTTGTCAATGTGATCCCTAGAGTGGCCGAGAGCTTCCAATAAAGTTTTTATGAAAAAAGGATAAAAAATCGTCGTATTTACTGGAAGTTTCAAAAATCTCAACTTGAGTCAAGATATTTCCTAACTTCGGAGAGTGATGTCTCAACTAGGACTAAGAATATCAAACTAGACTAAGATATTGTTTCATAATTTTTTTGTTTGCTTTCTAAAGGAAGGAAAAACTTGACTTGAGTCACGACTATGAATCCCGCCCTAAATCATTAACTACCCTCGGTCAGGTGAGGGATTAAAAACGCTCGTTTAATAATACGGCAGATTTAATCGAAGTTCCTGCGGATTTGTGGTAGGATGTTGAGGGGGTTTTCCCGAACGAAATCCCCTTACTATGGCAGAGCCTTCAAAATGCCCGACCACAGACGATGGATGCGACGAGGGGAGGAGGCACTTCAGATTTCGTTCACCCTAAAACAGGGGTGAGCGCCCCTCTTCAGGCCCTTACGGACTCCTCCCTTCCCAACCTTTGTAACCCCTTACCAGATCCCCCATCCCATCACCCCGGTCGTCCTTTTCGTCCTCAAAAGCCACCGTCGCTAATGGAGTGTCACCCTCGCCCGTCCCACTGAAGCTTTCCCGGTTTATTGCACCTCCGCTCGCCCCTCCATTCGACGTATTCCCTAGAACCCCCCGCTACCGACTAGTCCTTTTCGTGACAAATTGACGTCATCACTATTAATTACGTCACCCTACGCGTGTCCTTCATCGTCAAAACACCCCTCCAGGCTTCTAGTAACGTCCCTTCGTTGGCGCATGTCGACGCCACCTTCATAATCCGGTTGGCTCCAAAGATATACGTGAGTTACCTAAAATGAGAGAATTGAATGCGTGAAGCCACTTTGAACCAAGAACAAGGTTTCTCCACTAACTCCTTATTATACATATATTGATGCATGCTTTTTTAGCACTGCTATACTGAATGCTGTACTTAATATTTTCCCGAACAGAAAACAACCAACACAAAGTAAATGACCATAATTATTATTGACATGTAAGGTTCCGAACTACTCGAAAAATTTTACAATTTCCTGTCGTCACTACACTATCGAATGTCAGTTCGATATTTAAAAAGTAAAATGATGACAAATTGACGTCATGACTATTAATTACGTCATCCGAGGCTTGTCCATCAACATCAAAAGACCGCTCAGGTCTTCTTGTAGCGTCCTGTTATCGGCAGATGTGGACACCACCCTCATAATCCTGTTGGGTCCAATATATACGTGAGTTACCCAAAATGTGAGAATTGAATACGTGAAACCACTTCGAGCCAAGAACAACATTTCAGCATGAAATTCTGATTATAGTTTCGCAAATTAGTCGTTAAGTACGAAGATGGAGTTTGATGTATATAGCGTGTGACCAACCTTTATATATCCATGTGTCTTAATAGATCTGTATGAAATATCTTTTAAAATGAGAGCAAGTAGCACTGTGTACATCAATAACAAACCATGAAAACTTCGTTATTTGTTGTTATTTATATTTCATTATTTACAGTATATAGTAGAATAAAAGTTACTCCAAGTCACACGTGTTAAGGTACAGCCCAGTGGCTGCTCTTAACCAGGAAACGTTTCGATCGTTAAATAATTTAATCTTAATTCTAATATATTGCATTTTATAATGGATTGTCTCGTGGTAACTTTCTTTTCAATGGGCGGTTTGTTGGGTGTGGGGGCGGGTTGGCTAGAATAGCTTCTATTAGACGGTTGATGTGGTCTAGCATGCTGTTGTGTATTTTTGCATATATTTCTTTGATAAGCGTTGCAACTATAGGGATGTCGAGGTCTTGATGCATCGTAGTGTTTCTGACGTTGTCACATACCGCTCGGAGTGCTGGCTAGTGTCAAAGATATGAGAACCCTTGAGATCTGGGAGCGTAAAATCCTGAGGAGGATTTTTGGATCCGTGCATGACCAGGGAATGTGGAGGATCCATAAAAACGCTGAGCTATTGGAACTGTATCAGAAGCCTGGAGTAGTTGGAATTGTCAAAAGTGCAAGGCTGCGTTGGTTAGGCCACGATATGAGAGCAGACCCAAAAGGCTCCTTACGAAGTATTTTAGATGGGAAACCTGGAGGGCGCCGAGTAAGAGGAAGACCTCCTAAAAAATGGTTGGAAGATGTAGAAGGTGACCTCAGCGATATGGGAGTGAGATTGTGGAGGAGAGCGGCACAGGATAGATCAGTCTGGAAGGATATTGTAGAGCAGGCCAAGGCTCTCAAGGGCCGTATTGTCAAAAAGAAAAGAAGAAGAAGAAGTGTTTCTGACGTATTATTCTGCCCCTGTTATGAGCCGTAGTACATGACTTGTTGATATGTCTTTTCGCTGCTGATCCCCACATTTCGCACGCGTGAAGCCATATCGGTCTGATCAGTGTCAAGTATTTTGTAACCAGCGAGAGGCCTGATGGTTTATCTAGGTAGTACTTTAGTTGCCTTGTTCTAAAACGTACCTATTCGCCAACCAACTATTCGGTAGGGACCATAAAAACTGTACAGAGATTAGTCTAATAGGAGGAAAGTTTAAATCATGATATGTTATTATGTTAGGTGGTATTATATTGTTTAAGTTACATAACAACGGGTACTGGCGAAAATAGAATCTCTGATATCTGGTAAACAAAACTCCGTTAGCGTTAATTGTCTGATAACTCTAACGGTGATACTAGCCTGAGTCAGGGGTGGGAAACTCCTATATTTATCTTTGCGTGATTTGCGGGGTGATTTTAGCACACTTAGTTTTCAGAACAATCTTGAACTATATATTTAGATCTGAAGCCAGCAGCTGGCAAATCTCTCTGGTCAAGCATGCACAACAAAAAGGAATCGGGAGCCTCATATGGGTTAGTGTTTCCCGCTTCAATTGCTCCGGCACGCTATCCAAGAAAAATTCTGAGCGGAGCGCGGGTTTTCGCCCCTGCAACCTCACCCTTGTCGAGTTACTGCTAACAAGATTGCGCCTACCCCATCCCGCCCATTCTCCGATCCTGTCGTTCCTCCGTCCTGTCACTCCCCCATCCCCTCAGAGTCTTCTCCTTGGCCTTCCTCTTCCAGACATCTCCACTCCTTCCTCCATCTCTCCATCACATGATTACTACATTGTTACCACCATGTGAACACCGCCGTACCTACCGACCTCCTACTTGAGTTTTCTCCCATTTTTTTCTTCACCCGACACCAGACGCGGAGCACGGATTGTTCCGTCTCACTCGCTCTTACTCCATTCGATTGGATTTTGATGGTTGAGGTAGTTTTCCATTATAGCTGCCTCATTCCATACGCGATACAGAACACTGCTATTGTATTTTACTGCTTGAACGAGCAAGTGTCATCTTTTCGTTGCGTTCGAAAACGATATCGGGATCCTTATTCTCCTGGCTTTCTGTATATAATAACTATACACTTACTCACTTTTACTTGTTGAATTTATCCACACAACTCAATAGTCAATAAAGATTTTGAAAAAATTAGAAATCAATGAAGATGGACACTCAGCATCTATTCAAAAAAGAAACTTATAAACTAATAGGAGATAACCCATATGAGTACTTTATGAACTAAAACTAATGAATAAATAAAATTAGCAGCTATATAAATTAACTAATGAATGATTATATATACTAATGAATAAATAACTAAGAACATCATTTTATGGTAGTGAAATCTAAATTTCAACAATTAATGTGGTGTAAATGTAGTGTTATAGGTACGTACTCTATACAAATTAGATGTAAGAACCAACTCCGGGCTGGGTCACAGTGTTGCACTATCCAGCTATGATAACATTTGGTAACTGATAAACATTTCAACTTTCCACTTGTCAGCGGTTACAATTTTTTTTTTTTTTTTTTAATGATTTATTGCACCAAGTTACAACTTATTAGCAACACATTTTTTACATTTAAATATGGATTGGTTATAGTAAAGCTTAGGTACATAACTAAGTCTCTAACGGTTTTGAACGTTAGAAGTGCCATTTGTTGCACTTGAGATTCACTGAATTTTTCACTGTGCGGATTTTGTTATCGAGAGCACCTTAATTCACGTACACAGATCATGATCGTCTGAATAGGTCGTCAACGTCGAGGAGCTGCACTGACGTGTACTTGTAGCCGCTTGTGATGGCCTTCATTCTGATTACTTCATTTACTGTTGCTATACAAAGTTCCTTATGCAGTCGAAAATTTCTCCTGTACCGGTATGCATCAACAACACACCTAAACCGCTGTATATTATTGCGATTACTTTGAGCAGTACAGCCCTTCAACTGCTCTCCATAAGTCCAGACTGGTTTGAGGGCTGGTTTGTACAATGTTAATTTGTTCTGGATTGTCATCTTTGAGTGCCGACCCATCAACCAGTACATTTTTCTGAAATTGAGAACCAGTTCTGCTTTTTTATTGACATGCGTACTCCATCGCAACTTAGCATCCAGGGTCATACCCAGATACTTGGACGCATTGGCGTGCGGTACAGTCTTACCATTGAGATAGACCGGAATGTAGTCGAGCTTGCGGTTGGTAAAGTCAACATGAACTGATTTTGTTTCATTGTTTCTGATATCTATGAACCAACTGGTGCCTGTCGATTGACATTTTGTTCATGGTTTTTATTGAGAGAAAAAGCAATCTGGGTTTCGTCCAGAATAATATCCATCAAAATCTGCCAAAAAAGAAATATTTATTTCGAATGTTGGTGAAATATTGATTGTTTAAACATTTCTTAGAGATCCTCATTTGGGAGCGAACAGATGTACTAACAGCAACCGGGATAGCCTCATTCAATTTGTAAAAGTCGTCGCTACTTCTTTTCAACCAGAAGAATAATCCCTTTATTCCAAAAGTTAGAAATATTAATTTTATATTTCTGCCCTTGCATTTCGCGGTTGATTTATATTGTAGTTGATAAGTTAGTTTTCGGTAAAAAGGTTTGGACGTTAGAAGAAATTCGGGAAATCTATGGATGCATCTTAAAGCGAGAGTCAGCAAATTTTTAGGGCTATGTTGAATTTGTTTTTATGGCAGATTACAAAGGTTGATTATTGGAAGTTTTAAATCGATGTATTTTGGAACGTTAGAATGGTTTATGATAGCTCCATTAGTTCCTGATTTTCCGTGCAAAATCGTGTTCTCAACACGTGGAACTATCTTGGGAATGGAGCGGCAGTTCTGACATAAATTGCGAGGTGGGAACTACGAGCTCATACATTTTATCGCGTGCGGCTATGAATACTGGAAAGCGAGTTACAACGAATACTCAGACTTTTAGAAGAGTAAAATGGGCTTTTTTTAGAACCTCCCCGCACACGAAATGCCTCAACAATGTTATTCTCAACTTTATCTACATATGCAATGCAGTCTAGAATGCTTTCTTCTCCACACAAAGCAGTAAATGAATTCAAAGGGAAAGGGAAACATCGGGTTTAATGGGTTAAAATGGAATGAGAATGGAATGAACGTTCAGGTTTAGGGCTTATGAATTCTCCCCTTAAACGACCTCTAACGAATCAAGAATGTACTGGTTCAAACGTACGTGTTGTAATAATTTATCAACGAGAGTGAGTCTCGCTGCCTGCTCTCGATGAAGTGCGCTGCTAATCTAACGTTTCGTAGGTATGAATACAATATGTTGCTGCTCGAGAATATTTGATTCAGATGTGGTTAGGAAAAATGTTAGAGGAGGAAACGTGCTGTGGTTGAGAGAACAGTTGTTCTCATCCAGTGTAGCCTGAAATGAATAAACATTTCTTTATAAAGTGTCGAAAGTGCGGAGCGAACAGAGGAAATTATAAACGGACAGAATTCACGGTAGGTACCTTGAATCGACGAAAACTAGCTCCTCATATGTGGAGTTTTTTTACGGAACTTCGTAAATCCACCTCAGGCCGAAATGCAGGTTTTTATGAATTCTAGTAGATTGGGTTGACTCGCACATTGTGTAAAGGTTTCGTGTATCAAAACTCAATATTTCTATTGAAACTGGCCTTCCAAAACCTTGTTCTTCTCACAAAACTTGATAAATCCATTCGTAAATCGTTTACTCGCACTCCCAGTTTTGTTTGACACATCCCACCTCTCGTAAACATCAAAGTTTCGTTAATTTCACAAAAGTTGATAAATCCACCTCAAAACTTTGAATACCGTTCAGGCTGATTTGAAATGGTTTCACCATTCACCAATAGATGTCAATGTCGTACAACCTCACCAAGTTTCTTTGAGGCTCTTCAAGGCTCTCATAGATGTAATGACTAACTCCCCGAGTCGCGTCTGATAACGACTCGCAATAAGTTTTGAGTTCCTGTGTCTCCTTGTGTATTCAATCAGCGTGTGTCGCTATTACCACTGTTGTTTGTCATGGATACCGTTTCTAAATTATCACCTGGTACTACTAGGAAGAGGTATTCTGTGAAAGCAATCGAGCAGGTTGCATTATAACTCTTGTTAGTAACATAGAAAATTGAGTGAATGTTATCACTGTCATGCGAGTGATGGTTTCGTAAGATTAAAGGGCGCTTTTCATTGGTCCTCGTGGCTTTGAAATCTGCCTAAAAACATAAAACATTTGATTTTACTCTCTCCTCTTATTAAATATCCATTGATTTACTACCAAGTATGAACATACTGTGATTTTTAAAGATCACTCACTCATTATGGATGTACATCCATTATTATTGATGATTATTGATGGGATGCTATTCGATATCGAACAAGAACAGCCTCCGGGACCTCGAATTGAAATGGAGCTTCATTCAATGTATGAAACCTACAAAATCTGGGGTCCGGTTACTCGCGGGTATCATTCAAGATCTCTTTCCTCCTAATAGGCCTGGGTTCCCTCACTTTCTTTAAAATATAAAAATGAAAACTCTATCAATTCTCACGCATAGGTTTATAATTTTTTGGATAATGGGCGATTGTTCGAGCCGTTGCGAGCTATAAGGGGCACTTTCAAGTTAATGAATCGCGATTATTATTTCGTCGGGTTCCGGGTAAAAGTGACCAAGTAACATTTTTTTCAAAATGAGCTTTTTTTGTCATTCTGGTACTAAGGAACGTTGTCTACTGTGTGTTGTTGCTAAGAACGTTATCTTCAAACTGATGTGCAAGAAATACTTGAAAATAAATTTTACCTGCCAGACCCAAAGAGTTTTACGTGACCAAATTGCATTTGAACTCAAACACAAAACACGGGATGGATTATAAATGTACTCTCGCTGGTGCATGTAAATGTTATCAATTGCCATTTGATCACTTTTACTGTGTAAGATTCGTAAGATTGCACAGTGGGCAGGTGAAAATGTCCAATTACAGTGATAGGTAATGGATAACCTTTTCTAACAGAAATAGGTATATCATTGTTATTAGATGCTTGGCAACACGATAAGTTAACGAGAAAACTATTCAATCCCTCAATTTCATGTAACTATGCGACAGATTTTCGAAGAATTGAATTGACCAAATAAGTAAAGCTTGAAACTCCAGGCAGGTAAAAATGATCAAATAGAGTTTTCCGGAAAACAGCTCTTATTTAATCTGAAGTGAATTTCGAAGCACGATATCATAGGCGGGCACTTGCTAACTACCTACAGTATAAAGAAAAATCGAAACATAGTCGGATGAGACATCACACAACCAGTGTTCGTAAGAAGAAAATAGGTGAAACTTCAGATCGCTCCCCTGTAAAATTTTGCAAATGTTACTTGGTCACTTTTACTCGGAACCCCACGTAAATATAATAAATTTTATTATATGCATCCATTTAGAACAGTTTTTTAAAGAAGTCCTGGATGGATGTGATGCTGGCATCCCAGTTAATGGATTTACTGTCTCGACTTCAAGGTACGCAGATGATGCAGTCCTTTCGGCAAACTCCGAGGGGAAACTCCAGGTTTTGTTGGAAAAACTTGCAATGGTTTGTTAGGTTTCACATTGCTTCTAACGTAGCCAAAACAAATTCGATGGTCACATCAAACACAATCAAACATCAGCATAAGATTGGTTGTTGACACTCAGGTTATACCGCAAGTTTCGAGGTTCAAGTACTTGAGTCAATGGGTTTCGGAGGTATGATGGGGTTCATTGGAGGGAGAGTTACATAATTGGATTGAAATAGCGGGTTATATTGTATCGCCGGGACTCGGGTTTTTTCTACACTGACGAGTTCTTGATTGTTATCGATCGCCAATACTGTTGTACGGAGTGAAGATCAGGACATTGAAGGCCAGGGACATAACTTAGCAGGTACTTTCGAGTTTAGGATGATTCTTAAGCATATCTCTCTGGCACGTTAGCTCCTAGGGATTGAGATGAGATGGAAACTGCCGTACCTGGGACATGTTATGAGGGGCCATAGGTACTCTGTACTGCACACCATTGGGGACTGATAAGCAGGAGTTAGGAGAAAGCGGACGTTATGGTTATGAAACATAGGTATCAAATGAGCAGCAGACCTTTTTCACCTGGCAAAGAATCATAGTAGATTTCCAGAAGTGATCGCCAACATTCTGTGATGGAGACAGCATTAGAAGAAGAAGAAGACAGGCATTTCGAAAGTAGTGAACCATAATTCACGGAATTTCACTGCCCACTCACTGAGGTTTTCGGATTCAGATAGTGGCACAGCCTGAATTCATCACTCGAGGGCCTCCCTTCCATCTCCACCGCTTACAGTTCGTTTAAATAGAGCGAAGGCTCAACTCCTGGTTGTTACCGGAAGCGATCGCTCAAACGAAGGGTTCGACTGACCGAGAGAAAGAGGGCGATCCGAGAGAGAATCCGAGTCGACCTCCCGTGACCCGACAGTAACAAAACACCGGCCCTCCCACCCGAAGCTCCTCGCCGATAATGGGACCTAATTTGACCTGAATTTGTAGCCTTTCATTCCAATGTAAACGCCCCCTATTTGTTGCAGCGGTTTCCTCTCGAGTTGATGCTCCCGAACCTACCAGCACTTTGCCGCCGCCGTCTTCTTGCCGTTGTTTATGCAAATTACGAGGCCTTTTCCACTTCATAACGCGAAAACAGCTTCCCTTCTGTTCACTTGGCACCCTCGAAATCCCCTCTGTCGCCACGTTGATATTCTAGCTGGAGGGCTCTTGTTATAATTACGTCCCGCGTTCAACTCCTCCCCCTCATATTTACCTACTTACGAAAACCACACCAAATATTGTGGGACGGGAAATTATACAAGTGGTATGGAGTCCTTGTACTCGCAAATTTTCGCACAACCCAGCTATTGTCTGCTATTGCAGACAATGACGCCGAAATAAACACGGTAACTGAAAACAGCGGTTTCATAAAACAGCGATCCAGAGACCCTAGTGATATCAAAGCTGTCACTTTCCAGTATAGATATGTGTTGTTCCCAATTTTAGGATAAGGTTTAGTGGTGCCATGAGGGACAGAACTAAAAATATATTGTTCACTAAACTAGGTGTTTGATATATTGTCGTACGCCTAGAAATCGTTTTGCCATTTGGTCGGAAATACTGCTTTTCGTTTCATGTACGACCTGCCTGAGGGGGGAAAACCTCACATTGCTGTGAATTAGGGTGAAAAACCGCCGCTTAACGAATATTTACCCCCGTGAATCTTAACCCAGTTACACAGTTAACATTCGTCTTATAGGGCCATACTTCCAGAGAGGGTCTTAATATATTTTTGATGAAAAGTTTTACCTGACATTAGATGAAATCAAGCTGTATGTGGAAGGGTCAATTGTCATATTGAAGACGTCAATTATAAACGTAGGACCAGAGTGATGATATCAAAGTTTCCTCTCTCTTGCATAAATCTCTGTTGTTACGGATATTCTTTTCACTCAAATCTTACACTCCTAAATCTGTTCTGCAAAATGTCGGTAAATTTTGTCTAAAAAATTACGAAGATTGAATAAGTAGCTGATATAGTTTTAATGGTATTTTCTTCAAGAAGTCGAGTTTATTATAAATTTTGTTATATATTGACGGATTATAGAAACTTATGTCTAGAAGGAAAATTTAAATTCTGATGTATCATTGTCCTTGGATACCATGTCTTATTACGCATTTACGAATTATTAATGTGTAGAAGTTTCACTTAGTTTTATTTAGATGATTTATCATAAAATTCGTTTTTCAATTTTAGTCCAGGCTTAGTACAGTTCAAAACAGAAGTATTTCAACTTTACATAATACATTGCTGCGCTTTTTTATAAGGCCAGGTTTCTGTTGTAACAGCAATAACTCGCAAGTCTAATTTTATAAGTAATTACGACTTGTTAACTTTCGTAGCTGAAGATAGGAACACCTTTGATTAAACTGTTGCAGCACTTAACCGGTCAACATAGTTTTGTTTTCATGCGTTGAGCAGATTAATAGGCAAATCCGGATCAGGGTTATTTCAGAAATTTGTAACTTCCTGTATTCAAAAAACTCTAAAATTCGAAAGGGAAACAATTTTTCCGCAACTTCATCATATAGGATTTGTAAGGGCGAAGCAGCTGAGCAGAAGATTAAAATAAATTGCCCATAAAACTCGAGTCCTACCCTCCCGCTCGCCTTGATGCAATAATTCACTGCCAGCCGTTGGAAAATAAATCGTAGTCACTTTGAAATGAATGAAAGACTTTGAAGGAATGAACAATTAAAGCCATTTCTTCTTCTTTTCCTTTTCTTAACTGAATATTTCCGTTATTTCAGATTAATTCCCGTCACGGACAAAATGCCGGTAATTGGTGGTAATAATTCTTGAACTACTGAAGGGGATAAATTGTCAATTTTTACCCTCCACGCAGGGAAGATTACTAAGTTTCCAAGATTTATTTGCCGGAGAAAACCTATTAGCGATTATACTGTAAAAAGTCAAGCTATTTTAGATAATAAATGGGTCTCTTTGATTCTTTTGATTTGTTTCATGATGCATGACTTATGACTGCTTGGCTTGCGTTATGTCATGTGGATTGTTCATTTCTGCCACTTGAAAAGTTATTTGAAAAACATCCATTTTTTTGCTTTTTTAATACCGATGGGGATGCTTCTTTATGTTCTTTCCTGACTCTATGCTAGTGGTCCCATCTGAGCATTATTGGTGTTCCAGTGTTCTCTAGTTCATAATGAGGAAAAGGAAGTAACCCTTCCACGTAGAAATGCTAGCGCTTAACTTGCAATTTTGACTTGCTAATGTTAATTGCCATCGAAACCGTTTGACATCCGAACTATTCTGGCAGCTTAAAACGTGCCACTGCTCAATAATAAGTTAGAAATATGAAACCACTTAGAGATTCTTGAAGATGTTTTCATTTCAACCGTCAGTTCTTTTGTGGGAGTTCCTTGATTCGTCTCGCTCCCTCCCCTTAAGCTCTCGACTTAACTGACTATACAATGAACCACAAGAACTGTCACCTCAAATGAAATCCCGTCTTCTTTGTCTAATTGATGTCCTTTTAATATAAATGCTAAAACAAACCGGGATTTCAAATTCAATTTCAAACATAGAATAGTATTAGCATATTTGAGGGAAGCTAAGGATGATAATCAGGCTTCCAAATTACTAGAATGACTCGAGAAATGGTGATTTGAGAGTGAGGTTCTTTCTTTTTTGAGGGAATTCCTTTTTCCTTCTAAAATTCCAACTCGCTTGCTCCTTCTATGCTTTTTACTCCATCTCTACAAAAGAACGGAAACGAAATTACTACTTAGGTAGTTCAAGTCCCAAGTTTTTTTTTCTTAACCTGTCTCCCTCATCCTCCGGATTTTGTTTCTTTTAAGATATCGCGGCTATATAGCGCAAATTGGAACAGATTTTCTGAGTTGGAACAGAGCTGGGGCCTATTAGCATGGTTTCAAAAGTTTCACGGGACTAAAGACTGGGGAACTTCATTTAAAAGAGGAAGGAAACATGAAGTTCTGCCAAAGAAATAGACTGGGGCAAAGTTCATCGGGCCAAGTTTTGCTGTACAGCTTTCTTCATTATTGGACGTCCAATCTAGATCTAGGTAGAATAAAATTTGAGTCTTGGGAATAGAAAGATGTGCACCACGGTTTGCACCACATTATACCTAATTGTTTAGCAATTTTTTTCTATCAGAATTTGATTGCTTTAATAAACAGTTTGCTACTGCTCTATTTTTCTCTCAATCGTTTTTCGGATGGTTGCAATCTTCATGATCAGGCGTCATTTAGAGGGAACCGGAGAGACTCGAAGATAGCCGACCAGTTTTCGCGTAGCGCATTCGCGTAACAAGCAAGTGTTTTCGAGTTTATTCTGGGATGTAGACTTGGTGAAACAATCATTATAGACAATTTGTGGTGGTTAAGAATAAGTGGAGGCCGTTTAAAGTTGTTGGACTTACTCCCTAATCTTATTTTTGGTTTATTATTTTCCATAATAGGCCTTTGTAGCCATGTACCAAGAAAATAATATATCCCCTCTCCTCTCCAACTTTTTTACTTTACGTTTCAAATCTGTATTGTACATCAGACGTCCTCGGGGATCCAGCTATCCGACAAATTTTGAAGGTATCCTAACTTCCCAGCCAATAACCCTCCATTAGAATGAGATAAAATCTTCGTTCTTCGGCCAAAAAATCAAGCATACCAAAAGGAAGGATGAGTTCGTTGTGCAAAACTTTTTGAGCATATTAAATTGGTCAAATTTTAAAAAGTTTACAAATGAAAATCACAAAAAATTACAATTTTTGAAGTTAATTGTTGAATTTCATTTTTTTAGCAGAATTCTCCTCAAGAAAAGTTGAAAGCTATTGAATTGATAGTAATCAAATTGAAATGCTACATTTCAATTTGTGGATTGTTCCATCCCTCCATTGTCAGAAACAGTTTACTGCATTTGTGGATCAACCTTTCTGCCTTCGTGGAGTGATATCTGACAAGGAAAGATACATGATTTTGATGGCTCTAGATTGGTAGTAGAAGCGTAGGATCAGTTTTTCATTTGATGGGAGCCCTCGAATATTTATGTGCAGCCCCATCTATCGCAGTTGCGTAACCCACCCTGATTACATTCTATAACCTTCCGGCAATACCTCCAGGGATTACACGTTGCTGACCAGTCTCTTTCAACAAAATAAATTCATTTCGTGTACGTTCATTCCATGACGTCACTATTTGATTAAAAAAATATAAAAAAATCCGTCGACTAGATATAAAATGTTAAACCCCCTCAATATACCTTGTCTGCGTTGAAAAAGTTCAAACAACCTTTCTTTGAATCTACTGGGCCGAATTCAATGAAATTTAAAAATTGACCTTCAAGGACAGTTATGCAGCAAATTGGGTATCAATAATTTGATTTTAGTTGGGCGCCGAAGCTCGGAAATTTTGAATATTCTGTCAGGAAGGGAACTGGAGGGGGTAATAGACCAAACGTCTTTTAGCTGAAGTATTTTTTCTAGTGATGGGCGGTGCATGGAAGGGGAACTACTTGATAAATTGTTATATCTTCGCTTTTGATGCTTCGGCCAAGCGTCGCTGTCCAGGGAGTAGTTGCTAAGGGCCCTGAATGGTCCAGACTGGACAAGTTTATGTATCCACTTCTGAGAGGCATGGCGGTATAGAGAATTTCTCGTCTCTGAATTCAATTATAATACATAAAAAATTGCTATACATTATTTTTCATACTTTTGTCTTCTTCAACTGGGAATGCTATCTCCGAAGTCTCCAGATTGTGTTTTTATGTATGTATATGTGTATTCTGTTTCTGTTGTAATTTCCTTGTTTGTTTGTTAATAGCTATTGTCGTATGTTTATGTTAATTGGTACTTATGTATTGGTTATGAATTATGTGAGACCGAACCTCCGCTGATGGTCTGTGGACCAAAGCGTTTCATGTATAGATTTTGTTCCATGGTGTACGAATCATTTGAAAATATAAACGTGTATTCATTCATATCTTCACTGTTTCATATGTTTCATCCCAATTTTGGTGTAACATACCTTTCTCGTGCAATAAACCATAGAAATTTTGAAGTTGGAGTTTGGAAGGATGGAGGACGATTAAAGTTCTTTCATACCTACTAGAATCCTCAGCTGATATTCATGCTTTATTTGGTCTGGGCAATTAAATATTTGGTCTAGATTTAAAAATATTTGTAATTGTTCATAATTATGCGTATAAGTGTAATAAAACATATAAAACCGCGGAAACGGACGTCCTTATAACACATGCATTGCTTACCAATATGTTTTCTTTTGGGTTTTCGAACATTATGATAAACTGAAGTTGTTGAAGTTGTTTATTTTTGGTGGGTACCATATAGTTTTATTGAGTTGATGTTCCGTGTACTGTTTAATAACCCCGTGTAGACCGGTAATGTGCAAAGAAAAGTTTTCTGATACAGAACGAGTAAACCCCGTGTAATAATGCGCAGAGTTTTTTATTTAGTTTTGCAATTTTTCGCATCTTGAAAGCTCGTTTCATGTTTTTCTGTACTGGTTCCACCAAGTACTTTCCGAATCGCCTCATACATTTCTTCGTCAACTATGCCGTACAAAATTTGGTCTTGTTTCGGCACTGTGCTCATGCCGTTTGTCCTAGTCCGCGTCACAGGTTGAGGAGGAGACCGCAACTTGACAAGCTGCCCGGGGAAACGTCATCCATCTCCCGCCCCGACGACCCAACCTCCCCTCTCATCCTGGCAGCCTTCCAAGTTATTAATGATCCGTCATTTTCCACCTGGACTCGATGTACCCACTCCACGCTAACGTGTCTGTAACGTTTTGGGCGCCGAAAAATTCCAGTCAACTTCAGGTTATATCTAATGGTTTATAAATACACCGGGCTGTTTCAAAATCATCACGTCACAACATAGGTGGCCTCCGCTAACACCCTTCAATATATCATATTCTAATATCGCTGCAAAATTGTTATCTAAAGCGCACTGGCTGGCTATTGATCAACATTTTGAAAACAGCTCCCGTTGCCCACAGATTTGTACCTAATTTGCTTCCCACATCACCTTAAGCAGTATTCTCCGGTTGAACTTATTTTAGCTTTCTTCATAAATTTATTATGTATTCTACATAAAATGACCTGTCTAAATTGCGAATCATATCACTTGTTAATCATATTGAAGTTCATTTTGTTACATAGAGCTTAAACAAATTTTCAGTCTTGTTATTCGTAAGCGCTCCATACACAATTATTTCGGCAATAACAGAATGACTGATATTTTTTGAGAAACTTGTTTCGTAAAGTACTATACTTACTACTACTTAGCTGGAATAATTTTCATGGAATTTGGTTTTGGTAGGGATTGGATTTAATGTAAGTGATGGATATGGTTAGTTGGCCCTTCCCGATTTCAGAATCCGTCGCCTTGAGGGATGAATCGAAAGTTTCCAAGCGTCTGGGTCATCCTCTGAGCGTGGCTGGGCCTTATTACCGCATCCGGCTCATTGGAAGGGGCAACTACACCATTCCATCACCTCACATGTAGCTGATTTATCTTGAATTACCCTTTGATAGGGGTCTTATTTTACTACATTAATTCTTAATTGGTGCTTCCTCATCTTTCTTTGAGTCTTCAACTTCTAACAGTCCCATCAAAGTAATGAGAGCACGTCAAAAGCTCCATTTTTGCACATTTTAAACTCCCAATGTTTTTCATTTCACTATCAAGGCAGTATAATAAATACAAGATTCACAATGAATAATTTCTTTGTTTTTCACTCTAAGAAATGTTGTGAAAAAATTCCAATATTTTTTGAATTGAAATAAAACAAATATTGGATTCAATAGAAAAACGCTCCCATTATTCTGATCTAGGACCATTGATTTCTATCATAAATGCCAGTTATAAAGTAAATTTTGAAATGAGCTAAGCTAGTTTGTGCTGAACGTTCAATCTCCTGGTTTATGAAGGTATCTCGTTAGTTGTTCACATGAAGCATGCTTGTTTTACACTCTTGAATCAAATTCTTCGATGTTCGTGCTGGGAGATGATTGAATACCGACCGAAACTTTGCAAATCTCAGAGAGCATAACCCTTTTGAAGGAACATGTTGAGAAACATGTTTATTCAACAACTTGAACGCGAAACTGTGTCGGGGATAACTAGTTAGTCCCTTTTCACTAGGGAATTCTTCGTTCGAAAACATCTCAATTCGACGCGGGTGAAGCAGGGAAGTTATTGGTAGATTGATTACCTACTTCGCTTGCTTGAGTTCGAAATTCTAAAAGTTAAACACAAACTCGGGCGGCGCTTTGCTAGATAAATACGAGACTGAACAACAAGCGTCGCTCTGCTCGAGTTTGCTGGCAAAGGAAAAGCCTTCTTGAACCTTCTTTTCCTGGATTTTCTTTTCAAATTTTACCTCAGGACACAAATCGTGGGGAGGCTCGGAGAGTTACTATTAGGTAAATCTTATGGATCACGTTTAATCTGATATGATCAACAACATTCAATGTGAACTAAATTTCTTGCGTCCGGAGCGAGGATTTGTTTTCATCAAGTAACTCAGGTAAGACGGATCGAATAATCGACGTCACTGTTTTCGAGTAG
Source organism: Creontiades dilutus (assembly GCA_031894815.1). Classification (NCBI taxonomy): domain Eukaryota; kingdom Metazoa; phylum Arthropoda; class Insecta; order Hemiptera; family Miridae; genus Creontiades; species Creontiades dilutus. Next base: position 627,094 of record JAVIWC010006729.1, read on the forward strand.
CCTTGTTACAAGATTATCACAGTTAACGGTTATATGGATTTGGCTAGGTAAATATTGAAGCATTTTCGTTATTAATTTAATTTTATTGGCCGTATTTGGTTTTCCATCGCTTGAAATGGAACTAATATTTAGTCGTCCTACTCAATAGGGACATAATTTATAATCTACGAAGAAATAACGATATATAGCAGTAGTAGATGTTTAGATATGAGAGATGTTTTTTATTTAGTTTGGAAAAAATAATGTAGAACCGGCTTCACCAGTGCAATAGTACTTTGCCGGATCGCTGGGCTGTAAAATATAGCTGAGCTTACAGAGGGAAGGAAAGGAAATAACTTTGGGATGACAGTGGCATGATGGAAAGAAGAGAGAGGGGATTAGGACTTTACTGAAGCATCCCTCTCTCTCTTTCCCTCTAAACGTCAGGAAGTAGCCAAGAGTTTCTCAGCCGGTTCCCTCACCTACGGTCTATGCTCTATGCCGTCTTCCATCAAAGGCTATTCGGATCCTCGCTGTTTCCTTCTGGTTCCTCCCAACTGAATCCTCTCAGATTGGGAAAGAGGAATCTTAACGTTTAGGCGCGACGGTTCATGTAAAAATAATGAAACAGTTCTTTTCAAAAGCAAAGCAATTATTCGCTGTGAAAACAAAATATCGAGATGGATTCAACAAGAATTGTTACCTAATGTGAGTGTCTGATGGTTGGGGATAGTTTTTATTTGATTACTATGCTACTGGTTTTGCTATGACTGAATATGCCTTATCCGCGGCCTAACGTTATATGAGACTCAGCATGAGAGCAGCATGTTGTCGACCACGAAGTTGTTTCCTCAGGTCCGAGGCTCTTTGTTGCTGGTCAAGCATACGTGGCCTTAAGTAGGGTAAGAACAATAGAAGGTCTCCTTATTGAAGAGCTATACTGTTCCAAATTAACCAGAAAACGACCTTGCAACAATGACGCTTTGAATGGGATGAACAGACTCAGAAACCTAGCTAGGAACTAGTTAATTTACACAAGCCTAAATCTCGCGACAAGCTTTAATGATTTTATGAATTTTGTATATAGGCTATAAGTAGGCAGTTAAAATTTGTAAGTAAACATTTATTCCTTCTTTTTAGGGCATTTAAATAAAAGCTTCCTTAAAGAGGTTTTTTTGTTTAATTCATTTTTAAATCAAATTAAATTATACCACCTCCATTTCTTCCGGTTGATTGCGTTCCCACAGGTACGTCGGTAGATCGATGGCCGTCGTAAAAACAATTTCAGGACCTCATTTTTCGGTCCGAGCCGAGTTAATCGAAACCTGGGTTTCCGCTGTTTAATTTTAAACAGAGAGAGAAAACCTCGAGTCGAAGGAGGACGATGGGGGGGTATTTTCATTTCTCCCGAGAACATCATTCAAAAGTCCGGAATTAGGGGGGAAAGGGACGCTAATTCGTTTTTAGGGCACTTTTACTGAAATTAGGCAAATATCTCGTGAATCGTTAATTCGGAACCAATTTCGAGATTTTTCCAACTTCGACTTCTCTTGAAAGAAAAATATCAAGAGCTCCCCTCGGAGTATTAGACGGGATTACCGAAGTCGGTCAAGTAATTCCTTTATGCCCTCGGGCGGGAGTAGCGAGCGTAAAATTACGTCCAGAAGACCGTGAAATAATCTGCAACTCTTTTTTTACACCTAGAAACGAGGAGGCATCGTTAAAATTACCGGGTTTACAAAATATGTAGTCCCAAGATGAGATCTCGAACGCTTCAACTCATAGAAATCGGTTTTATTGAAGAATTTTAGAGCAGTGGAAAATACACTGGAGACAAAAAAAAAAAAAAAAAAAAAAAAAAAAAAAAAACTGGCGCAGTTGAATTGTTTCCAAAGAGAAGAGTTCAAATCGAAAACAGTTGGGTTTGAGTCAATAGTTAGGTCAATGAGAAGATTAACAGAGATTATGTGCCATGGTCCATCCCTGTTTTTCTTTAACTATTCAGTTTTTTCCCGTAATGCTGTCTTGAATTCACGATAGAAGCCTAAAGGACGAAAGATGACTTTTCAACAGTCTGCCTTCAGTGCGGTCAACACAAGCCGTTTTTGTCATTGTGCGTTTTTAAAACATTTTTCTCTATCTTTTTCCTTTTGAATTAAGTTTCTAAAAAGTTTACCTGTCGTTTAAATGGTTTTAGACGCGTGTGTGTTCGCAAGACTTGTTGCATTGGTAGAGGACGGGGGCTGCCTGAAACAACGGTTCGACGGGCAGTTCAGAGGAGGTACCATGAAACTAGTAGCTACACCAGAAGGCCGGGATCAGGGCGTCCAAGGGCGACAGATCCTGATGACGACCGTTTTATTGTGGTGCAAGCCCTTAGAAACCGCACCCAGACAGCTGTTGATTTTGAAATGAGCCGGTTTTTTTGGTCTCCAGTGTAAATCGAATTAGCTTCAATACTAAAGGTAAGAAAGTGTTAAATCTTTGCTCCAACCCAAGAAAATCACCTGAGGTACTCAAGTTGTTTCTGTTCCATAGCTTACTGATCGAATTGGTGTCCATCTCGAGCTAAACTGAATAATAACCCCGAGTTTGAACGGAGAAGAACAGATAGGTCATGAGAAAGCGACCTTATAAGATATTCACCTTTACAAGTACTCTAATTCCTTCAAACATGGACTGAAACATAGTAGGGTTTTGGGAGGCACAGGGAAATTGATCACCCAGTTCTGAAACGTGAAAAGCACGTAAAAATGTTGATTTCGGAGGGAAAATTGGTTGTTGACTTCTTGTAGTAACACAAAGCTCCCTTAAACCCATCCCACCAATCCGTGCTTGTTATGTTTCTATAGATCTTTCTTTAGTTGTGAGAAAGGAAAAGCTATAAAAATGTATCTAGTAGTTTCGGAGAAGAGGCTGGACTCACATCGCGAAATTCGTCATTAACAATCGTGTTACTAGAGCTGCTACCTGGGGATCAATTCCTCAGATATCCTATTTGAGGGCCTTCCCAACCAGTGATCAAGTGAACTCACGGAATCCTACGGTATATTGCAGGGAAGATGTGACCCGTCAAAAAGAAATTTTTTTCTGAACTTAAACTTGGAACGATTTACTGAAATTATGTTGAGGGGGTACTTGTCGTAAATACAGACGCTGAATTTAGGCGATCATCCTATCACATATAACCCAATCAATAGATTCAATTAAGTGCAATAGTCATTATATTAAATCATATTTGATTACGTCATTGTTCTTAATCGAAATCTCCCCAACCGTCTAGGGTAAACTGCAATGCCCTAATCACACTGAAATTATACTAAAGAGTTGAGAGCCAAACTTCTGTATCTATTCAGTTGCAAATGTCATTTTAGCGTCACCGGTAGCTTCGAGTAAATTTTAATTACCGAAATATCCATGGAACTTTCTTATGCCGCCAAGTGACTTTCTGAAGAAGGGACAATTCTCGCCACTTTATTCGTTATTATTCACAATTTTTAATAAGAAAAACATCTTAATTAGTCCAGATACATCTCAGGAATGTTAATGAATCCATGACAAGACCGGTTACTTGCCATTCTTTCATGGAACTGCTCTATTATAAGTAACGATGCTGCTTCCTTGGAGAATTTGTTTAACTGTTCATTTACCATAATGCTTTCATGTTTATTAGAGTTGCAATAGCCTCGGGGAGATAGGCACGGTAAGAGAATGAGGAGGCTTAGTAATAAATTACAGTGTTCACCTGAAGGCAAATAAAATGTAAATGGCAGGGAAAACTACCCCGAGAGAACTCCGCTTGGGGTAAAACGTTTAGAAGGCCAGTCATTTCAATTGGAAGAGCCTTATTTAAAATTTAAACCTCATTTAAAATTATAAGAATCCCGATCTTTAATGTTGGAAACGAGTTTGCCTGTAGCGAGCAAGACTCCGCCACAAAGGGGTGTCTTGGGCGTTTTTACTTCTCCCCTCCCCCATTCCCGCGCATGGAGTTGGATAAAATATTCACCGAGATCAATGGACGTCTCCATGGAAATGAAGGAAACTTTTAGTGCGATTTATCTTCGGTGTTTCCCTGTATCATTTTTTTTGCCCGCCGCCCCCCCCCCCGGATCGCTTTGATCCCTCTTCGGCTCCCCCGAGGAAACGCTCGGGCAGAAATTTAATTTCCCGAGCGATGGGGTTACGTCGGTTATGTATATATGTGAAGCACAAAACCAGTCCCTCGGGGACAATGGAATAGTTTTCATTGTTTACCGATGGTCGGGGTGAGCGGTCTTATTACTATGACGAGAGATATTTCGGAATGTTACGAGACAAATAGTTTAGGAGCCTTTTGTGAGCTCAAACCATCGTGTTTTCGAAGCGAAATATTTTCTCATTGAAGGTAATTAAATGTTGTTGATTTTGGTTTATTATTCAATAATAAACCATTGTAATCGCTCTGGAAAAAAAATTCTAACCCCCCTGAAAATTTCATGGTTTACGTTTCAAAGGGTGTAGAATCCGAATCTGCAATCAAAAATTTTCCGTCCGTCCGCCGTACGCACTCTATCTCCGAAACGGCTGGAGCAAAAAATCTGAAATTTTCAGGAAAAATCCATCTTGGTCCGACGACGCCCCAATTCTTGAGCCAGCTCCCTCACTCAATTTAAAGTGCCCTTTAAGGGCTGTAAAAGTTTTGTAAAATCCCTGAAAACCTCAAAACTAGTCGAATCGGCCTAAATATTTTCCTATTTGAAGAACATACCATTAGGAATCGAATGAGCCCTTCCCCACGTCCGTAGGTCAAACCATTCCCGATGTATGGCCCGATTTATGGTGCCAACATTAGCGTTTTTTCGTTTATTATTGTTTGTTTGTAACCTAGTGATGTCCGACCGATAGCGTAGAGTTGCAGTGAATGTGGATACTGGAGTGATAGCCGATGTGAATACTTGTAGTGTAGTTAGTAGCCGATACACGGGTTGAAGCATTCTGATAATATATATGTAAATATTATTGTAAATATTATTCAATATTATTACTGGGGTAAATAAGTATTCTTTCACTGGGGTTTATTATTCAATTGGCTTGCGTTCATGATTTGAATCTTACTAAGCTTCGGAGTGTGCGTGTTTTACAGGTGATAGAGCGATTATTGAATTTCAGGAGATATGCATAGACCACGTAAATCGGTTCTCATCCAAAACACCTATTTGGATTGATCAGTTGATGATATTTGTGTGCCCCCTCTACATCTGTCTACCTTTGGCTGCATCGTTTAAATTTGGATTTGGGGAAGTTTTAACGCAATACAAGTGCCAAAGGAGTTGATAAATTATAGATGTTTTTATTTTGGGGGGGTATTGAGGTTCAATAAAAAAACGCTGCAAATTCTTTCACTGGCGTTTATTATTCAATCGGCTTGCGTTCATGATTTGAATTTCTACTAAGCTTTGGAGTCTGCGTGTTTCACAGGATAGGGCGATTATTGAATTTCAGGAGGCACACAAATATGATCAACTGATCAATCCAAATAGGTATTTTGGTCGAGAACAGATTTACGTGCTAAATGCATGAAATTAAATAATCGTCCTATCCTGTGAAACACGCAGACTCCAAAGCTTAGTAGAAATTCAAATCATGAACGCAAGCCGATTGAATAATAAACCCCAGTGAAAGAATTTGCAGCGTTTTTCTGTTCAGTTATTTCGTCCTCATGAGTTGGTGGAACTCATTTATTCGGGATGACTGAAAAATATATACTTTTCGGGAATAGGTAGTGTTGCGTTTTCTTTTCATTCAACTGATATTTCTAAAGTTAGCGTTCGAAGTAACGTCGGGCGGTTTTGCTAATTCTAAATGTGATGAATGAGTACATAGACCCGCCTCCAGATTGCATTACCTCCTGGTGATACGCGCGGATTCGCTTGAACAAGGAATCCATTCGATCTATCTATTAAGACGTGTGCAGAAATCTTCAAAAAATATAATTATATTATAAGCGATAAATATAATAAGCTATAAATATATAGTTTAAGCGGTTTTTGAATATATATTTTTTTAAATTGCAACCTAGAGGGTAATTAAGATTACAGTGGTCACAACAAGAGGGCAGTCGTTATAATTTCGCTGAAAAATCCCGTTTAATTTGTACGATACTACTGAAATTCAGAGATATGTATAGTCCGCTGCAATTTGAGACGTCCCTGTCTACGAATTTCTAAAATCCACATTACGTTATCTACCCTACGAATAGTCTCTATATCGCTTTAACGAACGGTCAAAATTACTGTTTTGTTTTTTCGACTGTTGGAATGGCTGTCAATTTTCAAGATAACAAAAAACGTGGTGAAAGAATATGGCAGGCAAGAGCTTGTGGCATAAAATCACCCAAAATCTTAGAATGACAAATATACATGTTTTTTTATTGATTCAATTTCAATCCAATATCATATTTTGATTATTTTCTTCGTTAGAATCATCTGTCATAATCACTATCTCTCTAACTAAACATTGTTTGTTTCAGGTAAGAATCTACTTATAATGAACGTAGCAGACAACATTGAGGTAATTAAACAATTAAAGTATCACTCCAAACTGAAACCAGCGTTAGTTTCTATCATGGTTATCAGTGTCCAAGTAAAAGATGACATGGGTGACAGTACGTTCCATTCGGTATACTGTCAGTTAAAAAAAATTACATTTCTAACTTCTGTTTATTATTTCCATTGATTAACCTTTGCGATCAGTACCGAAAATGCAACAACCCTCCCCTTTACCTTTCTAACTTTCTAAAAAATGTAACTTGGAAAATGTTTATCGTTGAATATCCATTAAATTTTCGTTTCGAGAAATACTCCAAAAATTTCTTATAATCCTGGAATCAATTGGTAGAGGCAAATATTGTTTTCAAAAATATTTATTTGTCAAAAAGTTATTGTACTTAACGTTTTCTGTTCACTCTATGAGCTCATATTTGAAAAAAATGTATTCAGTATTGGAAGGGAAAAAAAGATAAGTTTACAAAAATACAAAGCTGCATTACTGAAACATTTCACAATAATTTTCGGTTTCTGTATTAACTTCGTGGGGGCTTTGATTCACTTGTAAAAGGGAAGTCCTTCGCCGCAGTCTTGAGTAGCTTTTCTTCATCGCCAGTCCCCGACCTGACAATCAACTTGAAACTTACCCGAGTTGGAGCCTCTACACAACGGAACAACAACCGCGGTTGACCGCTTCCCTCCCCCTCAACCTCCCGATAAAGGACTCCCCCGAGTTAGGAATTCGGCCTGGGAGAAAGACAATAGAAAATGAATCCCCGTCCGAGACGCAGAAGGCCTTATGAATCGAATCTATTCCCCTATAAATAATCATCACTTCATTGTTTCACCGCTCCGTTGTTTCCCAAGCTCCGAGAGGATGAGCTTTAATTAAACTTCGAGGCCAACCCTTCAGTCCCTATCCTTTTCAATTTGCAAGCCATTTCCTCAAAAAGTTTCTTTTATAGTATTTTCTTCTCGCCCCCTTCCTTTGCATGGTGAATTCCGGCCTTGTTCCCCTGCTTTTTGCTTCCCGCAAGTTGGGGTGGATTGCCTCCGGTGCTGGGTGTAGCTGATGAAAATATTAGGGAAGTAGTTAGAGCTCAGGTAAATTCCTATGGAATCGAGTTCTTCTTTTTAGCCTCACCAGCCAACTTGGTCTCTGCAGTTTCCTGAACTAATTCAATTCTATTCTAGGACGGCTCCGAGAAAAGGGATGTAGGTGGTCGGAGTTGTTATGTCGTTATAAGTTAGAACGAACCTTTTGCAAACTAGATTCCTTTCTTCGTTGCCAGTACATGTATTTTTTATGGAGTGCAGTAGAATAAATTACGTCTTGTGGGTGCAGAGCTAAGTCTAATTGTGTTATAACTTAATTTGCAACTCCAAAGACTCAACTCGTGCTTTATCTCATACATGGCCACATAGATCCAGAGTTAGGAGAATGTCAGGGTATTGTACATTCTTTTTTCTCTACTATCTTTTTCTCGATTATATGTTCGCTTTTTGTTGTACGGATAACTGATATCATATCATCACACAAATTATAATAATTTCTTTAATTTTCTTAATTTTTACTGTGCACTATCAAATTATTTATCAATCAAAAATTGACATTGACAAGAAGAATGTTATACATCAGTTAATTTATGAAAATTGATATATAAAATTAATCTATTACAGGGCTCAAAATGTTGATTATGTACAGTTTATCCCGCACTAATTTCATCTAGCTTCAAGTTCGATTCTAAAGATCATTCCCGAAAAAATGCCTCCTAGAATTGTTTTCCGAGTTATTTCAATTCAAAGATTTTTTCCCCTTTCCTTGAGCCACTGAAATGAGCATAACTCTCGTGAATTACTCTAAAACCGATTTTGAGGACACTGTAGGGAAGAACGTTATCTTTCCTGTTTTCCGACATGTCTTTCTAAGTGTTCTAAATATTCTACTTCACAAATTATTCCGAAGATGAAATTTCGAGTGTTTATGAAAAATAAAACAGCCTGTGATACAGTCCTTGAAATTAATGGGAAGAGCATATGATTCCCTCAATTTGTTAAGCTAGGAGCCAGAGAGAGATAAGGTAAAGTATTCAAAATTAATATCATAAAAACTGTTACTTATATAGCTGCGTACATGGAATTTCTCCCTTCGGAATATTCTGAATCAATCATCAATCATCATCATCATCATCATCAGGAATCATTTTCAAGCTCATGTTATATTTCTTCATACCGAAAAGAAATATGATGGTTCTGAATGAAAAAAATATCTTTCCTGAAATGCCTGCGAAACCGATAACGAAAGTTATTGAAATTTCCAACTTTTTTTTATTTTATACGAATCGTGATCTATTCATGAAAATCAGACCACGTCCAATCGTGTTCTAAATCTTTAGAACGCCTCGCCTCTCTGCTCTTCTGTAACCCAGAAGTTGCCATTTTGATCTATAAGGTGAATCTGAGAGACGGAGACACCATCAATCAAAGCGATCACCGTCTCACGAGAGTTAGCGGTCCAAAATACAAGATAACGAGCGACTGATGGAAGCCGTCACACGGTCTCTGGAAGAAGGTTAAAGAAGTGTGTCATTGAGCAACACGATTCAGAGGTGTAGCGAGCTTCAGGCAAATAGCCTCGCAGCTGTAAAGCCCTTGGGTGATCGAGAGATCCTAATCGTTTTGTGAAATCGTTTCGAGTTATGAATCATCATCGGCTCTCGGAGAACGCGATTTAGGTTGCTTCTGAAGAGCAGAGAAATCTACTTCCGCTCAGTCATCGAAACACGTTAAATGCCAATTGAACGGGCTGCCCTTCAAAGTAGGCGTTGTGCTACATTCAATGAGTTGTAGTTGTGAGCTATTTACAAACAAATGATCAACGTATCAACGAAAATCAAAAGTATCAACGAATTGTTGCACTAAGTTACCAAAATTGTTGTTCTCCGTGCCCCAAAATACACTGAACACCCATTTTTAAGACGTCCCGCCGAAGCAAGTTTCGTCAGAAAAGAGACGCTCATCAGACCATGAAATAAAAATTCAATACAAATACATTTCATACCATTCTAAGACTGAATCAGTGAAAAAATGTGTGTTAGGTAGTGTGTGAAAAGTGTTGACGCTGCCCAGAATATTTTTTTCTTTTTTCAAGCAGTTTTACAACATACTAAAAATGTTCGATTTTGAATTTTTTGTACAACGCTTCAGATAGAATATATTTTCTTAAATCAATAAAATTCGCTTTTACTTCGTCGTTTGAATTCTGAATGTTTTGTATGGCGCGAACTGGCTGGCACTGGCTAGATTCTGTCAATCACAATTGGTGTATCAATTGATAAGTCAGATAGTTGATTGTTGTTCGTTGACCAACCTTATTGTTTGTATTTTTCTACATTCCCTTGTTGTGTTGTACCACCAATTTCATATCCATCACCAAGTAGATCTTATGTAAAGTGAACGTACTCTGACAGGTGGGCATAGCACATTGTCATTATCCATTTACAGTTTGCTAATAATGTATAATGTTATTTGGAGTAAATTCATTTTCTCTCTCTCTCTCTCTCTCTCTCTCTCTCTCTCTCTCTCTCTCTCTCTCTCTCTCTCTCTCTCTCTCTCTCTCTCTCTCTCTCTCTCTCTCTCTCTCTCTCTCTCTCTCTCTCTCTCTCTCTCTCTCTCTCTCTCTCTCTCTCTCTCTCTCTCTCTTCTCTTTCTCTTTCTCTTTCTCTCTCATTTGTGTGAATCAAATCATACTTTTCATAACATACCTTTGTGTTTTTTCGTCAAAACGGGCGACGTACCACAATATTCATTGTTTTAATTATTAAGGCGAATATTATGCTAAAAAACGAAAATGCATAATCCGCATCTGGAAATAACTTTTAAACGTGCAGACTAGCATTAATTTGAACAGTTATAATTTCCCTTCATAAAAAGAGCTCAAATTTAAATGAAATGTGCTTCAATGTAACGAAATTACAGTAAAACATCCGGAAAATATCATGAAAACCGGATGTAGCATTTTGTTTTTCATCTACTTAATTTTATAACGGGTTTCTTTTGAATTTATGTATTTTTTAACAGAGCAAAATACCAAGTAGGTATATAACGTTAACGTGATTGCAACAAAGATCATGAAAAATGGTATTCTGCATGGTATTGGAAAATTTTTGAATCAAGAAAACGTAGAATGAATGAAAAGTGTTTTTCACCGGTGAATCGCTGTGGAATAAAAATCCAATCCGAAGTTCCATGCTGAATATTCTGGAATACCTATAGCAATAAATTCACATGAACATTCCTAAGTTTCGCATCGCCAAGCTTCAGTGGCAGATATGTATATCCAATTATATCTAATATATTTTTCTGAATTCATAAACTTCTCCTGTAGATCGAGCATGGTGATGAAATTGCAAGGCTGATGGTGATGAAATATAAGCAGTAATGACATATAGGATTTGTTTGTTCGTTATGAGGGGAGGCGCTTAATTCCACAATTATCAATCGTAGGACTCATAGAATGGTTTCACGACGAACGGTTTACAACCCAACGATAACTAAGGGTACAAACGTGAAAATCAATAAAAGATGATATTAAATTGTTGAGTAAGGTGCGAGCAGCAATTACACAGGCAGTAGAGTTGAGCTTAACACTGTGGTAACGATGTCGCTTCGGTCCGACGGACCTACCCATTAATTTGTATCGACCAACTAAAGTTCGGCTTTAATCCGATCACGTCGATCCCTCCGCTCCCTGCCTTACGCACAAGCCCCTACGAGCTTAAGTAAACCTATTAACGCATTCGTCGCAGGAGATCGCGACCACGGTGGCGAGAGAAATTGAAAGGAAGAGAAAATCCCTCGGTAGGGCGTATCCTTGATGAACGCAGGGGGAGATCGCTTGATGGGCCTGAAACTCGAAGGAAAGTGAAACAAAATGAAGCGATGAGACGTGAGAGGTCCCAGTTGAATAAACAAACTGGACTCCAGGCGGCCCCAAGGGCAAAATTTGTCACTGGCGGTATAAATTGTTTTGGCCCGGGGCCGACCCAAATAAACAAGAGTTGGGTGAAAGGCAAACCAATGGATACGCGTGACCGTCGACGCAAAATGTGTTTGTTGGGTAGTGTGATGTTGCTGTCGTACTTTGACTGTGAAGTCGCAACATATTATCAATCGTTCACGTCTTTGTAAAGGAATGAGCCTCCACGTGTGTATTTGTCGAACGTGGATGGTAAATATAGGGTACCTATGACTCAAAAAGATACTACTAAACTACCCGTTCTAACTGCGGGCACAATCTTGAGCTGCCAACCTGCACCCGAAACGGTGTACACACAGGCAATGTGACACATAGGCCTTGAGATTTTCGCATCATCAATATCAGCGGAATCATACCTAGCAGACATTACATATCCAATGACCAAAGGAGTAAGAACTATTGTCTGGCTGTTCGTGTTCTCTCACTACAGGGGCTGAATCTACTAGTCCATCAGCTCAAAATTCTGAAAAGATAGGTTCCGCTGATCTCCTCGCTATAACTAGTCAATCTCATTGTTTAGCAAAAAATTGATAAACTGATGTTTTATAGATCAGAAAATTCAACAACTATGAAAAGTGAAAACAAAAATTTGTTTGTGTAAATGAAAATTCTTTATAGAATGTTTTTCTTCGTAAAGTTGGTGGCTTCTCGGCCAACAAAGTGCTTCAACATCAAAACTACTTAACGTGAAAGTTCCTAATCAATACAAATATATATAGTAAAATGATCGCTCAATTGGTCATGCTGCATGAACTTTTGAATATTGTCCTATACCCAAATGTGATTTCGGTCATTCGCTGGTAAAGAAAGTGTTTTACAGGTCGGGAGCAATGTTTCGTTTCATTTAGCTTCGGTTGAGGAATGTAGAATGGTAAGTAATCTATTACCACATGGTTCTTTGTAGGTCTATTTGCTGGTTAACTATTGTGGCAAAATAGATTCATAGTCACTAACGGAGAAGTTGAATAACCTCGGTGTTACTGAGTAGTGTGCCTCGCCCTGCAGTTTGATCCTACTTTAATTCATACCGCGTTGATGACTTGTTTTCATTCTCCAGACACTGAATATTACAAGAACGAATCTCCCCCTTAGGTCTTGTCTTATTAAGACCATAAAAGAAAAGACAAGGGTCTCGAAATGAAGTAAAAGGGGACGGAGTTGTTTTCATCATGAGGTGAGATTTTGTCCAAGAATATGAGATTTGCATACATAAGCAATAGGGTCTGTGGCAGTGGGATTCTGCGTTCCATTACTAGCCGTTATAATAGAGGGAGGGCGGGAGATCCGACGAAGTTACTTCATTTTCCACCATGTGGAGGAAACGCAATAGCTTTTGCTGCGAAACTTACTTGGGCTCCCTTGTTTATGTCATATACAAAGGAGGATTTAACATTAGATGTTGTGCCTGGTTTTACTGCAAACGCCCTCGAGACGTGTGCGCTGGGCCCCTTGAACATCATGAACATAGGATTCCCTTACGGAGAGCGGTTTCCTTCCCGCGAATTTCCTTGTTCTCTCAACTTCGACCCCTCTTACGAACACCCTTGGGGGATTTAGGAACTTGACTCTTAGGAGAAGATTGGTATCCAACTATTAAGTAGGATCATGATAACATGAAGGTGTAATGAACTACTAACATTAACCATCTTCATCGTAGAGGATGCTGTTTTACAAACAATGTTCCAGCAACTAAATTTTGGTTGGATTACTTTATCTACAACTTGAATAAAACTCTGTGAGTCATTATATACCAATCTTAAATTGACAGTGTTAGATAGTCGTCAAGTCTTTTTCTTCCTTGACCTATAATGTAATATAGCTTTGTAATGGACAAAATATTGACGGACAAACGAACAGACACGAAAGCGGCGTTGTTAAAGAAAATCTTGAAGTCATTTGAAATGCAAGAATCAAGTGAAAATTCCCCAAGTCGAAGCAGCATTCAGCAGAAGAGCTTTTTGCTTGTGCAAGAAGTTAAAACCGAAAATTGTTTCTCGTTTGTTTCGAAGCATCTATTGTGTTTCGAAGTACTTTGAGCTATCATGTCAGTGCTCAATCCTTGTCCCGGGCAAAACTGATCTATCTATTTGATGTCAGAAAACATTTTTTTTTATTGCCTTGAAGATGTCAGATTGCTGGGAAGATGTGGGAATCGCCTGTTTTTCATATCGCCTAGAAACCCCATTAATGCTTGGCGCAGAACTGTGCAAGCCTGGTAAAACGTGCGCCCAAATGTCAGCTTTTCAACGGTGTGGTCTTTTTGGTTTAAAAAAATATTTTTAGTTAAGGAAATGGTGTTTAACTTCAGAAAAACATGTTTTTTCTGTTAAAATTGAGGTTTTTCCAAAAGTCTCGACGAAAAAAGATTGGAGGCGGGATATACATAACTTTTCTCGCTGAATCGAATGGTGACAACGCCAGACCTATCAATTGACGATTTAAGTTAGTTTTGTCGGATGAATAAACCCGTTCGTTTGTGAACAGGGTCTACGGCATTCCTAAGCTGTCATTCCAAAGTCAAGATAATCGAAGAGCCGAGAGACGGCATTTTGACAAAACTGCCATTTCGCGCAGCTATCTCACATCTTCCATGCGATAAAAAAATGTTTTCTGGCATCAAGTAGATAGAAAATTTAGCTTTCCAAAAGTGTCATCAAATGTGAGCTATCTCCAAAATTGAGAGAGTTATGACAGTTTTAATGACATAAGATCGAAAACACAAAAAAAAAAAATCTTGAATCGCGAATAACTCGGAAACGAGGGCTCTGGCAAAAATTGCTATTACGCATTTTTGTTCAAAGGTAGGAGTCGGATTGTGCATAACTCCTGGAACACCCTGTATAGCTAAAAAAGACCTAATGTTTAAAATTGGGAACGCTACGGAGAAGGCATCTTGGTCAGGGGGAGGGTATGCAATGACCCGCATGACCCCCCGGTCTTGAAGGAGGGGTTGCTTTGTGCGCCGTGTATTATCTGCCCCAATCTGATTTGTAGGTAGCATAGGGTGTTGCAATGTTGATAATTTGTTGTTTCTGACCAAATTCAGTTTTAGTAAAACGTTTGTTTACTCAAACTTGTTATCCAGATGTAGGACAATGGAAAGATATTGGCGTTTAAATCGAGTTCATATAAAGAGTTAGAGTTTAAACAAGGTTGTTAAGATATAAGTTAAAAAATAAACATATAAAAATGAAAAATGAAGATGAATTCAATGAATGAAAACGTTCGTTTGTGAACCGCACATTTCCAAGCTGTCCAGCCAAAGTCAGGATAATCGATGAGCCGAGAGACGGCTATTGTTTGTGTTAATTTAAGATTGATTCCGCTGAGTTGCTTTCAGTTGAGTAGCTATGCCACAATCGATTATGTTGACATGATTTTTGTGTATGGTAATGCTTCTGAAGCAGCAAGGGAGTCACACTCCTCCTGTGTACAACTCACACCCTTGCGATCACGTCGTATAGTTTAGGAAAAATATTGGTAGATAATATTTTTTGTGTCACTGATCCTTTTTTTATCTAGTAAACCATTTTATTTTTTCTACTAATCCTTTTTTGTCACTAAAGTTTTGGTTATTACTACCGTAGAAATGCCTTAGACGCTTTTCACAAACGAACGGGTTTATGCATCCGACAAAACTAACTTAAATCATTACTTGAGAGGTCTGGTGTTGTCACTATTCAATTCAGCGAGAAATGTTACGTATATCCCGCCTCCAACCTTTTTTCGTCGAGACTTTTGAAAAAACTTCAATTTTAACAGAAAACACACGTTTTTCTGCAGTTGAACACCATTTCCTTAACTAAAAATATTTTTAAAAACCAAAACGACTACAACGTTAGAAAGCTGACATTTTGGAGCACGTTTTACCAGGCGGTACGCAGTTCTGCGCCAAGCATTAATGGGGTTTCTAGGCGAGATGAAAAACAGGCGATTCCAAGATTTTGACAGAACTGCCATTCCGCGCAGCAATCTCACATCTTCAATGCAATAAAAAAACATTTTTTTGACATCAAATAGATGGAAAATTTAACGCTCTTTTCAACGGTGTCATCAAATTTGAGTTATCTTCAAAATTGTGGGAGTTAGGACAGTTTTAATGACATAAGATCGAAAACACGAAAAAAATCTTCAATCGCCAAAAACTAGGAAACGAAGCCTCTGGCAAAAAATTGCTTTGAGGCACTTTTGTTCGGAAATGAGTAGTAAAACACGTGGGAGTGGATTGTGCATAACTCCTGGGACACCCTGTATATAGTCATTGATGTGTAACATTGATTACATCCACTGATTTTGCTCACATGCGCCTTAGCAATTTTCTTACACTAAATAAAGACACCGTACTCCTCACACAACTTGTTAGTCGTTTTTCATCCTCCTGCGTGGGGTACTCATATTATATATATTATGGTAGTGAAGATACCAAATATGTTGATTTTTATTATTGAGTTGAAGCAAATGGAATTGTCTGATGAAGGAACAGCTACACGTGGATTCGTGATCCCAAAAATAATATGTTCGTATTAACATCACCTGCCACGCTCCACTGCAAATATTCAGAACTGCCTTGTAAAGGAGGGCAGACAAGGAAATGTAAACCTGGAATAGTTACGAATCACGCAATTGAAACCGGAATTCTCGTCAACCGCTTCGTTATTTCACCCTGAGCGGTCGTGAGCGCCGCTATGCTCCGAAAAAACTTCCCGATACCTGCGACCTAAATCCTGAGAAAGACAAAATCGATAGGATGAAAATGTCTCATCTCCTCTGAGATCGGGTTTGACTGACGTGGACAGGCTGGAGAATCTCCTGTTCCAATCCCGCTTAGTATTCTATGTCGATGAGTCGCGTGCGATTGTTTTCATTTTCTTGATGCCAATTTCCTTGAGACACCCGGTTTAAAGCGGGAGGGAAAGATAGAATTCGTTTTCATTATTCATTACGTTTTGTCCCCCAATTGAAAGGTTCTCGGCTCTTCTTCCAAAACTCTTGTATGTTTTCAGCTTCTTTAAAAGCAAACAAATCTGTTTCGCTAAATAGTCTCCTCTATCGCCAATACTTTTTCAAACTTCTACATCCTTCAAGTTCGCAATACAACAAAAGTGTGTCCAACTCATATCGAAAAAATGGATTGTCAAAATATAACGTTAAACCAAAAAAATTGCCACTTCGTGCCTATTACACAAAGGGTTGTCATAACAGGTGGTTCAATCAACATTTATTAAAGTCAGAGAAAAGAGGAAGAATTCAATTAAAACTTTCGAGTCACGGCACCCTATTTTCTCTCCTAAACTCGCAGCTCTAATGAGAATTAAGTCGATTCAATTTATTTAGTCTTCAATATTGATTCATTGATGAACTCGTGAATTCCCTACAAAATGTTGATAATTTCTACCTGACTCATTATTTGTTATACTTCCGTGATAATTCGCTTTATCTCTGACAACTTATTAGCTACAGACCTGAGATAAATTCAGTGTTACATCCCCCCCCCCCTCCTATGTTAGGAAAGTTCGTCATTCAAGCCTTTCCGGAGGTTGTGACTGTAAATTGTATTAAACAGTTAATTAGTGAGCACTCTTTTTCTTTTCTGACTGATGAAATTCATACAAGAGCTGAAGATGATTCGAATAAGTCTTTGCCTTAATACATAACTAAAACTGCACAAAATGTACAAGATTTCTTTTGAGTTAAAACCTATATTGCTTAATGAAGTGACAAGAAATATCTTTTTGGTTGATACATTAATAGCATACATTTTTGGTTGAAAGGCATTAGTCGCTTTTTGGTTGATATGTCTTTAACACTAAGTTTTCCAATAACTTGACGTTGTATATTCTAGAATATTCCAAAGAGGTGAACATGGACTACTTTTTTTCTTTTATTTTATTTCTACCTTTTTCCTTCTTTAAGCGTTTGATTGATATACCTAAACTGTATAACAGTGATTGTTAAAATTGAACACTTGATGTCAGTTTTTTCTTTCTTCGATTCGTTGTGCTTTACCCAACTTGCATTTTTGCCTAATAGGGGATTCATTTCTTATTCGAAAGATATTGATAAGTGGAATATTTTAGTTTCTTTCTGTTGGAAATAAATGAGTTGCATTTATAATTAATAAACATAAGAAAATAAATACAATTAAAAAAGCGGATTTGATATTACAAATTAGTGTTGAAGCCTGTTCAATCGTTTTTTGTTAAATCTTTGTCCTTCATTTCTGAAAGGAAGAACAATTTTCCAATATGATTCTTCTCTCTTATTTCCATAGGCACAATAAATCTGTTTTCGGTACAATAATTATAGTAACAACAGCCCACCAATCAACCAATAAGTTATCTATGTTCATTATTCCGTTCTTAGGTTGTGAATTCCTCTGTAAGTGCATATTTCTCATTCCTACATTGTACGGTGAGATAAATGAACTGTTTATGAATTTTCGTACGTTTCTTAAATCAATAGTTGAGTTATTTATAATATTCATTAGTTTCACATTGTTTATCATAAATTGGGGCACTTCATCAGGGGCCTCACATAGGAACTGAAAAAATGAAGTTGCTGAAATAAAAAAAAATTGAGACCTAGCTGTTTCTACGCCATTCCTGACAGGAGAAGAGCTACATGAATGAATTAGGTACTAACACAGCCGTAAGGTAAAACTCTTAGTTGTACCAACTAAGTAAATTTAAGAATAAAAAGAAAATCATCTCATCATTCAGTATTTTTGCACATGTTCGAGTATATTATTGAATGGACTCGTCAGAGATTTAATGGAGGAATGAAAATGGTACTTTTTCTATTTCCTCCCAACCTGCTCTAAAATGTCTATAGAGGACTCTCGACGGTAGATGTTTTCCTTTTCGGTGACCCGTGTATTTACTTCAATATCATTCCTGGCGTGTATAATGAGGATGTTTCAAAGCTACTCGCAGAAACCCTTGGAATGGTTCTTCAAACGAGAGGAGCCGGGGTTGGGGCACCAACCTCTTGTGTAATCTTCTTTCGCTTCGCAGCGTCTGGCATGACAACAGGTGTGTCCTTACCGACTTTCTTCTTCTAACTCGCGTCCTTTCACAATGAAGTCCTTCCACTCGGTTTTCTTTGGAGGACGTGTTTCCGCGCCAACTGTCTCTGAGGGTCGCATTCCGTGAGGCGATCTTCATGTATGAGGCGACGAACCTGCAACTCCAGCGAGGATCTTATAACGCACAGTACGTTACCCCCGGCTTTTGAAGAGGGAACTACCAAATGGAGGAGATTTCACGCTACCAATTAGTTACCAACTAGGCAACAAATGTGCTTCATACAATTCGTACCGAATTACGCAAATGTCCTGTGAACAATTGGGAAATCAAGAATGGGCGCACCGAATTAACAAGCTTCTTCACTAAGGGCTCTGTCAAATTTTACTCAAGCACACAATGATGACGGTGGTGGCAATTACCATCGACGGTGAGCCCAGAAAACTGTCAGCCTCGTTTCGCTTCTGTCATTCTTGTATGTTTACAATAGCATTACATTCAAACGAACGTTTTTTGAGTGTTCCGGCGGGCGAACAGTAAAACTCGCTTCATTTCCACCATTGTCCTCATAAAAATCAGTACCTACCGACTGTATTCTTCATACATTTCTGCGTGCAATATTAGGTAAATGCTTTTGCGCTTTGCGCAATGACCACTAACATCGTTTTTTTAAAATTAGAACCCTTTTTATAGTAGATAACGGTTCTACACATTTCATAAAACCCTTCACACGACTTTTTGGGACTCGTGCAACCCGATTAGCGGAATTGCTCACACCTTAACGTTAGCAAAGCCAAAATGTGACACACGAGTTTTCAGTGAATCTGGGTTTTGCACTCCAACACGCATTCGCATTCGGAGCCCCATATGAAACATTTTTCACTGATTTGCTACAGTCCTTTAGTCTTGTTGAACTTCATAAGAACAGCCTAACGTGCTAGTACTACATGGATACCTTTTTCCGATTTTTATATGATCGAACTTATAAACGTAATTATAAACAGTAACAAATATTTAAAACACTTGACCACATTGTTGATCGAACAAAAAGCAATAAAATTGCTTGAATTCTAGTGGTCTTGAGCAGAGATTGAATGGATCGGGATTACTTCCTCCATCATCCTTTCCTACATCAAATTCAGAATTGTCAAGGTTTATGGCACCAAAGAAGTTGGTTTGTAAGAGATGGGATCGAAGAAATTAAATTAGATCAAAATAGTGGGGAAATAATGATTTATCACTATTACCCCTCCATTCACTCCTTCCCATTAATAAATTTGATAGTTCTGAAATATGTTTCGAATGCTGAACGAATGTGATGAAACATCTTTAAATACTAAACCGAACTCTTAATTGAACAAAACTGGAATGACATTAATTGATGGAGAATTATCGCTAGAGCAACTACTGAAAGAGTTGACTGTCATTCCCTTCTGTCAGTATAAGCGAAATTTCCGAGGTTTGTTGCACAACTAGACTTGAATTGAGATTGGAAAAACAATGATCATGAAAACTTTTGAGATGTATAAGCTGAGGGGCTTGAGTTGATCAAATGCGTCAAAAAATCCACGTTTTTCGGCATTACCCCCTCCAATTCCTATCTTCCGTCATGAAGTTCGAAATTTTCGAGTTTTTTTTCCACGACTAGAGTGGAATTGGGTTCGAACAAAAAAGAATCGCTTAATCGGGTAAGAATTCCGTGTTGGGTAGCGTCGACAAAGTTCTCTCTCTCATACACATGCGGACTTTTTTCACGGCCTTCGAATTCCCTGAAACGCATTTATATTCAGTTGCTTTTTTTCTTATCTTTGGATTGTGCCAAATCCCCTGGATCAAATCTAATTGGTGTACCTCAATTGACATAGCTTTTCTGCAGAAGGAAGTCCTGTAAAACGTGGAAGATCCTCAAATCATTCAAAAATCTGCTGTTAAAGTGCCGCTATACTTACCAATAGGTTTATTCCAAAATCTCTGCTCTTCAAATTTCATCATCAACGGCTCAACGTGTTACCTACCGTCATACCAAATCAACTTCAGTGATCCAAGGTTAGTAAACGTTAACCGATCAAGGTGCACGTTAAAATACTAGGTATTTGATGAATAGATACGTACCTACCACAACAATTTTGCTGTGAGGTAAATTCCTACCAAACTGTTCTCTGCTACGTCCAAGCTACGTCTGAAAGTGTAATACTTACGATGTTCTCTGCAACGCTAACCACACTTTATTTGAATGATTGAAAAACGCAACACTATAAAGTTACATTAAAAGTCGAAACACTGCAAAATGAATCATGGTCTATCAGGGTTAAGCGGAATTATTTTAGTGCCCACCGAGGTAATACACCGCTCGGTCAGACTGGGATTAACTGAACTAAATTGGAATCCAGGATGATACAGATAACTCGGGTAGGCACCAGCCTAGCTCAATAAGCCAACTTTAATTAAAAGCATCGGCTCAACGAAGTAAGGTCGTTCCGCAGGTCGGCATACTGATATGTTCCATTTACGATATATTGCGTACCTATCGGTTGAATACAAACAATTTTCATTTGAAAAGGTTTCAACCTGTCTCAATAAAGAGCAGCATTCCCTTAGTTAAGGAAGGGTTTTCGGAATGGGTATTCGGAATTCAACAGTTATCTTTTGGTCAATAGCTGATATCGCTGTACAGCCGTAAATATCTAATACAATTATTTAATACAAAACTATCTCTCCTCTGCAGCTTATTTCATCACAGTGGGTACATCCGACACTACATTATGAGCAATTGGGAGTTGATAGCATCGAATAAGTTTTACCTAATGTAGTTGAGGGGTTTCGGTCCAAGACCTTCTACATCGTTTTTAGTAAATTTCACTGGATTGTGGCTTTTAAATATTGACTCTATTTTATTTCGGAAGAAACACTACTTTAACTGTAAGGATTGTCGTGAATGATAGTAAAAAGGTTTTAAAAAGAAACGAATGCAAGTTGCTATGTGAAACCATATAGTCAACACGAACCCCTCCTCCACCCTCTTCAACTGTGTTCAACAAAATATACGATAGATAGGTTTTGGAATCCATCTCCTTAATCTATTAGGATGACTCCTAATAATGTGTGTTATGACATAATATGATTAAAGTATGGGAATTATCAAATTTGTGAGGTTTGCCACAATAGACAAAATGGATTATCTCTTAAGTAGAAGACTAAAAACAACCGAAAAGAATAAAATCCTCATATATGGAGCTTTTATTACTATTATGCTTCATTACATGTGAGTGTTATATTTTCAAAATGTTGAAAAATGCATATTTCTAGAATTGAATTACGGCAGCGTAGCGGAGAACTGCTACACTACGCATGAACTTGACAATTGACAAAATGTTGAAAGCGAAAGCGAATATATCTTTTCTAAAATTCAGCTCCATTCATTGAAAAAATAGCTAATTTTCTGAACCCTACAATTGGTTACGAGATAAGCTTTTAAATAAATATATATTTCACCCAATATATAGCTATAAATTTTATTTCTTCAAAAGGCTAACAAAAAAAAAAGATTTTTTCCGTTAAAGAGTTTTAATAGTTTTTCGTAAATTAATCGTCGTCATCATCAAAGAAAATATTTGTTACCTCTCCGCACTTGTCAATGAACTGTTTGGTCTCTTTACATTCCTCACCTTTAGAAAAAAAAGAAGATTAATAAAAAATAAATTTAAAATCATAATTAAGTAACAGCCAGTTGCAAATGTAAATTACACTTACCGCTAACCCAATGCGTCGCTGGACAATTCTGTGAAAAAAAGCACAAGTATCAATCTCTTTTGATCCTTAATTAACCGCAAATAATAGGCATTATTCCTGTAAATTATTTTCCATAATACGTAATTTTCAATGATATATCAGTACAATTCTAAATATTATCCATGTATCGATATTCATATTTATAATATTTTCTTAAAATCAAACTATTCTTACCAGCATAATTTCAGTACCGAAGCACCCCAGCATACCGTCTATTCCCGAAGGGCAACGAGTTTTGTATTTTTTTCCTGAACCAATGAATTTCAAAGTATTATGTTTTTAAGAACTATTTAACTATCCACATTCAAATGTATTTTCACTTAATTTTTTAAAATTGTAAATCCCACTAGTCTAGTAATAATTGAGAATCCCCTTACCGACGCATTTTTCAAAGGCCTTGTTCCCAGCATCTTGGAAATCTGCTGAATACTCTTCAGCTATGGATTTTAGAATTTTATCTTTGTAGATAGTCTTATCTTCTCCCTGCAAATGCCCCAAATTATTATGCTGTATTAAGGTTTATTTAATGTTATGTAGAATTATAATCATAAAGACATAATGTTCTGAATTCGTTTTTAGCGGTGCCTGATGAACTTGGTTTTACGAAAGAGAGTTTCAGAAACATTTTCGCTTACCATGAAACCGAACTGGATCATTATGCACTCCAATTCACACTGAAAAATGACGTTACTTTTTAAAAAAAATACATAACAAACTACTACAGGAAATATAAAGATTTCAGGTGTTTTTAGGTTAGTATTTTAGCGAGAATAACTCAAGTTGTGGATGAACAGTAAATATTTACAGTTTTAAATCATTTAGTTACTCACATCGTAGCCAGCAGGAGGTGTAGGATCTAAAATAAAATAAAAATTAGTCCACAACAAATTAGTTACAGCCACACTATCACACGTTGTAAATGGCACAGTGTCGGGGAGGCATTCTCCATTTTTCATTAAAAATCCAAATCATGTATTAGAGTAGTTGATATATAAGGCAGCTGAACTGAATAACACATCCGGTAATCCGGGTGTTTATCGATTGCATATTCTACTGATAAATACAATACATACATACACACTATACACACATACCAAAGCTTGGTAGAAATTCAAATCATGAATGCAAGCCAAATGAATAAAATTGAATAATAAACTCCAGTGAAAGAAGTTTCAGCGTTTTTGAAATGTACATTCATGAATGAACCCTGATTAGTTTCCCGAAACTTGTGAGGTGATGGAATGGTATAGTTGCCCCTTCCAATGAGGTGGATGCGGAAATTAATACCCCGCCACGCTCAGAGAAAACGTCTGATTCATCCTCCAAGGCATCGGATTCTAAAATCGGGAAGTGCCCACTAACCATATCTATCACAAACGGCATCTTGATTTCGTTGAACCCATGTCGTAATTTTATTCGTTTCCATCCAAGAGAGGTGTAGAAAATAGGTTTTGTAATGGGATGAATTTTTGGTAATTACAGAAATTAATTTTTAACCCCACAGCTATATAGTGAGGTTTCCCCTCTTCGATACAAACGGAAACGGACGGTTTTCCTATGGGGATGTTATTAGCACCCATGTTGCGGTTTTCCTTTGGGTTTGTTATGTTGTTATCATTAAATTGAAAGCACGTTGATAATTATCAATTATAATTCCGAATTAGAACTCCCTTGGAATCTCCGTGAAGAAATAATCCGTCAGAAGTGGTATCAGGCGATTTGAATAATAATGTTTAATACCCTTCCTACACATAGTAAAATACTTAATTAGGCTGTTGAGTGGCGAGGATAAATAATTGTTGATACAGTTTCGAATCGTGAAAATCGTGTGCAAATTTAGTTTTGGGAGGCCAAAAGCAGTTATTTAAAAAAACCTCTGCGAAAATTCAAAACTTTTCTGACCTTCAGTTAAAAAAAAAAAAAAAAACGATATACTGGTGGGTTACGGTCAGAAATATTATGGAAGTTTATCAACAAGAAGTTCACCAGGGTGTAATGATTTGCTATGTTTTCGAATAGTATATCAAACTTGATTCCATGAGATCTATAGAAGGTGGATTTGACCAAGTACTAATTGGTAAGTGTTCTTCTGACCTACAGTTAATTGAAAAACGATTTGCTGATGAAGGGCGGTTAGAAATGTTACAGAAGTTTATCAGCAAGAACTTTTATAGCTGACCAGTGTGTTATAATTTGCTATGTTTTATCACTAAAATAATCTTGATTTCATGAGATCTGAAGAAGGTGGATTTGACCAAGTTTGACTAGAAATTGGTACATGTGAGGGGGTGCATCTCCGTGAACCTCACCATTCTATCTGAATTTGTTCCCAAATACAATCTTTCAAATTAATTATTATTATTTATTTATTATTATTTTTTTTTTTTTACAGAAAACCACGTTTTTTGCTTTGAAACCCGTGTTATTCTACATTGAATAATTTTCCTAAATTTTTGGAAGCATTTTCTGATTGAGCGTAAAATGTTCTATACGCCTGTGCAAATTCATAAACAAAAGCGATCTGCGGTTAGAACATTGAAAATTGAAAAATAACTGCATTTTAAAAAACGTGCTGGAAAGCATTAAAATTTCAAGAGAACTTGCAAATTCAGTCAGCTTTCTGATGGTGCCGATTTGTGATTTATTTTCGATTTCATGGAGATGTTGAAGTATTAATATTAAACAACAGTAGGAACTCAGAATTTCCAGTAGGAAATGGAATGTCTAGAATAAGTCTTGCCATGATTTCTAAAGGGTATTGAAAGTTCTCATACTGTCGACCTTGTTGATAACAACGATTTCACTAATGTTCAAGTCGATAGGATTTAGCTCTGAATAACATGTTTCGTTTCTTTCAAGCAATGACATGGTTCATTTCAAATTTCGGTACTGCAATTGCGGTGGTTAAAAGTTCCTTCTTGATTTTGAATGTTAACATGGCGTACAGCAAATTTAACTCTGAATCGGAAAACGTGGTCGAATGTTGAACAAGTTTTCAGGGTAGAATAATGTGTGGTTTTATCGCAAAAACGGGGTTTTCATTAAAAAATGAAAACTTCATGAACTAATATTTACAACAATTAGGGTAGAAAGGTGCGGTTGCCGGCATTCTGCTCGTCTCCATACGCAGTTTCACCCAAACATTTTTGTCACACTCAGTCAAATCCCCTTCGTATAACTGTAATGCGGATATCTAACTGTAAACGTACTGCTTTCCGTGCTATTCATTCCACTTAAGCATTTATCGATTTTGGCTTCTGCTTCTGGCTTAACGTAGGACGAATCCGGATTAATTTCTATCTTACAACAATTCCACAATGGGCGCTGGAATAGAAAACATTCATTTCTCAACACTTAGCATCAAACCAATCATTAATGGACATATCGTACACCAATACTACAAATTTGTCAACAGGTATTACATCAGTATTGTTGGTTGAGGGGCTTGGGAAAATACATCAAACACATAAACTTGAGTTGGGATCGAAAAGTTTTCAATCAATCAGTTTTTCAATCAAATATATGAGATCGTTGACTTTATAATACAAGGATTTCATCTAATGAATGCAATTAATTGCTTTGTATTGAAAATGAATTCAAAGTTTCTCACCATTTCTTTTGGGAATTCTTTGGGACAATCTCCGCTCAGCACCTGGAATTCGAACAATTTATTGAGGTTAGAAAATAGAGCAAAATTACGGAACCCTTTGTCCTAGGGTAAATTTCGCCCTCAAGAACATACAACACAAAAAAACTTTCGCTTTCTCCATTATACTAAATTGATTATAAGAATCGCACACTGTATAGAAACGTATAACTTCAAAATTATTGTTGGATCGAGATGTCAATGAACATGTTCAGTAAATACTTATATCTAAATCGTACGGGATGTCAATGTGCTGGATATTTTCGAATGGAAGGAATTAAAATCGAACAATAGTTATATTATTGATAAGGAGTATGTGAATAATATTAATACGTAAAAGTGGTAATTACATAAATCGTGCAACGGCCCTGCAATTCTGCCATCGAATTTTGAACCCATTCTCTCAATTTATTGCTGAAATTCTGCGCTTGTAATCGTGATTTATTACGCTGGCCATTGTAATCAGACTAAAATGACACAAGCCGCGAGATGTCATGGCACTTCATTCCTCATTCCTATGATGTGCTGATCATGTGAACTACTACCACTGATTCATTAGGTGTAGATTTCCAGGATTTGTGGACTGCATATTAGGAGCTGATATTATATCACCACGAAATGGTGAACGGCATCCTATGGTGTTCATCTCTTCTCGCCAAGGTCAATCTAAATGAGCCTTCATCCACCTCGTTCCTGAATGCATTGTTCCAAATTCCATTCTATGCGTTCACCCATCAAACGCAACGTGGAGTTTTCAGAACTCCTCAAAAGAAAGAGCTTACGGACTAAGTTACTCGCGACGAAGTTGTGGAAACCCGTTTCAATAAAAACGGAGTAAAACAGAACTATGTCTACGTTTTCCACGGTAGTATTGAGTACACAGTTAAATCGATTTCGACGGTTAGGTCATCATCAGTAACAAACATAAACTAAAAGTAGTATACGGGTAGAACTTGTTGATTCTATTTGGAATAAGGTTCTTAGAAAAAAGAGTTGGGAATGGATGTAATTTGTTGAGAGAAATTGAGTTGGAAGAGAAAAAGTGGATTAGTATACCTTAATATGGGAAAAGTTCAGATGAAATGGGTAAAATTCTGTCATCCAGGGTTTTCAATGTTGGGTTCAAGAGTAAAAATAATCCTAAAGCTTGTATGGGTTCGGTTAAGAATAAAATTAACGTTCAGGATAAAAGTGGGGCTTATAAACTAGAATGATCATGGAGGCTTGAGTACGTTGGTCAAACTGGTAGGAAATTTAGGGAACGAATTAAGGAGGAAGAAAAGGATTTGAGTGATTCCAATCAGAGCTTCATTTTTGATCTGACAAACAGGCTATATGTAGATTTTCTTCACTTTTGCCAAAGTTGGATGTGCTAGAAAAATTCGAAATCGTTAAGACTGATAGGGCAAGGAAAATGTTTAAATGAAGTTATTCATCAAAATATTTCACCATTAATGGGTTCATTTTTGCAATAACTTTAGCTTCTCTTCTCCATATTGTTAATGTTTGTGCCCCCTTTCACTGGGAGGTCGTCCCCGTCCCTTTCACTTCGCTGAGCCAATAGTATTCGATCTCCTTTCGACCTGGGCCTGTATGAGATGTGTTATCTGTGATGTACTTTCAGTTCATGTTTGTTACTGACGCTGTCATCATCGTCGAAATCGATTTAACAATATACTCATTATTTCCGTGGAAATATAGACAACGTTCTACCTTACTCCATTTTTTATTGAAAAAAAGCTTGCATCGATTCGTTAAAAGTCATCGGCGAACCGCATCATGAAGCCCCAATTGTAATTTTTGTATTGAACGTGAACCAATAATTGAATATTCCTCTTTGTTTACTAGGCATTTTTGTAGTCGCTTGTTATTAGTGTTTTTTATATTTCTTTCCCAGATAATGATATTCGCCATACCATTGAAATAGTTGAAGGGGAAGGGGGTACTAAACAAAATGGATGAACTATTATATCTGAAAACCAAAAGTAGTTAAACCCTGACGGAGCTCACTATATTGAAATCACTTTTATATCAACTGAATCGAATGATAAATGTTAACAAAAACATGACAGTTAGAACTAGTACCAACTCATTATCATTTTTTGGAACTGGCTTCCTGGCGATACACTCATCACAGGATTTTCAAAGAACCAAACGTGGGGTTGGCGGACACTGAAACTTGTTCACCAACTCATAACGAGTCATATGTTTGAATCTGTTTGGAATCTCATTTGTTTCTCACTTTTGAAGAATTGGGCACCCCAATGGTCGCCGTCGCACTTGAAGTCTGATCTTAAGGTTGCTGGGCTAAATGCAATGGTGGCTCAATTGCCGAACGTTAAACTGTCAGGGTACAATTTTCAATTAACCAATGTCTGTGGAAGAAGACACAGAAGGTAGCGCTGCCAGAAGAGTATTAGGAGGACACCGAAACTCATAATACACGATTTATTTGATTGGTCTGTCCGCTCATCCCTCGCCACAACTGAAACTGCTAACCCAGACTATAAACCTGACGCCTTTTAGCTTCTATGGGTATTGCAGGCATAATCGCCTAAACCCTTGAAAGGGGCGGTGATTCCTTCTATCACCTTCCTGTTACACTGTTGGGTTGTGAGAAAAAGTTCTGCCCTTATCGTTTTATACCTCTTCTAACTGTATATATACAAATTTTTCTATCCCTTCAGCCGCCAGGACTTAACTAAATTCCAGACTGATTAGGATGAGATTTTTACGAATCAAGATGACTCTTTGGTGGTCCATCAAGGCATCGATCTATTCCAAGTACCGCATGGACTATAAAATATTTGGGATACTCTTGTCCATCATCATTTATCGAGTTCTCTTCCGATTTCAATAAAATTGTCAGAAGTTCTTTTTTGTTTTAATACATGTATAACATACTAGTCTCACTATCCTATTTTACTTCAAATGCCCATACCATCTACCCATTATCCCACGCAATGAACTAAAACCACATAATAATGAATGACCAAATCCATCTGTTGTGAATTGGTAGGTTCCATCGTGGTAGTGAAGCTTGCCTTTCCAGAAATAACAAGCATTGTTTCCAACCAACGCACAAGTGGGAAGTGACATTGTTTTGGAAATTTACATTCTGTTAGGTTTGTTGTTAATCATAATACACCTTGAAAGGCTCCCATACGTCTAGTTCGCACTGCGATTTGCTACATGGAATACCATTGAGACGAAAACAGAATATACAGAATTTATTAACTGTTGAAAGATAGGAAATCTACCGTTTCGTCGACGATTTTTCCTCATTTCATCAAGCTTAGAAGACTATCACCCCTAAACTGGTAGTGCGCTTACAGAATCACATTGTAAAGAGCGGCAGAGTTTCCCGTCTATCTCTATTTATGTTTTATATATATCTACTTTTTGTTATTAGAAATAATGTTAATTAATAATTTAAATTGAAACGGTCGAATTTCCAACTTTAGACTTATAAACTTCATTTTATCAACTTAGTGAATGGATGTTTAAGGTTTTATGCCAACCGTATCATCAGCCGACCGATTCATGATTTTTCAGTCAAAGTTTTCGTACTTTGGCCAAAATCATCTCTAAAACCGTATCGCTGAATATCATTCAATATCTCGACACGTAAAACGAGCTGATATCTAAATCCTACAATAGTGCAATATTTCGTCACTGGCGTTGAAACTCACAAATCGGACAATTGAAATTCAGTGAGTTAAAACAACACAACTGTATACGCTTCAGTTGTCCGCAAATACGTACCTACCTATTTTAAGTTGTGAAAAACTCGATATCAAAAGGAAAACAACATTCCACTGCAATTATATCAGCTGATTGTTAAATCACGGTTTATTGGGTGAATTTTACTGTGTTCAATGACGTTCATATTTACATTCTTGTTAACTTTTGTTTCTTTCTGTCTATGTTTAAGCCTAATAAGGGTTAAGCCGAGCGAATCGATGCATTTAAAAGGACTGAGCGGACTCATTCGATTCAGTGAAGGAATGTTCAATAACAGCAAACATGAAAAAATTAGTGCCATCTCGAAATTTTTCGGTGTTCTGATTTCACCCTCTAGGACTAACAGAATTTCTGTACAAACTAATTCCGGTCTGTGATTTTTGTTGTTTTCAATCATAAACCTTTGTGATCAACTAAAAAAAAAAAAAAAAAAAAAAAAAATGTTGAGCCTTCAAAATTTTTTATTTAATGTTTTAAGAATCGAATGAAAAAAATCCCACCGTTCGCCGTCTGGAGCTAATCAATAAAACTACTCGATCGAACTTCTTGAAAAATGTGAAAAATCACATTTCTTGTTGAAAGTGAATTATCGTCTTTATCTTTTGTCAATATTAAGGATTAAATTAAAATCTTAACATACCAGGAATATTAAAAAATCAGAATATACAAAGCTTTCGAAATAACTGACGTTTTTGTGTTCGTGTTTGATAGACACCAGTTCTAGAAATTAAATGAGCTCAGTCGGACCGCTTCAAGTTCTTTCTTCCTAAAGAGTAGAATTTAAAAGAAAAAAATCGTAAAGCATGGTACAAATTGCACTGTAAATTGTGTGTAAATAGAATTTTTCGTAACTTATGCTATATATTTAAGGACAAAAATCACTTCTTCCGTAAATGGCTTTGTACATTGTGTCGATATGCAGTATAATGCACCATTGTAAGTATTTTAACCATCAGCTTTTGTTTGGTACGTAGGGGCAAGTAAAGGTTGGTGTTCACGGAGATTTATTAAGTCAAGTATTACGAAGTCATACCAATATTTCACCGTACCGTAGTGTGACGGTATTTTATTTATGTCGGAGTCATCCTACCATTTTTTGAACTACTAGAATACAATGTATGGAGACACACTAAACAGTTGAAGAACCTGCTGATTAACTGTTTTCAAACGTAAATGGAGCTTTTTGCTGATATAGGGTATGAGTTTAGATAGTGTACCACAGAATTTGTCAAATGAACATAAATGAGGGATTTTCGCTCAAGGGAATCATAATACAGACATAATCAACCAATTGGTATTGTAACAGTTAGAGGCGTTTTGATATCGATATATGCAATTTAGGCTCGTATTTCATACGTAAATTATCACATAATAAAGGACAGAAAACGAATGTTTTACAATGGTTCATTAGTCAGTATAAACCAAAAACTGCTTCAACTAGTGGTTCAGTAAATATTTCATTGAATTTTATAAACGTGAATTCTGATTTCAAGATTAATTTTGGAGTTGTGCATTAGACCTTTGTTTTCTTTCGGACCCCAATTGTGTTAATAAGATGATTGAGTAAATACTTGAATCACGTTGTCGTTTTAACTAGCCAAACTTAATGAATAAAGTTAATCGAGATGAGTCACAAGTTATAAGGATGTAGAATATACCTTAGCTGAAGCCGTAGCAGCGATAAACACGGTAAGGAATGCTGGGAAAAACATGTCGTGTAGATCCAGTGTGATAGTGAAGGCGGAGCGATATTCACTGC
This sequence comes from Creontiades dilutus, assembly GCA_031894815.1. Taxonomy (NCBI): domain Eukaryota; kingdom Metazoa; phylum Arthropoda; class Insecta; order Hemiptera; family Miridae; genus Creontiades; species Creontiades dilutus. The sequence continues at coordinate 658,598 of JAVIWC010006729.1, forward strand.
TTGGTTATATACGTACTTGACTTCAAAATACACCATTGCCATTGCCCTCTGTTTTCCTTTTCCGTTCAAACAACGAGTCCCCACTTGCACTACCATGCTCATTGTTTTTTTAACATTTGCGGTCGGAAATCGGCAACTAGGGAAATGCTGTCATAACATAATGGGGTTACGTTTGATGAGTTATTTCCGTCTCGTCTCTCATCAACATACGTACAAAGCTATTTGCACGGAGCAAAGAGCATCGTTAGCTACAGTACTTGTCAATATAAATGTAATGTGATACATTATGACCTCTACGACACCTGCCTGCTTCGTTCGTCCCTCCCAGGGATGTGAGGACCATTCGAAGTTCTCATCCGGGTTCTGTTCTTATGTAGTTGGTCAGGTGGACTACTGGTCTTTACAGTGTGACTTATTTTATCATGGAGGATGTGGGGTTTAGGATGACTGAGAAGTCCTAATTCAAGAGATTTAAAAAAATTAAAAAGCCTCCCAAGTTGGGTGTGACACATAGATATTCCAGGTAACATGAACCCACAGATATTTTGAAATGTTTTAAAAAATGATTCACGAAACAGAAATGCCGCGAAACGTGCTGCGACACACATCGACGCATTCAAAATATTATTTGACATGTAATATGGTTCTGTTGCGCTATTTCTAAATTTATATAAAGAAGTTTTTCCTTGGCTACCCTAAAAATTTGAGCGCGATCGGAACACTAGAACTTGAGGAAATCATGCTCGGCAGATTTTAAGTAGGTATGCGCGTATTCAGAGTGATGTATTGATTTGTGAGCAATGAAACTTATAAACTTCCATAGCTTAACCCTCAAATTCCCTGCAAATTGCATCAGAATTGGATTAAAATTGTAGGAACAACTTTTCTCACAAGGATTTCGCGTTTGAGCATGCGTTCTCGCTACCAATGGTGATATTGTGTTAAAATTGATATGATATTATGAGCTCGTTTTCCTCTCACATCCCTGGAAATTGTACTACGATCAAATCTGCAAATATTATGTTTGGTGGATTTTATTGTTGCGGATGCGCAAATTTGAATAATATTATTGAGATTACTAAGCTATGAAACTCATAGGGGACGATCTGCATTCTAACCAGAACATTCCCGGAACATATCTTCATTATCAGACTTTTTTTTCATAAATTGAGCTTGTCACAAAGATTTGCGGACGTACGGACAGACAGACGAAACGTAAGTAGTACGCTAGTAGGAATTTCGATTTTGGAAATACAACAAATTTCGTCGACCGAGATGGAAAGCAAAGCTTCCGCTACCCGTTGGTAGAATTAGAAAATTACCAACGTAGAATATAAAACGTGGAAGCTGCAAAATTTGTGCACAAATGGCTCATGTTCACTACACGTAGCCATAACGTATTTGTTCGAGTACTAAATACTATAACTTAGTGTTACTTAGTTAATCTCAAATAAAAACATGTTTCTTCTTGATCGCCTTCTACTTCCAGATTTCCTGGATTTTGAGGAAACAGTAAAATTGAAATAAAGCTAATTGTTATTTTGAAAATCTCTTCATTCGAATGGAAAATAATTGTTGTACTCTTGATCGATGTAATTTATTGTGGTGAGTGACAAGGGCATTTATTGGTACAAACAATATATTTTTTAATTGGTAGAACATTCCATTTTCCGATTATAGAATATTGCTATAGAATATTGCTAATTGCCTTCATAATCTGGAACCATACCTGGCATCTCTCCGCACTTTTCTATGAGTGCTTTGGTTTTCAAGCAACCTTCACCTTAATTAAAAGAAAAAAAGATAGATTGATTCTTCCATTAATTAAATGACAAGAGTAATCACAATTTTTGAGGAAAATATATGACATATACTTACTATTCTTTAGCAGTTTGGCTGGACAGTTCTGTGAAATGATCAGAACGTTTGTTATTCATTGTCGATTATGTTAGATATTTGAGAGACAAAAACTTTCATCAGAATTGCTCTATAAATATAAATTTGTAGGTGATCAGTTATTGAATCGACAACATGAAAGTTGATCAACAACGAAACGTGACAATGTTAAACAATAAGTTATAGTAATTAAACATAAAGAAAAAATGGAATTAGAGGTCATTAGCCTGCATTGATGTATCCATAAAGCTGTGAAAACGTATTATTCCTTACAAACGCTTTACACTTTTTCTTAAATTTTGAAATGGTATGTTCTGCATAGGAAGTCAAAACCCATACATACCATTTCAAAATTTATTATATCATACCGAAAAATATCACTTCCTTTTTAATTTGTTGGCGTAAGTTTTAAAACGCTTTGTATAAAATTAAATTAATGAAAAATTGGTCTAGTTGCCGATGAGACTTTCGGATCAAAATGTATGAAATTCGGGTGAAAAATTGGAGACAGGACGTTCTCGGTCCTGAATCATCGTCATCACTTTCGATCAAATGGATGGATTAAAATTAGAAAAACAGAATCAAGAGAAAATGTAAAGGAGTCGAAGCTCTCCATGGCTACGTCCACAAGTCAATATATCTCGTCGAACGAATTTCACGTGAATTTCTCAAACTGTCATAAGTACGGTTGAACCGAAAATTAGGTACTTTATTGAGCCAGTAGGCAACTAAGCATCAAGAAATAACCAGGAAGGTATTTTTTGAAGGTTTTTCTAAAATTTTTCCAATGAATTATTCAGTTCAGGACATCAGCGGTTTTAGCCAACCAACATTATTAGGTTATGAGGAACTTCTAAGTTGTAAATTACCATCCGGATTGAGCTGGTAAATTAATCGTGAGTTGACACTCTATCAACCATTTATTTCGAAGTGTAAGAACAGAGTTCTTACTGCCAAGTTAGGTAATTGAGCAATACCAAGTTAGGAAGTCCCAATCTTACATTTTACCCTAATTCTTCCGAAATTACCATTCGTAGTACAGTATACTATAGACTCATTATAATAACAATAGTAACATTCTTCATCCTCCACCTTTCTTACCATGCTCATTTGAATCGCTAAACAGTTGAACACACCGCCCGTCAAGCAATGGCTTTTGAGTTTTCTTCCTGCACACACAACATTAATTTATAATGGTTGGTAAAACAAATCTGAATACTAGGCTACCGTATGTCCATGTATCATATCAGGCTAATAGTATTTCGAAATTCACATACCCAAACAATCATCGATGGCTTTTCCTAAAACCTCGTGAATCTCGTCTGGCGTCATGGCTTTCATGACCTTTTCCAATTTTTCTTTATTGAACGTCTTGTCTTTTCCCTATTGTCATAGAAATACAGATGTGAGACCAATGAGGTTATTGCATCAGTTTAGAAAAATTTTGGGTATAAAATAGGAATGTGATCTAAATTTTTACACAAAACTGTCCAATTTGATAATTCTACGCAAATTTTGATTTTTTTAATTACAGAATATACGGAGTAGTTTCAGACGTTTTTGTGACTGTCCGCCCACATTTTTTTATGTAAAATTTGAGAAATTTCAATTGCAAACTTCGTCAACGATGAGAATATTCCAGTGATTCAAGTCAGCTGCAATTTCTGAAAATGTTCTCGTATGATTTCATTGCTAATAGCAACTGATCTGAACTCTTGTGATCAATATTAGAACTCTAAATACCTACCTACCATCTTCCTGATCCTACCAAGCAGTATGCCAGCAAATCCAAACATTTCCGGACACTCTTTCTTACAATCTACAATTAGTATCGGTATTAGTGATATTTTAGAAATAAGATTAGTGAAATATGACAGGGAAATTTAATTCTAATTCTTTCCAAACTTCATCAGACACAAACCCATCATGCTACTTAATAGATGTATTTATTTATTTTTTTGGTAATTTCAACCATCTCAAAATAGACTGAGAATCACCTAGCTACGGGTTATCGAGTTTTATGACCACTGGATTAATATGATGTAAGATCTGCGCATCCTCGGACATGATTCCACTTTGATCCACCGAAGATCTTGAATTATCATCAAAATTGTACAAAGTTGCTCGGTTATGAGTCGAAATGATTCCATCTGATTGTTACTAGATTGAAGGTATCGTCTGCGTAAGAGCAAATGTAAAATTCATTTTTACTATGGATATAATAAAAAGGAAGTTTGTGTACCACATCGAAATTTAATAAGGTTTTTCTAGTGGGTCGGAATCATTTCATCTCTGCTAATATAGCTCATTCAGCGTCATTGAAGGGGGATTGAAATAGTTCTATACCTTACCATGACACCCGTTAAAGTCATCAAGCAGTCCATCTCACACTGAAAAAATCAATTGAGTGGTTAATGATAATAAATCATGATAAATATTACTTTCAAAACAATTTATTCTACAAAAGCTCTACTATATAATGTTATTCATGACGACTTACGTCATACTCGGCTGGTGTTGTTGTTGATCCTGTAAGAAAATACCAGGTAGATGAGTTCGTCCGATTTTCAATTTAAAAATGTCACACATTAGGTGATTTCTTGACAAATCCTCCAATTAAGCTACATTGCTCAATTAGAATCACATGGAAATATTTTCAGGAAAAACCCACATACTGAATTTTGACCAGCCAAATTATGAGAATCAGCTACGAAAATTAGGCTATTGAAATTGTTTTGACAACTTTTACGAATGCACATAAATTCCAAACAGTCTCATAGGAGTATTGTGGATGGGAGTCATGTTTAAAAATTTCGGATCCAGGTGAGAAAAATAGAAACTCGTATCCCGAATGTACAGATATGGAAGGAAGAAAATCAGAAATTTTCTAGCACAAGAAGCACAATAGAGTGCTTAAACTACAAAATAGACGTCTAGAAAAATGTGCACACAATTCTCTTATTCTCTTCATACAATAAAATGAACTATATACGTACCGTTTGCGGAGCTACTATAGTTTCTTTCACACTTTTCCTGTTGTTCATCTGTGAAAATAATGGGGTGGGGTATCCTCTCCAGTTGACAACATCTCCACAGAGGTTGCTAAGAAATCAACGGATTGTTTCAGTTCTTCGTATTTCAAGTTATTCGAGTGATTAGTTTTGTAAAAAAAAGTTGGTTGGGTGACATGTGATCAACATTCTGAGTACGACCTAGTAGAGCGATTCAAAGATTTCACCAACACCTCTTGCGAATGATAAGTGTTATCCTATTGTAAGAACAATATTCAACGTTTTATTATTTGAAATTCATTCGTGCTCACCATGTCTTTGGGAAATGTTGTGGGACATTCTGCACTGAATACCTGGAATCCATTCAGACATCCTTTAAACGTTAGTAAAATTACCCTAAAACCAACAACATTGGAGAGACAAAAAATAATAATAATAATAAAAAAAAAAATAAACCGGCGCACTTTACGATTTTTGGTTTTTTGTTTGGTAGAGGAATAAATTTGGCAGAATTTTTTTTTCTTTGAACAGAAATCTTAACTAGAAAAAAAATGAAAAACAAACATTTTAATCATAAAGTCAAAATGTTCCTGTCTAATATGAAACGTCAAAACTTCTTTAGCTCATATTTTAACAGAGATAAGAAAAAATGTTCCACCATTTTTGGAAACGGCGAAACTGATTCCTTGTAATTTCACAATCTTAAATCATGGTACTTAACCGTATTTCTTCCAAGTTTCACACTTATCAAAAATGAAAGCTAGATTCGTAATATTACAGTTTGTATTACATCGGCTATCAACGGAACGGTGGCGTTGAGAGACAGGGGGGGAAGGAGAGATAACGAAACGGCTAAACTATAGTGACGCCTTCCCCCTTCACTCTGCTTCACGGCGACCTACGACAAGGTAATCCTTTCCAAAATTCCTCATTGCGTTTAAATCAAATTGGTATTAACATTCCATATCCATCCTATTGACCGAACTCCTTACCTGACAACCCTGCGGTGCTACTTCATAAAAATAAACGATAGTAAAGAAATACTTAAATCGTTTCCACCTCGTGGTTAATAGGAGCCCCGTAGTTATTCTTGGAGCAACAAATACAATTATTGAATAAATAAGTCAATTTGTTACCAAAACCTTGTGTATAATCATTTATTGAACCATATATATCCGTATATAAATACCCCTAATAATTAATGAGGCCAAAAAAGGGAATTATATAAAGAAATCGTAATGCAGAAAAGGTAGAATCGAGATAACAATTCCTTTCAAGTATTACATGGTAGCAGAGCGTGGTTTTGTTTGTTTTTCTACGATTTGCGGTGTCGGGGTGGGTGTTTGCATCTGTTTTATTAGTTCCGAGCTAGATCTTCCCTTCTATATTTCTAACGGTTGCTTTAAAATTTCAAAAGCCCAATGATAAACTTTTTTCAACTAACAAAATGTTTTTAGAAGTACAATCTTTAATGACAATTTTGTGATTGGTCCACTTTAATTTACAAGACCTGATAGTCCTAATCTACGACAATTTATTGATGCCATTTGGATATTCAACGAGCCATTATTGCTATAGAAATTTATCGCCACTATACTTATTAAAACTTGATCATTCTTCTTTTGTTACTGTTCGTTACCTCGTGAGGATAATACTGTTTGTCGATTGAAAGTACGATAAGAAGAGTAAAAATAGCATGTTTCAGAATCTACAACCTTCAACTTAGTGATTACCTGTATTCAGGTTCTTCTGATCATGATTGGTTTTAAACAGACACATTTGCACGATAAACAAGCGTATTCATTCTCGCATATCATAACAGGTGAAAGTATGAAGAACTCATCAAATAAAATTAATAAATCCCTGAATCCATACCGTAGATGAAGGCATTGCAGCAACTAACACAAGAAGAACCGCCGATGTAGTCATGATGTCCACTCTATTGAGGACTGAGCTACGCTCACAATCCAGTTTATAAGGCAATTTCGAGGAATAAAAATGACATAGCTAACAGTTTTTTTCTTTTTTTTTTTTTGTCAAAACTCTGGTCACCCTTTAACGTATTAATAATACAGAGTTATTCAGATTTTCGGGCGGGAAGCGCAAAAACAGGAAATGCCCTTGCGAATGAAGTTGACGTTCAAGTCAATTCAATAAATTATTTCCGGGCCTTTGTCATTCTACCGTGCCCTTGGATCGATATCTGAGGAATGTGTACATAAATACAATGTAAGATTCGGTAGCTGTTATTCACAATTGTCAGCTGGCACCTGTTGGTAGGAGGTACACATATCACTTCACATGAGTTTGATTGAGTTTTTGAATAGTCATAACCAAGTTCCTGTTATTTTAATTGAACCGAATTAATTTTAAATTCCTTAAAACATGTCCTAAAACAAAATCGTTTGAAGAAGAATAACAACAAAATTTTGATAATTTTATGAATGAAATACAATATAGAAAAAACGCTGTAAATTCTTTCACTGGGGTTTATTATTCAATGATTAATGATTTGAATTTCTCCTAAGCTTTGGAGTGTGCGTTTTTAACAGGTGATGGAGCGATTATTGAATTTCAGGAGGCACACAAATATGATCAACTGATCAATCCGAATAGGTACTTTGATTCAGGAGATATGCATAGAGTACTTAAATCGGTTCTCAACGATTAAAATCGGTTAAAAACGCTGTTGTTTTTGTTTTGATCGCAGTAACCTAGTGATGTAGTGAACGTGGATGCAAATGTTGGCACCATAAATCGGGCCATATATCGGGAATGGTTTGAGCTACGGACCTGGGGAGGGGCTCATTCGATTCTTCATGGAAAGTTCTTCAAAAAAAGTCCAACTTTAGGCCGCCTTGACTTTTTTTTAATGATTTTAGGGATTTTACAAAACTTGAACAACCCTTAAAAGGCACTTTAAATTACGTGAGAGTGCTAGCTAAAGAATTGGGGCGTTGTCGGACCAACATGCATTTTTCCTGAAAATTTCAGCTTTTTTGCTTCAGTCGTTTGGGAGAAATCGTGCGTACGGCGTACGGCGGACAGACGGAAAAATTGTTATTGCAGATTTGGATTCTACACCCTTTGAAACGTAAACTATGAAATTTTCAGGGGGTTAGCATTTTTTTTTTTTTTTTTTTTTTTTTTCAAGAGCGATTACAATGGTTTATTATTGAATAACAAACCAAAAGCGGCGCTAAAGCATGGTCCGTGTATCTTGAATTTCAGCCATAGCCTCTTAGCAAAAGAATCCTGGCCAGTGTTCTTGACACCTGGTGAGACGCGAAGCGTCAAGTCTTACATCACTGGTTAAGGCAGAAATTTCATTAATTGGATTTCTTATTTGGTAATTTTTGTTCTTGTTCATCTTCAGATTAGCGACATTTTTCAAAATACTCCATTTATTTCCATGAATTCACAAATGTACTTGTGTTGCTTTGGTGAGTCCTACTCTTCAATTACGAGCGTGCCTGGGAACAGTATTCCCGCTGTTTCCAACTCCGTTTTGAGATGGTTTCAATGCTTCATGGCTCAATTTGAATGTAACATCTGCATTTAAAACTACAACAACCCGCGAATAATACCGCAGAATTGATTCAAAAAGCTCCATTTAGAATCTTCTAGTTTACGAAATAGTGGATTGGGGCTTGAAATCTCCCTAAGATGTAATGTTGAAGAGTCTAAATATCAAAAGCCTTAGATCTTGAAATCGCTTGGAGTTAGAACATGGTTTTTCTTCAATTTGTTTTTGATACACGCCATTTTAAAGAAACAAATGACATCACACGTATTGTTACACGTACATCCATTTGCTTAATCTTAGAGTGAGAAAAACATTATGTAAGAGTTAGAGTGGAACACGTGTTATCGAGCATTATCGATAGGTAAGAGAACGTGCAACTCTCGTGGGCTCTGAAGGCGGCGTTGGTCAATTCGGAATTGTGCTTTTCTGAACATCATGAGCAATTTTTTTCTGACAGAGTTTTCAGATTAATCATGGGTACTTTACGGGTCCAGCCATTCTTGTTCATACCCATTTTGGTTGATAGATCCACCAATCGGACCTTCCAGTGATGAACTCGCGGTGGAACTTCCCCGTTAACCCACTTCTAAGGCGATAATTTTGGATAGGTTCTTAGCTGCTAACTTGCCAGTGGCTGGTTGGTTCGACAGTACTTACTAGGGAAAGTAACTAGGAACTTGTGAGGTGACGGAATGGTATAGTTGCCCCTTCCATTGAGGTGGATGCGGATATTAATGCTCCTCCACGCTCTGAGGATGACCCAGACGCTTGAAAACGCCTGATTCATCTCCCAAGGCATCGGATTCTAAAACCGGGAAGGATTCTAACCATATCCATCACAAACTAGGTAATGATGAAGCTAAATAAGTGCCACTAGCTCTACCTATATAGGTCTCAATATTTTTCAGGACTTCCGGAAATTCGTAAGTTATTTGCAGAAGTGCTAAAAATCACGTACTGGTTCAAATCATAAATAGCAAGCTACCGTAAATCACGAATCAATACACACATAAATAACCCTATAAATAGGTTCCGATTATAGCGGATGTCCTGCCTAGGACTATTTGAAAGAATTGCATTACATACTCCAGCACTTAGTGGAATACAATAAAACATGGATGAGCAATAAAATGACAAAAAATATGCATGTACTTTTGTATTTAAATATTTATCACATTATTTATTAAATATTTATGGATGTACAGCAGTCAGCGCCTTGGAGAGTTACGTCTTCTCGACGTACACTATCGAGTTACTAAGAGTCGTCTTATAAACATCGTCGATCGTACCTGCTGATTATGCAAGTAAGATCATTGTAACCTTTGTTAGGTACCCAGTTGGTAGCTTGAATGGTGCAGCATTGATGAGTCTTTAGTTCCGTCCATTACATTGCATCTTTAGTACCTGACTCTATACATATAGTTGTACTTTTCGCGATGTTAAAGGCACAAAATACCTGATCCGGAAGTGACACATCTTTTTTCAAAAATTTTCTGCTTTTTAAAACTCAATTCTTGGTAAATACGCATCTTGAGAACTATACCAACAAGTTTTTGTGCGGTGAGTGGGAGACAAACATTTTGCTATTAGCCAATCACATTGGTTCATAATTGAAAATGAAGAAATAAAAAATTAATTTTCTTTTCCACATCGTTTAATAGAGTTGATGGTTACATTTAATCAAACGTTGGCATCATCTTTGTGTTACTGCGCACGGATGATATCGGGACACTTTGTCATCAGTTTCTTCGTTTCTTCGCAATCGTCACCTGAATGAATGCAGTTGATTATTTACATTGATTATTAGCGTCTAAGTTTGACTTGGAACAATATTGGAGCAGTAATTGAGACACTCCCATGAACTTACCGTTGTCCCAATGTTTCGCTGGACAGTTCTGTCAAATGAAAAGAACAGTTGAATGTTGCATGATTTAGGTAAATTCAAATAAATATCAAATTGTATTTTCAGAAAAAACTTCTTACCAGCAAAAGTTCAACTTCCTGGCACCAGACAACTCCATCAACTCCGGAAGGACATTTGGTACTGTATTTTTTCCCTAGAGAAAGTAGTTAATTATGATGGTAATTGCACAAAAGAAATCGTGAAAACATTTCATTTTATTACGTGTTGGGGGTGTAATCAAGCGCAAATTGTACCTATATTGTGGAAATCGTAGGCCAGTTATAGAGGGATTTGGAATGGAAAGAATAGGTCGAAAAGAATGAAATTATTTTAGTTTCTTCAAATGGACCAAAATATATGGGATCTGTTT